>BSBM01000488.1:2007500-2636812 GCA_027924585.1 Larix kaempferi
CCAAAGTTTCGTCTATTTCTGCTGTTTGATTAGTTTGGTGCCATTAATTTCTGGCTGTTTATTACAAAACGGGATTGACAGTGTTCATCTTTTGGGCCTGATTAACATGGTTTTTGCTCTTTTCCTTTATCGAAAAATATACTTATCATTCCTATACATTATAGCATTATTGCCTACGGTTACATATACTATGTAATACAAAATAGTAATCTGTAATAACCATGGGTTCAACTTGAAGATAATGTTCAACTTGCTGACAGATGCCAATATAAACAGAGACTGGGCAGCTATAGATCTTATCTTCTTATGCATGAGTTTATTCCAGAGCTGTGTTAAATTTCTGCTTTTATGACTTTTATTGTGAATTCTGAAATTCGACCTTATACTGAGGGTTTCCCTGATCTGGTCCTTGTGAACTTCACATTACGGCTGATCTGAAATATTAGTTTACAGCAGCAAACATTGGACAATATTTCATCACACTTCAACCCAACACACTAGACAGCCCAAGAAAAAAGATATTGAACATATGCCAACAAGTTTCAGCTCTTAGGGTACACTTTTAAACTATGTTTCACAAGTTTCAGGAATGTGGGTATGTTGGGAACATGGGTACAAGTATCCGATAAGGCTAGAGGCTTCTACCAAATTTACAGGAAATGGTAGGTTGGGAATGCCAATGATATATATTTAAAAAAATAAAAAATATAAAAATAAAATAATCTTTCCTGCTATAATAATCCTCTGAGATTTTTATTAATATGGTTGCAAGATGTTGGGTTGTTTATGAACAAATATAGAGACAAACTTGTAACTGTTAAGATGTAGATGAACTTCTGAATTAGTACATTAATTTTGAAGATTGTGAACTTATATTCTGTAATTAAGCTTTGCTTTTACTAATGAACTTGGCTTTCCTGACAGAGATATCTGAATCAACATTTATAGTTTACATTTGTTGAATGATCAAAGCTTTGCCTGTATGGAAGTCTAGTTCTGTTATCGATTCTGTTTTGCTTGTGGTTTAATGATGGAATTTTGTAGTTTGCAGAGTTGTAACTGATTTAGGGCAACACTAACAAAACCCTTCAGGTTCATAAAGAAAATTTGGTTGATTCTATTTTAACAGTCAGCAACTAATCTTCCAATTAGTTTCTTGAAGCTTTAACTCGAATTAATTGTATTCAAAGTTTCAACACAACACCGCAACATGTGTGTTAACTTTTAAGGCATTAATATGAGTTACATAGAACTTTCATCATGATTGGGAATCAGGCAATATAGTATAATGCAATGGCATGTGCAAAATAAAACCAATAGATGCATTATTATCCGTATAACTTGAAAGCAGATGAAAGTTACAATACGAGTGTCTCCTGATCAGTGATTTGGCTTATTTTTTAATGATGACGATTCCTTATAGATGAAGGATGATATAATATTTGAGCCCAAAATCCAAGTCACTGTAATGTGTGTGTGTGTAATATGTTAAAAGTAGAAAAGGAGATTTACTATGTAACTATGCCAATTAGTCTATATGTAAAAGAATGAACTTATTATTGTTGTGTGGATGAAGTCACCTCAATTATGACGAGGAATTGTACACTAATTGAACGTAGAACAATGTTTATTATAATGGGAAAAATGGCCGCTTCACCTGTTATGTATATAGCTCAATGTGAATTAAATTAATTATTAGTTTAGCCTCCTAATAGATGTAGGGAAGTTACTATTAATGATGGGGATGGCCGTCCTTAAATGCATAGGGTGGTTTCCTTAATGAGGTGTATGGTCACCATTAACAAGTGATCATTTCCTCTTGTTTATTCTCTGTTTATTCTCCTGTTTGGGATGAAAATATTTGTCCTTTATATAACTAAGCTGTCTAATTTTTTTTGGAAAATACATTTTGTTGTCTTTGCTTTATATCGATATTCTTATAAAAGGTTAAACCAGTTCTAGTTGTTGGCCAGATGGGATTTATGACTATAATACTTGGTTTACTTGCAGGATCGAATCATAGCTCGTCTTCAACAGCCTTATTCTCTTGATTGCCTTCCAGTTGAGGCAGAGTTTCAGGTATGATATGGATGCATGTCTTAGGAATCAACCGTTTGATCATTGGGTTCTTTTTCTTGGTTATAAGATATGTTGATGATTTTTTTTACTTTGTCTTTCTTATGCATGTTCATTGTTTCTGGAATGTGAATAAAGTCAATATACATGTTGATGTCTGTCCAACAAAATATGAAAAATGATAACTGTAATTATGGAGGTTCAGGAGAACTTTACTTTGAAGTCTAGATATTCCTGTCATCCATTTAATCGGTCATTATGTTTGTAGCTCGCTTCAGTTATGAATGATTATTGATTATCAATGTCAATACTGTTGGAACACTAGTATGTATTTATAAACAAATATAAATGTTCAAAATAAACTTGAAGACAAAGTAATGAAGGGGAAAATAGAAGATGAAAAAGGGACAAAAGAAGAATGATATGTAGGGAGATATGGAAAGCTATGAGACAGTTAAATTAAAAAAGACAAAAGATGGAGGTGAGGCAAACCCTTCGTAAGTTTGTACCATAAATACATACATGAAGGGAGATATAAAGATGAGCGTGTTATACTATATGAACTTCTACATAAGGAGTTAAAGTAATTTTTTCTCAATTTCTTTATCTTTGTTCTTTGTCAACTTGTGCGTGTGTAATATGGTGCTATCATAGCCATGGGTACGGAGTTGTGATTGAACATGCTGGAGTTGGAAATAAACTTTCTCAGTTTCTTTGTGTTTGTTTCTCCGTCAATTTTTGTGTGTAATAGGTGTTAGTTTTTGTAGCTTGGAGGTACTCCTGCATCTGGTGCCTAGGTGCAGGGGTCCGAGATGATGGGGTCTCATTAAATGTCATTAAGTGACTTTATTAAAGTGTATTTATTAAATTACTTTTTGATGCGACTTTATGATTTTAAAGTGAGATGTACTTTATCAAAATAACTTTCACTTTATAAAGTGACTTTTAGTTGTATAAAAATGACTTTTTGAAAATTAAAGTGTTTATATATAGTTCACTTAAGTGATTTAAGTGAACTTGAGATTAAAACACAGCCATTGATCTTGTGGCCAATATCAAATCTCATCCTTAGAAGATGAAGAGACGGGAGGAGTTACCCTAAGTTATTGATGAAAGGAGACCAAGGCACACATTTCAAAGCACCCAAGAGATAAATTTTGGAGAGGCTCGAGTTTCAAAGAGAGAAAAGGGAGATTGTGCTGAGGAGAAAGAAGAGGAAGAGGCAGTCTGCTTGCACGAATTTCAAGGAGGGAAAAGGCTGTGAGTAGGGAACGCATTCCCAGATTGACAGCTTGAGTGGGGGCGCACTTTCCAAGAGGATTGGGCTGCCATGATTCCCAAGAATGTTTGCAGCACCAAAGAGAGAGACTGTTCAGCAATTTTGACAGACCGTACTGCTGGAGAAGACTGGCCGTGCTGCTGATAGAAACAGGCCGTACAGCAAAGTAGAAGGTTCAGATTTCGAGGCTGGGTATTGAGCACAGAAATCGAGGTCATTATTGCTGAGGTATAAAAATGTACTGTCTGCATTTTATTCTCTGTATTGACTGTTGTTTGTGTGACTGTAGCAGTCCATACTTTTGTACAGACTGACAGTTAGTACAGTCAAGGGAGGCACAGAGATTAAAGTGCTGTGTGGCACATATTTCAAGGTCATTTACTGCTGCTGTAACTTCAAGTTGTACTTCTGATTTTTTTGTGAGATAGCTCAATAAAATTCTCTCTTGTGGACTGGTTTTCCCCTTAGGGTGTTTTTCCAGGGTTGGTTTTGACTAAAAATTCCTTTGTCTAACTATGATTTAGTAGATTTACTGTCTGCTGTTTTGAGTTTAATTCTGCTGATAATGTGCACCTAATAATGTATATCAGCTTACATTAAGATAAAGAAATGTGCATGAGAAATGTAGTAAAATCTTTGACTGTCTAAAGACTGATATCAGAGTTTTGTTAGGTGTTTTAGACAGAGTTTGAAGTCTGATTTTGTTAGTGAAATCTGTAACTGTGCATTAGAGGACAGATTTCTTTCATGGTATCAGAGCCAGTTTGAGAGTGGACGGTTTGTGACAGCTGTAGATGCTTGAGTACTGCTGAAAATTACAGCTGAGAGTTGATTTTTTGACACAGTGGGCAGCAGGTGAATTGCTAAGAGTTGACAGTGTTGTTGGTTGGTCTGAGAACATGTCTTTGATGCTTGGATTGCGGTATGAGGATAGACTTGTGGGTGCAGAGAACTTTATTGCATGGAAGGACAGGGTTTGCTTGTTGTTAGAGGATCTTGGTCTATGGGAGATAACCAAGGAAGTTTACACCATTTCCTCTGATCCTATTCTTTTGGATGAATATCGGCTGAAGAGTGTGAAGGCAAAGCGCATTCTTCCTGATGTAGTGAAAGACCACATCATGCCTCATGTGACTGGTAAGACAAATGCCTATGAGATGTGGGCCGCTTTGATAAAGCTGTTTTAGAGTGATAATCAAAAGTGGAAAATGATTTTGAGAGAGACGCTGAGGGACACTAAAATGACCAAGACCGACAATGTTGCATCATACCTGGCCCGCATTACACAGGTGCGTGATGAGTTGGGCGATGTTGGTGATGTTGCCTCCGGGTTAGCACACCTGGTTAACGCAGCAGAAATCTATGCTACTGCTCGGTGTGCCCTTGGGTGCAACATTTTTGGCGCCGTTGCCGAGGATAAATCTTTTATTCCTGGGTACGACATTTTAAACTTCTTTTTGTTTTTTTACCTTTGGTGTGTCTAGTTGAACACTTCTAAGATTCACTCGATCCACCTGGCGACTCCACTGTCTAATAACACAATCAGGTATTCTACAAGAAGAACTTCTGACGGTTTAGTCAGCTTCATTCTCAGGTTTACCGAAGGAGGCAGGCTAGACTTACTTCTCGTGGGGTCCTTGAACATTTAGGATCTGAGTCCCTCTCAGACATCTAGTTTTTGTTTACAAATAAAGAGTGTCTCCGATGGATAAAATTTTCAAACCCCTTGACCTTACTCAGATTGCAGGATATCCACATGAGCTCCTTGAAAGAGCTATTGAGAAGTTACCCCTCTTTCAAGGAAACAATGCCATCTCGGCAACAGTCCACCTTCAAAAATTTGATAGGAACCTGATTTGGTGCCGGACTCCTGCCCAACAACATTATGATGTCTACATGAGGCTTTTTGCCTTATCTTTAGAAGATGATGCAGCTGAGTGGTTCAGAGGATTAGCAGTTAATACCTATGATTCTTATGATGCCTTGATAAAAGGTTTTATGGGAAGATGGGGAGAAAAGAAAGAGCCACGTCACCTATGGAATGCCCTCCATTTCATCTGAAGAAATGAGAATGAAACCATGGAGGAGTTTAATAAAAAGTTCAGAGATTTGGTCTCTAGTTTTGATGATGACATTAAGCCCACTGATAAATCCGTTTTAATTTACTACATGGAGGCATTAACTGGGGAGATCAAATTCATGTTAATGGATAGAGAACCACCTACTTTGAAAGATGCTCAAGACATGGCTGTAAAAATTGATCTTAACATGCAATCAGTGGGTAAATCAAACATCCCTGGGTTCACAAGAGCTATTGTCAAACATCATGAACCTAAGGAAAAATCACCCATGGATAAAATGCAAGAAGCTTATGAAAAGCAAATGAAGGAGATGAGTGAACTTATGGAGGCAATGGAAGCCAACTATGTCACTCAACTTAAAACTATGCAGAATAGGGTGGTTGCTGTAGAAAGATCATATTCCAATCAGAAGCCTTTTCATCAAAAAGGAAAGTGGCAGAAGAAAGGACCTCCTCAGGAAGATAGAATGCCTCATCAACTTGAAACCGCCAATATGGTTGAAGAAGTTCCTCCATATTGTAGACCTTGTGATGCATTACATGAAGAATCTACATGTTATGTAGCCTGTCAAGCCCTAGAACAAGAATATCTGGGAAGTAGCAGCAATGATGTCTTCACAAGTGAGCCTGAATTCATCAACATAGTAGGACATGTTCACCCTCTCTCTAAAGACACTTGGAAACAAGCTAGAGAGCATTCTCAAGAAAAGGATAGATTAGCTAATGCTTATGGTGAAATGCCTACTCCAGAGCAGATCAAAGAGATGCCTAACTATAAGAGGCTTACCTATCAGAGGCGGGATTATGCTGGAGCCCCCAAGGTCAAACAATTGTATGTACCAAAGGTAATATCTCCACATAATCCTAACCCTGTTCCTGTCGATCTTGATTTAGGTAAATGGTTTGAGAATGCAAAAGTTTCTATGCCTGTCACAAAAGCCCTTAAGATCCCTTACCAAAGGAATAAGTTAATGAATGTAATTGATCCTCCAGAAGAGATAAATCAAGAACAACCTAAGAAAAGAACCCCTTTTCAAAAGAAAATTGTTGAGGAAGATCCCCCAGTAGTCCTACATTCTATGGACTCAAGTAAAGAAGATCACCCGCCCTTTTATGTATCATTGATGATAAATGGTCTTCTTCTACACAACTATATGTTGGACTCTGGGGCATCATCAAATATCATGACCAGGAAGGTCATGGAAAAGCTGAATTTAAAGATCACTAGACTGTATTCAAATGTTTGTGCCATGGATTCTAGACAAGTTGATGTGATTGGCATCATTTTGAATCTACCTGTGAAATTGGCCAAATACCCTAATATCCATATCACCATGGATGTCCTAGTGATGGATGTACCTGACAAGTGGGGCATGCTCCTTTCAAGAAAATGGGCTGCTGATCTGGGGGGCTCCATCCAAATGGATTGGAGTTATGCCATAGTACCTGCATCAGAAGACTCTCTAGTTAAATTGCATACAGAAAGAGCAAAGAAATATCATGTTGAGGATCCTAAGAATTTAAAAAATGAATATGTTTACAACACTGATAACAATGGAAACTATGCAATTTACTCCAACTTTCCAGCCCCTATAAAAGAACAAATCAAAGATGAGAAAGTTAGTGAGATATGGAGAATGAATTTTGATGGTGCACATTCTAGAGCGGGAAAAGGGGTAGGTGTTGTCATCACCTCACCTAGTGGGAAAATTTTCAACTTTGCTTATAGGTTAGAATTTGAGGCAACCAACAATTTGGCTGAATATGAGGCATTACTTCTAGGATTGGAAATTGCTAAGGACATGGGAATCAAACTGCTTAGTATTAAGGGAGACTCGGACTTAATAATTCTCCAAGTAAAGAACAAGCATGCATGCAAATGTGAAAGACTAAAAAGATATAGGAATGCAATATGGGATACAATGGAATTCTTTGATGCATTAAACCTTATTGAGATTCCTCGAGATCAGAATTGCATGGCAGATAGACTAGTAGTAGTTGCATCAACACTTCAACCTACAGAAGAACTGTTAGATGGGAATGGTACACTAGAGATAAACTTTAGACCATCAGTTCCGGATAATGTACACCATTGGCAGGTTTTTCAGAATGATGAACAAATCTTGAGATTCATCCACAATGTGGAGGAATTTTCAGATTTTCAGGTCAGCTTTCAAGAGGAAGGTAAAGAGTATCAACAAAAAGATGATCAGTTCAATCCTATCCCTAGGGGATTTGTGGAATTAGAGCATGGTTTTGATTGGCAGGACAAACATAAGAATAAAAAGGAAACGATCAAACCTGGGGAATACATAGAAGTAAATATCGGAACAAATAAAGATCCAAAATTAATAAAAATTGGAAAAGGAACTTCAGAAAAAGAATGGAATGAGTTAATTAACTTGGTAAGGGAATATAGGGATGTTTTTGCATTCACATATGATGAACTTAAGGCCTACTGGGATGATGTATTTCAACATGTCATCCCCTTGAAACAAGAATTCAAAGAAGTTAAGCCATTCCGACAAAAACTGAGACAAATAAACCCAAAAATGGCACCAATAGTCAAGAAGGAATTAGAAAAGATGTTGGCAGCAGGAATCATCCAGCCAACGAGACACTCGACTTGGTGCTCAAATTTGGTGGTAGTTAGAAAGAAAAATGGTTCAATCAGGATTTACATTGATTTTAGAAATCTAAATACATCCTGCCTAAAAGATAACTACCCATTGCCGAACATGGAAACTCTTCTCTAGAGAGTTACAGGTTTAGGAATCATGTCCATGTTGGACGGATTCTCTGGATATAACCAAGTTTTAATTAATAAGGAGGATCGACATAAGACTACCTTCACAACCCCATGGGGTACTTTTGAGTACATCAGGATGCCTTTTGGTTTAACAAATGCGGGAGCTACTTTTCAACGTGCCATGGATTACGCTTTTAAAGAGCTGGTTGGGAAAATAAGTGAGATATATCAAGATGATTTGACTGTCTTTTCCAAGGAAAGGACTGATCATGTTAAACACTTAAGACAAGTTTTCGAGAAATGTAAAAAATTTGGCATATCACTCAACCTAGCTAAATCAGTACTTGGTATTGATGAAGGCTAACTGTTAGGCCACATAATAACTAAAGATGGAGTTAAAGTGGACCCTGAAAGAGTAGAGGCCATAAAAAGAGTACCTTTGCCAAAAGATTTGAAAGCCCTCCAGTCATTCAAGGGTCAGATTAACTTCATAAGGAGGTTCATCCCGAACTTAGCAGAATTAATGAAACCACTACAGAAACTCTTAAAGAAAGATGCTAAGTTTATATGGTGAAATGAAGGTAGAAATGCATTTAAATGCATCAAGGACAACATAACGAAAGCACCGGTTTTGGTTAGCCCTGATTACACAAAAGATTTTCAAATTTTATCATTTGCATCAAAAGACACGATTACGGGGGTGTTGCTACAAAGCATTGATTTTGGTTAGCCCTGATTACACAAAAGATTTTCAAATTTTATCATTTGCATCAGAAGACACGATTGCGGGGGTGTTGCTACAAAAGAATAATGAAGGTTTCTAGCAACCCATTGCATTCATGAGCAGAGCATTACAAAACTTTGAGTTAAAATATACCCAAATGGAAAAGCAAGCCTATGCATTAGTAAAATCCCTTAAACATTTCAGAACGTATGTTGGCTATTCTAAGATAATTGGTTATGTGCCACATGCGACAGTAAAAGACATATTATCCTTGTTGTCCGCCGAATGCACACCAGCAGCAGAAATATTTCGAAAGCTGTTTCCCAAGTGGGAAAGGTGTGGCCTTGGGGGCAAGCAAAGAGTTAGGTGCTGTCACCTGATCCCGACTTCTTCGTTTAGGCTAACTCCTAACGAAGCCAAGGGGGATAGACCCTACAAAGAGTTACTAAGGCTCTTGATTTTAAAGTGTTTTTGGATGGTATGTGTGATGTGGTAGGGTGTTGTTTAGGAGTTTTATGAGACTTACAACAACAATTTAAAGAATCAAAGCATGTACTTGCAAAATATATATTTA
The DNA here is from genome assembly GCA_027924585.1 of Larix kaempferi. Lineage (NCBI taxonomy): Eukaryota > Viridiplantae > Streptophyta > Pinopsida > Pinales > Pinaceae > Larix > Larix kaempferi. The sequence goes on from BSBM01000488.1 coordinate 2,016,983, forward strand.
AGATACACAACCAAATGACAATGTGATTCAAGTATGAAGCATCCACAGTATAATATGAAAATTATAAGATAAGACAAGTACTTCCATATAGATACTAAGCAAATAAATGATATGAAGGACTAGTGCCTTATGGAGTTAATGTCTTGAGTGCTTGGGATGTTGAATATAAGAGTTCGTGTGCTTGAGATTGTTTTGCAAGTGCTCTTCGTAAATTTTATTGTAAGTTTTGGATGGTGAGTTGATTATTATGGCTAAGGGAATTTCCAAGATATACCCTAAGGTACTGGAAATATGTCCGGAAAATACTCTAAGTGGCTTCGTACTGGGACATGTTGGTTGCTAAAGCCTCAAGGGCGTGTTCAACACTACACCAAACAAGGATGTAGTCTAACGGTGCCCCCAAGGTCTAAGTATAGTGATCCAGCACCCCGAGGCAGAATTTGCCCACTTTCGAGTATTGCGATCAACGCCAGATTTTCATTGGTTATGGGGTATAAATTTTATTATGGGAATTAATGTGAAAAGTTAAAGAACCTATACTGTTTCTGTGTATCCCAAAACTGGGTAGAGCATACGCAGCATAGAAAATAATAAATTCCAATTTTAGGGGGATGTGTTTGAAGCAAGAACCAAAAAGAAACTCTCCGACATAGAGCATTCTTTATCTGCCTTATGGCGACATTCAAGAGATTTATGATGCACAGAAAGAACTACTTGAATGTAAATCTAATCTACCCAAGAATCTCTTTCAGGTTTGAAACCTTACTCGGGAGAGCATGGGGTTAATCAAATCAAAGCAAAAGAACTCTCCGACAGAGAGCACTCTTGATCCACCTTTCGGTGAGATTCAAGAGATTTTGGTTTGTTTTAACAATTTTATATCAAATTGGAAAGTACTTGAACGAAAAAGTAAACTAGACTAACAAACTAAGATCTAACAATTTATTGAGAAGTGAAATTATTCTAGCAAAGTAAAACTAAGCTAATTGCGGAAATAAAACTAATCTAATGCAAAAAAGGGACAAGAGACAAAACAAGCTTCCCCCAAATGGGGGAAGTAGGGGTGTGGGAGCCTTTATCCCACTTGCTTTTTATTAATTATTACAATAATTTTTGGTTTTCTGTCTTCACTTGAAAGCACAATGTTGGATGGGGGAATGAGAGAAGAGGGAGGTGCTTTTCAAGGAGTTTGTTTGGTTTGCTTGCTTTCTCCTAGCCTTTGGGCTTTGGCTTTGCTTAGATCTTCTTTGTTCTCCCATGAATAAGAGCTTAAGGCATGCACTTTATTAAGAGTTAGCAAAAATCAAAATAATATTGAAAACTAGATCTAAACTAAACTAGCATGCAAATACAAATAAAAATCTAAGTCTTTAAGAAATACAAAAATGACTAAGTATTGACAAATTGAAATCTAGAAACAAAAATGTGAATGAGCTAAGTGTGTGTGAAAATGCTCACAGCAGATCTAAGAGATGATGTATACCTCACAAGAGAATGATTATGTTTAAGCAAGAAAAAAGAAGAAGAGTGGTCAATACAGTATAATGAGCAACAGAATAATATGGTACAGTAGAATTCAGATAGAAGCAATAATACTTCACACACACTAGTTAATTAATCACAATATGGACAAATAAATAGTACAATGGTAGAGAGGATTCGAATGCCTAAGGTGGCAATTCGAATTAGCCTCTCAGAGTGATCATAAGATCAATAGAGTGTCATCGGAGCACAACTAGGTGTCCTCATGATCATCGGAGCACAACTGGAAGTCTTCATCATCATCAGTGGAGTCATCAATGCTCAAGTAACTGTCAACCATCAGTCAAACTGAGTTTGGTAGGTGTAACTGAGCGTAACTGAATGTAACTGAGTGTAAACTGAAGACAACTGGACTGGTAGGTGAAGAAGGGCGAGTTGCTTCCTAAAATCAAGGAAGAAGGGCGCATTAAGCAACTGGAGGGCTAAAATTGAATAGTGAGAAGCTCTTGGGGGATGGCTAACTGAGGGCTAGGTGCTGGACTGATGACTGGGATGCATGCAAACCCTAGAATGCATGCAAACCCTAAAAGTGCATGCATGATTGAAAATGTAAATGATCAAAATACTGGTGGGACTAGGATGGAGTATAGGAATATCCTAACACCCCCCCCTTAATCCATCCTGGGCCCTGGTAACTAAGACCAAAGGTCACCCAATACAATGAATAATAACAATCAATAATCCAAGGAAGTGGGGAAAATTTCATGGGAAACATACCCCCTCCTCAAAAACAGACTGTAAGGCACACACAAAAATAAATGCTCCAAACTCAAGCAGGTGTGATGCTTGGTCATATGTCTGGAGGTATCTTCTTCTTGGGAAGAAGTGGATCATGCTCAAAAAGCATGTGCTTGTATTTGCTTTTAAGATCGAATGTGATGAGAACAAATCCAAAAGTATGAGGATGATCCTTGAACCTGTGATTCAAATCAGCTGAGGTAGGATCAAAATCATGAATATGCAGATAGTCTTTTGTCTTCTCCTTCGAACCATCATGGGTGAGATTATGCCAAAAAGAACCATCAAATAATAATTGCTTGAAATCCAAATCAGATTTAAGACTTGAAGAATAGTTTCTTGAGATCTCCTTTGAACCAGCAGGGGTGAGATCAAAACTATCATATGCATGAGAAATTATCCCAAGCGAATGGCAATGGTTTCTTGAGATCTCCTTTGAACCATAAGAGGTGAGATCAAAACCAATGGATGCATGAGAAATTATCTCAAGCGGGTGGCAATGGCCATATTCTTCAATAACCTTCTGAAAGCATGTGCTAATGATCATATAGTAGTAAATAAGAGATGATTGCTTAAGAGGAGCGAATGCATTACCTCCAATAGCTGATCTTACCTCCGAAATAATCATGTGATCATGATGCAAACCAACAGACTCTGGTGCAAGAGAGGATTTAAGACCTTCTGCAATATTTAGAGTGTGAGCTGGCATAGAAAGAGAAGAAAGTTGGAGCATGAGTGGAGAATCTGCAAGTTCTTTGTCAACAACTTCAATATGAGATGATACTGGTTCATGATCTGAGAGACCATCAAGGGGAGCGAATGCATCACTTTGTTTGCTTTCGAATGGGTTTGGACCAATCCCTTCATTCTGTCTGCCAAATATTGCATCCAGGTGAGCCCATAGCTCTTTTGGTGATGGAAAATCAGGGAGGTTATATAACATCCATTCATGCATAGCATCAATCATTGACCCAAAGGTTCTGTCACCTTTATTTAACCAATCAATCTTCTCTTCAGAAGATTCGAACTCTCTTTCAAAACAACAGTCAAAGAGATTATGGCTCTTCAAATATGCTATCATTTTCGGTTTCCATTCATCATAGTTGAGTGGAGAAAGAGGAGGGATTTCTTCTGAATTCATTGAAGTTGTAGAAGACCTGCAAAAACAATAGAGAATATCTGCAACTGCTATTGTTGCAAAAATGCAGAAACTGCTGCACTCGAAATCTTGGTAATAACCTGCAAAAAACTCTCAAGAATGGAGATAAACAATACTCTCAACATGCTCTGATACCATGTGAAAATCCTCACAGCAGATCTAAAAGATGATGTATACCTCACAAGAGAATGATTATAATTAAGCAAGAAAATAGAAGAAGAGTGGTCAATACAGTATAATGAGCAACATAATAATATGGTACAGTAGAACTCAGATAGAAGCAATAATACTTCACACACACTAGTTAATTAATCACAATATGGACAAATAAATAGTACAATGGTAGAGAGGATTCGAATGCCTAAGGTGGCAATTTGAATTAACCTCTCAGAGTGATCATAAGATCAATAGAGTGTCATCGGAGCACAACTAGGTGTCCTCATGATCATCGGAGCACAACTGGAAGTCTTCATCATCATCAGTGGAGTCATCAATGCTCAAGTAACTGTCAACCATCAGTCAAACTGAGTCTGGTAGGTGTAACTAAGTGTAACTGACAGTAACTAAGTGTAACTGAGTGTAACTAAGCGTAACTGAGTGTAAACTGAAGACAACTGGATTGGTAGGTGAAGAAGGGCGAGTTGCTTCCTAAAATCAAGGAAGTGTTGGGCAAAGAGAACGGGAGGCGAGCTTTTAAAAAATAATATATCGAACTAGGGTAAGCCTATGCCTTCCCCGGCAGCGGCGCCAAAATGTTATCATCTAAGCTGTAGTTGCCCCTATGGATATATCCAATCATGGATGGGAATAGGGAAGGGCAACTCAAAAGGTGCAACCACGATCACCTCGACCTTTAATATATGGTTGTCACGCCAGTCGAGGCAACCTTCACTTTATGTTATCTAGCCCAGACAACAAAGGGGGAGACCCGATCTACTCCCGACAGGAGAGATCAAAACCAAGACACCAAATCAGGTTATCTCTAAGTGAAGTAAGGTGTATGGTTTATCCTAGACCTTAGGGTGGAGTCACAAGACAAGTGAGGGATTCAAAGAGTGTAGCTTTGGTTCATAGTTGATGTGAGAGTGACTTATAATATTTGAAATGAGATCTAGGATTAGGGTACTAGTTCAATATTGGAAAATCCACTGCCTTGGGAACCGTGTCCAATGCAGGGTAGTTTAAGGGTTAAATTGGGGCTAACTAGTACGAGTGACAAGCTTGACCATGATACATGATGGCATCAAGGGTTTAGTTCACCACACAAGGTCAAACCACAAGTTAATCCAACAATCTAGGAAAGTCGAATTGACTTGGAGAGAAACCAGTGCCTTGGGAATTAGGATAATGGAGTTAAAGTAGGGTTGACTTGTGGTTAAAGACTCCTATGGCATGAGACAAGTGGGCGATTAAGGTCTTGATGGATGAATATGTCTAGATCTAGGTTTGACCAAAGTGGACCACAATCCCTTAAAATAAGGAATGCTATCCCCAAGGCAAGATTTGACAAGGTGACACACTAGACCTAGGTTTTGAATTATTCTCGTTCCAAATCCACTGAAATCTCAAGTACCCACGTCCTAGAAGTGAGTCAACTCACTTCTCCAAGGTGGTGCGACTTTACCCAAGGAGGCCTAAAAGTGGGGTAAGTGGGGTCAAGACAAGTCCGATGACATCCAAACTTTAGATCCGGGTAGGTTAGTCAAGTAGGAGTGTGGATCTATAATTTCATGGCAATCCGACGGCTAGATCTTACTAGATCTGAGTTTAAATATACCAAGTGGTCCAAAGTGGGGATTAAATCCCTTAAAATATGGAATAAGGTCCACAAGGTAGAAATCAGAAAAGTGACAATCTGGGGGTAGGTTATTTGATGTGTAGATTATGAATCAAGCGGGATCTCAACTACCCACCACCTAGATCTAGGTCAACTCACCCTCACCAAGAAGTGCGCCCTTGCTTGGGAGAGCTAGTTTGGCTTGGGAAGAGGGTCAAACTGAAGCCAATCCTCACCAAACTATAGATCCGGGATGCTGTGGATGCTATAGAGGTGGGTTTTCAATATTATGCCCAACAACCCACTAGATCTAAGTAGATCTGAGAAAATGTAAAATGGGGGTTTTGAAATAATTAGGGTTTTATCAATTTAAGAGCTATGTCAATGGATTGGATCAAGATAAGAGAAACAAACCGGTGGATCTTACCTGGGTAACCTTGTAGATGCCTTGATGATGATGATCTATGCAAACTCGATCAATTTGAGAAGCTTTGAGGTAGTTTTCTATGCAATCGATTTAGTCCAAGAAGCCAATGCGCCCTCTCTCCTGCACAACAAACGTCAACAATATCAGATTTGATGCAATCAAGAGATAAGACTAATGCCACAAGAGAAGTAACAGAAAGAAAGCATAGATCACAATGATGCTAATGATAACCCCCTGATACAAGCGAATGCCAAGAAAGTCGATTTGAAGAAGCCTTGCAAAATCGCCCTTGTTGAAGTCACCCTCCTGTAGACAAGACAATGATTTCCAAAAAAGATAGATCTTACCACAAATTCCAAATGCTAGGTTGCAATAGACTTTCCAATCACCATCTAAGAACACCAGATGCAAAGGAGACCACAAGAATTTCCACAAGAAAGTTTTTCTATACCAATAATCCAAGAGCCGAAGACCTCTTACAATGAGAAGCTCTCTCCTTTAAATAGGAAGGAGAGGCACTAAAACCCTAACCACTTTTTGAATGAGTGGCTAAGATTAAAAGATACAAATGTCTAATCAATGGTTGAGATGAGCTCAACAATAAAATACATGGATCACTAATAAAATATTATATGAGTGGACAAAGTCGCCCTATAAGAGGGGGATCCCACCAAATCATGATGACAAAATAGAATAGGGGGCTTATGGTGGGTCCAAGGGGTAATTTTATCCCTCTTTGGTCAATCCCCATAGCACAATAATCATAAAATAATCATCAATGTACCAAATCGTGCCTCCATGGTCAAATCGTAGGCCTCAAAAAGACCTTAGAAATCCTCAGAAAGTGCCATAAATGATGGATGCGGGCCCCGATGAAGCTGAAACTACTGGAGGAGGTGTGGAGGACCCCGATCTATCATCACTGATCATCCCATGCCATAACATTGCCTCAGTAGCCCAAATCGATTTCCTCAATAGCCATTTCTACCAATCCTGAAATGCCTCGGGAAGCGTGAAACTACCCCAAACTGCTTCCTGGAGTGCCCGCACTGTCAAGGTGAGGGCACTAGTGTGTCCGGGAGGGGGGTAATATGGTAAAAACAAGTGGCTGGACCACCCCCTCCATCATCAGCGCCCTAGGTCAACCGGATAAAAATCACATCTGCTCTGATAGGGCCTCTGACAGACCAAAATTGCACTGGGATAGCCTACTGAGGCTCAATCATCACTGTAAGTGCCCGGAACTGAAAACAAACTGTCTCATTGGACTCAGAAGGTCCAAATCCATCCAAGATGTGTACTCATACACCATATGAGTCTCTGCATGATCAATATATATATCCAATATACCGGAACAGGGTCAATAATAATAATCTGTAAATGATCAAATACTGTTGTAAACCAAGAATCATCATCATAACCCTGTAGCTGCTGCATAGAATCATCATGTATGTATACATAGACCATATATCATCTATCCATGTCATGATAAGGTCCAACCATCTCATGTCCTATGTTTGACCTTGGTCAGACTAGGCCTAACCAAGTCAACATGACCAAATATAACTCAGATCATCATCGGAAGCTGCTGCAAAGTGTTCAAGGTTAATGCATGCTTTACAACTTATTCAAATAACAATTATAACACAAAGTAATCATTACTGGCGATCTAAATCCAAATATATAATGTCATTAATTATTACTATTACTCAGGTTAGACTTTCAGGATCATACTCACTTCATAGCTGTGATCAATTTGCTAGTGAAGGGTGAAGGCTAAAATAACTGGCTAGGCTAAGGGATGACTTGACTGACTTAACTTTGTGACACTTTGGCAAGGGAAAGGGAATACACACCATAGTATATACTAAATGAGCAACAAAACAGGGAATGGCGGTGTCTCACAAATGGATGAGTTGTTTAAAGAGGGTTTATTCACCTTTAACAGATGCGCACAATCCATAATACAAATAAGGCCAGCAATTGTTTTGATATAACATTTAAGTTCCATTGCTTTTTGGGCCTGAAGTTTCCATAGCCATGGTCTATGTGTGTTTACAAACACATTGCATAGATTTACATTTATTTTAGGCTTCCTGCTGCAGGTGTGTTTTTAAGGCATTTGTTTACCTGAGCACTTCTAGGTGTGTCGTGGACAGCTTGTTTACCTAGGTATTTATTTTTCCAAAAGATATAACATTTTATTTTCATGGCCATTTTCATTTGGCATGCCTTTCATTCATGTGTTTTTAGAAACACATTGCATGAATGGGCTTTTCATACAAGATATAGCATTTCATTTTTCCAGGTTTTGTATTCATGGCAGCACTAAAAGTTTCAGGTTTAGCCAACACAACTTTAGTGACTAGGGGGAATTCACAAGGAACTCCAACTCAACATAGGTAAGTTTTGTCACCAGCTCAGAGCCGAGACACAATAAACAGGGAAGCTCATCCAATACAGAGGCTACAGTGGGGAAAAGTCCTCCATGCCACTAGTCAAGTAGTAAGTCAGGGTGATAAACTAAAAGGTAGGTAATGGATGGATGAAGACAATGAATCATGGAGCCAACACTAGCAAGCCAAGGTATGGTGGAATGATCACCTCTATTCTCCCTAAGGAGGGTAAAACCAATGAGTATGAATAGTGAACTTCTAAGTCTGAGTAGGGACAATATAATATATATAATAAGATCAACCAGGTCCACATATCTATATGATCGCCAGATGATGACACTTAGTGCTAAGACATGCTATAAGAATAAGTATAAAAGCAATATAACCATAACACAATGATATACCTGCTGAGTCATATACCTGAATGCTCGTCAACCTGTACCATCATCTGTCCTCTGAAACTGCTGCTGTAACTCTGGGCACTACTGACTGCTCTGTATCAATGGTATAATGGCTACATCGGTCATCTCTCTGAGTGTCCTGAGACTCAGTTATGGCATGGGGAATATATACTGCTGTCCACAATCTGATAGTGATCCAATAGATGCTCATCTCAGCATCTCAAATGTAGGGGAACTGGCTGAATAGTGTACTGGCATCAGAAAAATAATGTATGGTAGCCCGGCTACTATATATGTGATAACAGGAAGAAGGGCGCATTAAGCAACTAGAGGGCTAAAATTGAATAGTGAGAAGTTCCTGGGGGTTGGCTAACTGAGGGCTAGGTGCTGGACTGATGACTGGGATGCATGCAAAATGCATGCAAACCCTAGAATACATGCAAACCCTGAAAGTGCATGCATGACTGAAAATGTAAATGATCAAAATACTAGTGGGACTAGGATGGAGTATAGGAATATCCTAACAGTGTGGCTAGATGCAAAATGAGTGTGAATTAGGAAACTAAATGCAAACTAAATATGAGTTAGAAAACTAAAATAAATGAACTAACTAAATGCTGGCTTAAGATACAAGGAGAAGAAGAGAAATCAAAGAAGAAAGAGAGGATGAAAGGGAGAAGAGAGGGCTGGAAAAAGGTAAGACGACAGTCCACTAAGATGGCTGGAAAATGAGAAAAAATCAGGCTGCAAACAGTGAGTTGGGACAGTCAAAAGTATGAAGAGAAGAGGCTGGGAAAAGTGGTGAAAGAAGGCTGGAAAAGTGAAGTAAGAAGGCTGGAAACAGTCAAAGAAAAATTAGAGATAAGAGAGGCCGAAAATCAGGGATAAAAGGAAAAAAAACAGTCCCTAAAGAGGGCCAAAAAATGCTCAAAAATCAGCAGCGAAAGATGAGAAGATGAGGCTAAAAAATGAGAAGAATGGAGAGATAAAAAGTGAAGAAGGTTGAAGATAAAAAGTGAAGAAGGGGGGGGAAGAAGTAGGGCAGCCAACCAAACAAGGAAAAGAAGCCCACAAGAAGAGCGAGGTTTGGAGAAAAATTTAGATCTAGAGATCCACAACCTTAGCTTAGTAACCCAAGTAACCAAGTTTGAAAATTTGATTTTTTAAATGGTGAAAAAGAGAGAGAACCACTTAGCTTTTTGGATCTTTGAAACGAATTTGGATCTCACTTGATGATTGCTTGTTGGATTTTTTGCTTGGCTCCAAGAGAGGTAGATGCAGATTAGCTCAACCTTCTGCTTGGTGGATTGGGGTGATCTGCAAACAACGAACTCATACACTTTGCAAAACGAGATTAAATCATGTACTATCTACTAATTGAAACAAAGAGAGCATGAGATACAACCGAATAAAACAATGCTCATTTAGATCTCTAAGAGTAGATATGTAAAAAAACAACTTGAGACTACAAATGTCTAGCCTTATGTGCATGAACGCCCTCTAAAGGAAATGTTTAGAGGGCTAGCCTTATGGTGTGCTAGTCGAAGATTTGGCTAAAATTAAGGAAATGCTTGGCGTTCATTTCTAGAATATTTTTCATGGGGTATGTATGACAACCTAGGTACTATCGGATGGGATGCTTCTAGAAAGGTGGTCCAGATTAGTGAGAGGGGTATGTTGGGTGTTGAGTTGATGGGGAAGATCTTTTCCAAGCCTTGAATTGAATGGAATACATAAAATCTCTAGGGATGGATGCTCTCACTTGTGAGTTTAAAAAAATAATGTGGCTAGTTTGTCGAACGGATATATTACATATGGCTCATGAAGTGGTTTAGAATTGGAAGAATGGGAGAAATACAAAGCTATGGGTTCATTAAATTTACCCCTAAGAATGGAGTGAGGGACACCATTGGATTTGTTTGGTTTGTGAAAAGTGCTCTTGGAGCCTCCAAAACCCTACCACAAATGATGCCATCTAGTCCCAAAGGTAATCCGCCCTCCAACAACAAGAAGTGGCCTTGCGGCCCTATCTCCTCTACCCCAACGGTTGCCAAAATGCTCACAGCCCACTAGAGTCTCCATGGCTTAGCAAAATGGGTGAGTCCGCCCCTTAAGGAGCCTCCACGGCCCTCTTGTTCTGATGGCCTAGCACATAGTAGAGGGTCGAGCCCTCTAGGAAACCCCACGAGATCTCCCAAGTGCCAACGAACCTCCAAGAAGGCTGCCGTGGCCTTCTCACACCGTTACAACTTGCAAAAGAGATGAATTGGCCTGCAAGAAGCCACACGAACCTCCTCCAATCCCTCTTAGTGCCACAACCCTTCAATTAGATGAGATCGACCTCTCCAAAAGAGCTCCACGAACCTCCTAAGCTAATCGATACTCCTCCAAACTGAAGACAATAATAAGATGAAGCTCCATTGAAAATATTGGACGGATTCCCCTCTTTGTCTAGCTAGGGTGGATATTGCACCATCGAAACCAAACTCAAGTGAAAGGTTTTATCAAAACCCCAATGGAAACCTTAGCTCCATGAGCACTTCTCACAAGAGATCAATCAATTCATAATCAAGAAAGTGACGCATTACCCTTCCTTTATACTTCTCCGAGCCCCTTCTAGATTTTTCCTCTTTGACTTAATCCATATGACCCTTATTCCCCTTATACTTTTTCACTTAAAGATTAAAGTCACTTTATAACCCTTTTTTTATGCCGGGAAGTGATCAATTCTCGGACGCTTGAAGTGCCTTTCTCCTCACCCCAACCTTTAGATCTTTTTGTCTTGGTACCAACGAGCTATTACACTAAGGTATTCCCTCAGATAATATGATCCGAATAACACCATTAATGCATTTAATTAAATTAAGCTCAATAATAACCCCAAATTACGGGAATCGTCAGAATGCCACGGAACCAAGAGTGTGCTGTGCGGAAGTGATCCCGATGACTAAAGATGGTAAATGGACTAGGCTGGGCCTCATATAACTCCCCCAAATCCTTTGAGCTCATCGATAACATAACCTCACCCTTCTGTCTAAGCTGACATAAGCCTCAAAATTTATCCTTAACTGCAGAACATGGGAACCTAAAAATGGGGACATTACAGGATGCTTGGGGCTTCGACGGTGTTCTTGCCGGGGGTAGTTGCCCCAGTGGAGTACTTATTTTTAGAGGATAGATGGAGGCCATGGAGGCTCACGATGGAGTGGTGTGGAATTGCCTTGTGTATCTACGTCACCTTGGAGTCCTTATTGTGCACGACATCATCATTAGAGCATGACACTTGTACTCTAGAGTGGTTGTCTCACTTGTGTGGCATACAAGGGTTCATGTAGGTTGCTTGTAAGGGTTTGTGCCCATATAGTATGATTGGCCTCCCTTACCTCATATAAATAGAGGAAGGAGAGACTCTTTCATTCATATGACTTGCATGGTCATTCTTACTCACTTTTATAGAGATGTGACCTAGAAGAGGAGTGCACTTGTCCTCTCTCTCTCTCTAGGTATTCACTTGTACTTGCTTTTCTATCTCTCTTAGATGCTAAGGTTTCTTGGTCTCTTTGGAGTTTCTTGGTGCATCTTGGAGTTCTAGGGTTAGGGTTTTACCCTTGGAGATTGGAGACCAAAGTTTTGGAAGAAAACCCTAGGGTGGACTTGTGAAGAAGAGAAGAGGAGGATGTCTTACCTTGGAGATAGTGTTGGAGAAATTCTTGCACTTGTTTTTTAGAATTTTCTTTTTATTTAATTCTCTTTCCTATAAAAATGAATTAGGTCTCATTAGGTTTTTCAAACCTTAAGACAGTCATGAGTTTTGTTTCCAGGGGCCATATGGGTCTAAATGATTTTTTTGTCTTGAAACACGATCCACATACTAGTCTTTATAAGGTCCAATGCCTTTTTGTGGAACTGCTCTAGGTGTTGCTCTCAATGCTCCAAAAATCACCCAAACCCTTTTTGTTACTGTAGGAGCTGCTGTTTGTTGAAGAAACTGTGAGGAACAAGAAATCTTATTTCATAAGAAAAGAGGCCATTTAGGATTTCTAGAATCTTTTAAATATTCTTTGAAATGGAAATGAATTAAAAATTTCATCTAAAAATAAATCAGGTCTCATTAAGTCTTTTAAATCTTAAGACATTCTTTTTGTTTTTAGGGGTTGTTGGGATCCACATGGCCCCAAATGAGTGTTTTTGGGCATGAAACATGTGGCTTCTGACCAAAAGAACTCTGAAACTATCCAACATGTTTCAGGCAACTTTTCTGAATTGAACATTACGATTGAAACCTTTTGGATTGTTTTCAAGCCATTTGGATATGTTTCAGTACACTTTTTGGGATTTGAAATGCAGGGTGGGGTTGGGGGGTCTAGTTTCCTGCAATTTAGTTTGTATAATTGTATCCCATTCAAGAAGAAAACTATTAGCCTCTCAGATTGACCATAAATATTATAGGTTTAGATCCCCGGCTGTCTCCTCCCATTTCTCCTTTATAAGGTCATAGTTGATCAACAGGTATTTGATTATCTCGTCAGTCTGCTTTCACATAACACATCAAGACAGTCACAACTAACCTCGTTTGAGAAGTTTGTTGAAGTCGAGAAGCTTGATGTGTCATAGAAACAACACATTTGAGGAGCAACCTTGGGAAACCAACGCTACTCCTTGATCCATTGTCTCTTGTCAGCATCGGCATCAACAAGCTATGACTGAACAATTTTGTACTTCAGGCTACATGAAGTCTCCCACCAAGAAATCCATTCTCTGAACTAGTCTGTCAAAGTTGTAAGTAATGAGAATATACACAAAAGTAATGCCTGCCTATAATCTCTGATATTTCTTATGTTGGATATTATCCAAAAGCGTCCTACTTTTTAAGGCTATTCCAACTCCAGTGAATTCCTATTCTTGGAATGTTAAGGTATGTCCTCTTGAAATGAATGCTTGTCTTAACATATTCTATGCAAGTGCCAGAAATTCACATCCACCTTTTTGTTACCTTCTATGATGTATGTGGATCTTAGTTATCGGAACTGGTTGGACTGGACTGGAATTGACTGGTCTGTACATGTTCATGTTTGGCTGGGTCCAAACTGGATTGGCAAGCTGCTTTCCTTCTGAACTGGCCAGTTCTGGACAGAAACAGTTGAGCTTGCCAGTGCGAGCTGGTGCTGATCTGCATCATCCCTCGACTGGTTCAGGTTTGTGTTACATATGAATCTATGATCTCTGGAACAATGCATCTAGGACGACATTGTGTCTAGAAAAACTGATTACTGCTGAAGTTGATGTCAGTATGCCTGGCTATTTCTTTCACATTGTATACAAGTTGTGGATGTACTCAGATATCCTTCTATCCGATGTATTCTAAATTCTAATACCCTCACATATGGAAGCCATCCAAAACATGGTTGATCCTGCACTGCCTAATCCAGCATTATAAACATAGTTACCACAAAAATGAGGAGAAAATTAATGACTTCAGTTTTAGAGATGTTCTCAGTAACAAAGTACATGTATGTAGGATGATTACCTCAGGGACACATCCCTACTTAGTCCCAACTACTACCTAGTAGCTCTTATGTAACATTCAACAGAACAAGAAGCAAACCTGAAAATGACAACCTTGACTACATTGTTCTATACAGTTTTGAGGAATTGGTTACAAATTCCTATCCATGTACATAGACACCTAGTGTGTTGGTTACCACTGCTCATGGATAAGATAAGATAAGATAATTTTATTAATGTCCAACTGATAACTCCAAAAGTAGGTCAATGGTACTGCTGAGTACAAAGATGTTATTACAAAGTGGGAGTACCAAATGGCCTCCTATAAAAAGTAGAAGACGGAAATGAAAGTAAAGTAGATTGGATCATGAAATCTATGCTAGGTCATGGAAAAAATGAGGAACCCTTGACCCTGGGCACAGGAGACCGCACAGGGTTGGAGGAGTACAAAAGTAAATGATCCAGGAGCAAGAAGATCTGGTAGTGATGCAGTAGGTCTGTTATGGAATAGACTCATCTCTCCTAACATCCGAGGCCGAATGAAGAAAGCTCAAGATTGTATGCTGTCCAGAGGAAGAGTTGGTGGAAGACATGGGTCGCCCACTATACTGCTGTCGAGAAGAGGTAGCTCGTCACTGAGGCCTGGGGGGTCTCATCTGCATCAAGGAGAGGGGTGGTCTCGTCCTGTCATGCCACAGAGATCCTGAGGGATGGAGGGTCTTGCAGGTCCGCACTAATCTGTAAGTTATGACTGTGCTGCTATCTGATTGTCTCTTAGTGCCCCTTTCGGAGGGTAGCACTGTGAAGTAGGAAGTAATCCGCTGGGTTGAATCTGGTTGAACAAAAGGCTGAAGAATATGGGCTTGGAGCCTGATGGTTTCCTGCATGTATAAAGCTAAGCATCTCTTGTCGGGATATTTGAAGAAGCTGATGAGGGTTTGAGTTCCCTTGAAAAGGCAGTAACCTCCCTTTGATCTTGTGGTAGATGGACAATTACAAAAATTGAAAAATCCTACTGACACGAGCTGTGCTGGCTTTAAATAGTTGCTGCATGGAATCAATTGGAACATTATGGTGTTATTTGCTTCCACCCAGAGAAAGGAGTCGTGTTCTTGTAAATGTTGGATTGTCAAGCCTTATGATTGCCACTTTTGCAACATGCAGGATGTATTGCACTCGATGCCATTTTGCTATATTATTCACCCATACATGCTATATACAATGATGCATAACAATCTATGCGTATTTTGTGTCTATGGGTTTGGATTTACATTGATGTACATGAATATATATGTCTATTCAATTTTGCATATTTTATGTAAATTTCTAGTCAACCGGTTGCTAAACTTGGTTTTTTGGTCTGGTGCTGATCTGACCCTTGGCAGTTCTGGTTGTAATAACTTTGATCCAGATATCTTAATTTTAGTTTGCATCTATGTGATTAATTATGCATTCCTCCTCTTTCAGCCACTAGTATGTTAATCATGGCATTTCAACAGGTGACTATGTTTGTTTCTTTCCAAATGTTTCAATTTCATGTAATATTTTCCTTATGGGCCAATTGCAAGCCAGAGTACTCATACTTGTTAGGGCGTTCTTTGGCATTAACTTCAAGATATTAATACGTAAATTGTGAAACTTTGGCATATGCAAATGCTACCCATACATGTTATGGTGCTCTTTGGCATTAACTTCAAGATATTAATACTTCTTAAATTGGGAAACTTTGGCATATGCAAATGCTAAAATTGCTAGTTTCAGTTCTTTGTTGTAGTGAGCAGCTGTCTTTGCTTCAGCTTTTATTCCGTAAATTCCAGCATTCATTGTAGGATGTCACATATAATCTAGTAAAATGAACTTTTAACAAACTTTTTATCTGCAATTATGCAAGGTTCTCTGCAGTTTCTTTGCGGTGTTCTCTATTGTTAAGATTTGTAGAGATTATCAAGAAACTCAAATGGTGACTATCTTTGACATTTAAGCAAACAAAACAAAGTGTAAGAAATCTTGTTTAATTTATATTTTTCATTTTCATACAGCGCCAATTTTCAGAGTTGTTGCTTAAAGCGGCCAGTGATTATGGAGCCTTAACTACAGCAATTACAGATTTCCAGTGGAGTCAGAGTTTTAAGGATCCACCATCTGTCTGGGGGGTAAGAAAACAGAATTTGCAATATGTAAATGGAAAAAATTCAATTATAGAAAAATTTACAATAAGCAGGAAGTGCAAATTGCAATATGTCTTTGTGCCATTCAGTCTTTAAGCTTAAGATTTTTACTACCTTATGATTCCCTTTTCTGGAGTTAAGTTAATTGCTATATTTTGACTAATATTGAAAGCCATGTTTCTCTATGTAAGACATTAGCATTACATTATTTGTGAATGTGCAGTTTGGAGTGAGAAAATAAGTAATTAACATTTCTGACTGATGTTGCTTTTAATGATCACCCAAATCATATTATTTTATCCTCTGTGAGGGGTTTTTCGTTTTTTGGCTTCTATTAAAACTGTTCTCTTACAAATTTTTCCTGGAGCCTTTTTAATTTTTGTAAAAGAAAAGACAACTGTCTTTTTACACACGGATTCTGTATAATGGAAAGTCTATTTTTCTTCAGAATTTGTAATGTTCAATGTCAGTAACAGAGAAAACTCAACAATTTCCTGAAGGTAACTAGGAGTGCTAGAGCTTAGATGCTCACCTTGTGAGATGAAAAGCACAATGGAAATGTGTTGCATTCTGAAGGTGTTTATCGGCATTGACTGAAATAGACATTGATGTCATTGCCTGTTTCAAGGTCAAGCCTAGATCCTTTAATCTTTCGTCAGACTATATTTGATGTCTGAGTTTTAGATGGATTTCCACTTAATCACTTCGTAATCTAGCTGATGAATCATTTAAATAAAGCAAAAAAGAATAGAGAGAAGCTCCATATTGCATAATTGCTTGTAAGCTTAACACTTGTTAGAGCGATAGCGCATAAGATGATGATTACAAAAGGATACTTGAGAAGTAGGGCATCCTCCCTGTTACCCCCCATATTGCATGGTTATCCACTTGTAATCTTCATCACAATTTTTATTGGGGATGACATGTTGATGATGCTTTGGATGCTAGCCCATGGATGTTCCTGAGTTTTGATGCTTTTTATTCTTGTAGGTTGATGCATACTTGAAAAAATCGCCGAAAAATCGCGACTTTTTGTAAAAGTCGCGAGGTGAAGGCCCTGCCGAAAAATCGGCGCTTAAAAATCGCGATTTTTTAAAAAATCGGCGATTTCCGACTTTTTCAAAAAATCGGCGATTTTTTCGGAAAAATCGCGAGTTGAAGGAAAAAATCGCCCAGGCTTTTTTCAGAGTTTTAAAAACTCGGGTTTTTTTTATTATAAATTTGATGAGTTTTGTACATGTAACATTGATGTCAACAGTACTAAATGGTAATGTTAAAATTAAAGTAAAAGTGACATTCTCTTTATCTTTCATTTTCCATCCTTTTACTTAAATTTGTAACATTACCATTAATTGTTTCAGGATGTTTGAGAGTGGTTCCAACCTCATCAGACTTCATATGCAAAAAGTAGGATTTTAGATCCCATTTAGAATTCAACAGACTTAATGGTTTTCAGGATTTCAGGATTCCAACGTTTCTAGTGGATTCTATCATGTATGTGGGTAAGGGATTGGAATTTAATGAAGTACATCAAACTCTCTATGTACCTTGATGTTGGTGGTGTCGATGCCTGATTGTTAAAGTTGTTTGAATTCCACTGTCATGACCTTAATAAAAAAATGTACCCTTCAGTCAAGCAAAATCACTTATTAAGCATGGGAAGCTCTTTCTACCTTATTTTAACGCTTGGATTAAGAAGTTTGAACAAAATTGTAGGGTGTTAATTGATGTCCTTGGAGGATCAACTTCGAGATTGGAAGCAGAGGCAAAGTCTAGAGCCTAGAGGTGGGGGAACATGGTGCTATTGATGAATATGATCTCGACATAGACAATGATTTTGATGATTATGTTTTTTCAATTTTGATTTAGATATGTATTGCACTTGGTGCCATTTTGATAATATTTTGTCTCTAATGGTTTGGAATCATAGCTTGGAATCTTTAATATATATTTTTTTCATTAAAATTGTAAAATTTTATGTATTTTTTAACAGTCCGAGTCATTGAAATCAAACCACTCCAAGTTATTTGCATCCACTACATCTATATATTAGTGCTTTCTACATATTTATGTTCCAATGTGTTTATCTGATGTTATTGTTGCTTTATATGTTTAAAATTCTGAAAAAAAATGAATGTATTTTGTATTTTTTAATGTTTGCCGACTTTTTCCGATTTTTTCCGATTTTTTCGCCGATGTTGCCGAGAAATTGTTTTCGGGACCCTTACCGACTTTTTGCCGAGTCCGACTTTTTCAACGTAGGGTTGATGAGGGTTTGCATGGTATATTGATAATTTCCATGATGGTGTTGAGCTCTGGGCATTTGCTCACATTTTGCAGCTGGTTTTCATGGTTATCCTAGGACAAATTTAGCAAAACAGGACACTGATTTCAAACCCTTGGTTCTTCAACACCTTTGCTCAGATGAGGGCATATGATATATGGTTGGAAAGCTCTTTCCAAACCCTTTCCAATGGTACAGAATGCTCAGCCTCATTTTTCAGGGTGTTAGGGAAATAGAGAAATCATTCTAGGCCATTTATCAGCAGTTTGGTACCCTGTCTTCTGGAGGGTAGATCTTACTCTTCCTAGCTCGGTTTGGGAAGTTCCATATATGGTTGGAGTTGGAAAGCTCTTTCCGACCTTTCCAAAGGTGTAGAAGTTATAATTCTCAGTGACATTCCTGGAGGTTTGAGAGCGCTAGGGTCTTCTTTCATGCTGTTTTTT
The DNA here is from genome assembly GCA_027924585.1 of Larix kaempferi. NCBI lineage: Eukaryota > Viridiplantae > Streptophyta > Pinopsida > Pinales > Pinaceae > Larix > Larix kaempferi. The sequence continues at coordinate 2,035,823 of BSBM01000488.1, forward strand.
CACCTTTTTGGAGTTATTTTCAGCGCTTGAATTGACCTTATTGCACCATTGGCACGAGTTATGGAGGAGTTACACACATTTGGACCTTTCTCTCTCACATTTGGACCATTCTTCATCACCTTGGACTATTGGCACATGCTCTATAGACTTCTTGAGGATGTTGGATCACTTTTTTGGAGGGCCGTACCACACGTGTGGCTATTGGGATGACTTTTCATGGTTTTTGGGTGGAGTGCTCTATGGTTTGACCCTACTTTTGGCTGTTTTCTCCACTTGTTACTTGATTTGATGGAACCTTGTTTGAGGCACTTCTCACCCATTTAATGAGTAATTTCCAGATTGTATGGATGTTTCAAGTTCTATGCTATCTAATAAACAATTATATCATGCACAGTGATTGCAACAGGTTACAATTGAATCGAACAATGAAACCATGTGTCAGAAAGCAGGAATGGTGACCGTTAATGATGCGCAAGATCCCTACGAGCCTGAAGAAGACGTACTTGGGGAAAACGTGCGGGAAGAGCACACAGAAACGACGTCTAATGGAAGAAGGGAGCGGGTAACTCCCCGGGACTTGGTTGAGACCATGGTAAAAGCTTTAATGAGAGGCTGATAAAGGTGCAAGAAGAGCAACACCAGCTCAATGCGGCCATTCTGCAGAGCCTCACCGACATGCATCATAAAGTAAACATGGGGTCCAATCCAATTAATATGGGGCGAGAAGAAAGAAATGCGGTTAGTCACTCCATAGGCCGTTCTAGGCAAAGGACTCCAAGCAAGAGAAGGGGTTCTGTGAGCATAAGGCACAGAACATCCTATTCGAGATCTCCTTCCAGCAAATCAGAGCACTCCAGGGACTCTCAAAGAAGTCCAAGGCACACTTACAATAGGACTGAGAGAGGAAGGAAGTCCAGAGGGATTCCACAGGGAGAATTTAGGAAAGCAAGAGCTCCTACCTTTGATGGAGAAAGTAAGATAGGCCAGGAGGCAGAGGCATGGCTTCTGGGAATGAAAAAGTATTTCAAAATGCACGATTATTCAGAAAGTGAAAAGGCTAGAGTTGCCATTTACAATCTGAATGGCAGAGCTTCCATTTGGTGGGAACACCTCATGAAAGTGAAGAGAACCAGTGAAAGAAGGATCAGTTGGGAACGGTTTAAAAGATACTTTAAGGAGACATACTTGTCAGCTAGGAATTATGACAACAATAGAAAGGATTTCAATGAACTCAGGTTGGGGCAAAATTCCATGGAGGAACATGTTCATAAATTCTTGGAATTGTTAAGGTATGTAGACTACATCAAGGATGAAAGGGTGAAGATTTAGTGTTTCCTTGGAAGCCTACCACAGAACTACAGGGATAGAATTGAGTTTGTCCATCCACCAAGTTTGGACGAAGCCATTAGGATGGCCATGCTCTGTTATGAGCAGAACAAAGGAAAGATAGATACTCAACCAACATGGAAAGGAAAGCCCAAAGGAGGATTTGAACCAAGGAGAAGTGGCTTCAAACCGCCTTTCAAGAATCAGTCCAGAAACTTTCCACAGGGGCAACCGGCAGGAAGTGGGTTCAAACCAGCGGTGACAGCAGAGAAAACATCAAAAGGACCACTTCAGTGTTGGGGATGTGGAGACAACCACATGCTTAGAGACTGCCCAAATTGAAGAGGGAATCCCCGAAGCTTGCACAACTTGGGAGAAGCAACCACAGTGGAAGATATGGCCAGAGCCACACCTCGAATCTATGCAGCACTGGATGATCACCAGGTGGACCACCAATCAACAGTGGTAGAAGTTGAAGGTAAGATTGCTAAGCAATCTATTTCTGTTTTAATTGATCCAGGATCCACTCATAGTTATGTGTCCCCTATAGTGGTTGAAAGTTGTTCACCTCGTAAAGTGAAACATAGTAAGTCTTGGTTAGTTCAACTAGCCACTGAGACCAAGAGAAAGGTGAGTGAAGTAGTGGTGGAATGTTCTGTAGAGTTGAATGGACTTCCCACCAAGTTAAACTTGAATGTACTACCCTTAGGATCATATGATGCCTTGATAGGCATGGATTGGTTGGAGAAGCATAGAGCCAAGCTTGATTGCTACAAGAAGGTATTTGAGTGTATTGATGAGGAAGGAAGACCAAGGTTGGTTAAAGGAATTCCAAAACAAGTTTCAGTGAGGCAGATTTTAGCCTTATAGCTGAGAAAGTTCTATGAAAAGGGCTGCCAATTATATGCTGTGCATATATCAGATTCAACAGAAGATAAAGGGGCAAAGTTAGAAGACTTTTAGCTATTGCAGGAGTTCCAGGATGTATTTCCAGATGAAGTGCCAGGATTACCACCCAAGAGAGACATTGATTTCTCCATTAACCTTGTTCTAGGAGCAATACCAAGCTCCAAAGCCCCTTATAGAATGAGAACACCTGAGCCGATAGAGTTAAAGATGCAGCTGCAAGAATTAATGGACAAAGAGTATATTAGACCGAGTGTATCCCCTTGGGGTGCACCTGTGTTGTTTGTTAAGAAGGATGGGACTTTAAGGCTATGTATAGATAGATTAAAGGCAACTAAACAAGGTAACAATCAAGAACAAGTATCCATTGCCAAGAATTGATGACTTGTTTGACCAGATGAAGGAAGCTAAGGTATTTTCCAAGATTGACTTGAGGTCTGGCTACCATCAAGTGAGGATAAAGGTTGAAGACATTCACAAAACAACCTTCCAAACTAGATATGGACACTATGAGTTCACTGCGGTGCCATTTGGGCTCACCAATGCACCTGCTACTTTCATGTGTCTTATGAACAGTGTCTTCAACAAATACTTGGATAAGTTTGTGATTGTATTCTTGGATGACATTCTGGTGTATTCAAAGAATGAAGAAGAGCATACTTAACACTTGAGAATGGTACTGCAAGTCCTTAGAGAACACCAGCTGTATGCAAAGCTGAGTAAGTGTGACTTCTATTTGGGACATATTATTTCAGCAGAAGGTATTGCAGTAGACCTAGAGAAGATTGAAGCCATAATGGACTGGCCTACTCCGATAAATGTTGCAGATGTAAGATCATTTATGGGCCTTGCAGGGTACTACAGAAGATCCATTGAAAGTTTCTCCAGGATAACTCACCCAATTACATCATTACAAAGGAAGGAAGTCAAATTTATATGGTCTGAGAAGTGTGAAAGGAGTTTCCAGAAGTTAAAAGAATTGCTTACCAGTGCTCCTGTTTTAAAGATTGCAGATCCAAATAAAGACTTTGTGGTGTGCACAGATGTTTGCATGGAAGGATTGGGTGGAGTACTCATGCAAGAAGGATTTGTAATCGGCTATGAGTCAAGGAAGCTGAAAGATCATGAAAGGAACTATGCCACAAATGACTTAGAGCTAGCAGCCATAGTGCATGCTCTCAAGAAATGGAGGCATTACCTTTTGGGAAGAAGATTTGAACTCAAGACGGATCACATGAGTTTAAAATATTTATTTGACTAGCGAAATCTAAATGCCAGACAAACTAGATGGATGGAATTCCTCTGTGAGTTTGATTTAGAGATTAAACATGTCAAAGGAAAGGAGAATAAGGTTGCTGATGTGCTTAGTAGGAAATTTCATGTTGTAACAATTAGTGTTTGTAAATAAGATTTGAAAGCAAGGATCATTGAAGTTCAAGCTAATGATGAAGCTTACCTACAAATCAAAGAGAAGTTGTTGTAGGGAAAGGTGGATAACAAGTGTACAAGATATCAGATTGCAGAAGATGATGTCCTTATGTACCAAGATGCCAGACTGTAGATTCCAAACTGTGCAGAATTGAAGGAGCTTGTGTTGGGCGAGATACACCAAAAGCCATATTCTAGTCACCCAGGGTATCAGAAGACTATAACTGCAGCAAGGAAACAATACTTTTGGCATGGGATGAAGAAGGACATAACAGAGTATATTGCTAGATGTCAAAAGTGTCAGCAGGTCAAAGGAGAGCATCAACATCCAGCAGGATTGTTGCAGCCATTTCCCATTCCAGAGTGGAAGTGGGAAGTAATTTCTATGGACTTTATAACAGGTTTGCCCATGACTGTGAATAAACACGATTCCATTATGGTTGTAGTGGACAAGCTATCAAAAGTAGCTCACTTTATTCCAGTTAAGTCTACTCACAAGGCCAATGACATTGCAAATATCTTCATGAGAGAGATATTTAGGTTGCATGGATTGCCCAAGGTAATAGTTTCAGATAGGGACACAAAATTCACTTCTAAATTTTGGAAAGGGTTATTTCAAGAGTTGGGGACTAAGTTGACTTTCAGTATAGCCTATCATCCTCAAACAGACGGTCAGACTGAGAGAGTAAACCAGATTCTTGAAGACATGTTAAGGATGTATGTGATGGATAAGCCATCCAAATGGGAGGACTACCTACACTTGGTAGAATTTGCTTACAACAATGGGTACTAGGCATCGTCGAAAATGAGCCCTTTTGAAGTTTTGTATGGCAGAGGGTGCAAAACTCCAGTAAATTGGGACAAACCAGTGAACACGGTAGTGCTTGGACCAGAAATGATTGAAGAGATGGAACGAGAAGTTGTTAAGATCAGGCAGAATTTGAAGGCAGCTCAGGACAGACAGAAGAGTTATGCATATTTGAAGAGAGTGCACAAAGAATTCCAGATTGGGGATCACGTTTACTTAAGAGTGAGACCAAGGAAGAGCTCCATGAAGTTGGGAATTTGTGCCAAGTTGATACCCAAATATTGTGGACCATTTGATGTCCTTGATAGAATAAGACCAATTGCATATAGAATTGCATTACCTGCTAACATGAAAGCTCATAATGTTTTCGATGTCTCTTTGCTTAAGAAATATGTACATGATCCTAATCACATAATTGATTGGCATGTGATACAGGTGGAACCAGAGGGAGAATTCCAAGTGGAACCCATGTGCATCCTCGACAAGAAGGTTACCTTACTCCGGAGGCGAGCCATCGGACAGGTAAAGGTGCAATGGAAGCACCTTCGTCCAGAGGAGGCGACCTGGGAGTTGGAGGATGCCATGAGAGGGGCATTCCTGTTTTTGTTCAGTTTTGAGAACACCGAGGACGATGTTGCTCTAAGGGGGAGGGAGTTGTAATACCCCTACCCTACCTTAGTAATTATTGGCCTTAATGTAAATATTGTGTTTGTGCAATGTGTGTTGATCCTAGTGTGGAGCTCAAGGCCAAGGCCCCACTAGTGGATGCTTAAGGTTTGCTTTCATAGGCAAGTATTTGACAGTGAAACTATGCATGTGCTATTAAGCCATGAAATTTTGTAATTGATGTGAATGTTTAATATTGCAACGAAATACCCAAAACTGGCTAAGTGAGGCAGCTAATGAGAAGGGGGCGAAGGTATCCACTAGGGAGAGGTGAGGGGGTTGTGGGATGGTTACCCATGCTGCTACTTGGGCAGGAGTAACCGATTTGATTCCCTGTACGGGTACGGATTCAGTTACAGAACGTGGAGAAGGAAAGCTGGCAGAGGATATTCTCAAGAGATAAAAAAATGGCGTTGAGATCTGGGGAAGGGGTTCACTCTTTTGGTGGTTGGTTAGTATTGTGGTTGAGAAGAAAAAAATCCGCAAGCAGAGAGCGAGCCAGGAGATAGAGAAGGAGACGAGACCAGGAGATAGAGAAGGAGACGAGATCTCCTTTGTGAGCTGAAGTAGTAAAGTCGAATGCTAGAGGAATCCCACGCGTATGCGTTATCTTTGAGTAGATCCCTGAAGGCGAGTTCGAAGGCGGACTACAGCCATGAATTGCTTGAGGAAGCTGTGCGAAGCCGGAATCCGCGAGCAGAGAGTTGAGTTGCGGGACAGAGCTTAGTCCGCAACTCTGGAATGAACCAACATGTTTAGCAAACGTAGAAGATAGGGTTTAAGTTTGGAAGGCTTGATAAACCCAGTGAAGACTATGATCCAGTATTACAAATATCGTGTTGGCGAATATATCGCCGAGGGTCCAAAAACAAAATATCGGATTTATCGGGGAAAATGTCGGCAAACATTGGCAATATATCGGCGAAATTAAAAAATACAAAAATATTAATTTTTTGAGTCAACCAATATTTTTCTGATATTTACCGATTTTTGCCGATATTTGCTGTTTTTTTTGCCGATATTTGCTGATTTTTTGCTAATGCTGTGAACATGACTAAAGCAACAAGATAATAATCCACAGTCAATGATCAGAAATCCATAGGTCATACAACATCATCATAAGAATAATCATCATATATCATCTGAAACACTGCTGCAATACATCTATAGGCACTGAACTGAAACTGTATGGAATAAAGGGTCACATCGGTCATCAAATCTGATCTCTCAAGGCTCAGCCTTGACACAAGGTCTAACATAAGTCTGAATAATATACTGCTCTGATCATGAGTGATCTCAAAATATAAAGTCATCATAGCCAAGCTCTGAATAATATAAGCTCTGGAATGTGCAGATATCTGCTAAGCAAGAATAGTAGCCCTGCTACTATGGTGTGATAACAGGACCTTCTCAAGGGATAGATCAACCCTTGTGGAAATACCTAGTACTTGATCTTGGTGGCAACAAGGAGGGTGAAGTAAAAGCAATTAATAATTCTCCTTATGATGATGCACTTGGAGTGGACATGAATGGATCGTTGAAGACCTTGAAGAACTCCTGGATGACTTATTGTGAACCATTTGAAGAACCATGAAACCCAAGCTAACTTGGCTTGGTCCATATACCCACCATTTAAAGAAAATAAAAAATAAAAAAATATATTCATGGGTCGACCTCAATTGAAGAGCTCAGGTCGATAAAAGAAAATAAAATACATAAAGTCTTAGGTCGGCCCCATTATGTGGAATTGTTTGACATTACGCTGTTGGGAGCGGGAGCGGAAAGCGAAATTTTCAAAAGCTTCCGTTTCGGGAGCGTTTTTTATATAATATATATTTTAATATATTTTGATGCATAAAAATTAAAAAAACATGTATTATGCCAAATTAGCTATAGAAAACATCAAAAAATAGATATTCATATAACCATTTAGTACACATTGATATAACATCAATCATCTAGGACATCTCATAAGATTTTTTGGAATGACATAGCTATGGCAATGACCATTTGTAAGTGATGTCTTTAAATCCAATATCAAACTTGCAAAGATATTAAGTTATTGTTAAGATTTACTTTATCAAACAAACTCTATGATTGAATTTTTGTAACAGAAGTTGAATTTTTGTAAGGGAAGTACAAATGTGTAGCTGATGGCATCGACTTTAAGACAATGTTGCATGTATTTGACGCTCATATGTCAATAACATTTTTCTCATATAACCAAACTGTATTAATTAGAATTTGATTAAAATTAACATGCAGACGGTTTTCTATTTTATACTTTTATCCCTTCTGAATAGAATATGAACTTTATTGATATTGCAAAGGTGCTTCTGAAAAGGCCCCTTTACGAGTGTACTGCCAAGTGTTCCTTATTTATTCGTCCAATTTCTATAATGTCATTGTCTGATATATGATGTGAAGGTAAACCCAAGGCGAGGGTTGACAGACAATGGGATAGACCTTTTTGAAGCTCCTGTAAAAGTGTTTTTTTTCAAATATACTTCTTATTTTACTCATAAAACAGTTATGTACAAGGAGAACAAAATCTGTACAAGAAAAGATAAGAATATACAGACATTGTAGCAGCTATCTTATTGCAGTTATAGCTACAATAAATTCTGAATATGGAGTTATCAATTCACTTTTTTCATCTCTAATGAGCAAAAACCCTTCACCCTTGAGTTGGGCACAAAGCTCATCCATCCACAGCCCTTGAAAGGAAGAACAGTGCCACTAGAGTCCTCAAAAACACACTTACAACACAATTTCCATAAAGAGAACATAACAACAATATGGATACAATGCCACAAGCCTTGATAAGGTGACTGATGAAAGAGTTAGTCCCCAAGAACAGCTGCTCTCCAATGAATGGTACCCTGGATCATTTCAGAGAACCTTTATTATGCTAATTTCCAACATTGACAAGAAAATTGACACTCCCAAAGAATGCATTGGACAGCTTCATCTTGGGGTAGAAAATGCATTTATCATCTGTGAAACTACTCTTCGCCAACTTGGGGCACATCAAAGTTTTAAACTGTTTACCATGGGGGGCACATCAAACTGTTTACCACTGAGGGCATAGAATGAGTCCAAATGGAGTCCAATAGACTTTATTTGCCCAAATTAACCCTAGCCAATCCCGAACCAAAAAAAATAAAAAAAAATTCAAGGAATCGCTCAGGAAGCGTTTTCGGGAGCGATTTTTTTGCCCGGGATCGCTTAGGAATCGATCCGGAAGCGTAGATTCCGGATCGATTCCTAAAATTCCAGGGAACATTTTTTTCTCCAAGGAAGCGCGAATTACAAAATCGATTCCGGGAGGAATCACGATTCCGGAAACGATTCCTCATTGATTCCTTCCGGATCACGAATTGGGATCGATTCGTGGGGGTCCAGAGCGATTCCCAGCAGCGTAGGTTTGACACTCGTTTCACAATAAATAAGGAAGAAAATTTCTCATTTATCATCATTGATTTTGAATTGTCTTCTCTGCTTAGCTCGTGGTGATTCTTTTCTGGGTTCTCTCTTCATACTGCTGGTTCTTACTCCTTGAAGAAGTCACAGCTCCACTCTTTTGTTGTTACTCTCTTTACCGCTAACTTGAAGTTGCCCTAACTCAGCTAGGGTATTGTTGCTGCCACCCGAATACTATTTGGAAGCTTCTGCAGTGTACTATAGCCCTGCTAGGGCCCTCCACTGAGCAACCGAGCCCTACTAAGGCTCTATTCTCACACCCGAGCACTGTTCTAGGTCTCCTCTTGGGTTCAGCAGCCCTATTAGGGCACCCACAGGTTACAGCAGGTCACGGCAGCCCTGGAAAGGGCTTGAACAGGTCACGACAGCCCTGGAACAGACTTGAACAGATCACGACAGCCCAGCAGCTCAGTGAAGTTCACACTAGTGATTTTTTGGCATTTACAGACATTGTACAGGGTTCTTCTTGATCAAGGAAACAAACTCTAATGTATTGAAAAGGCTTGTTCTTAGCCTGCTATTGTACAAACTCAGTCATCTCATTTAGGAGATAAATTATTATTAATTGCTTCGGGGTTTTTGTCCTTAAAAGGTTTCCCCGTGAAAAATATTGTGTTCAAATTTTGTGAATGTGTGTTTACTGCTAGCTATCTCTGCGCTATTTTATTTACAATCTGTTATTGCTATCAAATTTTAAAATTCAACATGGTATCAGAGCTCTGCTTGTGAAGTATACAACATTTGAGCAAGTGACTGTACCTTCCATAGACCTTGGGACAATACAGACTGAGATAGTAGACCCTTAGTGGATCAGAGATGGCTTCTTTTGCCAATTTTAGGCCAGAGGACAGGCTTGAGGGATCAACCAATTTCAATTCATGGAAAGCAAGGCTTATGGCCACCTTGGAAGAGAATGACCTTGATGACTTGGTCATCAACGTTGTAGAAGAGCCCACATCAAATGCAGGAAGGGCAGCGTTTAAGAAGAAGCAAGCCAAGGCAAGAAGGATTATCTACGACTCAGTCAAGGAGACTATAATGCCTGCCATAACACCACTGAAGACAACCAAGGAGTGTTTTTACACCTTGACAAATCTGTACGAGAAGAAAGCACCTAGTCAAAAGAGAGTCTTGAAAAACAGACTTCGTACATTGAAGATGGAGAAAGATGAAGGAGTGGCCTCCTCCTTCACAAAAATTGCTTAGGTAAGAGATCAACTTTCTGCTATTGGGGTTACAATAGACGATGATGACCTTGTACAAACTGTCTTTGATGGCCTTCCTAATTCTTGGGAAACCTTCTTGGCTTCTGTGAGTGGACGTGAGACTCAACCAGATTTTGAGAGACTTTGGCATGACTATTAGGAAGAAAAAGGCAGAGTTCAAAGCAGAACTAGGGGTCCTAGGGAAGGTAATCTTGTACTAACAGCCAAGACTAAGGAGAAGTTCAAGAAACACTTCCCTCCCAAGAAGAAAGAGAAGAAGCCACAAGGTAAGCAAATTGATATGTCACAAATTGAATGTTTCAACTGTCACAAAATGGGACATTATGCTAGAGACTGCAGGCAGCCAAAGAGAAGGTTCAAAAGAAGTTTCCAAGCATCTACAATTGAAGAAGAAGAACCCAAGAAGAAGAAGAATGCCAAGTCTTCCAAGGAAGAAGAGTTAAGAAGAGAATACTACTTGATTTCTGCTCTAGCAGGATCCTTCACCAACTGTTCAAATTCTTGGTTGGTAGACAGTGGAGCCTCAAAACATATGACAGGTACCCGTGAAGTTCTTACAAGCTACAGAAAGAAGAAGTTTGCCACTCAAGTAGAACTTGGAGATGACTCCACTTACAAAATTGAAGGAGTTGGCTTAGTTTCATTTCAACTTGATTCAGGGACCATGTTGCACATTGAAGACATACTGTATGTTCCAGGCTTGAAGAAAAATCTCCTTTCAGTTGTTGGATTAGAAGATAAAGGCTACAGAGTTATATTCATGGACAAAAAGGTTTTGTTGTGGTCAAAGAATGAAAGGTTGAGTGCAGCTGAATTAATTGGGGTTCGAGAGGGAGGCCTTTACAAGGCATCTGGGCATTCTACTCAAGCATTGGTTCACAGTACAATCAACCCTTGTGAGTTATGGCACCGAAGGTTTGGGCACCTTCATTGTACAGCTCTCCCTGGTCTTCAAAAGATGGTTACAGGTATGCCTGAGTTTTCTAATGAACATAGTGGTATTTGCAAAGGTTGTGCCCTTGGTAAAAATACCAAGAAGTCCTTTTCCAAGAGTAACAGCAGATCAAAAGGGATTTTGGACTTGATTCATTCTGACATTTGTGGACCCATGTCTTCACCTTCTTTAAGTGGTTGCTTATACTATGTACTGTTCATTGATGATTACTCTCGTAAATCTTGGATTTACTTTCTAAAGGCTAAAAGTGTAAGTTTTGATAAGTTCAAGGAGTTCAAGGCACTGATTGAAAATCAGACAGGAAGACACATCCGTATCTTGAGGTCAGACAATGGAGGTGAGTTTGAATCTAATGATTTTGATGACTTTTGCCAAGAAGCAGGAATCAAGAGGGAGTTGACTGTACCTTACAACCCCCAACAGAATGGGGTTGCACAAAGGAAGAACAGAATAGTCTGTGAGGTTGCTAAAGCCATGTTGTGTGATCTAGATCTTCCTTTGTCTTTGTGGGCTGAGGCTGCTGGTACTGCTGTCGACATTCAAAACAGAAGTCCTCATGCCATTTTGGGGGAAAAGACTCCAGAAGAAGTCTTTACAGGTAAGAAACCTGTAGTTGACCACATGAGGATCTTTGGCACTCCAGTCTACTTCCATGTGCCAAAAGAAAAGAGATAAAAGCTGGAGCCTTTCGGAAAGAAAGGCACATTTGTTGGGTACAGTGAAAATTCAAAAGCCTACTGCATCTATGTTCCTGGTCAAAGATACATTGAAGTCAACAAAGATGTGATATTTCATGAGGAAGCTGTTTTCCGCCACTCCAAAGAGCTTCCAAAAGATACAAAAGAATCTCTTTCCGACATTCCAGACTCTCCTCATTCAGAGAATCAGAGGGAGGAAGAAGATGAGCCTCAAAATTCAAATGCTTCCTTAGAACTAGAAAGACTAGCTGAAGAACTACTTGATGTTCCTCCTTCCAAGAGAAGACCTGCTTGGTTTCAAGAGACATTGCAAGAAGCATAGAAGCATAAAGCTCCTTCTGGGACATCCAGAGAAAGCAAGAAGCCTCAAAAGTACTCAGGTCTTATGAGTAATCTCATTGATGCAGAACCTTCTACATTCGAAGAAGCAGAAACTCATCAGGTATGGATTGATGCCATGATAGAAGAATATAATTCCATTATGAAAAATGATGTGTGGGAAATTGTTTCAAGACCAAAAGGGAAGTTTGTGGTGACTTCCAAATGGCTCTACAAAATCAAGCATGCTGCTGATGGCAGCATTGAGAAATATAAGGCAAGATTTGTAGCACGTGGTTTCTCACAAAAGGAAGGCATAGACTATGATGAAACATTTGCTCCTGTTGCCAGGTATACCACCATCAGGACCATCATCTCCCTCGCTGCTGTCTTTGGATGGAAACTCCATCAAATGGATGTAAAGACAACTTTTCTTAATGGAGAAGTTGAAGAAGAGGTCTACATTGAGCAACCTGAAGGTTTTGTGACTCATGAAATGTAGTATCATGTGTGCAAGCTAATGAAAGCTTTGTACGGACTCAAACAGGCCCCAAGGGTCTGGTATGCTAGGATTGATGGTTACCTTCATAGTTTGGGATTCTCCAAGAGTACTGCCGATTCCAACCTTTACTTTAAGGTTGTTCAGAACCATGTCTTGATCCTAGTTCTGTATGTGGATGACCTGTTCCTTACTGGAGAGGAGCAACTGATAGCTCAGTGCAAGAGGGAGCTTACTTCAGAGTTTGAGATGAAGGATCTGGGACTCATGCACTATTTTCTTGGTTTGGAGGTTTGGCAAAAGCCAGATGAGATCTTCCCGTCACAAGGGAAGTATACAGTTGATATCTTGCAGAGGTTTGGGATGCATGATTGCAAACCCATGAGTGTACCCATGACATCAAACCTAAAGAAGTTACCTGACTCGGCTACTTCTTCAAAGGTAGTGGATCCTACTCAGTATCGTCAACTTATTGGATCTTTGATGTATTTAGTGCATACGAGACCAGATATCTGTTATGCAGTGAATGCATTGAGTCAGTTCATATCCGAGCCGAAGCACATACACTGGATATTTGCCAAACATGTGCTCAGATATTTGCAAGGTACTATTACTTATGGGCTCAGATATACTTCCAACAGTGGAGTAATGCATACTTGGATATGCTGACTCCGATTGGGTTGGCAGTGCAAAGGACCGGGAAAGCACATCAAGGTACTGTTTCAGTTTGGGATCAACCGTGATCTGTTGGTCCAGTAGAAAACATGGTTCCATAGCTCAGAGCACAACTGAAGCTGAGTATATTGCTGCCAGTGATGCCTGCAAAGAAGCAGTTTGTCTTAGAAAGCTTCTCTCTGACCTGTTTGGTGGAAAGCTCTAGCCAACTATTATCCATTGCGATAATCAGAGTTGCATTAAGCTTTCAAAGAACCCTGTATTTCACGACAGGTCAAAGCACATTGAGATGAAGTATCACTTCATCAGAGATATGGTACAGCGAGGTGCCATGAAGCTCCAGTACATCTGTACAGATGAGCAGGTTGCAGACATATTGACCAAGCCTCTGTCGTTGACAAAGCTTGTGCACTTTCGAGACAAGCTTGGTATTGCAGAGAATGACCCTCTCGTTGAGAGGGAGTGTTGATTTTTCTGAGCAGCATCGAGTGCCATTCTCTTGGAGAATGGAGGCACCTAGTCAGTTTCCAGGATATTGATCCAGTCTGGGACTGGAAGCTCAGCCTGGGGCTGAGAGCCATTCTCTGGGAGAATGGAGGCACCTGGTCAGTTACTAGGATATTGATCCAGTCTGGGACTGGAAGCTCAGCCTGGGGCTGAGAGCCATTCTCTGGGAGAATGGAGGCACCTGGTCAGCTACCGGGATATTGATCCAGTCTGGGACTGGAAGCTTAGCCTGGGGCTGAGAGCCATTCTCTGGGAGAATGGAGGCACCTGGTCAGTTACCAGGATTTCACTGTAAGCCCTAGATCGTGTCTAGGCAAGTGGTGTACTCCCTCCCTTGATCTATGGGCTATGGGACCTGTTATCACACAACTTGTAGTTGTCCCTAGTGGTATCCCATCCGGGATGGTAGAGGAGATGGACAACTAGAGAGGTGACCCAAGAGATGCCATGGTTCCCAATGCAAGCTGTGTTGACTAAATTGTCATTGATGCCAACAAGTGTGTGTCGGTGTGTCTTGGTGCCCCTTGAGGAGCCCCTGAGGGTTAGAAGTCAGTTAATGTCAAAGGAGACCTTTTGATCTTGTCCAAGCCCAAGTTTGAATCCCTTGGAGCCCTTTGGACAATGGCAAAAACCCTGAACACCCTTTAGAGTGTTTAAGTACCCCCAAGTTGTTCTCTAGTTCCCCAGTACCACAACCTATGCCCTAGTACCCTAAAAAGTGTCCTTGGTGGGTTGAAGAAGTTGCAAGAGTTCAAATGACCCATTATGTGGTCATTTGCGTTTTAATGAGGTCATGGTATCCTAGGAGAAGTCTAAGTTCACCCTCACTTGTGGTTGTGTTGCCCTTGATTAGAAACCCTTAAGTTCTAGTGTCAACCTTTCTAATCCCTAACCTTAAACTAAAATCCTAATAATAAAATCCTTTAATAATTAAATCTATCAAATACATTTAATAATAAAAAAAAAAAGGGGAGGCCCTAATTAAAGGTTTAATAAAAGTGTTTTTAATAATCTAAATTAAAATTAAAATTAAAATTAAGTACTTTTTAACAAATCCTAATAATTAATAAATTATATTAAATGAATTTTAAAAAAAATTAAAGGGAACAAAGATAAAGTAAAATAATTTTAATTAACATTAAATTTTAAAGGTGGACAAAGATAAAGTAAAACATTGAATTTTAAAGGGGGACAAAGATAAAGTAAAGTAATTCTAAATTATATTAAAATTAAAATAATATAATATTTAGTACTCCTATGAGATATCTTATGAAAACATGGTGTAACTTTTAACAAAGTTGTGGTTATGCTTGAAGTGATCTAACGAACCCAAAGACAAGTCAACTCTCCCCTAATTTTTTTTATAAACTATTCCATGTTAGAAGGTCGGCCCAGTAAAACAAAATAAAGTTTTTTTTAATTAATTATCTCTTACCCTAAAGACAAGTCGGCCCAGTATTTTTGGCTCATGAATTAGGTATAAATAAAATGTATTTGCCTCATTTCAAAAGTGGAATTCGTGGAGCTCTAAGATTTCTCGACTGAGGTAGCAGCAGTGGACTGAGCACAATTTTTGCAGCAGCAGAACCGAATTTTACAGACAGTATTTTCAATCTGATTTTTATTTTTTTGGTTTCTTCTTCGTTGGCTAGTGGACAGAGTTTTAGTGGGAGCAATTTGCAGCAGCAACAGAAAAGTCTGAATTGGTTTTCTGCTATTGTTTCAGCAGTGGTTAAGTCTAAGGTTTGACTTAAGGTCTTCTACAGTATGTAGACAGTCTATTTTTGTATCATCACCTACAGCAAAGGTATGTTGACATGACATTGTTGTACAGTATTTATATGTAGAGTAGTATGTACATTGGAATGTAAGTGTACAGTGGTCTGTATAATAGAAGTATACAGTGCCATGAAGTGGTATAGCAAACAGAAAGTGTGAAGATGTTACATGCTACTGCATGATGATCCATGCCTTGTGACAAATGCTGGCGATGATCCATTGTATGATGAATGCCATGATATGATACATGAAGATGATGATGTGATGATACTTGTTACCTATACTATGATGATGCACTCTATTATGATGTACACACTATATTGTTGATGCATAACCTATGATGATGTTCAGTAATAGAAGAGCAGAGCTACTTCAATGATTGGGTTTGATGAGCAGAGTATGGCAGATATATATATATATATATATATATACAGTGATGATTTGGCAGTGATCAGAAAGCAGAAGTTATCAGCAGCAGAAAGTACAGGGTTTGGTGTTTGACAGGTCCACAGGTTCAGCAGTCCTTTTCTTCAAGGTGGTAAGGTGGTGCTAGGGCTCACAATCTTGTGACTTAAGCTGTTGTAGCAGCTTGTCAGTTGCCGCTGACGAAGCCTAAGGGGTTGTAGCCCCTTCCAGTTGTAGCTGGAAAAATTGTATTAAATTTGTTACCCCAATTGTTGCTGGGTCAAATTTATTTTTAAAAAGGCTTCCGTGGTTTTACCCCCAGGACTTGGGTTTCCACTTCAAAATATTGTGTACTGTGCATCTTGTTATTTTCATGTACATTGATGATATGCTATGATTGGTGATTAGCAACTTGCTCTTGATTAAATTTTTTATGATTGTGCAAATACTGATTCACCCCCCTTTCAGTATTTCAACAAGCTGGGAGTCACGTCAACCGAGGCACTCTTCACTTTAGATCGAGATGAATCAAAACCAAGGGGGAAACCCTATAGCCAATCAAAGTTGATTGGACCAAAACAAAGGTTTCTAGGGAAATGTAAAAGTCAAGTTACCGAAACCAATGCATGGTTAGGTGGACCTAGAAGTTTAAGTGTGGTTGAAGGAGGCTTAAGGGATGACTAGTGTTTCAACCAATGAATGATTTAGGCCACATAATGAGATCAAATGACAAGATCTAGTACCATGAAATACACAAGTGGGACCCACTTCCTTGGGATATGGAAAGTGGTTCGAAAGGGACCCACAAGGTGAAGTTAAGGGTGCAAATGGTACCAAGGGGTATGCAAAGAGTAGATCTATGGATCTAAGATGAAATTAGAGATACCCACATATGGGATCTAGCACTTGACACTAATCCTAAGGAGTGCGAATTGCCTTAGGTGGACTAGTGCCTTGATATGGATGGGCAAATGGAGTCAAAAGGATATCAAAATGTAGATCAGGACACCTAGGATGCAAACCAAGGAGGTTCTTAAAGATCAAGTGGGTGTGATGGTTAGATCTTACTAGATCTAATGTTTCACTAAGTGACCCAAGTGGACAACAATCCCCAAAATGAGGAATGATACCCCCAAGGTAGAACTTCACAAAGTGATACATTAGATGTAGGTTTCAAGGTATGCTCTTTCCAAAACAAGTGGGATCTCAAACACCCAGTTTCTCTAAGTGGGTTAACTCAAACTCCCAAGAAGTGTGACTTTGCCCAAGGAGGGATAAATGCATGGAAAAGTGTGTCAAATCAGGTCCAAAAGCCACAAAAGTTTAGATCTGGGTAGTTTAGGCAATTATCAATGTGGATCTTGAAAATCAAGGGCATCCCATGGCTAGATCTCCATAGATCTAAGATTGAACATGTATCACCAAATTAACCCAAGTGGGGCACAACCGTCAAAATGAGGAATGGGGCCCACAAGGTGAAAATCAATGAAGTGAAGCACTAGGGGTAGGTTATCAAATGTGAGGATCATGAATCAAGAGGGATCTCACCTACCCATGTGCTAGATCTAGCTTAACTCAATCACCTAAGGAGGGCGACTTTACCCAAGGAAGGTTAAATGCCTTGAAAAGTGTGTCAAATGTAACCCAATCCACACCAAACTATAGATCTGAATCGCCGTGGATACTATAGAGGTGGGTTTTCAATATCTTTTCAAATGCCAAGCTAAATCTAAGTAGATCTAAGAAAAACAAAAATGAGGGTTATGATTTTAATGTAGTTTTTGACCAATAGGATGGATAGCAAGCAAAATCAATATGTACCTTGTAGATCTTACCTCAAAAGCTTGCGGCCTCTTAGCATATGGATAATTCTTGCCCTAGTTACAATTCCAAGCTTGATCCAAGTGTCTTCAACCAAAAACATCCAAGCCCTAGGAGGAAATATGTCCCATGAAAACCTGCAAATCAAACTACATCAAGTTAGATTTGATCCACAAATCCATAAGATCTAAGCATGTCATATCAAGAAAGTAATCAATGGACAAAGCATAATTGGAAAACTCCCTCTCTATGAAGACGTCTTGCCCATGGGGGATGTGAGCAACCCCTATAATCTTCCCACAAAGCAAATCATTGAGCTAGCTTGAAGCAATTCGGCCTCCCTCTCTTGATGTCAATTTCACTTGAAAAGCAAACAATGTCTAGAAGCAATAGATCCAAGAACATATGCAAGAGCAACCCAATCAAAGCCAAGAAGTAGATCTCCAAAATATTATTTTCATTCCAAGTTTTCCAGAGCCCAAAGGTGAGCTATACAATAGGGGGTCTCCTCCTTATATAGGATAATAAAGACCAAAACCCTAGATCGCAAAACCACTTTACAAAACATAACGATGAGTGGTTGAGCTTAAAAGATCTCAATACATAATCAATGGCTAAGATGAATCATAACAACATAACACATGGATCACTAAAAATAATGATGACGTCATAGCTAAAGGTACTCCTGGAGGGTGATGTCATACTCTAGAGGGGGCAAAAGTACATGGGCCCACCTCATATGACTAGGACATGACTCATGAAGCACATGGTGGGGCTAGGAGGCATCAATCTTTGCTAGCTCATCCCCATGGCACAATAAAATAATATAATATATCCAAAATAAATACAAATGATCAAATCTTTCCTCAAAATCTGTAAGAGACATGCAGTAAAAGGTCTCCTGTGGCCTCTGTGGACCCCATTGACTGATGAAAACTGGTTGGAAGATGGGGGGTTCACCCTGGAAGACCTCTGTGAAGACCAAGTGCCAAAACCTTGCCTCAATTGCCCAAATCGAATTCCTCAGTGACCCTTTTATTCCATTTTTAACCTGCTTTGGTAATTGTGATAGTGCTGAAACTACCTCCTAGGGCACTTGCGGTGTCAAACTGAGCCCACCAGGCTCTCCAGAAGGGGGGGTAAATGGTAATATCAAGTGGCTGGACCACCCCCTCCTCATACAACGCCCTAGGTGAACTAGCCTCTCATGGACCCTACTGCTTAGGCTGGGAAATCAGCCCAAATTTGGTCAAGTGGAAAACTGCATCTATCACTGTTAGAAGTGCCCAGAACTGAATGACAAGTGTCTCATTGGATCCAGAAGACCCAAATATACAAAGAATGTGTACTCATGCACCATGGGTTGCCCTGATGGGCTAGCTGTAGGGTCCACCATATATGGACAGTGCATAATCTGATGATCTGAAGTAATAATAAAACCTGCTGAGTAGCAACAATCATCATCTGAATCATATGTCCATCATATAGCATCATCATCAAGAGTATGTGGAACCATCAATCATCATCAATAAGCATACATGGCCCACATCATCACGGATCCCAAGAAATGACCATAGTCAAACTGGGTTTGACTAGGTCAATATATAACCAAGGATAAATCATATCAATAGACTAAGACATGTTCCTCTAATCATACTCACAACTTAACTTAAAGTATAACATCATTTAGTGGCATTAATCATATTTGTTCATTCCGTTGTTATTTATATTCACTTGCACAATAGCTTAAATGATAGACTCACCCATTGGACATGGTCTAACTGCTAGGTAAGGATGAAGGCTAGGAACAAGGTTGGGAAAACAGGGTGACTTGTCTAAACTCAACTAAAAGACACTTTGGACTGGGAGAAAGGGGAAGCTACAAACTCTGTGCTGGACAAATAAAACACGAGGAATGGCTATGCCTCACAAATGGGTAAGTTGTTTAGAGAGTGCTTATTCAACTTAGGCATCATGTCTACTTTTATAAAAGATGATCCAGTTTCATTAGGACCCATTGATTTCATTTCATGGCCTTTTTGGCCTACATAACCCTTCGGATCTCAGGTGTGCTGATAAGCACAACTAATTGCAGCTTGCATCTAGGGCATGTTTATACATATATAAGGTCAACAATTGTTTAGATATAGAATTTAAGAACCATTGCTTTTTTTGGACCTTTCTTATACTCTTCGAGGAGTATTTTTTTAGCAGTTCATCGCTCTTGCCCTTTTTTTAGTTTCCATGGGTGAATCTACATAAGTTTCCATAAGTAGTACATGAGCTTTCAGTTTTAGCCAACAACATCTCAAGTGACTAGGGGGAGTTCGTGCCAGTGCCAAACATCGGGACAACCGACCGGAATGATTTAGGCCTACAATCCAACTTACCAAAGGCAAGTTTTGTCACCAACTCAGAGCCGAGACACTAAACAAACAGGGATGCGGTCCAAACATAGAGGTAGTAAAAAAAGGGAAGTCCTCAATATCAGAAAGTCAAGTAAGACAAGTCAAAGGTTAAATCCAAATAAGGAAAGTCATGGATGGATGGAGTCAAGTGAAAGTGGAGCCTAAGCTGGCAGACAAATGGTGTCAAGAAAGACCATATCTATGCAAGGTAGTAAACTAGTGAGTTTTGTCAAACAACCTAAATGTGCAAGTAAAATGTCCATTTTATAATTTATCAGTTTATAAAGTTTGCCAAATCATGAATCATATACCAAGCTAATGCTGTGAACATGACTAAAGCAACAAGATAATAATCCACAGTCAATGATCAGAAATCCATAGGTCATACAACATCATCATAAGAATAATCATCATATATCATTTGAACACTGCTGCAATACATCTATAGGCACTGAACTGAGACTGTATGGAATAAAGGGTCACATCGGTCATCAAATCTGAACTCTCAAGGCTCAGCCTTGACACAAGGTCTAACATAAGTTTGAATAATACACTGCTCTGATCATGAGTGATCTCAAAATATAAAGTCATCATAGCCAAGCTCTGAATAATATAAGCTCTGGAATGTGCAGATATCTGCTAAGCAAGAATAGTAGCCCTGCTACTATGGTGTGATAACAGGACCTTCTCAAGGGACCAATCAACCCTTGTGGAAATACCTAGCACTTGATCTTGGTGGCAACAAGGAGGGTGAAGTAAAAGCAATTAATAATTCTCCTTATGATGATGCACTTGGAGTGGACATGAATGGATCGTTGAAGACCTTGAAGAACTCCTGGATGACTTATTGTGAACCATTTGAAGAACCATGAAACCCAAGCCAACTTGGCTTGGTCCATATACCCACCATTTGAAGAAAATAAAAAATAAAAATATATATTCATGGGTCGGCCTCAATTGAAGAGCTCAGGTCGATAAAAGAAAATAAAATACATAAAGTCTAATGTCGGCCCCATTATGTGGAATTGTTTGACACTCGTTTCACTATAAATAAGGACGAAAATTTCTCATTTACAATCATTGATTTTGAAGTGTCTTCTCTGCTTAGCTCGTGGTGATTCTTTTCTGGGTTCTCTCTTCATACTGCTGGTTCTTACTCCTTGAAGAAGTCACAGCTCCACTCTTTTGTTGTTACTCTCTTTACCGCTGACTTGAAGTTGCCCTAACTCAACTAGGGTATTGCTGCTGCCACTCGAATCCTATTTGGAAGCTTTTGCAATGTACTACAGCCCTGCTAGGGCCCTCCAATGAGCACCCGAGCCCTGCTAAGGCTCTATTCTCACACTTGAGCTCTGTTCCAGGTCTCCTCTTAGGTTCGACAGCCCTATTAGGACACCCACAGGTTATAGCAGGTCACGACAGCCCTGGAAAGGGCTTGAACAGGTCACGACAGCCCTGGAACAGGCTTGAACAGATCACGACAGCCTAGCAGCTCAGTGAAGTTCACACGAGTTAATTTTTGGCATTTACAGACATTGTATAGGGTTCTTCTTGATCAGGGAAACAAACTCTAATTTGTTGAAAAGGTTTGTTCTTAGCCTGCTATTGTACAAACTCAGTCATCTCATTTAGGAGATAAATTATTAGTAATTGCTTTGTGGTTTTTGTCCTTAAAAGGTTTCCCCGTGAAAAATATTGTGTTCAAATTTTGTGGATGTGTGTTTACTGCTAGCTATCTCTGCACTATTTTATTTACAGTCTATTACTGCTATCAAATTTTAAAATTCAACATGGTATCAGAGCTCTGCTTGTGAAGTATACAACATTTGAGTAGGTGACTGTACCTTCCATAGACCTTGGGACAGTATAGATTGAGATAGCAGACCCTTAGTCGATCAGAGATGGCTTCTTCTGCCACTTTCAGGCCAGAGGACAGGCTTGAGGGATCAACCAATTTCAATTCATAGAAAGCAAGGCTTATGGCCACCTTGGAAGAGAATGACCTTGATGACTTGGTCATCAACGTTGTAGAAGAGCGCACATCAAATGCAGGAAGGGCAGTGTTTAAGAAGAAGCAAGCCAAGGCAAGAAGGATTATCTACGACTCAGTCAAGGAGACTATAATGCCTGCCATAACACCACTGAAGACAGCCAAGGAGTGTTTTTACACCTTGACAAATCTGTACGAGAAGAAAGCACCTAGTCAAAAGAGAGTCTTGAAAAACAGACTTAGTACATTGAAGATGGAGAAAGATGAAGGAGTGGCCTCCTTCACAAAAATTGCTCAGGTAAGAGATCAACTTTCTGATATTGGGGTTAGAATAGACGATGATGACCTTGTACAAACTGTCTTTGATGGCCTTCCTAATTCTTGGGAAACCTTCTTGGCTTCTGTGAGTGGACGTGAGACTTAGCCAGATTTTGAGAGACTTTGGCATGACTGTTTGGAAGAAGAAGGCAGAGTTCAAAGCAGAACTAGGGGTCCTAAGGAAGGGAATCTTGCACTAACAACCAAGACTAAGAAGAAGTTCAAGAAACCCTTTCTTCCCAAGAAGAAAGAGAAGAAGCCACAAGGTAAGCAAATTGATATATCACAAATTGAATGTTTCAACTGTCACAAAATGGGACATTATGCTAGAGACTGCAGGCAGCCAAAGAGAAGGTTCAAAAGAAGTTTTCAAGCATCTACAACTGAAGAAGAAGAACAAAAGAAGAAGAAGAATGCCAAGTCTTCCAAGGAAAAAGAGTCAAGAAGAGAATACTACTTGATTTCTGCTCTAGCAGGATCCTTCACCAACTGTTCAAATTCTTGGTTGGTGGACAGTGGAGCCTCAAAACATATGACAGGTTCCCGTGAAGTTCTTACAAGCTACAGAAAGAAGTTTGCCACTCAACTAGAACTTGGAGATGACTCCACTTACAAAATTGAAGGAGTTGGCTCAGTTTCGTTTCAACTTGATTCAGGGACCCTGTTGCACATTGAAGACATACTGTATGTTCCAGGCTTGAAGAAAAATCTCCTTTCAGTTGTTGGCTTAGAAGATAAAGACTACAGAGTTATATTCATGGACAAAAAGGTTTTGTTGTGGTCAAAGAATGAAAGGTTGAGTGCAGCTGAATTAATTGGGGTTCGAGAGGGAGGCCTTTACAAGGCATCTGGGCATTCTACTCAAGCATTGGTTCACAGTACAATCAACCCTTGTGATTTATGGCACCGAAGGTTTGGGCACCTTCATCGTACAGCTCTCCCTGGTCTTCAAAAGATGGTTACAGGTATTCCTGAGTTTTCTAATGAACATAGTGGTATTTGCAAAGGTTGTGCCCTTGGTAAAAATACCAAGAAGTCCTTTTCCAAGAGTAAAAACAAATCAAAAGGGATTTTGGACTTGATTCGTTCTGACATTTGTGGACCCATGTCTTCAGCTTCTTTAAGTGGTTGCTTATACTATGTACTGTTCATTGATGATTACTCTCATAAATCTTGGATTTACTTTCTAAAGGCTAAAAATGAAACTTTTGATAAGTTCAAGGAGTTCAAGGCACTGATTGAAAATCAGACGGGAAGACACATCCGTATCTTGAGGTTAGACAATGGAGGTGAGTTTGAATCTAATGATTT
Source organism: Larix kaempferi (assembly GCA_027924585.1). Taxonomy (NCBI): domain Eukaryota; kingdom Viridiplantae; phylum Streptophyta; class Pinopsida; order Pinales; family Pinaceae; genus Larix; species Larix kaempferi. The sequence goes on from BSBM01000488.1 coordinate 2,059,350, forward strand.
TGGTGACTTTTTCCAAGAAGTAGGAATCAAGAGGGAGTTGACTGTACCTTACATCCCCCAACAGAATGGTGTTGTAGAAAGGAAGAATAGAACAGTTTGTGAGGCTGCTAAAGCCATGTTGTGTGATCTAGATCTTCCTTTGTCTCTGTGGGCTGATGCTGCTGGTACTACTGTCTACATTCAGAACATAAGTCCTCATTCCATTTTGGGGGAAAAGACTCCAGAAGAAGTCTTTACAGGTAGGAAACCTGCAGTTGACCAAATGAGGATCTTTGGCACTCCAGTCTACTTCCATGTGCCAAAAGAAAAGAGATAAAAGCTAGAGCCTTTCGGAAAGAAAGGCACATTTGTTGGGTACAGTGAAAATTCAAAAGCCTACTGCATCTATGTTCCTGGTCAAAGATACATTGAAGTCAGCAGAGACTTCCATGTGCCAAAAGAAAAGAGATAAAAGCTAGAGCCTTTCGGAAAGAAAGGCACATTTGTTGGGTACAGTGAAATTCAAAATCCTACTGCATCTATGTTCCTGGTCAAAGATACATTGAAGTCAGCAGAGATGTGATATTTCATGAGGAAGCTGTTTTCTGCCACTCCAAAGAGCTTTCAAAAGATACAAAAGAATCTCTTTCCGACATTCTAGACTCTCCTCATTCAGAGAATTAGAGGGAGGAAGAAGATGAGCCCCAAAATTCAAATGCTTCCTCAAAACCAGAAAGACCAACTGAAGAACTACTTGTAGTTCCTCCTTCCAAGAGAAGATCTGCTTGGTTTCAAGAGACATTGCAAGAAGCAGAGAAGCATAAAGCTCCTTCTGGGACATTCAGAGAAAGTAAGAAGCCCCAGAAGTACTCAGGTCTTATGAGTAAGCTCATTGATGCAGAACCTTCTACATTCAAAGAAGCAGAAATTCATCAGGTATGGATTGATGCCATGATAGAAGAATATAATTCCATTATGAAAAATGATGTGTGGGAAATTGTTTCCAAAAGGGAAGTTTGTGGTGACTTCCAAATGGCTCTACAAAATCAAGCATGCTGCTGATGGCAGCATTGAGAAATATAAGGCAAGATTTGTAGCATGTGATTTCTCACAAAAGGAAGGCATAGACTATGATGAAACATTTGCTCTTGTTGCCAGGTATACCACCATCAGGACCATCATCTCCCTCGCTGCTGTCTTTGGATGGAAACTCCATCAAATGGATGTAAAGACAACTTTTCTTAATGGAGAAGTTGAAGAAGAGGTCTACATTGTGCAACCTGAAGGTTTTGTGACTCGTGAAATGCAGTCTCATGTGTGCAAGCTAATGAAAGCTTTGTACGGACTCAAACAGGCCCGAAGGGTCTGGTATGCTAGGATTGATGGTTACCCTCATAGTTTGGGATTCTCCAAGAGTACTGCCGATTCCAACCTTTACTTTAAGGTTGTTCAGAACCATGTCTTGATCCTAGTTCTATATGTGGATGGCCTGTTCCTTATTGGTGAGGAGCAATTGATAGCTCAGTGCAAGAGGGAGCTTACTTCAGAGTTTGAGATGAAGGATTTGGGACTCATGCACTATTTTCTTGGTTTTGAGGTTTGGCAAAAGCTAGATGAGATCTTCTTGTCACAAGGGAAGTATATAGTTGATATCTTGCATAGGTTTGGGATGCATGACTGCAAACCCATGAGTTTACCCATGACATCAAACCTGAAGAATTTACATGATTCAGCTACTTCTTCAAAGGCAGTGGATCCTACTCAGTATCGTGAACTTATTGGATCTTTGATGTATCTAGTGCATACGAGACCAGATATCTGTTATGCAGTGAATGCATTGAGTCAGTTCATGTCCGAGCCGAAGCACATACACTGGATAGCTGCCAAACATGTGCTCAGATATTTCCAAGGTACTATCACTTATGGGATTAGATATACTTCCAACAGTGGAGTAATGTATACTTGGATATGCTGACTCTGATTGGGCTGGCAGTGCAGTGGAGCGGAAAAGCACATTAGGGTACTGTTTCAGTTGGGGATCAGCCATGATCTCTTGGTCTAGCAGAAAACAGGGTTCCATAGCTCATAGCACAGCTGAAGTTGAGTATATTGCTGCCAGTGATGCCTGCAGAGAAGCAGTTTGGCTTAGAAAGCTTCTCTCTGACCTGTTTGGTGGAAAGCTTGAGCCAACTATTATTCATTGCGACAATCAGAGTTGCAGTAAGCTTTCAAAGAACCCTGTATTTCACGGTAGGTCAAAGCACATTGAGATGAAGTATCACTTCATCAAAGATATGGTACAACGAGGTGCCATGAAGCTCCAGTACATCCGTACAGATGAGCAGGTTGCAGACATAATGACCAAGCCTCTATTGTTGACGAAGCTTGTGCACTTTCGAGACAAGCTTGGTATTGCAGAGAATGACCCTCTCGCCGAGAGGGAGTGTTGATTTTTCTGAGTAACATCGAGTGCCATTCTCTTGGAGAATGGAGGCACCTGGTCAGTTACCAGGATATATATCCAGGCTGGGACTGGAAGCTTAGCTTGGGCCTGAGAGCCATTCTCTGGGAGAATGGAGGCACCTGGTCAGTTACCAGGATATTGATCCAGTTTGGGACTGGAAGCTCAGCCTGGTGCTGAGAGTCATTCTCTGGGAGAATGGAGGCACCTGGTCAATTACCAAGATTTCACTGTAAGCCCTAGACCGGGTCTAGGCAAGTGGTGTACTCCTTCCCTTGATCTATGGGCTATGGGACCTTCTCAAGGGACTGATCAACCCTTGTGGAAATACGTAGCACTTGATCTTGGTGGCAACAAGGAGGGTGAAGTAAAAGCAATTAATAATTCTCCTTATGATGATGCACTTGGAGTGGACATGAATGGATCGTTGAAGACCTTGAAGAACTCCTGGATGACTTATTGTGAACCATTTGAAGAACTGTGAAACCTAAGCTAATTTGGCTTGGTCCATATACCCACCATTTGAAGAAAATAAAAAATAAAAATATATATTCATGGATGGACCTCAATTGAAGAGCTCAGGTCGATAAAAGTAAATAAAATACATAAAGTCGCAGGTCGGCCCCATTATGTGGAATTGTTTGACACTCGTTTCACCATAAATAAGGAAGAAAATTTCTCATTTATCATCATCGATTTTGAAGTGTCTTCTCTGCTCAGCTCGTGGTGATTCTTTTCTGGGTTCTCTTTTCATATCGCTAGTTCTTACTCCTTGAAGAAGTCACAGCTCCACTCTTTTGTTGTTACTCTCTTTACTGCTGACTTGAAGTTGCCCTAACTCAGCTAGGGTATTGCTGCCGCCACCCGAATCTTATTTGGAAGCTTCTGTAGTGTACCTCAGCTATGCTAGGGCCCTCCACTGAGCACCTGAGCCCTGCTAAGGCTCTATTCTCACTCCCGAGCTCTGTTCCAGGTCTCCTCTTGGGTTCGACAGCCCTATTAGGGCACCCACAGGTTACAGCAGGTCACGGCAGCCCTGGAAAGGGCTTGAACAGGTCACGACCGCCCTGGAACAGGCTTGAACAGGTCACGACAGCCGAACAGCTCAGTGAAGTTCACACCAGTGATATTTTGGCATTTACAGACATTGTACATGGTTCTTCTTGATCAGTGAAACAAACTCTAATTTGTTGAAAAGGCTTGTTCTTAGCCTGCTATTGTAGAAACTCAGTCGTCTCATTTAGGAGATAAATTATTATTAATTGCTTTGGGGTTTTTGTCCCTAAAAGGTTTCCTCGTGAAAAATATCGTGTTCAAATTTTGTGGATGTGTGTTTACTGCTAGCTGTCTCTGCACTATTTTATTTACAGTCTGTTACTGCTATCAAATTTTAAAATTCAACACCAAGGAGGGGAAGAAGAAGTGGAAAGGAAAATATAAGAAGACTACAACCACGACACATTAGTGCAAAGATCCGAAAAACCACTATAATCATTGTAATTTCGATGGTCACACTGAATAAAAGTGTTGGAAACTACATCTAGAGTTGAACCCTAAGAACCACAAGAAGGATGCAAGAAGAAGAACCTTGTAGCCGCAGATTCGAGGAAACAGGTAGAGAGCAGCTCAGATGTTGACGAGAAGATTATCTACACATACTTGCAAAAGGAGGTGAATATGAGTAGCTTCATCACAAGGAAGAGAAGGAGATGACACAACTCTTCCATGTATATGAGGATGTGGTCTTCATGAGGAGAGCAAACTAGGACCGCCTAATCAAGGATGGGAAGTCATTCATCATTAGTGCACATAAAGGTAAATCAAAGATATCATTTGTAAGTGCTAACCAAGCCAAAAAGTTGTTTAGCGCGGGTAAGAAATATGTTTTGTTTTTGTTACGAGAGAATCAGTTAGGTGATGAATTGGTAAGAGCAATGTAACTTCATCACTTACTTGACGAGAAGATGAATTGGTAAGAGCTCAGATGTTGACGAGAAGATTATCTACACTTACTTGCAAAAGGAGGTGAATATGAGTAGCTTCATCACAAGGAAGAGAAGGAGATGACACAACTCTTCCATGTATATGAGGATGTGGTCTTCATGAGGAGAGCAAACTAGTATCGCCTAATCAAGGATGGGAAGTCATTCATCATTAGTGCACATAAAGGTAAATCAAAGATATCATTTGTAAGTGCTAACCAAGCCAAAAAGTTGTTTAGCTTAGGTAAGAAATATGTTTTGTTTTTGTTACGAGAGAATCAGTTAGGTGATGAATTGGTAAGAGCAATGTAACAGGAATTGTGTCAAACTCGGAAAATTGCGAGTTTGACTTAGATTGCCCTCAAAACGAGCCGTTTCGAATTGGGTCGAGTGAAACTCAGGTTGATCAAGTTTGACTCGGTCAATGCGAGTCAAACTTGTGATTTTTTCCCTAACTCATGATTTAAACTCCGTTTTTTTGAACCACGTGCCTAGGAAAAGTTTTTAAGACTGATTTTGACTGAGTTTGGTCATTATTTTTCTTGTTGGAGGTGTGTCTACCTACTGGAGGTTTTCGATAGTAATTTTAATATTAAATTCTTTTCCTAACTCGTGATTTAAACTCCGATTTTTTGATCCATGTGCCTAGGAAAAGTTTTTAAGTTTTTTTTTGACTGAGTTTGGTCATTATTTTCCTTGTTGGTGTGTCTACTTGATGGAGGTGTTCAGTGGTAATGGTAATCCTTATTTTTCATTTTCCATCCTTTTACTTAAATTTTTAACATGACCATTAATTGTTTCAAGATGTTTGTGTAATATCCCAAACTGCTATTTTTCTCTTTTTCTTATACTGTAGATGGCTAGTAGGCTTATATCTCAACAGAATATGAAAGTAAACCCTGATCTCTGCATGCATGCAGTTGCATGTAGATCTATGCCCTAGAAAATACTAAAATGCTATAAAGTAGGAGAAATTAATACATGCACATACCCGTATGGAGATCTGCTAATATCGATGATGATGAACCCCACATGCATGAATAAGGTGGTACCAATAAAGAGAGAAGACAAGTCGTGTTTCTGAGGGTAGGATGTCCTCCTCCAATGTCTGAAACCTCCTCAATAATAAATGTACCGCTGAAGAAGACCCAAATAAAGGGTGATAGGGTTATAGTGCCCTTCCGGTGATGATAGAAGTTGCATGCATAAGATATGTTGGCTTCCTAGCCCAAAACGTGAATGTCTCTCCAAAGCAATTTGCCCTCAGCATGCAAAACGTCCTCCAATAGTGCCCACTCCTGATAAGTCCCTTGATAGTCCAGCTTGGAAGCTCCCCTTCTAGGAAAAGGGTAATAATGGTGCTTTGAGAAGAATAGAAGCCGCATGCAACACTTCTGCCCGTTGAATACTGGAAAACGAATAGAAGACCACCTGGGGAATGCGCCCAAGCAAGGGAGGGCAAGCCCACTAAACAATATAAAAGATAACTCTGTTGAATACTGAATGATGATAATACTTGATGAAGAACAATGTTGAACCTGGATGATCCAACCTGATGATGAACTAGGGCATATAGCTTTCACTGCCGAAATACACTGGTTAGCTGAGTACAAGCCTCAACCCCAACTTAGCTCGTTGAGCTTCTCCAAATCGAGATCACAAATCAATAATCAATAATGTGTCTTCTCCATTCACTTTACCTTTCTTTTATAACACTCAACTACCAAAAACCTAACTTCTGACCTAACTAGGTCACTTTATCTTCTAATTCGCATTTGACTTGCATGCAAGTGCATGGAGACTCAATCAGGTGCATGCATCATGAAATAATGCTCAGATGTCATGCATGCAGGTGGCCTTTGGCTCTGGTGGCCCCTGTCTATCTATTGGTGATCTAATAATCATGCTAAAGATCCTCTAAAGGTGTATATGGCATCAGTCCTCAGTAAATTCCACTATAATAAAAAAGGGAATATTACAGTTTGAGAGTGTGGTTCCAACCTCATCAGATTTCATATGCAAAAGGTAGAATTTTAGATCCCATTCATAATACAACAGACTTAACAGATTTTAGGATTGCAACGTTTCCACTGGATTCTATCATGTTTGAGGGTAAGGGGCATTTAATCAAGCACATCAACCTCTCTATGTACCTTGATGTTGGTGGTGCTGATTGTTGAACTCATTTGTCATGACTGATGACCTTAATCAAAATGAACCCTTTAGTCATGCAAAATCACTTGTTAAGCATGGGATTTTTTTTCTAATTCTACCTTATTTTAATGCTTTGATTAGGAGGATTCATCAAAATTGTAGGGTGTTGACTAATGTCCTTGGAGGATCAACTTCGAGATTCGAGGTAGAGGCAAGGGCTAAAGTCTGGTGGAGGGGGGCACAAGGTGTTATTGATGAATAGGATCCCAATATAGGCAATGGTTTATCTATCATGACTCATCTTATGGATGATACTTGATATATTTTGGACATCTATTGATATCTTGCAGTATATGGACATGGCTACTTTGAATATCACTGAAAAATGCATTTTTTAAATTCAAAATATGTGTATATTTTTATTTTTTGTATTTTCCGATTTTTCCCGATTTCCCCCCTTCCAATTCAAAACTTTGACTCTTTTGCCTTGCCAATTTATTGCCGATTCTGATTCTGGTAACATTGAATAAAACAATAAATTTTAAATAAGACAAATGCAGAGATTTTCCCTCTTTATATTATTAAAACGATATATATCCAAATATATATATATATATATACATTTTTTTTTTTTCATAATAGTTTAACAATGTTACATTTTTTGAGCATTTGATGTTTATATATCTGTCCCCTTTTCCTAAAATTTTGAGGTGTTGTTTCTGAATCTCGGACATTTCTTCATTTCAAGTAACTTAGCTACAAAATTATGAATCATTGCTCACATGAAACTGCATTAGTTTCATGCAGATCTTCAAATTTTCTACCCACCAATTTTTTCTGATGCCTTTGGTCGATGATCATAAGCATCAATGACAACTCAACGAATTACCTTTTACTTCAAATAAAATCAGATTCTTTTATTATATTGCTTTTAGCTTATGATAATGGTGTTTATTAAAATTCTATCAAGTATCAACATTTTGCAAAGACATGTTTCACATACAATTGCTATATGTTGCAGTTTTGGTTACAAGAGTGCTTTTGATATTCTTGACATCTGCGTTCATGCTTTCATAGAGCTGCTTTTATATAAAAATATTCAGTTAATGTTATTGTGGGATAAAGCTGTTGTAGACATTCCGGATTCAAATGTGACTATGAACAAATAGCCACTCTATCTCAATCATCTTTTGTCTGGAAACTGTGAAAATGAATACTGAACTAGCATGAATATTTCTTTGCGCTGCCTGCTTAGGAAATGCTGCGACCAATTCCAGTTGCCTTGGCATCTTGCACACGTTACTTTGAAGCCATTTCTGCAATGAGAGAATCAATTGCTGCACTTCACAGGCTACGCATTGGTTCGTCATCTCCAGTTACACCATCAAAAGATCCATCATGGATGTCAGATCAAGCGGACTCAGAATGTGCAACCCCTCCTCCTTGGAATGCAAATTATAGTATGGATGAACCAAATTCTGATGATGTTGTGATTCGTAGTCGCACAAGATTAGACCAGTTAGAATCTTCAGTTGAAGACCCTGATTTTGGAGGGTCTTCTGATGCTGGGCAGTCTGATCATGATGGTCTGAAGCAAAGGCGGTTATCTTGGCCACCTCCAAGTGTTACCCATAATATGGCATAAGAATGTTAGTATTTTCAATCTCAGGATGATTATTTTGGCTAATTCTTGAGAATGCATGGAAAATTACTCCTCTCCTTGCAGTCTGTTGTAATGCTGGTCAATGCAAATTCTTTCATTAGTTTTTGTTTGTTTTGATTTGTTTCTCCTGCATTTATGGTTGCAACATTGTTGTTCACTACCTCAACTGTTTATATGGTCTGTTCAACTCTCGAAATTCAACAATCCAATGGAAGTTGCTTATGAAAAAACTGGCTCTGGTGCATCAAAGAGATTCTGGTTTCATCTTTTATTATTTCATTTTATACTATGTATCCCTCTTGAATTCCATCTATACTAATAATAAAGAAAAAATACCCTTCTAGATTTTAAATAAAGGCAGTCACCAGTAGCAGAATATCATGCAGTTTGCAATTTTTGAGTTGTGTGATCTATGGAGAGTCACGACACATCAAATTGATGTCAGAGCAAAGCTGACAAAAGCAAGTGTAGTCATGGAAGCACTATAAAACTTCTCTTTACTCACTATATTTTGAGCCTTCTTTCCACCCAGCTTTTCAGTGGCAATCTGAACGAATATAATACACGAGGAGTACTGGATAAGTAATCTTGACTTTTAGAAAATGCTAAAGCCTATCTCGCTAATATTTTGTTGTGTTGAAAGTATAATTATATTAAAATGCTGCCTTAACCAGCCTTTATTAACAAGGACACTAGTTTTAACAGTTTGAAGAACTGAAAATCATGCAGTTTGCAATTTTTGAGTTGTGTGATCTATGGAAAGTCACGACACCTCAAATTGATGTCAGAGCAAAGCTTAAAAAAGCAAGTGTAGTCATGGAAGCACTATAAAACTTCTCTTTACTCACTATATTTTGATCCTTCTTTCCACCTAGCTTTTCAGGGGCAATCTGAACGAATATGATACATGAGGAGTACTGGAGAAGTAATCTTGACTCGTAGAAAATGTTAAAGTGTTGAAACTTGAAAGTATAATTATTTTAAAATGCTGCCTTAACCAGCCTTTTTTTTTTCCTTGGAAAAAGTCCGTAATTTTATTTCAAAAAGTTGATTAAAATTACATATTGCACATGTAGTAGAATCAACAAGGATCCCTACATTTTCACAGATTTCTGTCCCATATAAGCAGAAACAACAGCTTATAATGAGCTGAACCAATAAAAAAAGAAATGAGCTCGGGAACAAACCCTCATTGCACAAATACAGAAAATACTACAGAAGAGTGAGCAGAAACCCGCTCATATCCACCATAGCCTCACAAGATCTAGAAGCTATGACCATCCACAGCTCACTATGCAGCAGAGCCACCACAGAAAGAAATAGATCCGTCAAAACCAAAACCCTCATCGGAGGAAGCAGAAGATCCATGTCTGTGGATGGAGCAGCAGACACGGTAGACCTTAACCAGCCTTTATTAACACAAGGACACTAGTTTTAACGGTTTGAAGAACTGAACGCTAAATGAGATAATTTTTAATCTCACCGGATTAGAACCTATTGAAGGTGCTTCTTGAGCAGTGTGATTAGAAAAGTGACATCTGAAACCTCTGGTGTGCATTGAATGTCTGTTGGCCTATAGTTTAAAATGTTCAGAACAAAAGGATGGGAAAGAGCTTTGCACTGAATAAACACGAATCATCATGTACTCTTGTAAATGAAAGTTTTAGCATCTACTCGACAACAATTTTGATGACGTCATGCTCTCTGACAATTCAGTGCCACCCTTAAGTAAATGACGCAAAGCAAAGTCCAGAAATGATATTATGTCTTGTAATGAAGGTTTGATGATTCATTTTTATCCTCTATTAAATGAATTTATAACACAGATGGACAAAGCCTGTCAGTTTCTAACAGCATGCTGGCATTAATGTATGCCTTTATGTAAGGTTGTCCAATCTTTCAATTCTTCAAAATTTAAATATTACTAACTACTATTAAGATAGTAGAGGCATCTGGATAATATACTTGGAAAAAAGTTATCACGATACAGTTTTGGAAGTTTAAATTAGTTTTTTGAGCTGTTTTCCTAGCTAGGTTTTTTGATATTAAAGCACTTATTTTAAATAAAAAATAAATACAAGGGATGCTTTTTCTTCAAGCTTGGCTGGCATCAATAATAGATTGTGATAAAAGATAGGTATAAAAGAATGGGCAATCTTTGTATATGGATACATGATTATAAAGAGTAGCATATATTAATGCCCAGCAATGGCCAAAAGTAGTTAAGATGATTGGGAGTTCCTTTCCTTTTCATTGACATCAAATCAATTGGGACTTGCACTTAGCCTTTTAAGCTAGTCTTGTATTAGCACATGCTTGTCTTAACAATGGGGATCAAGCGGAGTGGGGTTTAAACACAGGTCATCGTTATGGAAAGAACTCTTGTTACTTATTCTCTTATTGAGATATTCGAGAGGCAATCTAGGTGATGAATACCAACAAAGCAGTAGATGAGGAAGGGTTCCATGTAGAATTCTTCAAGCATGGTGTCATGCATTGGATTGTCACTTGGTTGATTTGTTCAACCATGTGGTCTGCACAGGTTTCCTATCGCCTTGGTCGCACCACACTATTCACCCAATTCACAAATCAGGTTCTAGTGCAGAGCCTGTTACCCCCCACTTTGACAGGGGTGTCCACGTGCGAATTCTTTCACAGACTGCCAGGGGACCGACACCTTCAGGATCAACACAGTATGTTGGGTGGTTACTTTTTGATCGTGCACAGTATAGAGCAAGCCCCTGATCCTAGTTCTGGAACAAGCAGTGGTAGGGTTTTTTTGAACTGGAAAGGTTGCCGGAGGAATCAGAATTCCAAATTGAAGACAGTTTTCGTGCTAATGGCATCATCAGCCTTCTTGGAGCATAGTAAAGATAATGGTAACAAGAGCTGACATTACACAGTTTGAGTGCTCAGGGATGTCACAGCATAAACCAAATGAAAGGGTCTTAAATTGGTTTATGCAGGCATTGGTTTTCCTCGGCAAGTGTGACACACTCTCAGTCATACAAGTCTCTAGAATGTGGTAATTAAGCAGTCCATCCAAGTTTGCTTCTGATAGCACACTTTCCCTACAGAGAGGATCTGTCAAAAGATCTTCGGGAGTTTCAGCTCCTCTAAACAGCAATGACAACACACTGTAAGTGGTGTGCAACCACAGCAAAATATGCAGCTTCCCGTTTTGCTTGATGAACACGCCCTTTGCGCAGGGCATCAGGAGGTAGACTAACAAATTTCATATAGGAAGCAGCGTGAATTGGGTTACCGACAGAGCATGGCAGGTGCTTTAAATTGAGATCTGGAAGCTTGAATCCGTGGCAACAGACCATGGTTACAGAAGGTCTGAATTCTGGGGCAATGATTGATGAGCCAACGTCTACTAGAGTAACTCAATTCAGAGTCTCTGATGGAAAACGAATCCTTCATAAATTTGGGATGCTGCCGGCAGGGGATTTGAGTTCATGTTATTTGATGCGCCAGTCGATGTACAAACGACTTACCAGGGAGAGCATGTGCCTTTAATCTCTCTCATGAGCAAATTTAAATAGGAAAGCGATTAGTGGCAGTCAATACAGAGTTCGGATTTCAGCATGATAATTAGCAGGGGAAGTTTTGGTGAGCCGGAATGCGTTAAGAGGATCAAATTGAACCCCCCCCCCCAAAAAAAAGCAATTATATCGGGCTTCTTTTCAAGAAGAGGTACGCCTGTCAAGAGTTCAGTTTGTAAAATTTCTGAAGCTGGGGCCGATCAAGATCGATCTGAAGTTTTTGCGGATCATTTAACTGTAGAGGAAGCAGTGAAAGGGACAGTGGTGGCGTTCACGTGATACCAATGGAGGGCTCTGTAGAAATCGAGCGTGGCCATTTATCTGTGTGACTTTGGCAGCCGTATACATGCAAGGTTACTTTAGATAAGAAGTAAAATTTGAAGGAGGCTCCCAGTAATCACAGTGGCTTGAAATTGCAGCCTGTAAGTCAAAAGCTCCTAAACAGACTCAAAAGAAAATTTTGTCTCGGAATCAAAGAAGATGACATAAGACTGCGATTTTGATAGAACTGCCATGGTTGCGAACTAGGCGTATTATTTGCACTTAAAGATCAGCCGATCAAAAGATTTGATCCACCATCGCAGGCTTAAATTCAGTGTGTTGGCAGCAGATTGATGCAAATGCCAGAGCTTGGGTTTTTCAACGGGTTGCAGAGCCACGGGTCACCCACACATCGATTTTTATTAGCAGCCGATTGCAAGTGAGGACCCGGTTTCATTAATTGCCCCGGAACTTGATCACGAGTTTATCAACAGCCGACACACCATATGAATATGGTTTCCCGTAAGCGATGGCGTATAGCTTTCCAAACTTTCACGATTGATCATCATTCACCTGTTCGTTTCTCCTGCAGCTTGTCAGGGATTCACTCATTGATAATCAAATCTTAATATTCACGTTTGCTGTGATGGAGCCGCCATTATTGGGATAGTTTCCCGTGCACGCGGATCTTTGGAGCATCTCGTGGGTGGTTGGTGTGTATTTTGCTGTAGTGTGGAGTAGCTCGCATTCATTAGGAGCCAGTTCCCTCTGATTTCATGGCAGACTGGCGTGATCACCATTTTCTGAGTTGTCTTTTGGACCGGGCCGCTGTTGGTCATAATGTTGTGTTAATTAACAGCGCCACGGGTCACAGTTTTGGAGCCATTCGACAGCCAAGTGGTGGAATGGGACACACAACTTTGTTGACAGCCGATTACATCAGTGATAGGTCAGGTTTTGGGCAGTGAAGGGTTACGTGGAGCCAAACAAATTTTGGCATGGATCTGCAATTTGGCAGCCGATTACTCCCTTGATCGAATCAAACTCTTGATTGACAGCTTTGGAAACTTGGAGCTTGGATCCACATTTCCATTGACAGCTTCTTCAGGCATTACAAGTGGCAGTCGACTGTTTACTAAGGGACTGTTTGCTTTAGCTATGAATAAGTCGACTTAGACTTTAGTGGAGAAAAAAGTGGATTTCACTTTTTTTTATTATGTTATCATTATTTTCTTTTTATGAGAGGCTTTTTGGTCTTTTTAAAGGCCCAGCCTTCTCCATTGTAACGATGGAAAATTTTTGTGAGTTCTTTCCCTTGGAGCTTCATAGAAAAAACACCATGCTGGGTTTTTAGGACAGATTGAGCATCTCTCTCATAGCTACGGGTTTCATTATAAGTTGTAGAGCATTGCTAGCTTGTGAAGGCTCTCGAAGCACAATAGATTAGCCATGTACAGTTGTTAAGTTGGTTAATTATGCTTGAATGATCAAATATTTGGATGAACACAAATATTCAGTTGTATGAAATGTTGATTTAGATCTGATTGTTTGAGCATTCTAGCATTTCGCACTTGTATGAAGCACAAGGCTCCCTTGAGTCCTCTTTTGACTCCATTCTCCTTTCTGGTACTGGCACTGGTCTTTCCCTGAGGATTGATCTTCCCTTCTTTCCCATCACTTATTCAAAACACATTTTTCTGCTACAACTGTTTCTCTAAGGCAGCCTCTTTGATTCACCTCGCCCTTCGTTGCACCTTCCTTAGCGATCCTACCTTAGGGATAGCCCCCTTGAGTTGGAGAAGAGCCAACCTGAAGTGAGGAGAGAGGAGTGTGGTGACATTGGCTTCTCTCTTGAGAGTTGTCTTCGAGCTGGTGTGCTTACATTTTGGGTTTCGACACACGCATATCAGTTTTGGGTGACGACATTTTGGCGCCGTTGCCGGGGACAAAGTCCAATTCCCGAAATTTGAAGACTATGCTTCATTGACGACATTTGTGGGAGATTATATTGTAGATTCTTCTTCTCACATGGCGACTCCACGAAGGGACAGAACCCTTGTCCTTTTGCAGATTTGAAGATCCTATTGGGTGTAGAGGTGAGCACACTCATTGGAAGGTTTTCAAGCTCACCTTGGCGACTCGACAGTTTGGTATGAGGTATGACTATATGCATGTTTCAGATTTAGTACCCCATTATTTGATTTATGGATGGTGATAAGGAAAAACCGCGTAATCTTTTGTATGAAGCTACTTTACATGAAGCTTACAGCCCATTGGATTTCTCAAAAATTCGTGGATTTCCTAATGAATGCTACGACCGTGGGAAGGTGCATGACATTCTCCCAGAATTCTGTAATGATGATGTTTCAGCCATCCATCATATTAGCTCTCTGCAAATTGATGTCTGATTTTAATGTTCATCATGAGGATGATATCATGATTGTTTTTGCTATAACCTTGGAAGGAGATGCAATATTCTGGTTCTATGGCTTTTTGGATGAATTCATAGATTCAGTGGCAAAGTTTTTCGAGAGGTTTCTCCTTTGTTGGCATGATGGAACAGTCGATGAGATTGAGCAACTTGCTAGAAAGTATGATGCTCTCATCCCTAGGGTCCATCTTGCATTAGAAGAAAATGTTGAAGATCTCATTGAAGAAGAAATACAGGGGCCCCTGTTTGAAGACGTAGCTGAACAACTTCCTGACATTGCTGCAAAAGAAAACATTGAGGATACAAAGCTGCCCCAAGTTTATGAACAACCTGTTGATGAAAAGATGGAGCTGTCTCAGATTTACACCATTGAAGATCACCTCGAACAACTCCCTGATGAAGAGCTGGACCTGCCTCAGTCTTATTTTATCAAAGGTAATTACACTTGCATTTCAAAGCTTCCTCATGAAAGTTTCATGGATGATAGGGATTAGTTTGAAGAGGAACAACCTGTTTCTTTTTTAACCCCTCTGCAGCGTTATGTTGATGTAGCATGTGCTCTAACTTGATATCCTGTTGTAAATTTAAGAGACAATGTGTATCTGCAGCATAGACTTTCTTGTGCACATCCTGATTTTTTCTGCCAAAACTGTGATGATATTTTTTATCTTAACAATCTGAGGTTTCAACTTTGCCCATTTCATCAACAGATTGTAAGGCATATCGGTTTTATATCTGTGTCTTTTTTCCTAACTAAGCACAAGAGGAAGCAGTTCAGCGTAAATGAGGATCTGAAATGGCTCCATTGGGTATACCATTACACTTAGCATTCTCTAGTCTCATGATTAGTTAGTGTAGGTAGGAAGAATAAAGCTCTTGCACGAGCATTTTCTCCTGTTATTGGCATTATTGTTTTTGTCTTTTGCAATTTTTTGTAATAAGTGGTCATCATGGGATGTGAATCAAGCCATCCCCACCACACTGTTCATTTTGCTAGTGGTCTGCGATAACCAAGAGAAGCTGAGGTTCTCATGCACTCACGAGGCGAGTACATGTCCCCGAGTTGGAGCCAGATGTTACCCCCCACTTTGACAGGGGTGTCCACGTGCGAATTCTTTCACAGACTGCCAGTGGACCGACACCTTCAGGATCAACATAGGATGTTGGGTGGTTACTTTTTGATCGTGCACAGTATAGAGCAAGCCCTTGATCCTAGTTCTGGAATAAGCAGTGGTAGGGTTTTTTCGAACTGGAAAGGTTGCCGGAGGAATCAGAATTCCAAATTGAAGACAATTTTCGTGCTAACGGCATCATCAACCTTCTTGGAACATAGTAAAGATAATGGTAACAAGAGCTGACATTACACAGTTTGAGTGCTCAGGGATGTCACAACATAAACCAAATGAAAGGGTCTTAAATTGGTGTATGCAGGCGTTGGTTTTCCTCGGCAAGTGTGACACACTCTCAGTCATACAAGTCTCCAGAATGTGGTAATTAAGCAGTCCATCCAAGTTTGCTTCTGATAGCACACTTTCCTTACAGAGAGCATCTGTCAAAAGATCTTCGGGAGTTTCAGCTCCTCTAAACAGCAATGACAACGCACTGTAAGGGGTGCACAACCACAACAAAATATGCAGCTCCCCATTTTGCTTGATGAACATGCCCTTTGCGCAGGGCATCAGGAGGTAGACTAACAAATTTCAGATATGAAGCAGCGTGAATCGGGTTATCGACAGAGCATGGCAGGTGCTCTAAATTGAGATCTGGAAGCTTGAATCCGTGGCAACATACCATGGTTACAAAAGGTCTGAATTCTGGGGCAATGATTGATGAGCCAACGTCTACTGGAGTAACTCAATTCAGAGTCTCTGATGGAAAACGAATCCTTCATAAATTTGGGATGCTGCCGACAGGGGATTCGAGTCCATGTTATTTGATGCGCCAGTCGATGTACAAACGACTTACCAGGGAGAGCATGTGCCTTTAATCTCT
Organism: Larix kaempferi; assembly: GCA_027924585.1. Classification (NCBI taxonomy): domain Eukaryota; kingdom Viridiplantae; phylum Streptophyta; class Pinopsida; order Pinales; family Pinaceae; genus Larix; species Larix kaempferi. The sequence continues at coordinate 2,075,821 of BSBM01000488.1, forward strand.
CTCATGAGCAAATTTAAATAGGAAAGTGATTAGTGGCAGTCAATATAGAGTTCAGATTTCAGCATGATAATTAGCAGCGGAAGTTTTGGTGAGCCAGAATGCGTTAAGAGGATCAAATTGAACCCCCCCCCCAAAAAAGCAATTATATCGGGCTTCTTTTCAAGAAGAGGTACGCCTGTCAAGAGTTCGGTTTGTAAAATTTCTGAAGCTGGGGCCGATCAAGATCGATCTGAAGTTTTTGCGGATCATTTAACTGTAGAGGAAGCAATGAAAGGGACAGTGGTGGCGTTCACGTGATACCAACGGAGGGCTTTGTAGAAATCGAGCGTGGCCATTTATCTGTGTGACTTTGGCAGCCGTATACATGCAAGGTTACTTTAGATAAGAACTAAAATTTGAAGGAGGCTCCCGGTAATCATAATGGCTTGAAATTGCAGCCTGTAAGTCAAAAGCTCCTAAACAGACTGAAAAGAAATTTTTGTCTCGGAATCAAAGAAGATGACATAAGACTGCGATTTTGATAGAGCCGCCATGGTTGCGAACTAGGTGTGTTATTTGCACTTAAAGATCAGCCGATCAAAAGATTTGATCCACCATCATAGGCTTAAATTCAGTGTGTTGGCAGCGGATTGATGCAAATGCCAGAGCTCGGGTTTTTCAACGGGTTGCAGAGCCATGGGTCACCCACGCATCGATTTTTATTAATAGCTGTTTGCAAGTGGAGCCGGTTTCATTAATTGCCCTGGAACTTGATCACGTGTTTATCAACAACCGACACACCATATGAATATGGTTTCCCGTAAGCGATGGTGTATAGCTTTCCAAACTTTCACGATTGATCATCATTCACATGTTCGTTTCTCCTGGCAGCTCGTCAAGGATTCACTCATTGATAATAAAATCTTAATATTCACGTTTGCTATGATGGAGCCACCATTATTGGGATAGTTTCCCGTGCACGCGGATCTTTGGAGCATCTCGCGGGTGGTTGGTGTGTATTTTGCTGTAGTGTGGAGTAGCTCGCATTCATTAGGAGCTAGTTCCCTCTGATTTCGCGGCAGACTAGCGTGATCACCATTTTCTGAGTCGTCTTTTGGAGCGGGCCGCTGTTGGTCATAATGTTGTGTTAATTAACAGTGCCAGGGGTCACGCTTTTGAAGCCATTTGACAGCCGAGTGGTGGAATGGGACACACGACTTTGTTGACAGCTGATTGCATCAGTGATAGGTCAGGTTTTGGGTAGTGAAGGGTTACGTGGAGCCAAACAAATTTTGGCATGGATCTGCAATTTGGCAGCCGATTACTCCCTTGATCGAAGCAAACTCTTGATCGGCAACTTTGGAAACTTGGAGTTCAGATCCACATTTCCATTGACAGCTTCTTCAGGCATTATAAGTGATAGTCGACTGTTTACTGAGGGACTGTTTGCTCTAGCTATGAATAAGTTGACTTAGACTTTAGTGGAGAAAAAAGTGGATTTCACTTTTTCTTTATTACTTTATCATTATTTTGTTTTTATGAGAGGCTTTTTGGTCTTCTTAAAGGCCCAGCCTTCTCCATTGTAACGATGGAAAAATCTTGTGAGTTCTTTCCCTTGGATTTTAATAGAAAAAACACCATGTTGGGTTTTTAGGACAGGTTGAGCATCTCTCTCATAGCTGCGGGTTTCATTATAAGCTGTAGAGCATTGCTAGCTTGTGAAGGCTCTCGAAGCACAATAGATTAGCCATTTACAGGTGTTAAGTTGGTTAATTATGCTTGAATGATCAATATTTGGATGAACACTATTATTCAGTTGTATGAAATGTTGATTTAGATCTGATTGTTTGAGCATTCTAGCATTTCTCACTTGTATGAAGCACAAGGCTCCCTTGAGTCCTCTTTTGACTCCATTCTCCCTTTTGGTACTGGCACCGGTCTTTCCCCGAGGATTGATCTTCCCTTCTTTCCCATCACTTATTCAAAACACATTTTTCTGCTACAACTGTTTCTCTAAGGCAGCCTCTTCAATTCACCTCGCCCTTCGTTGCACCTGCCTTAGTGATCCTACCTTAGGGATACCCCCTTTGAGTTGGAGAAGAGCCAACCTGAAGTGAGGAGAGAGGAGTCTGGTGACATTGGCTTCTCTCTGGAGAGTTGTCATCGAGCTGGTGTGCTTACATTTTGGGCTTCAGCACACACATGTCAATTTTGGGTGACAACAGAGCCCAATAACTACATAATGATTATGATTGGCCACACTTTCTCTAAACTCTATGCTACGACCCTCCATAAGAAGCTTTTTGTCAAACTTGAGAAAAAGCAACTTAGAGCTAAAGGACAAGCTAGATTCTTATTGGCACACTAGATAATTGATCACATTCTTACACTTCGGACTTGTTACCACCTAAGTTGTACTTGGTCGAATTTCAAGTGAGCCGACAAAGATTGAACAAGTGTACTTGTTCATATTCAGAAGATCAAACTTCCTTACAAGCGAACTTGGCCCTTTTTTAATTTTTTGCATTCACACCCTCCGAGAGTTGTAATAAGTTGACGTAGCATGATGTCATTTGTAAAAGACTTGGATTTCCTAGGATTTAGACATCAATGTGGTACTTTAGAGTGTTTTTTTCTTGTTAATTATGTGTTGCTCTTCAACGATGTATAATTTTCGAGTTTTTCACTCACACCTCCAAAGCTTGAGTATTTTCCTTGGTGGTTAAACCTTATGAAGTTATTAAAGTCTAGGTGTTTGTATATTACCATGCTAGTCATCAATATTGAGTCATATGAACATCCACCAGGGCCCCTTTAGGTTTCTTTAGTTTTTTGCAAATAATTTTTTTCCCTCGTAAAATGGGTCAATTTTTTAATATTTTAATTATACAAATAAAAATGTCACAAAATAGTGATTATGAGGGATTTTGCCATGGGGGTGCTCGTTTTCTAATCCAGAGTACCCATTATACCCCTAAATCCACTTTGAGAATAATTTGAGTGATTATTCATCACTTAAATTAAAATTCTCTAAAAAACGGCCAAAAAGACCAAATAAATGGCCAAAAAAGACAAATAAAGTAAAATATCTGATCCCACTGATTAAGGAAGTTTGTCCAGTGCTTGTTTAAGTGCAGTGGTGGCAAGTTGATTGATTTGATTGAGGATTAAGTGGTGATCCTCATGAGAGGTGGTGCATATCTCATGGAGAGGGGCACATTTCTCCATGAGGGTGCATTCCTTGATGGTGTTGTGTCTCTTGATGAGGGAGGGCGCATGTCTTAGGTGTGAGGTGGCTTCAATCAACACCAAATCAACCTTATTGCATCCTACCTTTACTCAACCATGCTCTCCACTTGTCAAAGGCGCCTCTCTTGAGCTAATGCACCCCCCCCTTTGGTTTATGCTATTTAAGAAGGGACTTCGCTCTTGTTTTAAGATGGTCAGAGGGTGGAACCCCTGTTGAAGCTTTGAGATTACTTGTAATATTTTTATCAATGAATAAAAAGGCTTTGGAGGTCCATGGCATGTCACAATTGTGTGTGGATGATCATTGTCAGTGGTATATGAGGTAACTGTATTGTTATTTTACTTTGCTTCTTGTGGTGATTTATCTGGCCTTAGAGGAAGTTACTATCAACTCATAGGGTAAATGATTCCAATTTGATTTGATTTAATATCTTTCTATACATAGTGATATAGAATTTGCATGCTTTATTCGTTTATATTCATGCTCTTCTGACCCATGGTATACGAAATATCGGATTTAATCCACTTTTTGCAAATATTGTTAGTAGTGCAAGTTTCCTCGCTTGATGGAGCGATTGATCTTGGTTGACTCTTCCGTTCTTCAATCACTCTCAAGAAGAACATAGTCCCTCCGCTTCCCACCATTGGATTCTATAGATCCAGACATTCGGCTTGAGATTTCTTCTTCTTCCCTCTCTTCACTTTTAATTTAAATTTCTTTTGGTTACGGTTACTTTCGTACATGCTTAAGTAAATTAGTTTGCTTTTGAGAAGAATATTTAAGAGCTAATCTATCTAAGTATGTTGCTAGATCTAGTTGTTCATGCTTCATTTTGAGTGGATCTAGCTTTGTTAAGTACTTAGGCTTATTTTCCATCTTTCAAGTACTTAATATTTTAGGCTTATAACGCTTTATTTGGCACATTTGGTGCATTTCAGGTGGCTATTTTTTCACTTTTAATGAACAGGTAAGAGGAGGTGTTGTCAAAAATTTCAAAATCAAGGCCATCTAGGACCTCTCAGAGCACCATACTTTGATCCTGTTTCATCCGTAAACCTTGTAATCCTTTGGATGCAGATTTATAAGGACCAAAGACATCCACTTTTTAAGTTGTAAGTTAATAATAAAAGCAAGTGGGCTACTTAGGGGGTCTGGCGTCATTTTCATGGTGTGACCGTTTTACTTTTTGTTTTGTTTTGTTTATTTGTTGTTTGGATTTACTAACCATTAATGTAGATTCATTTGTGTGGACTTCTTAGCTTAGTTTCTTTTTTGGTTGCAATAAAGAGTAACGATTCTGCTTTGCTTTCCCGAAGTATGGTATCATTGAAAAGACTTGCCTTGAGTAGGTGGTACTCGAAAAAGAGATTCTTAGCCCATAGTAATTAGCAAAACAACTAAAAGAGATTCTTGTTACTTTTGCTCTTGTCCATTGTAGGTTTTTTTGAGCTTTGGAACAACTAGACACGAGATTCATTGTACTCAATAAAAATCAACATCTAATTAAAAACTCACATTTAATTAAAACTAATTTTTTAAAGGAAGGAAATATGGCATCTCGCCTTTGGCTCGTGTGGGAAAATTTCATGAAGAAAAGGGAACAACTAGGTAGTGACCGTGGGGACCTGTTAGGCTACACCCTTGTTTGGTGTTAGTGTTGGACATTCCCTCGTGACTTGGATCTAGCCCTTCTTCTTTTGTGGAACCACATTTGGCAAATCTGAACTTGTTCCATATACCTTAGTGTATATTGGAACTCCCCTTCTCGTAATCCACTCATCATCAATAATAAGAAGCATTTGCACAACATTTCCGTTTCAGTAGCAATCACTTAACTATTTTGGCATTGGTCTACTTTACAATCATTTTACTTAAACCAATTATGTGTCATGGATAAAACTGTTTCATTTGATGCTATCTTTAAATTTGTGGTTGTTGCTTTCTTGTACATGTTATTTTCAAACTCCTAGATTAATTTCATTCTTGTAACGTAGCGTAAAGGCCTTAGTTTATTTTCTTAAGGACCACCCCCCTTGGCTTTGCTAGGAGTTGGCCTAAACAAAGGAGTAAAGTATCAGGTGACAACACTTGTCTCGAGAATTGCTCCCAAGGTCGCAACCAATGGCTTGAATATTTTTGCCACGCTAACCTCGAGGTGCGTATAAGGCTGCAACATTTTTGGTGCCGTTGCCAAGGATAAATATTTTTATTCTTGGAATATGACTTTTGTTTTTGCTTTGTTTGATGAATGTTTAGAGTAGATCTTTAGTTTTCATCTGACGAATCTACTAACTGTTTTATTTTTTTATAAAAAAAAAATCAAAGTAAAGCAAAAAATAGAAATCTTTGTGAGTTTTCAATGCATATTTTTATCCCCACATGGCGACTCCATTGAAGGGGTAAAACCTTGTTTCTCATAAAATTGTTGAGACTGGTTGTGTGTAGATGAGCTCATGTGACACAATAAAAATATTTAAAGCTCATTATTTGAAAACTCTATTCAGTACAAGACACACTTCATGGATATTATAGATATATGCTAGTGATAGACAAAATGGATGATGAACTGGTGCTAAGACCACTATTGCATTTCCTCTCATCGACTTCTCATACATCTCGGGTTTTCCTAATGTTGAGCCATATCTCCCAAATGATGGATATTTTTCTGCTCCAGTCTTTCGTGGAAATGGTGATTTAGTCGTCTTGCACCTCATATCTTCCTTTTATTTTTGGGTGATCTCAACATTTGTCACGAGGATAATAAGATGTTGATGTTAGCTAAATATTTGAAGGAGGATGCTTGGATATGGTACTATGGTACTATGGTGATCTTCGTTGCAGTATTCTTTGCTATGTTTTTCTAGAGGTGGCATGATGGTGAGGGTGATATGGTAAGTGTCATGGAAAGAGCCTTCGCATACCTAAAAAACTTGGCGAGGCCGGATGAAGCCATGACTTCCACTTTTAAGCAACACATCTCTAGTGACCCTATTGAAGAAATTCATGAAGGCCCCTTGATTGAAGACATTATTGAAGATCCGCCTTGTGTTGCCATGATAGAAAATATTGAAGATTTGGAGCCATCTCATGAATATTTCAATAAAGGAAATGACATTTGTATGCTAGATCTACCTCATGAAGAAGTTCATGGAGAGCCCTTGACTGAAAATACTATTGTAAACTTTGAATTACCTCACATCAACGTGGTAGATGGAAATCAATATTTGGAGATGCCTTTAGGTTATTTCAGTGAGGAGAAGGTTAGTGTTATCACACAACTTGTAGTTGCCCCTAGTGGTATCCCATCCGAGACGGTAGAGGAGATGGGCAACTAAAGAGGTGACCCAAGAGATGCCACGGTTCCCAATGCAAGGTGGGAGTCACGTCAACCGAGGCACTCTTCACTTTAGATCTGGATAAATCAAGACCTAGGGGGAGACCCTATAACCAATCAAAGATGATTGGTCCCAAACAAAGGTTCCTAGGGATGAGTAAATGGTAAGTTACGGAAACCAATGCAAGGTAAAGTGGACCTAGAAATTAAAGTATGGTTGAAGGTGGTTTGAGAAATGATTAGTGTTTCAACCAATGTATGATTTAGGCCACATGATTAGTTATAATGACAAGATATGGTACCATGTGTTACACAAGTGGGTCCTACTTTCTTGGGATATGTAAATGACTCAAATGGGACCCACAAGGTGGACTTTAAGGGAGGAAATTGGTACTAAGAGGGATGTAATGAGTAGATCTATGGATCTAAGTTGAAATTAGGAATACCCACATATGGGATCTAAGGTTTGACACAATTCCCAAGGAGTGCGACTTGCTTAAGGAGGATTAGTGCCTTGTTGGATGGGTTAATGGAGTCAAAAGATATGTCAAAGTGTAGATCGGGACACCTAGAGGTCAAGTCAAGTGGGCTAATTGAGATAGAATGGTTAGATCTTGCTAGATCTAGGATTTCATGAAATGACCCAAGTGGACCACAATCCCTTAAAATAGGGAATGCTATCCCCATGGCAGATCGTCACAAAATGATACTCTAGATATAGGTTTCAAGGTATGCCCGTTCCAAATCCACTGAAATCTCAACTACCCAGGTCCTAGAAGTGGGCAAACTCAGTCACCCAAGGAAGTGCGACCCTGCTCAAGGAGGGATAAAAGGTGGATGAGGTGTGTCAAATCAAGTCCAATGGCCACCAAAATGTAGATCCAGGTAGCTTCGGCACCGATCTATGTGGATCTAGAAAATCAAGCCAATCCAAGGGTTAGATCTTACTAGATCTAAGTTTTAAGGTGCCAAGTATTTCAAAAGGGGGTTTTAATCCCTTAAAATGTGGAATGATGCCCACAAGGTAGAAGAAATCACCCACGTAAAAGTCTAGGGGTAGGTTATCAAGTGTGTAGATTGCAAATCAAGTGGGATCTCACCTACCCACATGCTAGATCTAACCCAACAAGCCACTCCAAGGAAGTGCGATTTGGTTCAAGAGGGCTATATTGCCTTGAAAAGTGTGTTAATTTTAACCCAATCACCACCAAACTATAGATCCAACTAGGGGTGGATGCTATAGAGGTGGGTTCTTAAGATCTTTTCAAAAGCAAGGCTAGATCTAAGTAGATCTAAAAAAAACCAAAATGAGGGTTTTAATTAATTAGGGTTTGTGACCAATGAAGAGAGAATGGATGGAAAGAGGCACATACCTTGTAGATCTTACTTCAATTGCTTGTGGCCACCTTGCAAATTGATAGCATTCTCCTATGTGTATATTCAAGAGTGAGATCCAAGAGCTCCAACCAAAACGTCCTCCAAGATAGCCAAATCGTCCTCCTCCTACAAGACAAGATCAAAGAAACAAGTCAAGTAAGATGATTATGAAAATGATAGAAAGATGTAATAGAAAGCATCAACTATGTCATGAAGATACAATAATGATACTCCCTGTCACAAGATCAACCCAAGAGAGAATATGTGGATCCCTCCAACAATAACCCTCAAGAAATAGCCCTCCTCTCCACCAATTCGACTTTCCTGCAAAAAAATTAGTAGAAACACCAAAATCCACAATGATACATAGAAGAGATACTGTATACTCAAGATGCAAGAGAATCCACAAGACAAGAGAGATATGCTCCACAAAGAAGTGTTCTATTCCAATATTCCAGAGCTCCAAAGGTGAGCTATACAATAAGGGGTTCCTCCTTATATAGGATAATAAAGACCAAAACCCTATACCACTTTACAATACTACATCAAATGAGTGGTTGAGATTAAAAGATCTCAATATACAATCAATGGCTAAGATGAACCATAATAACATAACACATGGATCACTCATAAAGTGATGACGTCATAGTCTAAAATAATCATGGAGGGTGACGTCATCCACTAGAGGGGGTAAAAAGTACCAAATCCCAGCTCATAATGACTAGGACATGACATAAGAAGCACATGGTGGGGCTAGGAGGCATCAATCCTTACTAGCTCATCTCCAAGGCACAATAAAATAATAAAATATGTCCAAGATAATATAAACGATCAAATCTATCCTCAAAATCTGTGACAGACAAGTAGTAAAAGACCTCCTGTGATCGCTATGGGCCTACCCACATGGTGAAAATTGGCTGGAAGATAGTGGGATCACCCTGGAAGACCTCTGTGAAAACCAAGTGCCAAAACCTTGCCTCAATTGCCCAAATCGAATTCCTCAGTGACCAGTTTATCCCATTTTTTAACTGCCTCGGTAACTGTGAAAGTGCCAAAACTGCCTCCCAGGGCATCTGCGCTGTCCAACTGAGCCCACCAGGCTAACCAAAAGGGGGGGTAAACGGTAAAAACAAGTGGCTGGACCACCCCCTCATCATACAACGCCCTAGGTGAACTGGCCTCTCATGGCCCCTGTTGCTCAGGCTGGGAAATCAGCCCCAAATCTGGTCAACAAGTGTAAAAATGCATCAATCACTATCAGAAGTGCCCAAAACTGAAAGATAAGTGTCTCATTGGATCCAAAAGACCCAAATCCACTAGGAATGTGTACTCATACACCATGGGTTGCCCTAATGGGCCAGCTGTAGGGTCCACCATATATGGACAGTGCATAATCTGATGATCTAAAGTAATAATAAAACCTGCTGAACTGCATCAATCATCATCTGAACCATATATCCATCATATGGCATCATCATCAAGTATGTGGGACCATCAATCATCATCAATAGGTATATATATATGGCCCACATCATCACGGATCCCAATAATATACAACCAAGGATAAATCACATCAATAGACTAAGACATGCTTCTCTAATCATTCTCATAGCCAAGCTCAAAGTATAACATCCATTCAGTGGCATTAATCAAGTTAGCATATTCCTTTGTTATATAAAATTACTTGCACAATAGTTCAAATGATAAACTCACCCATTGGATATGGTCAAATTGCTAGTGAAGGATGAAGGCTAGGAACAAGGTTGGGCCAATGGGTTGACTTGTCTAACTTAACTCAAAAATACTTTGGACTGGGAGAAGGGGAAAGCTACAAACTCTGTGCTTGGACAAAATAACACAGGGAATGGCTGTGCCTCACAAATGGATAAGCTGTTTAGAGGGTGCTTATTCAACTTAGGCATCATGTTTACATCAAGTTGATCCAGGTTCATTAGGATCATTCAATTTCATTTCATGGACTTTTTGGCCTACATAACCCTTCAGATCTCAGGTGTGCTGATAAGCACAACTAGTTGCAGCTCACATCCAGGGCATGTTTTCATATATATAAGGTCATCAATTGTTTAGATATAGCTTTTAAGAACCATTGCTTTTTGGACCTTTCTTATACTCTTCGAGGAGTATTTTTAGCAGTTCATCGCTCTTGCCCTTTTTAGTTTCCATGGGTGAATTTATAAGTTTCCATAAGTAGAACATGAGCTTTTAGTTTTAGCCAACAACATCTCAAGTGACTAGGGGGAGTTCGAGCCAATGCCAAACATCGAGACAACCGACCATAATGATTTAGGCCTACAATCCAACTCACCAAAGGCAAGTTTTGTCACCAACTTAGAGCCGAGACACTGAACATACAGGGATGCGGTCCAAACACAGAGGTAGAAAAATGGGGAAGTTCTCAGTATCAGAAAGTCAAATGAGATAGGTCAAGGTTTAAAGTCAAATAGGAAAGTCATGTATGGATGGAGTCAAGTGAATATGGAGCCTACACTAGCAGACAGCTGGTGTCAGGAAAGACCATATCTATGTAAGGTGGAAAACCAGTGGGTTTTGTTAAATGACCTAAATGTGCAAGCAATTGTCCATTTTATGATTTATAGTTCATTTTAAACAGTTTGCCACATCAGGAATAATATACCAAGCAGATGCTGTGAACATGACTAAATCAACAAGATAATAATCCACAGTCAATGATAAAATATCCATAGATCATACAACATCATCATAGTAATAAACATCATATACCATCTGAAACACTGCTGGAAGTACATCTCTAAGCACTGAACTGAAACTGTATGGGATAAAGGGTCACATCGGTCATCAAATCTGAACTCTCAAGGCTCAGCCTTGACATAAGGTCTAACATAAGTCTGAATAATACACTGCTCTGATCATGAGTGATCACAAAATATACAATCATCATAGCCATGCTCTGAATAATGGAAGCTTTGGAATGTGCAGATATCTGCTAAACAAGAATAGTAGCCCTGCTACTATGGTGTGATAACAGTTAGGATAAAAGAAAATCGTGTTTTCCACCCTAAATCAAGACACGACTCTAAAGAAGAGATTCATGATGACCCATTTGAAGAAATTCATGAAGATCCATTCATTGAAGATATTATTGAGGACCCTCCTCATGTCACCATGTTGGAAAACATTAAAGAGTTGGAGTTTTCTCATGCTTATTTCAGTGATGATCACATTTGCACTCCAGATCCACCTCAAGAAAAAACCATTACAGAAGCTTACAAAGAAATCCATGAAAAAATTTGCAATAAGTATGAAGGCACTCTTTCATCTTCTCCGTATAATGGTGATGGTTTCGAAGGTTTACTTCCTTATGACATTTTTTCTGAAGAAGATGATTATAATCATGAGGAACAGATATAACCAGGAGCATGATGCAAGTGATGAAGACTACATTATGTCTGGCAAAGATGTTGATGATGATTATTGGACATTCCTTGAAAATCCCATCTATGACATGTCTAAAGAAGGGAGCGATGAGTTAGGCTCTTCTGATTGTATTATTAAAAATCCCATATATAATATGTCTAGGGAAGGGAGTGTTGAGTTAGATTCTCTTGATGGTTTTTATTGAAAATACCATCTATGATGTGTTTAGAGAAGAGATCGTGGATCTCGAGGCCTTGGTAAATCTTTGTATGGAAGAGGAGCATGCAATTTGTTCATATGATCAATCAGAGCCATATATGAGCATCAATAATGAAGACATGGAGAAGCAATGTAGTGGAGAGTCAGATTAGATGCAATCAATTGAAGATCAGTCTTAGCCGCCATCTTCACATGCAAAGGTTCCTTATGATTTGGAGCAGCTTGGGGCTTACATAGAGAGTTATCGTCAGAGAAGCCCTTCAGATAAATATGATGGAGCAGTTGATCCGCCTCATTATATAGAAGTTTATATTAGTCCTATCTACTCTTGGATATAAGAAGCACGTGGGAGGACTTGCCAGATTGGGAAGCAATTCGATGACATTGTTCACACCTATAAGCTCCCATCTAGCCCTCCCATCTAGAATAATCATGCAGGTTTGCATTTCGTGAATAAAATATCCTTGCTTCAGCTGGTAACCAAAGATAAGGCCAAAAAATTTAATACTGATAAAATGTTAAGATGGTTGTATTGCAATTTTCATTTCACTTGGCATTTTTATTATGTTATGCTTAGAGTAGGAAAATAAGCTCCTTAAAGTGAGCATTTACTTTTCACATTTCTTTTTAGTATTTTCCTTTTATGTACTTAGGAATTTTTCTTTAGTTAGTTTCATTTTTCAAATATTGCAACTTATGGTTCATTGGCTTTTTATAAGAGAATGTGCTAATGAAGGGTTGTTTTTGCAAAGTTGAGATGTTTTTACAGGAAACTAGAGATTATGGGATCCTCACATCCTCTCCTTGCCTAAAGACCAGATCGAGCACACATCCTATAGTTGGAGCTAGATGTTACAACCTAAGTTGTACTTAGTTAGATTTCTAGTGAGTCGACAAAGATTGAACAAGTGTACTTGTTCATATTCAAAAGAACATAAGTCCTTGCAGGCCAACTTGGCCCCTTTTTAAATTTTTTGCATGTTCATACCCTGCGGGGAGTTGTAATAAGTTGATGTAGCATGATGTCATTTGTAAAAGTCTTGGCTTTCCTAGGATTTAGACATCAATGTGGTACTCTAGAGTGTTTTTTCCTTGTCAATTATGTGTTTCTCTTCAGCGACGTATAATTTTCGAGTTTTTCACTCACACGTCCAAAGTTGGAGTAGTTTCCTTGGTGGTTAAATCTTAGGAGGTTATTAAAGTCTAGGTATCTATGTATATTATCATGCTAGTCATCAATATTGAGTCATATGAACATGCATTAGGCCCCCCTTAGGTTTTTTGAGTTTTTTGCAAATAAAATTTCTTTTCCTGTAAAATGGGTCAATTTTTTAATGTTTTAATTATAAAAATAAAAAATGTCATAAAATAGTGGTTAAGGGGTGGATTTTTCCATGGTAGTGCTCATTTTCTAACTCAGAGAACCTATTATACCACTAAACCCAATTTGAGAATAATTTGAGTGATTATTCATCACTTACATCAACATTTTCTCGAAAATGGCCAAAAAGATCAAATAAATGGCCAAAAAAGACATAATAAAGCAAAAGATCACATCCCATCGATCAAGGAAGTTTGTCTGGTGCTTGTCATAGTTAAGTGTAGTGGTGGCAAGTTGATTGATTTAGAGGGAACCATATTGGTTCGATTGAGGATTAAGTGGTGATCCTCATGAGAGGTGGTGCATATCTCATGGAGAGTGGCGCATTTCTCCATGAGGGCGCATTCCTTGATGGTGATGTTTCTCTTGATGAGGGAGGGCGCATGTCTTAGGTGTGAGGTAGGTTTAATCAACACCAAGTCACCCTTAGTTAACTCCAGTTGTGTCCTATCTTCACTCAACCATGCTCTCCACTTGTCAAAGGTGCCTCTCTTGAGCTAATGCAATTCCCTCTATGGTTTTTGCTATTTAAGCAAGAGCTTGGCTCTTGTTTTGAGATGGTCAGAGGGTGGAACCCTTGCTGAAGCTTTGATTTTACTTGTAATATATTTATCAATGAATAGAAAGGATTTGGAGGTCCATGGCATGTTGTAATTGTGTGTGGATGATCATTGTCAGTGGTATATGAGGTAACTGTATTGTTATTTACTTTGCTTCTTGTGGTGATTTATCTGGCCTTGGTGAACATTGCTACCAACTCATAGGGTAAAGGATTCTAGTTTAATTTCATTTACTATCTTTCTATACTTAGTGATGTAGAATTTGCATGCTTTATTTGTTTATAATCATGCTCTTTTGACCCTTGGTATAGGCAATACTGGATTTAATCCCCCCTTTTTCAAGTATTGTTAGCAGTGCATGTTTCCTCGCGTGATGGAGCGGTTGATCTTGGTTGACTCTTCCGTTCTTCAAGCTCTCAAGGACATAGTCCCACTGCTTCCTATCGTTGGATTCCATAGATATGGACATTCGGCTTGAGCTTTCTTCTTCTTCCCTCTCTCCTTCACTTTTAATTTAACTTTCTTTTAGTCACGGTTGCTTTCGTACATGCTTAAGTAAATTAGTTTGCTTTTGAAAATAATATTTAAGAGCTGATTTATCTAAGTATGTTGCTAGATCTAGTTGTTCGTGCTTCATTTTGAGAGGATCTAGCTTTGTTAAGTACTTGGGCTTATTTTCCATCTTTCAATTAATTAATATTTTAGGCTTTTAACGCTTTATTTGGCACATTTGGTGCATTTCAGGTGGTTGTTTTTCACTTTTAACGAACATGTAGGAGGAGGTGCTGTCGAAAATTTCAAGATCCAGGCCATCTAGGCCCTCCCAGAGCACCATACCTCATTGTTTCATATGTAAAACCTTGTAAGCCTTTGGATCCTGATTTATAAGGACCAAAGGCATCCACCTTTTAAGAAGTTGTAAGTTAATAATAAAAGCAAGTGGGATACCTAGTGCCCACACCTCATCAACCTTGGGGGCTCTGGCATCATTTTCATGGTGTAATTGTTTTACCTTTATTTTGTTTATTTGTTATTTGAATTTACTAACCATTAGATTAGATTCATTTGTGTGGATTGCTTATCTTAGTTTCTTTTCAGTTTGCAATAAAGATGAACAATCCCAACCTTGCTTTCTCGAAGTACGGTATCAGTGAAAAGGATTTCCTTGAGTAGGTGGTACTCAGAAAAGAGATTCTTAGCCTGTAGTAATTAACAAAACATCTTGTTACTTTTGCAAGTTCTTTTACTTTACAGTTAATTGGAAGAAATATTTTGCACAATCTCTACGTATGCTCTTGTCCATCACAGGCTTGCTTGAGCTTTGGAACAAGTAGAAACGAGATTCATTATACTCAATAAAACTCAACATCTAATTAAAAACTCACGTTTGATTAAAACTAATCCCCTTAAAGGACAGAAATCCGACATCTCGCCTTTGTCTTGTGTGGGAAAATTTCACGAAGAAAAGTGAACAACTAGGTTGTGATCGCGGGGACCCGTCGGGCTACACCCTCGTTTGATGTCAGTGTTGGACATCCCCCTGCAACTCTAATCTATTCCTTCTTCTTGTGTGGAAACACATTCGAAAAATGTAGACTTGTTCCACGTACCTAAGTGTATATTGAAACTTCCCTTCCCATAATCCACTCATCATCAATAATTAAAACTGTCAAGAAGCATTTGCACAACATTTTCGTTTCAATAGCAATCACTTAATTATTTGGGCACTAGTCTACTTCACAATGATTTTGCTTAAACCAATTACTTGTCACGGATTGAACTGTCTCATTTGTTGTTATCTTTAAATTTGTGTTTGTTGCTTTCTTGTATATGTTATTTTCAAACTCCTAGATTAATTTCTTTCTCATAACTTAGCGTAAAGGCCTTAGTTTCTTTTCTTAGGGACCACCCCCTTGGATTCACTAGGTGTTGGCCTAGAAAGAGGAGCCACGTATCAAGTGACAACACTTGACTCGAGACTTTCCCCGAAGGTCGCACCCAATGGATTGAAGATTTATGCCACGCTGACCTCGAGGTGCATATC
Organism: Larix kaempferi; assembly: GCA_027924585.1. Taxonomy (NCBI): domain Eukaryota; kingdom Viridiplantae; phylum Streptophyta; class Pinopsida; order Pinales; family Pinaceae; genus Larix; species Larix kaempferi. The sequence continues at coordinate 2,091,382 of BSBM01000488.1, forward strand.
AGACGACAACAGGGGCATCATCAAAGAGGTGCAACATTGCTCTTTAAAAGTCTATTGTTGCTTTGTAGACTTTTGGAAAGAATTTGACTCCGTTCTTAGAGACACATTGTTACAAAGGCTTAGAGACATTGACATTTTCGAGACCCCACTGATTTCCATGATGCACATGTATGAGATGGTTCTTGGTCGTTTTCGTATAAAAATTGCGAATCTAGTTGATTGTTGTCATTGTGTTCTCAACTAAACATGTATGCTATTTAGTTGTAGAAAATTAACTTCTTCCCATACCGAAAATCACACAAATATTTGGAAAGTAAATAGCAGAAGCATAAAATAATTACACATACACAAGGATTTTCTCTTTCAAATAAACTTATCATTAACTTAATAAAAGCTCACAAAGCAACCTCCACAATCACTAAAAACCAGAATATGTGGTAAACAAATTCACTTAAAACTTGAGGTGTATGACCTCCAAAAGAAATTTCAGCTTGCAAAAAAGTTGAGGAACAATGTTGCTATATGACTTGTGGCTATGATGGATTTGTACTATTGTGTGAATCTCTTATATGGTCCACTGTACAACTTAGTTGTAAGGATTGCTATTGCTGTTGTTTGTTTCCTAAATTATGTGTTATTTTCTCTTCAGTCACTATCCCTGTACGACAACATTTGTCTAAACTCTTTATCTTAACCTGCCTTTATATTTGAACTAAAATTGTAATCTATCAAAACCCTAATCTCTTAGTGAGATGTACGCTTGAGATTAATCTAAATCACTAATGTATTAAAATACACTATTAGACTCGACAACTAAATATAAGGCCTTCACTTTATTCCTAGAATTAACTCAACTACTTTCGACACGTTCACACACATTCTATGTGGAATCTTCTATTTGAACTACATTCTTCAACACTCCCTCTTGACAAGGAATGAATTTTGGAATAATCCAAATTTACGTTAGAATGCTTCAAACTTTCCTTTTGTTAAGAGATTGGTCAAAATATCAGCAACTTGTTGACTTGTGGGTACATACTGGAGCTTTATTGCGCCTTTATGAATATTGTATTGAATAAAGTGATATTTGGTCTCTATGTGCTTGGACTTGTGATGAAATATTGGATTCTCTTTATTGAGTCATCGAAGATTGAACAATTCAATTGTTCATTATCAGAGTTCAGAAGTCCAGCAGGCCATTTTTTGGCCCAGTTTTCCTTTTTTATGCATTTCATACCCCCTTGCAGGAATTGTAATAATTGATGTAGCATGATTTATTGTAAAAGGATTGGCCTTCCTAGGACTTGGTCATCAATCCAATTACTCTATAGTGTTTTTTCCTTGTTAATTATATATCGTTTTTAGCAACTTATACTTTTCGAGTTTTTCACTCCAATCCTCCAAAGCTGGAGTATTTGTCTTGGTGGTTAGGCCTTAAGGGGTTATTAAATCCTAGTGTCTAATGTATATTACAATGCTAGTCAGTTTCCTAGAGTCTCATGGACATGTGTTAAGCCCTCAATATTTTTTTTTAAATTTTCCGTCATTTAATAAATTTCCTGTAAAATAAGATATTTTAATTGTAAAATAAAAGGTCATAAAAGTGGTACTAGGGGGTGAAATTTGCCATGGGGGTGCTTGCTTTCTAACTCACAACACCCACTTTACCCATGTACATACTTTGTGAGTAAAATTAGTGACTTTTAATCACTAAATATAATTTTCTCTTTAAAAAGCCAAAAAAGACCAAATAAATGGGAAAAATCAGCAATCCAAGACATGTTTCAATCATCTAGAGGTGGCAATCAATTGGTGATCTAAGGGTGAGTTGAGAAAGGAGCCAAGTCTTGATTGGATTTTGGTTTGGAGATCCCCATGAAGAGGTGGCACATTAGATAAGAGAGAGCACATTTCTCCATGAGAAGGGGTGCATTCCTCTTTCAATGTTGGCACAAGATAAAAAAAAGGAGTGACGAACCCCTTGTGAGGTGTCACCGCATCCCTCAAATCACTCTCAATCACCACCAATATCTCCTAATGCACCCTCCACCTCTGTGCAATTAACTCTCTCTTGGGAAACATGCCCCTTAGGCTCCCATTTTCTATTTAAGCAAGCACTCTCTCATGTATTTAGCATGGTCAGAGGACCGAAAGGCTGCTTAAGCTCTACTATTGTAATACGTATTATTTCTTGGAATAAAAGGCTTTGGAGGCAAACCTGTGGTGTAGGGAATCAATGTGTGTGGATGAACATTGCTTTGATTATGAGGTAACTTGTTTTACTGCTTATTTTCTTATGTATGCTTGGTTAGCTATGGGCCTGCAAAGGGAGCTATCTCCTACTAGGGTAAGAGAATTTCTAGCTTGATTATTCTCTTATTGTCTAGTTGTGTAGATCTCTTTGAAGTGCATTTATTTTTGGATTAATTGCATGCTTTCCGAGTTTCTACTATCGACAACACCTTTTTGTTTAACCATTTCTGTGTGCAAGGGTCTTTAAGTAATTACAGGTGCCTAGTTTGGAGAAGGGGTTGAGAGAGTAAGCATCATCCTCATCTTCAAACACTTCCGAAAAGCATAGTCCCTCCACTTTCCACCAGCAGACTCCACGACCCAAAGTTTCCAAGATTTCATCTTCTTCCTCCCTCTTTCCTTCACTTTTAAATTAAATTTCTCTTGGTTATTGGTCACTATTATGCATGCTTACTTCAAAGTAGTTTTATTTTAGAGAATATCAACAGCTAGTTTGATAAGTATGCATTCTCTTAACTAGATTTGAGTTTCAAAACATTATTTTTAGAATAGGTCTAGCTTCTTAACTTAGTACTTAAAGTTGATCAAGAAATCTATCTTGCGAAGCACATAAGGTTTGACAAATTTTATGCTTTCAACAACTTATCTAACACATTTGGTGCGAAGTTGGTGGCTTGTTCTTCATTTTTGATGAACATGTAAGAGGAAGTGTTGCTGAAAATTTGAAGATTTAAGCCATCTGAGACCTCAGGAGCACCATACTTTTCTTGGAGTTAAAACTTTGAAAATGTTAGTTTTTACTTGAACAACATATAGGATATAAACAATTACTGAAAGATAAACAATCACAGCATAAAACACAAGAGACACAATTTATCCTGGAAAACCTTCTTGGGGTAGAAAACCCAGCAAAGCCTTCCTCAATATAGAAATCACAAAGTACAAAAGATCCCCAAGACAAATCAGCTACTCCTCCACTTGTGCGCACCTCTATTCTTCACTAATGCGAACTTGCTTGAGTGAATGAATGAATAGAAGTGAGAGAGAGCGCTTCTATTTATATTCTTCCGATGGGATGACAATTTCCCCAACAGTGCCGACTTGTCTACTTGACTGGTCAATTACATAATATAATAATCTTTTAGGGGCTTTTCTAAGCCAACACATGTCCTAGGGTTTACACTGATTCTTTCAATGACCTTTACATTATTAATTACATGACCATCATCTCCCAGAGGAGGAATACAATAATATAAATAGAATATTTTCCACAGTTACATTATTTTAACACTCCCTCTTAACTAGGAAGGTATTCTGCGGGTAACAACATCTGCACAACTGACTTGTGAACTTCTATATGTCGTAGGAAGGATTTGGATCATCATTTGTCTGGGGCATCATCTGTGGAGTAGCAACATCATCATTTGCTGGAATATGATCATCATCTACTGGAATATGATCATCATCAACAATCATCCTCTTGCTGGAACATCATCTGTTGGAACAACATCTTCGTCAACTGGAACTTCTTCTGTTGGAACATCCTCATCAACAACATCATCAGTTGGAACATCCTCTACTGTTAGCAACCTCGTCAACTGGAACACCATCTTCTGGAACATCCTCATCAGCAGCACCATCAGTTGGAACAACATCATCGTTAGTTGGAACACCATCTGCTGGGACATCCTCATCAGCAGCACCATCAACTAGAACAACATCATCATCAGTTGGAACACCATCTGCTGGAACATCCTCATCAGCAACACCATCAACTGGAACACCCGCAACAACAATCAGTAACTAAGTACTGATACTATCAGTCAGCCAATACTGATCTTCCCTCACCCTTGGAGAGGCATCAACTTGTGAGAGTTGGAACCATCAGTCAGCCAGTACTGATCTTCCCTCACCCTTGGAGAGGCATCATCTCGTGAGAACTGGAACCATCAGTCAGCCAGTACTGATCTTCCCTCTCCCTTGGAGAGGCATTAGCTCGTGAGAGCTAGAACCATCAGTCAGCCAGTACTGATCTTCTCTCACCCTTGGAGAGGCATCCATCCCTCCAGACAGGCATCGGCTCGTGAGAGATGGAACCATTAGTCAACAAGTACTGATCTTGCCTCACCCTTGGAGAGGCATCCATCCCTGTGGACAGGCATCTATCCTTTCGGATAGGAACTCTATTAGTCAGCAAGTATTGATCTTCCCTCACCCTTGGAGAGGCATCCATCCCTACAGACAGGCATCTATCCTTTCGGATAGGAACTCTATCAGTCAGCAAGTACTGATCTTCTATCCCTCTTGGACAGGCATCTATCCTTTCAGATAAGCATCATCAATCTCTCTTCCTAGAGAGATCCCTCAAACTTTACATGAGCCAGAGGCTTAGTCAGCACATCAACAACTTGTTCCTCTGTAGGAACATACTCGAGCTTCGCAGCTCCCCTCTGCACCATATCCCGGATATAGTGGAACTTAATCTCAATGTGCTTTGATATATCATGAAACACAGGATTTTCTGTCAACTTGATGCAACTCTAATTATCACAGAGTATCTCCGTAGCATCAATCTCTGCATCGAACAATCCTGTCAACATCTTGCGAAGCCACACTGCTTCACCACAAGCTGAACAAGCTGCAACATATTCAGCTTCTGCTGTACTGAGTGCAACACAGGGTTGCTTTCTATTGAGCCATGAGATCACACCTGATCCCAAACTAAAGCAACATCCCAAAGTGCTCTTTCTGTCTTCAACACTTCCAACCCAATCTGAGTCTGTGTACCCATACAGTCTGAACTCACTATCTGAGGCATATCTGAGTCCATAATCCAATGTACCCTTCAGATATCTCATCACATGTTTTGCTGCAATCAGGTGAACATTCCTGGATTCCACCATATACTGACTCAAAGTGTTTACTGCAAAACATATATTTGGATGAGTATTGGTCAAATACATCAATGACCCAATAATCTGTCTATACATGGTGACATCCACTCTCTCTGAAGAAGCATCACACATAAGCTTCAAATTTGTCACCATCGGAGTGGTCATGGCCTTGCAATCCAACATCCCAAATCTCTTTAGGATCTCTACTGTGTATTTTCCTTGACTTAGGAAAATCTCGTTTGGAAACTGCCATACCTCAAGACCTAGAAAATAGTGCATCTTGCCAAGGTCTTTCATCTCGAATTCTGCTGCAAGCCTCTTCTTACATTCAACGATAGGTTTGTCTTCTCCTGTCATAAATAAGTCATCCACATACAATAATAGTATCATGGGTTCATCATTCATAATCTTGTAGTAAAGATTAGAATCAACTTTACTCTTGGTAAAGCCCAAGCTCATCAGGAAGCTGTCAATTCTTCCATACCATGCTCTGGGAGCTTGCTTCAACCCATACGGTGCTTTCTTCAACCTGAATACATGTGACTTATTAGCTTCTACTTCAAATCCTTTTGGTTGCTCGATATATACTTCCTCTTCTATGTTTCCATTTAGGAAAGCAGTCTTCACATCCATCTGATGTAGCTTCCATTTCATCTTGGCTGCCAAGGCAAGAATGGTTCTAATCGAAGTATATCTGGCTACCGGGGAAAAAGTCTCCTCATAGTCAATTCCTTCCTTTTGCGAGAATCCCCGGGCTACAAATCTTGCCTTGTACTTTTCAATGCTTCCGTTTGCTGAATGTTTTGTTTTGAAGATCCATTTTGATGAAACAACCGATTTGTCCTTCGGTCTTGGTACCACATCCCAAACATCATTCTTGATGATGGATTGATATTCTTCATTCATGGCATCCAGCCATTCCTTCTTCTTTACTGCTTCTTCAAAACAAGTTGGTTTTTCTTCAACAAGATTGCACATCAAGGCTACATAGCTGGAGTATGGCCTTGGTCTCTTGATCTCTCTACTGGAACCTTTTGGAGCACCATACTTTCCTACATCTTGGATTAATTCACGTGCCCAGGCTGGTCTTCTCTTTCGCGAGATCTCCACATGAGGTATCTCCTCAAGTCTCTGAGCTTCTGCCATGTCATGATCCTCTGGGGTAGGATCACCTTCAACATTTGGAATTGGTTCTTTGGTTGATTCTGCATCTCTGGGAGCCTCCTACTCCTCTTCATCCTCATGAGTCTTCTTAGACTTGTTAAAAGCTGAATCTTCATCAAATGTGACATCCCGACTAATCTTGATCTGACGGAATCCTAGGATGTATATGCGGTAAGCCTTAGATTGCTCACTATAACCCACAAATATTCCCTTCTTCCCCGAAGGCTCTAGTTTCGATTTTTTCTCCTTTGGAATATAAATGAACACCGAACATTCAAATATCTTCAGATGACTAAATTCAGGCTTCTTCCCGATGAACATCTCTTCAGGGGTATGTTGCCAAGAGCACTATGGGAGATTCTGTTCTGTACATAGGCAGCGGCTCTGGAAGCTTCTGCCCATAGATGCATGGGTAAGTCTTGGTCGTGGATCATAGCCTTTGCTACTTCTATTATCGTTCTATTCTTCCTTTCGGCTACACCATTATGTTGTGGATTGTAAGGGACAGTGAGCTCCCTCTTAATCCCTGCTTACTTACAGAAATCTTTGAAATCCCCTGAGGTATATTCCCCTCCATTGTCTAACCTCAGGATCTTAATCTTCTTTTCAGAGAGATTCTCTACGAGCGCCTTGAACTCTTTAAACTTTTCAAAGACTTCATTATTATGCTTCAGAAAGTAAATCCAGGTTGTGCGAGAATAATCATCAATAAAGGAAGCATAATATTCATACCCGCTTAGAGAGGTGGTGGACATTGGTCCACAAATATCTGAATGAATGATATCCAGAATACCTTTCTCCTTGCCGTCGCTACTTGGAAATGGGTTCGTAGTACTCTTCCCTTGAGCACACCCTTTGCATACTTCTTCATGATCCACCTAGATCTCCGGTAATCCAGTCACCACCTTACTTACAATTGGTAAGGCCTTATAGTGTACATGAGCTAGTCTCCTATGCCATAACTCACAGGGGTTCATGGTACTAGCCATCATTGCTGCATCTGCATGACCCTTTAGTTTGTAAAGTCCTCCTTCTTCTACTCCAATGACTACTGCATCATCAATAGTCTTCCCTTTAGGCCACATGAGAACTTCACCATCTACAAATGCAACTCGAAGACATTTCTTATCTAATGCTGAAATAGATAGAAGGTTCTTCTTTAACCCAGGTACATAAAGTACATCCTTCATGTTCATGGACTTCCCGACGTCCAACTTGTAAGAGGCTTCTCCCATACCTTTGATGGGATATTGATAGTCATCTTCGAGTTTTACTTTGTGTGGAGATTCCTTTTGGATAAGATGAGACAAGGATTCTTTGTATCCTGTCATGTGCTTTGAAGCTCCACTATCAACTAGCCAAGTATCACTTCCATGAGATACTGAACCAGTGAGTGCTGAGATAAGAACATATTCTTCACTGGAGTCTCCATTATTCCTGGTCTTGTCATCATCATCACTATCTTCTGCTGCATGAGCATGAAACCTCTTCTTCTGCTTCTTATGTTGTCCATGTTTGTTTGGACAATTCCTTGCAATGTGTCCAGTCTTGTGGCATGAATAACATTCAATTGAAGAGAAATCTTTTCTGGTCCTTTTCTTCTTCTGGAGTCTTCTTGGAGAGTCCTCTCAAGGACGAGGGTTGTCCTTCCTCTTCCTTCCACCTTTAGCATGAGTAGCTAAGGCTTGATCTTCATCGTCATTTAACTTCTCCTCTCTTACGACTATTCTTTCTTCTTCTTGGACACATTCTTCCCATAGGTTTCTAAACTTGATTAGTTTCTTCCTGGCACAAATGCCACAAACAAATGGTTCCCAATCTCGGGGGAGACCATTTAGAGTAGTCATCACAACTTTTGCATCCTGTATCATATCCCCAATGGCTTCTAGTTGTTCTTTGATCTGGGATACCCTGGAGAAGTATGAGTGCATGGACTCAGACTTCATACTCTTCACACCCTTGAGTTGATTTCTCAAGGTCATCTTTCTGTTGATGTTCTTTCCTTCAAACAGGCTGGTCAAGGCATCAAACATCTCTTTTGGTGTCTTCTTGGAAGACACATGGGGGATCAAGTGATCCTTGATGGAATCAACAATGATCCTCTTTGCTTTGATAAGATTCTTCTTATGCCTTGCCTTCTCTTCATCTCCCTCTAGTTCTGTAAGTCCTTCCTTCACATAGTCTTCTAGCTCATGCTCCTCAAGGATGAGCATGACTCTATATTTCCAGGATCTGAAGTTCTCATCTCCTTCAAGCTTCTCATCAAGCTTGGTATTGCTTGTCATCTTGCTATAATGAGTACTTCAAATGGAAATATAAATAGATTCGAGACTTACCAAAAATTTGCCCTTCTGAGATCTGCTCCTCCTTGACTTAGGGTTTGTCAGAGAAACCCTAATTTTCCAACTTCGGGATTTTGAAAAACTAATTGGATGAGCAAATTCTCCTCCTTAAGGTGAGTTGAGAAAAGTGCTCCTTTTCCAAAAACAGTGAGCAGATGATCCAAAAACTTGATGCCCTAGTTCTCCCGGGCTGTAGTGGTGGACCCAAAAATGAAAATGCTCAGAATGAAATTCCTCTTCAATAGAAAAATGTGCCCTAGGGAGGCGAGGTAGATCCACCCTCTTTTCCGAAAAAAATGTGGAGGTAGCTCCCGGAATAAGAAACCCTAGCTTTTGCAGTTACGGGGGTTGCACAATGTAATCTTTCAGGCCATCTCTGATACAATGTTAGTTTTTACTTGAACAACATATAGCATATAAACAATTATTGAAAGATAAACAAGCACAACATAAAACACAATAGACACAATTTATCTTGGGAAACCCTCTTGGGGTAGAAAACCCAACAAAGCCTTCCTCAATATAGAAATCACAAAGTACAAAAGATCCCCAAGACAAATAAGCTACTCCACTTGTGCGCACATCCCTTCTTCACTAATGCGAACTTGCTTGAGTGAATGAATGAATAGAAGCGAGAGAGAGCACTTCTATTTATATTCTTCCATTGGGGTGGCAATTTCCCCAACAGGGCCGACTTGTCTACTTGACTGGTCAATTACATAATATAATAATCTTTTAGGGGCTTTTCTAAGCCGACACATGTCCTAGGGTTTACACTGATTCTTTCAATGACCTTTACATTATTTATTACATGACCATCATCTCCCAGAGGAGGAATACAATAATATACATAGAATATCTTCCGCAGTTACATTATTTTAACAGAAAATTGTAAGCTTTTGGATCCTGATCTATAAGGATCAAAGGCATCCACCCAAAAATTGTAAAAATCATAATAAAAACAAGTGGGCTACCCAACGCCCACACTCCACCCCTTGGGGGATTTGCGTCATTTTCATGGCGTGACTTTTTCTGCTTTATGTTTTGTTTTGATTAGCTAGTTCCTTAGATTAATTTCAATTTTCCTTAGGTTAATCATTTTAGCACTAACTGTACTTAGTTTAGTTGCTTTTTATTTTTCATTTCAGCTTAAGAGTAATTGAATCTTGACTTTACCCCCCTATATGCTCTTGTGACTATCGCAGGCTTGCTTGATCTGTGGTCAACAATCATAAAGGGGATACTTAGCGACTAGTACTAATATGGCAATACACCCAAAATTTTATTGTCATAGTAAACAAAACATACTATGGAGTCAGGGGGTTACTTTAAGTAGATTATGCCTCAGCTTGTTGGACACCTGGTACTGTTGCTCTACACTTACTAGTGAGGATAAAAGTCTAAGTGGGACAAACCAAGAATAAACCCACCTTAACTCATCCATAATAATTTAAAATTGACCAAGAGAATTGCAACACTTTATTTTCAACATCAATTTATTTACTCTTTTAGTCGTTGGTCCATTTACAATCATTTGCTTATGATAATTTATGTGTCGTGGATTAAATTGTCTTATGTTCTCTTTTTATTATGAGTTGTTTCTCTCTTTCTTTAGTATCTGTTCATACTCCTAGAATTACTTTCATTTTCGTAACTTAGCATAAACTACCATAGTTATTTTATTAGGGACCACCCCCTTTGGCTTCACTAGGAGTTGGCATAAATGGAGGAGTCAAGTGTTAAGTGACAACAAGCTTGACTCCTGACTTGCCCCCAAGGACGCACCCAATGGCTTGCAGATTTATGCCATGTTACTCGAGGTGCATATTAGGCGGCAACACCTCCAACCCCAAGAAATAATGCATCGTGCCCATGCCCTTTATCTTGAATTCAACTGCCATATCTGCTTAGCACCATGCAATGAGCTTCTATAAACCTGCAAGAAACAAGATATCTACATATAGCACTAAAACAAAAAGACCAACCCTAACATATATATATATATATATATATATAAGTAAGTTAGAATCTACTTTTTATAGCACTAAAACAACACGATCAACCCTAACATATATATATATAGGTTAGGGTTGATCTTGTATATATATATAGCACTAAAACAAGAAGATGAACCCTAACATATATATATAAATAAGTAGGTTATGATCTATTTTATTTTTGAACAGTTATACAACTTGACAAGAACCCATCCCATAAATAACCCCAGAATATTCTTTTAATAAATGTAAACTTTTCTTCTACCACTTGTAAAATGTACATCACGTTAGATCCTGGGTGACACATCTTCAGTGCACACCCTTCACGGTTGAGATCATCCTGTAAATAGCTTCACAACAATCTTTTAATAAATGTAAACTTCTCTTCTACCACTTGTAAAATATACATGTGACAACAATGATTCCTTGGCGACTGCGACCTACAGGGTTCCGGTGCTGTCCATTCATAATGTATTACTACATTGATCTTGTTTTTTTTGGAGTAATTTTGAGTAGCTAATTTTACCTCCGTTTCAAAAGGTGTGTACACTAATAGAACCATTTTTTTTTTGTGATTTTAAAATTTATTGGTCATAAGAAAACTAAAACTTTTATTTACAATGGTGTTTTTTCAAAGTTTACAAAAAAATATACATTTAGTAGCTAATTAAAATGAAAACACACACATTTTTTTAATTTTTTTTTAAAGATTTAGAAGCTAATTAAAACGAAAAATATATACATTTCCAAAGTTTTTCATTAAAATTTTATCTTAAAAAGTCATTTTTGAGTAAATTTATAAAAGAAATAGAAAATAAAGACATTTTAAACCAATTTTAATGCATTTTCAATTATTTTAACTATATAACTTAAAATATTAAAAAAAAAAAAACACAAAAAAACACACACCAAAAAAACATAAAAACAAAATTATAACAAAATTTATAAATTTATAACAAAAATGTAAAAACCAAATTAATTAAAAAAAAATATATAACAAAATTTTAAAACATTTTTTTAATAACAAATTAAACTTTAAAATTAAAATTTTGAATTAAAAAAAAAAACACAAAAAACACAAAAAATACAAAATTAAAAACTTAAAAAACAAAATAAAAAAACAAAATTTAAAAAACAATTTAAAAAATAAAAAAAAAAAACTAAAAAAATATAAAATAATTGAATTTAAAAAAATTAAAAAGAAAACCCCTATATTTTTAAAATTATTTTAAATGCAATTTTTATATATTTTTAAAATGTTTTTTTCAAAATGAAAATTTTATATGTTTTTAATATATTTTTAAAGTTTTGTTTTTAATGTTTTAAATTTTGTATTTTTAGATGTTTTTTTTGTTTAGTTTGAGATTTTTTTTTTTTTTTAAATTTTTTTTTTTAAAATTGGTTGAAGAGTTTTTACTTTTAAAAATGTTTTATTTATTTATTTTTTAAATTCTCTTGTTTCATTTTATTTTTTTTGGATTTTTTATTTTTATTTTTTGTTTATAAATTCTTTTAAGGTTTTAAATAATTTTTAATTTTGTCTTTGATTTTTTTAAATTAATTTTTGCATTTTTTGAATTTTTATTTTTTATTATTTTTTATTTAATTCTAAGAGGTTTTTGGAGTTGTTTTTTAGTGTTTTTATGTAAAAATATGAATTTTTATGGCTAGAGTTCCTATTCTTTGTATTTTTTGTTTTATAATATATTGCGTTTCCTCCCTTGTGCGCCCAAATATCATAACTTCTATGTTTTATGATTTAATATATCGTTTTATTATGAATAATATCATAAATTCGTTTATTTTATATAGAAAGAGAGGTGAAATAATTTCTTGAATAATTTGTGTTTAACTAGGTGCTAGTTTTATATAATGTTACTAAGAGAATTAATAAATATAAATTTAAATTATGATACAATGATATAATAATGCAATTTTTTGAAAAAGTGTGCTACTGATAGCATTAGTTTTCAATTCAAGGCTTGATTTTAAGGTTTTGTAAACAACAATAATGTTTATTTTGGTCCATGTTAAAATTTGTTCAAAGTGTTTTTAATTTTTTTTAATTCTTTTGTTTCATTTAATTTTAATTTTAATTTTTTTGGGATTTTTTTTGGGATTTTTTTTAAGGTTGTAAATAATTTTTGAAATGATTTTTAATTTTGTTTTTGATTTTTTTAAAGGTTTTTGGGGTTGTTTTTTTAGTGTTTTTGATGCAAAAATAAGAATTTTCATGGCTAAAGTTCTCGTTCTTTGTATTTTTTGTTTTATAATATATTGTGTTCTCTCCCTTGTCCGCTCAAATATCATATATTCTATGTTTTATGGTTTAATATATGGTTTTATTATGAATAATATCATAAATCTGTTTATTTTATATAGAAAGAGGTGAAATAATTTGTGTTTAACTATGTGCTAGTTTTATATAGTGTTATTAAGAGAATTAAATAATTACAAATTTAAATTTTGATACACTGATATAATAATGCTATTTTTTGAAAAAGTGTGCCTTTAGTAGCATTAGTTTTCAATTCAGAGCTTGATTTTAAGGTTTTTGTAAACAACAATAATGATTGTTTTGGTCCATGTCTATATTTTTAACCACAAAAGAAATGGTGCTACCGGTAGCACCACTTTTTGATTCGGGGTTGTTTTTTGGTGTTTTTAATGCAAAAATATGAGTTTTTATGACTAGAGTTCTCGTTTTGAGTATAAAGTTCTCATCAAGTTGTACAAATTGTTTTTGGTGAAGCCCATGCTTTGTAGGTATCCATCGATCCTAGAATACCATGTCCTTGGTGTATGTTTGGGTCCATACAAAGTTTTTTTTTTAGGATGGAAGCATGGGATTCTTTTCCATTGATCTCAAATCCTTAAGGCTACTCTATGTACACTTCTTCCTCAACTGTCCCAGTGAGGAAATTCTTTTTCACATCCATCTAATGTATCTTCCATCCCATAATATAAACTAAAGATATCACTATTTGATGTGTAGCTAGTGTTTAGAGAAAAAGTCTCTTCACAGTTCACTCCCTCTTTTTGGGAGAACTATTTCATTAGAAACCTTGTTGTTTACTTTTTTCTTCTACCATCTATTGGATGTTTGATTTGTAGAGTCACTTGAAACTCACTACTATTTTTTCCTCCGATCTTGAAAATATGTCCCATACATCATTCTTCATGATGGAGGTGTACTCCACCATGGCATCCCTCCAAGCTTGCTTTTATTTTTCTTCCTGATAACAGGAAGGCTTGGAATTCATGATGTTACTCATCAATGCCATGCAGTTTGGAAACTTCTTTCGAGGTTTGCTCTGATTGAATGTGCTCCTGGGAGTCTCAACATGCTCCTTAGCATCCCTCAATGTTTGAGTGAGTGATCGAGGTCTCTTAATATAACTGGTAGGAGTTGGTGGTTCATCCTTTGCACCTAAAGGTTATTGAACCAAACTATAAGTCATTAGTGACCTTGGTTCAACCTTCATAGCTTCTTGTTCATCCTCTCCCATTAGAATAGGTTCATGGGAATTCTTGGATGCATAGTGTTTTTCAAACTTTACATCCTTGCTTATGACTATTTTTCTGTGCTTTGGAGTACAGATTGTGTAGGCCCTTGAAGTATCATTGTAACTAACAAACAAACCCTTTTTGTTGGATTCTTTCAACTTGCTCCTCTGTTCTATTGGCACATCGATATAAATTGGACAACCAAAGATGCAAAAATACTTGTTTTGGATATAGATTGTTGTGTTGCATGTTCTTCCCAAAGGAACATTGACAAGTTTGGGTCATGTATCATGGACTTAGAAACCCCTATGATGGATCGATTCTTTTGCTTTGTGGCCTCGTTCTATTGTAGTTTGTATGAAACAATCAATTTGCTCTTGAATTTCACGTCATTGCAGAAACCCTTGAACTCTTAAGAGGTATATTCACCTCCATTATCCAATTACAAAAAATTGATCTTTTTCCTTGTCTGGCTTTCGACTAGAGCTTTGAATTCCTGAAACTTGTTCAAAACCTCATCCTGGTCTTTAGGAAGTAGATCTATGTCTTGTGACACAATTCATCAATAAAGAAAACATAGTACATGTTTCCTAAGATTGATGACATTGGTCCACATGCATCTAAATGCATTAGGTCTAGAATCTCCTTAGACCTATGCTTGTTTCTTGGAAAAACAACCTTGGCATTCTTACCAAAGGTGCACCCTCTGCATGCTCCTTGATTTTCAATGTTGAACTCTAGAAGACCCGTGATCATCTATTTCATAGTACACAAGACACTATGATGTATGTGCTCCATTCTCTTGTGCCATAACTCGCACAAGTTGTCCATGTTATGAATTAGGGATTGAATATGTTAACCCTGTAATTGTTATATGTTTCCTTCCCTAACCTCGATCACCTGTGTTGATTATGGACTAGACTCCTTTTGTCCTATGAGGACTTCTTGGTTCTTGAACTCCACTACAAAGCCCTTATCTTCCATAATTGAAATTGAAAATAAATTCTTCCTAACACCTAGAACAAACAACACATTATCAAAGTTTAAAGAGTTATTTGGTTGAATATGGAAGGTAATGTTACCAACTTATGCCACCAGATACTCGACATCAACACCAAGCTTGATCTGAACTCCTCAAACATGATTTTTTAGATTTGAAAATATCTTTTGGGATGATGTCATATTCCTAGATGCCCCATTGTCCACATACCAACCATTCCTTAGAACAACGTTGGTAGAAAGGAAAGATACCATTGAAAAATCCTTCTCGAGCTTGGAGGCAAACTCGTTCATCTAAGTTTTAGCAGAGATTGCTTTGTTGTTTCTTTCATTTACCCTTCTTCTCAAAACATTGTGATGCATAATTTTCATGGTTATGACATATGAAGCACTTGATTTTACTCAAGTCCTTCTTCCTTGGCTATGAGTTTGACTCTTCGGTTTTTACCATACCTTTGTTGGGTCCTTTATCTCTACTCTTATTCATTTAACCAATTAGGGCATGGTATTGTCATCTCTCTACTTGCTAGCCTCTGACTCCATCTATCTCTCCTACTTGATATAGTCATCCCACAATCTTTCAAACGAGGGAATATTCTCTCAAGCATAAACACTTTAGACAAATGTTTCCAATTGAGATGACAACCATTTAGTGTCCGATTCACTAGATTTTTGTCTTCAATCTTCTCTTCAATCAAAGCATCAAAAATCTCTTTCGTTGTCTTCTTCTTGGGTATATGAGGGATTAAATGACCTTTATAACATCTATGATCATTTCTTTGGATTTCACTTCATTCTTCTTGTGAATTGCCAAATCCCGTGGATTTGTCAATGGTCATTGCAGTCTGGATGATAATTGGAGAAATTCACTTCCAATAGAAGGGTTACCTCGACTTTCCATGATAGGAAATTTGAGGCACCTTCTAATACGTCCTTGATCCTGATGCTAGATAAATCAATCTTTGATCTCTAACCCACAAACTCCCAAATCTGATAGGTAAGTAAGCACTGCCTCTGAAACTCTCCAACAATTGGTCTTGGTTCCCAGTAGTTGGTTCTACTAGTTGATCTTTTATCGTAAGCACTTTAGATCCTCTCAATCAGAGAAAATTTGATACCCTGTGAAAATTCAGAACCCTAAGTTACTACTGTCCTTATGTTCTCAACTAAACAAGTATGCTATTTAATTGCAGAAAATGAACTTCTTCACTTAGCAACAATAACACAAATAGATGGAAAGTAAATAGCAGGAGTGTAAAAGAATTACACATACACATGTAATTTCTTTTTCAAATTAGTTTACCATTAACTTAATCAAGGCTTAGAAGGAAACCTACACAACTGCTAAAAACCAACTACTGCATGGTAAACAAATCCGCTTCAAACTTGAGGTGTACGACCTCCAAAATAAATTTCATCCCAAACAAAAATCGAGGAACAATGTTGCTATACGACCTATTGCTGTACATATCCATATAGTTGTATGAATTGTTGTATGGATCCACTATACGGCCTATGTTGTATGACTTGGCTATAAACAAGTTATACAATTTGACGAGAACTCGACATTGTTCTCATTTTTTTATAGACGTCAAAAACACCAAAAAATAATCCCAAATCGAAAAGTGGTACTATTGGTAGCACCATTTTTTTTCGAGGCTAAAATTACAACTTTTTGGTAACCCTGAGTAGTGCGACATGGTGCCATTGTAATAAAAAATGTAAAATAGACCTGCAAATCGAAAATGGTAGAACATGTTTTTCTTTTTGAAACTAAAATTACAATTTTTTTACGTCATCGCCTTAACAACCAACAACTTTCCAACGCAAATGCTAAAAAAAAACCAATGACCCGAAAGAAGTGCTACCAATAACACCTCTTTACTTTATCAAATTACATTTCCAGACATTTTTATACCATAGC
Organism: Larix kaempferi; assembly: GCA_027924585.1. Taxonomy (NCBI): domain Eukaryota; kingdom Viridiplantae; phylum Streptophyta; class Pinopsida; order Pinales; family Pinaceae; genus Larix; species Larix kaempferi. Next base: position 2,108,462 of record BSBM01000488.1, read on the forward strand.
ATAAAAATATTTATTTTTTTAAAAAATCCTTTGTTAAAAAAAAACACATAAACATAAAAAAAAAATGAAAATTTTAACAAAAACACAAAAAAAAAACACTTTGAAAAAACAAAACTATTAAAAAAAACCACACTTTAAACCAATTTAAAAAAAATACAAAAAAGATACAAAACAACAACAAAAGAATACAAAACTTGGTGGTAGAGTGGTGGTGGGTTGGTGGCGAGAGGGTGGTGGGTTGGTGGTGGGATTCTCAGAATCGTGCCCCATCCAACCCCCTCACCACTCACCACACTCTCGCCCCCCCCTTCCTACCTACCTTACACATCCACGTCCCCCCATACCCACTACTCCTCCCCCTACCCACTACTCCCACGTGACTTCCCCCACCTACTCCACTACCAACTCTCCTCATCCTTCACGTGACCCTCCCATTCATAAAACCCTCCCCCTCCCCTTTAAAAGTTAATGTTAGTGTTTTATTTTTTTAACATATTTTTAAAATTCTTCAAGTTTATATTGTTTCTATTTTTTAGTTTAGTTTTTATTTTTATTTTTTTTAATCAGGTCTCCTTTTTCTTGATTTTTTTTTTTTTAATATTTGTCTTTTTTAGTTAAGTTTTTATTTTATTTATTTATATTTTGGTTTCCAAATATATGTAAATGCAGTTGATTTCATTTCGTTTTTTTTTTCTTTTCAAAATATGTTGTTTAAAATTTGTATTTTTTTCATATTTTGTATTTTTAAGGGTGTTTGGGTAAATTTGCTTAGTATTTGTTTTTTTCCTTGAAATTGTTATGAATTTTTTCACTTTTATAGAGATTTTTTTTTCAAATTTAAATGTTTTTAAGGTATGGTTTATAAACGCCTTCAAATGTAACTTGACAAATAAAAGACGTATTATTGGTAGTACCTCTTTTTGATTCGTAGGTTGATTTTAGCATTCTCATTGCAAATGCGTCAACTGTTAAGGCAAAAATGTCAAACAAGTTGTAATTTTAGCCTCATAAAGAAAAAATGAGTAAAAAATGCGTACTACCATTTTCGATTTTGGGTCTATTTTATGGTTTTGATTACAACAACACCACTCGGTGTTACCAAAAAGTTGTAATTTTAGCTCAGAAAAAAAAGTGGTGCCACAGGTAGCAACACTTTTTGAATTGGGGTTGTTTTTTAGTGTTTTTGATGCAAAAATTTGAGTTTTTATGGCTAGAGTTCTCGTTTTGAGCATAAAGTTCTCGTCAAGTTGTATAACTTGTTTATATAGATTGATGTTGTTGATATCTACCTTCTGACTGATGTGCTATGCTCTCTCCTTAGTCTTTGTCTCTGTTTGACAAAATCTATTGAAACTCCTTATCTTGACCTACCTTTATATTTGAGTTGAAATCCTAATCTCTCAGTGAGATGTATGTTGAGATTAATCTAAATCACTAATGTATTAAAATACACTTTATTAGGCTACAAAACTAAATATAAGACTTCATCTTTATTCCTAAAGTGAATTACAAAATATAATTAACTCAAACTACTTCCAACATGTTCACATTGGACCTATGCAGAAGCTCATTTCCAAGCTACATTCTTCAACACTTTGCATAGCCTGTGGGGTATCATACTTTACTAGGATTACGGTTGGGGTAAAATATGGGTGTTCCCTGTCCCCTACATTATTTGGGATCTACATAGATGAGCTGGAGTCCTTGCACAATAACATCCAGGATGATGATGGATGCCTTTTCCACTAAGTCTTGATTTATATCTTACTTTTTGCTAACGATGTTTCCCTCTTGGCCTCATATCCAGAGGAGTTGTAGAGACAACTGAATGTCTTCACCCTTTTTTGTGACCTTTGTTAGTGGATGGTCAACTTGGATAAAACCAAGGTCATGATGTTCAATGGGTTGAAGAGAACCCTTTTGGATCATCATTTTTTTAGAGGGGAGGAGATTGAGATCACCAAAAACTATACTTACTTGGGGGTACAATTCACAGGACCTCATTTCAATTTGTGGCATATCCTTTAGTATCGAGTAAACAAGGGATATCGATCCATACTCCTCTTCGAGAGACAATGTTTTCAGATCCATTTCTATGACATATCATCCAAGATCTCTCTCATGGACAACCTTATCTGTCCCATAGTTCTCTATATTTCAAGGGTTTGGGGGATTTTCTTGCTATAGTCTGGTTGGGCCTTAGTAAAGAAGTGAAAATCCTGCTTCTTCATTGTATCGTCAGATGCAAGTAGATAATCCCTCATCCCATCACACTTGCAAACTTTAGTGCTCGACCTTTTCAGCTTGAGACTATAAACAACTTTGTCTTACTCCTACACCACTTCAGAGCTTCATTGGATCAACAAAGGGACCCCACCAGTATTCGTACTTAGCCCATTGTTCATCGGAGTCCATTGCATCAATGATCCCTTCAACTTGCACTCATTGTTGGTATCCAGGGTCTTAGATCTTTTGGATTCTGTTGGTATTGCAATGGGTCGACTTCCCCCGTTTAGATACTCCTTGGATGCATTTGATCACTTCTTACCTACCAGGCACGAGATGGATATAATCATTTGAGATGATATGTACAAGAGGTTTGTGTAGGCCACATGGATCAACTCTTAGGGTGGGTTACATATGGAGATGGCCTTCTACAATAAGCATTTCATGGATTTGAGGGACACCCTCATTGTTTGGTGCCATTACACACTTTGCCATTGGATGCATGCTCTTTGTATTCCCCAGGCCTATTGAGACTAGGCCCTCATATACTTAAGATAGATACAAATCACTTTGAAGGGCTTTGTCATTTTGTGGAACAAAGGACATTAAAGATTATTATTCTTATATCAACTAAGGTTCATATTAAAAACATAATGATTTAACAAGTGAAAAGAGAATTGAGAGAATATAGAATGAAATTGTTTTGGTATTTTATTGAAAAGATGGAATTAAAAAATTAAACAAGTCGTTTGGAGAGTGCATTTCCTTAAATGGGAAGTAGCAAATTATCAATTGAGAAATTGAAAGGAATTATATTAAAAGAAAAAGTTGCAAGATTTTGACGAGGTATTATTAGTTAAAGATAAGGAAATTGTTTAGTTAATTGAAATATTAATTCTAAAAGTTACAATAAGACATCCACTAATGGGATTCACTTAAGATTATTTTTAGAATTTAAGGAACAAAATATAGATAAAGAGACCTTTGCAAATTCAATTGAATTTAAAAATAAAGTGCCATAATTTGTCAATGATATTTGCCAATTTATCTATTTTCATAGATGTTGGTAAATAAATCTTTAGGTTTATTTTATTTTCAACATTGCAATTATATTCTATCAATAGCTAAGTTGTTTATACACAAAACCAATTCTTAAAGTATAGCTAATGCATAACTAATTGGAGCACTTTTCTCCAACACCCCTTCCTTAACGCGACAACACAAAAATTGAATGATAACAAGATATTTTGAAGTCTTCATCTTAATCATTTTTTCTCTACCATTTCAAAATATTTTAGGATTCAAAATCCATCAAGTTGTCTCTTGTTCTTACATAAGGTATAACCTCCTATCTTTGATCCAAGTTTCCTAGTGTCATTGGACGACATTAACACTTGAAATGTCTTGTAATACCTGTAAACGTATGCTACCGAAATTCCATATCATGAATATCCCTTGAGCTATTGGACAATGGTCCCCACATGTATCTTATAACCCCAGTGAGGTATAGTTTCTATGATCCTCTAGTATATTAGACTATTTGGGAAACCATCCATCTGGAAATTGCCCCTTTAGCTTTTGAGATACATTTTCTTTTGAGTAAGAAATCAATTCCCTGATTTGTTGCCATCATCTTCATTGTTTGTTTCATAAACTTGGGATAATTCTGATATGCTTGAAAACAATTCAAAATTCTCTAATAATTAAAAAATTGTAATTAATAAACTAACAACCTTCACAATCAAAGTATGACCGCTAGTGGTTGTTCTCAGAGGGGCTACATAGCTAAAAATATCACAGCAAATTCCTTCAAAACAAACTCATCCACAATTGTTGTAGTCCTAAGGATTTCTTTTGCAGATGTTAAACTGTTGAGATACACATGAATGACATACAATTTTGTCTCTTTATCTGTACACAACTGCTCCTTTACCAATCGTTACACATGCAAACATAAACAACTTTATCCTCATGGCAATGGCTATGAGAAATGTCTCTTTATGAGCGATTCATTTTCTCCAAATGGTGGTTCAATTTTTACACCTGTAGACACATAAGTGTTAGGGTGTTAATCTACATATCAATAGCTATTAATATCGAGGTGAAGATGAACCATCATCATATCATTCTATGTCTATAACATATTGTGACCATCATATTTCATATGTATAAATGCATATTAAAGAAACAAAATTTACCTAAAGACACATTAAACCAAGTTTACTTTAACTAACTCCTAATTGTCTAAATATCCTAACATGCCTGCTTACGAACAACTTGGGATAGGATTCAAGGATTTACAATGGTGACACAATAGGAGCACGAATGAGGCATTAGAGCCTATTCCCCCTTAATGAAAAATTGTTGAACTCTTAACATAGATCAAAGTTTAGAAAATGTCACTCTGGTAAGAGACTTTGTGAAGATGTCTCAAACTTGATCATCTGTAGGGAAAAAAGAGCACTTCGAGAACGCGATATTGAATAATGATTCTGAAGAAGTGCATCTATAGCTCAATGTTTTTGTTGCGATGACGTTGAATTGGATCTTTGGTGAACTTCTTGGCATTTTGATTGTCACACTAGAGGGTAGTCGTATGTTGCTGCTAGAATCCAAACCCTGAAAGGATCCATTCAAACCATACAACTTCTTGAATTGCATTAACTGTAGCTCGATACTTTGCTTCTGTTGAAGAAAGAGAAAGAGATTGTTGTTTCTTTTTAGCCCAAGTAAAAGGTACAAAACCAAGACTAAAAACATAACCTGCAATAGACTTTCTATCAACAAGGTCGCTGGATCAATTATATTCAGTGAACCCAACCAACAAGGGAGTCCCCCTTGATTTGTAATGTATCCCAAATTGAATTGTACCCTAGATATACTGAAGTAGCCATTTTCTCTTCTCTAAATGAATGTAACATCAAACAAATATTTGTTGGTGATGATAGATATCTTAGTGTTGTAGGATCTGTAACAGTTAATTTAAATGATGATCATTTCAAAGATGTATTATGTGTACCAAGTCTTTCTTACGATTTGTTGTACAAGTGTACAAAGTGAAGGTAAGGCTATAGAGTTTATACCTCACCAAGTTGTAATTAAGGATTTCAAAGATCCTAAGTAGGTCCTTGCAATTAGAAAATTTGTTGATGATATTATTAGGTTGTACAGATTTATTGCTCAATGTTGATGATGATACTTTGGGTCATCACATTGCCCCCTAGTTTTTATTTCTCATAGTGATGACTTAAACACACTTTAGCATGAGAAATTTGGTCATTTATGCTATCTTTCATTGTAGTAGCGATGCAATCAGAAAATTGTGACTGTTGATCTTCCTCTCGTTTCTTACATATATGCTGTTTGATTTGGGTGTGTTCTCAATAAATAACATCAGGACAATTTTCACAAATAGGCCTCTTGGCACGCCTCGACCCCCCTTGCAACTTATTCATAGTGATTTGTGTGGTTTTTTTTCATTTTCTTTCTTTCTTTGGCTTCAAGTACTTCTTAAATTTCATTAATGACTTCTCCAGGCGCACTTGGGTTTACTTTTTTAAAACTTAAAGAGTGAACTTTTTGACATGGATTTGGCTTACAAGGCCCTTGTATCTAGATATCAAATATACAAGAACATAAAATAAAGACAAATACACAAAAAATAAATTTATAAATTACTACACTACATTAGGCATTCAGATGAAACATATTGTTCCTTACACACAACAACATAATGGTGTTGCTAAGAGAAAGAATCTCACATTAAAGGAAATGGTAAATTGTATGATCCAATTCAAGGTTTTAAGTTGTCATTTTTGGGTGGAAGCCATTACTTGTGCCAATTACATAGTCAATTGAATAACACCAAAAGAATCATGGAGTAAAATTAAACTTGATGTAATCCAGTTTTGTGTGTTTGGTAGTGAAGCATGGGCTCACATTGCCGATGAAAAATGGAAAGCATTACATCGTAAAAGTGAGAAGTGCATTTTTGTTAGATATTCTTAAGATATAAAAGATTAGAGACTTATTAAACCTAAATCCAATGACATTATAATTAGAAGAGATGTTAAATTTGATGAAAATTTCTTGGCTTGCAAGCTTGATTCGACATCTATTCCCTCTTCAACTTGCGAGTCATCTTCGGCGATTGTGCCACCTTATATTTCCAACTTCTCCTCTAGTGATCCTACTCCTGTTTCTTCTTCAGATGATGACCGTGAGGATGAAAATATACCTTTTCTTGTCCACTTTCCTCTAGTTGGGTCCATTAAACATGAACCTGCACCAACAACATAGTTTCCTAGATGGGTCTGTACAACATGAGAAGCAACTAGTGATCTCGCCAGTGCTCCCAGAGATCAATGTTGAGCATATTCACAACTCCAGTGAGTCTCTTCTCTTTTGGCTCAAGTTTCAGAGACTCATGATCCAAAAACATTTGCAGAAGATTTTGTCCTTCTAGATTGGGATGCAACAATGGATGAAGAATATTGTTTCTTAATGGTGAACGATACTTTGGATCTTGTACCTCTTCTAAAAGGAAGAAAACTTGTCAGATGTAAATGAGTGTATCGAACTAGGTATGCATAAGATGGAAGTGTTGAAAGATTTAAGGCAAGGTCAGTTTCCAAAGGATATTCCCAAGTTGAAGGAATTGACTACAATGAAACCTTTGTGTTCGTCGCCAAAATGAATTCCATATGTCTTGTTCTTTCCCTTGTTGATTCACATAAATAGGAGGTCCACCAAATGGATGTCAAATATGACTTTTTGCATAGGGTTTTGAAAGAAGAATTTACATGGAACAACCTCTTGGCTATGTTCATAATGGATCCATTCTTGTTTTCCGCCTTAATAAATTTCTCTATGGCCTTAAGCAAACTCCTTTGGCTTGGTATGCCAAAATTGGTAGCTTTCTTCTTGACACTAGTTTTTCTAGATTTCATTATGACCCCAATGTCTATACCAAAAACACAAGAAACCATCTCATAATCTGATCCGGATTTATGTGGGAACGAAACAAAAGATAGCATATACAGAACCATATACAAAGATATATTGCAAATAACACAGTGATACAGTAAACACATATTCTATTAAATAGCAGAAATAGAATAGACTGTAAAATACAATAGCTAGAATGGTGGTAGCTATCTCTGAGAAGAGATGTGGCCGCTATGCTCATTCGTGCCAAGATGATTACAAAGAGAGGCCGAAAGGGCCTATTTATCATAAGCATGAGGGAAAGAATCCCAAACATCCAAAAACCTAACACTAGAAGATGAACCGTCATAAAGTTTGCGGCCCCAAGGTGGTTAGTTGAACAGTCAACTTCCCGGGGTCATAACTTTTGCATACGATCTCCGCTTGGGGCGCTCGGTAGCCCGTTGGAAAGGTCTATCCGAGATTTACAACTTTCGACTGGGCCCAAATGTGTGCCGCTGGCAACCATTTGGTCCCCCAAATCGCCAAAAAATGTCATTTAGGGCCTTAAAATGGCTCCGGAAGTTCAGGGCCCGAAAAACTGCTAAAAATAGTAATTTACCAAAATTGCCAGAAGACTGTTTTGAGCCAGTTGGAAGAGGTGGGAAGCCACCGATATCCACCTGGATCATAATCCTTGTTCTTTATGTTGATGGGATTATTCTCACTGGTAGTGACCCTAAAATTTTAACATGTGTGGAATCCATCCTTAAGAAGAAATTTGAGATGACTAACTTAGGACAATTGCATTATTTTCTTGGCTTCCAAGTATTGTAATCCAAAGAAATAATTTTTCTTTCCTAGTAAAAGTATGCTTGTGACCTTCTTTCTTTCTTTAATATGAAAGATTGTAAACCAACCCCTTCTCCTTTCCAGTCTTGAGTCAAACTTACTGTCACTTGCATTACACCCGAAGTAGATGCCACCTTGTACTATCAATTAATTGGCAGTATTTTGTACTTGACTCATATCTGTATTGATATTTCCGTTGATGTTTTTATTGTTTCCCACTATATCCAAACACCCCATGATAGTTATTGGAAAGAAACAAAAATCATACTTCGGTAAATTTGGGGTATAGTTCAGTTTGGGATAATGTCCTCTTCTTCTTAAACACAGAGGACCATCCCGATAACCTATCTGATTCCCATAGGTTCGAGCGAGCACTGACATTCAGGGAATCAATTGAGGATTGATGCCTTATGCACCCTAAGAAGATCTTTGGCAGGGGTATTGGATCATCAGTAGGTAAACAAGGTCCACAGGAACTATATGCCATATGCATGCATGGCATCCGATCAGTATTTCATGATGCATTCACTGATTGAGTCTCCAGAGCACTGCATGTAAGTCAACAAAGAATTAGAAGGTAAAGTGACCTAATTAGGTCAAAAGTTAGGTCTAACAGGTGAATGTTATAAAAGAAAGGTAAATCTAGTAAGGAATACTTGCTTATATGATTATTGATTTTTGGATTCAAATTGGAGAGCTCAGCAAGCTAAGTTGGGGTTGAGTGCATGCACTCAGCTAACTGGTGTATTTCGGCAGCGAAATCTATTCGCCCTAGTCGCCATCAGGTTGGATCATCCAAATTTGGCATTGATTCATCATCAGGTATTACTATCATTCAGACTCTGCAGAGTTCTAGTTTATGATATATTGAGGGATTTGTCCTCCTGCATGGGTGCATTGTCCAAGGACCTTCCTATTCGCATTTCAGTCTACAAGGCTCATTCTTTCTGCATGCTTCTCCCATCCTCTTCAGAGCAGTGATATTACCCTTCCCTTGGAAGAAGGGATCTTTATCTTGAGTCTTCAACTACTTCTTAGCATATCTACCTTCAGAAAGACGTCCTCCTGCATGTAGGCGACTTTCTAAAGAGAGGGGCACACATTTTAGGGATTGGAGCCATCCGTTGGTCTGCATGCTGCTTCTATCTTCCTCAGAAGGGAAATATAACCCTAGCACACCTTGTCTGGAGCTTCATCTGCTGACCATTATTTATTGAGGAGCATACTGAGCTTGAGGAGGTCGAATTTATACCAAGGGCGCATTCTCTGAAGGACGTCCAGCCTTATCTCCATATTCCACCGGCACAATTCTCGCATGTCAGGATTATCTTGATCTAAATCAGCTGATCTATCTACTGGTACGTACATGCATTGATTCTTCCTATTTTATAGCATTTATGATTATTTGGGTATTAGGGTTGCATGTAGCGTATGCAATCTTAGATTAATACATCATACATTCCTGATTTGATACACAAGATCACATAGCAAACAAAGAAAAAAAGAAAATTACCAGTTTGGGATATTACAATGGTATCAGAGCATGTTCCTCGCCAGATGTGGGAGCATGAAATTTCGAACAGTAAATGAATTCAGAGGACCCACACAATATTACTTACTGGAGACAGAGGTTTAGGAACAATGATAAAAGAGAAGACGAGTTAGAGGATATAGAACTGGGGGATACATAGTATCGGTTTGAAAAAAGAAAAGGAAAAGAAACAATGGTAGATGATGATAATATAGCTTTCAACAGTCTCATTTCAGCTATAAAGGATCTTACTATTGGACAAAAATAAATGGTGAATGCCATTAGGCAGATGGCAGATAAAAACGGGCCCACCCCACATAGTCCTTTATTTCCCAATAGTGATAGGGTATCCATAAGTAGTAGTGAGGAACAATTACATACCAACATGCAGAGCCACCCCCATATCTACAAAAGGTCCTCTCGACCTACCCTACCACAGTTTTTAGATAGCCCTGTCGCAGTACCCCTAGTGTAGGTAGGGACAAAAGAGCCCATGCGGGCATACTTGAGAGAGTACAGAGCATTGGGTGATGACTTCCAGTCAACCATGACCTTCATTGACTTTTTCCACTTTAAAAGTAAGAACAGTCCCATAGCATACAATAGGCCTTTCAACCAGAACTTTGAGTTACAGTGCACGGTAGGGAAACTCCTACCTTTGAGGGGAACCGGGGTGGCCCAACGTGGAATTGGGTACATACTTCTAGCTCAACCCCATGATTGAGATAGATGCCATTAAATTGGCTACCTTGAATTTGGACGGGGAGGCCCATGAGTGGTGGTACCACGGGTTGGTGACATTGGGTCACAATACTATCACTTGATACACCGATTTTACACAAAGGCTCATTGAGCGATTTGATAGAAAAGACCATGAGGTGCATTTTAGAGAGTTGGAACAGCTCAAGCAGACAGGTAGTCCAGATGCTTTCATTTCAGAGTTTCAGAGGGTAGCGGTCATGGTGATAGATATTTCAGAGAGCAGGCTGATTATGTTATTTTTCGAGGCCCTCACTGAGCCCTTACGTGGATGGGTCAAGGCTTATAGACCCACCACCCTAGTTGATGCCATCAGTCGGACTAGAGATTTACATGATGCAATCCCCAAAAATGGATTTCCTCCCAGAACTAATTTCCATCTTAAATATAAAGAGAGGAAACCCTTCCAGAAAGAATGGCCCAAGAAAGAATGGATGGATAATGATACCCACCAGGACCTTAGAAGAAAAAAGTTATGTTTCACTTGTCAGGAACCATGGGTACCAGGTCATAGGTGTTCAGGGAAGGGAAAGGCCCACTACATAGAGGTCTATTGCGACAGTGGGGGGATGAGGATTGTCAGGATCAGGAGCAGGGAGAGGCACATGAGACAACATATGAGGTATAGTCACCATGAGGTGCCATTGCTACATTGTCGGGGGTCCCTGTTGATTTTTCCTGAGTAGCATCGAGTGCCATTCTCTGGGAGAATGGAGGCACCTGGTCAGTTACCAGGATATTGACCCAGTCTGGGACTGGGAACTCAGCCTGGGGCTGAGAGCCATTTTCTGGGAGAATGGAGGCACCTGGTCAGTTACCAGGATATTGACCCAGTCTGGGACTGGGAACTCAGCCTAGGGCTGAGAGCCATTCTCTGGGAGAATGGAGGCACCTGGTCAGTTACCAGGATATTGATCCAGTCTGGGACTGGAAGCTCAGCCTGGGGTTGAGAGCCATTCTCTGGGAGAATGGAGGCACCTGGTCAGTTACCAGGATTTCACTATAAGCCCTAGACTGGGTCTGGGCAAGTGATGTACTCCTTTCCTTGATCTATGGGCTATGCACTTGATCTTGGTGGCAATAGGAGGGTGAAGTAAAGCAATAAATTTATCTCCCTATGATGATGTACTTGGAGTGGACATGAAGACCTTAAAGAACACCTGCATGATTTATTGAAGATAAATGAAACCCAAGCATAGCTTGGCTTGGTCCATGAACCCACCATTTAGAAGAAGAAAAATAAATATATATATATTTATTTATTTATTATGAGTCAGCTCATTATTGGAAAAAAAATAATAAAATGATGTAAATATGTGAAGGATAGGTGGACAGGTCGGCCTCCTACTTATTTCTTTTTGGAGGACAAAATAAATAAGAAAAAAAAAAAAAAATTTATGTGAGGATAGGTCGGTCTCAATAAAGTGGAATTATTCCACTATAAATAAACAAAAGGAAACTCAACATTTCAAGAACACAATTCGTGGAATCTTCTGCTCAGCTCGTGGGTGTTATTGTTTGATCTAAGAGACAGCTCGTGGATTTTCTATTTGCCTCTTTGCTTAGCTCGTGGGTGGTATTATCTTCTACTGGGTTTTATTCTTTGGAGAAATGAAAGCCATAACTCATTCTTCTGCTGGTTTAAAAGCACCCTATCTCAGCTAGGGTCTATTGCTGCCACCTGAATCTTTTTTTTTATAGTCTTCTGCAGTGTATTTTAGCCCAGCTAGGGCATTTCTTTGTGCACATGAATTGAGTTAGGGCCTGTCTTAATTTCGGCAGCCCTATTGAGGGAACCCACAAGCTACAGAAATCACGGTAGCCTTGGAAAAGAACTTGGACAGGTCATGACAGCCCAGCCTAAAGTTTAAACAGGTCTCGGTCCTCTCAGTAATGCATACATATGTGATTGGTTGGCATTCAAAGCTGTTTCAGGCATCTAGCAACACCTACAATAATTCAGTGACAGATCAGAATCAGCAGACAATGTGCAGGGTTCTTCTTGATCAGTAAAACAAATTTTGATTTGTTGAAAAGGCTTGTTCTCAGCCTGTTATTGTACAAACTCAGCCATCTCATTTTTGGAGATAAATTATTATTAAATTGCTTTGGGGTTTTTGTCCTTAAAAGGTTTCCCCGTGAAAAATTACTATGCACAATCTTGTGGATTTGTAATTACTGCTAGCTATCTCTGTATTTATATTTACAGTCTGTTACTGCTGTCAAATTCCTTAATTTTAACAGTCCCTAGATTCCACACTCTCCGGATCAAGGGTCTCATACAAGGTAACATAGTAGGAGTGTTGATAGATTTTGGGGCATCCCACAACTTTATTGATGTTGCATGGGTTAAAGTTATCACCACTCCTTATAGACACCCTAAGAGGTACAAAGATGAGATAGAGAGTACAGTCAAGGAACCACTCAAACTAGGGTACATTAAACCTAACTACAATCCATTTGCATCCTCAGTAGTGCTAGTGAAGAAAAAGGATGGAACCTTACGCATGTGCATTGATTGCATGGCACTCAACAAGAAGACTATAAAAAACAGGTATCCAATCCCCAGGATTGATGAGTTGATGGATGAACTACAGGGGGGACTGTACTTTTCTAAGATCGACCTCCGCTTAGGTTACCATCAGATTCAGGTTAGGGAACAGGATGTTCCAAAGATCGCCTTCCGTTGCCACTACGGACATTATGAGTTTCTAGTGATGCCATTTGGGCTCACTAATGCACTATCACTTTCCAGTCATGCATGAACAATATCTTCAAGGCTTAGTTACGAAAGCATCTTTTGGTATTCTTCGACGACATATTGATATACAATAGAACTTCGGAAGAACATTTGAGACATCTAGACGAAGTACTTGGGATTTTGAGGGAGAAATCACTATATGCCAAGATGTCCAAGTGTGAGTTCGGCATGCAGGAGATGTTATATTTGGGGCATGTGATAGGGGCCAACGGGGTCTAGGTGCACTTAGAGAAGATTCGATCCATATTGGATTGGCCTACACCCAAAAATGTGACAAAACTGAAGGGATTTTTGGGCCTTTGCACCTAGTACAGGAGGTATGTCAGTGGGTTCTCACAGATGACCGCACCCCTCACCGATCTTACCAAGAAGGGGGCATTCAGTTGATCGGAGATAGCACAGAAGAAATTCGAAAAAATGAAGAAGGTAATGAGTTCATGCCCAATATTAGCTCTACCAGAATTTTCTCATCCCTTCGTGTTAGAGTGTGATGCCTCAGGAGAGGGAATAGGGGTAGTATTGATGCAGAATAATCACCCCATTACATTTGAGAGCAGGAAGCTCAAAGACTATGAGCGCCACTCTTCGATATACGACAAGGAAATGTTAGCCATTCTCCATGCGCTAACCAAGTTCAGGCAATACTTAGTGGGTGGCAGATTCAAGATTAAGATAGATCCCAACAACTTGAAATAATTCCTAGAGCAGAAAGAGATAAACGAGAGGCAAAAAAAATGGGTGAGAAAAATTTAGGCCTATGACTTCGAGATTGAATACATAAAGGGAAAGAGCAATGTGGTGGCAAATGCACTTTCTAGACAACCATCTACCTTGTCCCTTATGAGCATCTCATCAGATTGGAGATCTCATCTTTTGGTTGAGTATTCCAAAGATAAATTTTCCTGCGAACTATTGGATGGACAGATTCAAGACAATAGGTACCAGGTAATTGATGACATCATATACTACAAAAAATATAATCTACTTAGTTCCAGAGTCTTCCCTCATGAAAAATATTCTACAAGCCTCACATGATTCACGATTAGCAGGACATTAGGGGTTTCTCAAGACTTACAGGCAGATTAGAGAGAGGTTCTCATGGAAGGGCCTCGAGAATGATGTGATGCAACATGTGAGAGAGTGCATCTTGTGCAAACAGAAAAAAATAGAGTACACCCACCCGACCGATTTACTACGACCCTTGCCTATTCCTGAGTAGAAGTGAGAAAGCATCTCCATGGACTTCATTACAGGGTTGCCCAAGCTTCAGGGAAAAGACTGCTTGTACATAGTGGTGGACAGGTTGACCAAGTTTGCTCACTTCTTTGCAATTCCTTCAGATTATTCAACAACACATGTGGCAAAACTATTTTTCAGAGATGTATTCAGACTCCACAGGTTACCCAAGACCATTGTCAGTGATAGGGACAACAAATTCACTAGAGCCTTTTGGCAGGAGCTTTTCAGGTTGGTGGGAACCGAGTTAGCTATGAGCACAAGTTATCATCCACAAAGCGACGGATAGACTGAGATAGTTAACAAGTGGATTGAGGGATACTTGAGGAATTACGTAGCAGGTCAGCAGAGGAGATGGATAATATGTCTACACTTAAGGTGAGAATTGCTACAATACCACCCACCATATGACCATTGGGATGACTCCCTTCAGATATATGTACGGATATGACGCCTTGACTTTTGCAGATCTAATATTTGGTGATAGCAGGCCTCCCAAGGCCAAAGAATGGATTCAAGAGAGTCAAGACATCCTTAGCATACTTAGAAAAAACATACAGGATGCTCATAATAAGCAAAATATATATGCAGACAGGCACAGGATTGAGCGCAGTTTTGAGGTGGGAGACTTAGTTTATTTATGCCTACAACCTTACCGACAGTCTTCCCTTAAGAAGAAAGGAGCGGAGAATCTCAAGCCTCGCTTCTATGGTCCCTATAAGATAATCCGAAAGGTCGGAGAGGTAGCGTATGAGCTAGAACTACCCCCAGAGAGCAAGATTCACAATGTATTTCATGTATCTAACCTCAAGAAGGCAGAAGGTCAACAAATTGTTACATCATCCGAGCTGCCCCCCCTTGATGACGAGGGGAAATTGATTTTGATTCCCGAGCGCATCCTATAGGTGCGAGAGCAGAAACCGAGGAACAAGATCATCAGGGACTACTTGGTTCAATGGAGAGATATGCCTATAGAGGAGGCCGCTTGGGAAGGAGAACAAGTATTACAACACTCAGCATTACAGTTGCTTGAGGACAAGCAATCTCGAGTGGGGAGGACTGTAATGTCCTCTTCTGCTTAAGCACAGAGGACCATCCCGCTAACCTATCTAATTCCCATAGGTTCGAGCGAGCACTGACATTCAGGGAATCAACTGAGGATTGATGCCTTATGCACCCTAAGAAGATCTCTGGCAGGGGTATTAGATCATCAATATGTAAACAGGGGCCACAGGAACTATAGGCCACCTGCATGCATGGCATCCGAGCATTATTTCATGATGCATGCACTGATTGAGTCTCTAGAGCACTGCATGCAAGTCAACAAAGAATTAGAAGGTAAAGTGACCTAATTAGGTCAAAAGTTAGGTATGACAGGTGAATGTTATAAAAGAAAGGTAAAGCTAGTTAGAAAGACCTGCTTATATGATTATTGATTTGTGAATTCGAATTGGAGATCTCAACGAGCTAAGTTGGGGTTGAGTGCAGGAACTCAACTAATTGGTGTATTTCGACAGCGAAATCTATCTTCCCTAGTTGTCATCAGGTTGGATAATCTAGATTCAACATTGCTTCATCATCAAGTATTACTATCATTTAGACTCTGCAGAGTTCTAGTTTATGATATATTGAGGGATTCATCCTCCTGCATGGGCGCATTGTCCAAGGAACTTCCTATTCGCATTTCAGTCTACAGGGTTCATTCTTTTTGCATGTTGCTCCCTTCCTCTTTAGAGTAGTGATATTACCCTTCCCCTGGAAGAAGGGCTCTTTAGCTTGAGTCTTCAGCTACTTCTCGGCATATCTACCTTCAGAAATACATCCTCCTGCATGTGGGCGACTTTCTAAAGAGAGGGGTACACGTTTTAGGGCTTGGAGCCATCCGTTGGTCTGCATGCTGCTTCTATATTCCCGAGAAGGGAACTATAACCTTAGCACACCTTGTTTGGAGCTTCATCTGCTGACCATTATTTATTGAGGAGCATATTGAGCTTGAGAAGGGCACATTTATACCAAGGGCGCATTCTCTGAAGGACATCCAGCCTTATCTCCATATTCCACTGTCACAATTCTCGCATGCCGAGATTATATTGATCTACATCAGCTGATCTATCTACTGGTACGTACATGCATTGATTCTTCCTATTTTATAGAATTTCTGATTATTTGGGTATTAGGGTTGCATGCAGTGCATGCAATCTTAGATTAGTACATCATACATTCCTGAGTTGATACACAAGATCACATAGCAAACCAAGAAAAAAAAAAATTACGAGTTTGGGATATTACACTATGTTCAAAATGGATCCATTCTTGTTTGTCGCCTTAATAAATTTCTCTATGGCCTTAAGCAAACTCCTTGGGCTTGGTATGCCAAAATTGGTAGCTTTCTTCTTGACACTAGTTTTTCTAGATTTCATTATGACCCCAATGTCTATACCAAAAACACAGGAAACCATCTCATAATCCTTGTTCTTTATGTTGATGGGATTATTCTCACTGGTAGTGATGTAATATCCCAACTTTTGACTAACTATGTTATGATGTTATATTGGGCCACGACCCCAGCATATGTGATTTATTATTTTTTTGGCATAACATTAGCATGTTTTGATTTATTCTTTCATGAGTTGATATATTGGGCATGGACCCTGATTTGTTTCATTGTTGAATATATACTGGGCGGGAAAGCCTGAATGAATAAACTTATGATGTATTATGAAAATTGGTTACAAATTATGATATACTGAGATTACCTCTTTTGTTACATTATGCTGTGCAGAGCATGACTCATATGGATGATTATGTAGTGTGTTGAGTGTGGACTCAGAAACACACGAATGACCTATATACTGGGCCTAAGCCGCGATGTATCTAGAAGACTCTTGTTACGTACTGGGCCTAAGCCCTGAGGTACATTGAGTGTTGGGCATAAGCCCTGGAGCACTCCAAGCTTGAAAGAAAATGATTACCGGATCCGAGGCCACTTAAATATCCTATATGTGCCTCACAACCACATTCTAGCTCTAGTGTTGAGTAGAGGCTCTGGAATTGCACTAGCGTAACGCCCATGTGGGAGTGTTGAGTTAAAAGGCTCTGAAGAGCACTCGGGGTTACTAGATCTCAAGTGTTGAGTCGGGAGGACTTTGAATAGCACTTATGTGTTTTATCACAACTATTCGATTTGATTAAATAAATCTTATTATCATCAAATACTGCGGGAACTACCATGTTAAAACGAGGGAATCTGACATGCAAAGGGAGAGACTAGAGGTGCCTTTACCAGCTATCGAAACCATCCAAATAAGTGGACCCATTTCTTAAAAAGAACTAAAAGAAGCATCATGTGAACAAAATGTTTAAAGGCCACAAAGCTAAATATTATTATTAGGAGCTTTCAATAATATTATTGTTATTAATTATATATTCTTTTATATATGTCTACTCTTATATATATATATATATATATTTATGCATAAGTGTGTTGCCACTTACTAAATATTATTTATTAATATTTAGATGGAAGTGTAATTATTATATTATTATTATTATAAAAATATTAAAGATAAAAAAACACTTTAGTCAAACAAAGTTGAGAAGTCCTAGTTCCAAAATAACTAATAGTTAAGTAAACAAATACTCTTTTATAAATTAAATTATTTTAAAGAAACCAGTAAATTCCAACAGTCCTCATTCAAGATTATCCTACTTAAGGAGGACAGACCCCAAATTTTGGGGGATCTTTTCTTTTTGGTATTATTATGTCAAGAGAAACTCTCTGTTCCAAGAAGTGAACCCTTCCCACATCAATTTTCCAGATCTGAATCCAGCTACAAATCTAGGGCCTCTACCTCTCAGTTTGCATGTCAGAACCAGCTCGGGGGGATTCCTACTGAACCAGGAACGGTTGTAGAATCATGGTTGGGAGGAATGTGGTAGTCCCAAAGTCATCCATTCCAAGATCAATTATCAAGTCAGTTAAGGGTTCATCAGTTTTCCATTAACCATTTGGCTGAGTGTGCAGGTCAATACAAACAGGAGCAAGCTACAGGAATAAGCAGGTATGCCAACCTTATAAGACCTTCAGACTAATTATTTTTAGAATGAAATGTTAAAATAATATTGTTCTCTATATCAGTTTTAATTCAGGATTCGCCCCGAATCCAATGGAATTGCCTAGCAGGTCTAGCCAGCTAGCCTTTGCTAGTCAATCGAATTTTCTTGTCTAAAACTTCTAAAGTTTCAGGGATCGCTAAATATTGTTTTTAATTCAGTTGTTCTATCTTTCTCCTACCCGTTAATTATTTTTCTTCTACAATGCTACGTATCTTTAGCTGCTATGATCCATATTTATCAGGCGTCGTTTATCACCATAAAAATCGATTTGAAAACCAAGATACATAAACTTATAGCAAAACTCAGTCATCATTCTTTGCATATATACATATATGTTTTATTTCTAAAAACAAAGTTTGATAGATTTACTTTTGATCTAAATAGTTTTCCTTTTTTAAACCATTCAAACACCACACTTAAAACGAAAACAGTAGTCAGGAAAGAGATCTATACAGCCACTCTTATGCTCTTTCTTTTTCATCTTTATTCTTTTACAAAACACACCAACTATGTAGCCGTAGCCACCTAACATCACCATAGTAAGACGAGAGATCTTAGGACAACCTCTATCATACAACCCTAGCACGATGACTGACCAAAGCTTGAATACCAACGAAAGTCATTTCAGATTGGTCTATGGTATTTAAAATGCTAGTAAAATACAAACGCAGATGCCTGTCGAAATCATAGGTCAAGGGTCGAATCCCATGGCCTTCTCAAGCCAAAACTTATAAATGCTTCCTACAGGATTTACGTTTCCTGAAAACACAGGGTACAGCTTTTAAAACTTTCATCATACAAGTATTCATTCTATCAACGAAGACAACAAATGAATCAAGACCATCTTCCTCAAACCCTAGTTACGTTACCAAAAATAGAAGCACAGAGAATCCCGTATCAATCTCCTATTTCCACAAAGCAACTCATCAAATACACAAAAGCATAATAACATTGGGAAATCAACTCAGGATAGACGTAGGGAAAGTAAAAAGCCATAGGATATTTATTTCATCATTTTATAGCCACAACATAGGAGTAAAACCCCAATGCAAAGTCTTACTTCCATTTATAAATATGCAGAGTATGAGAAAATTCACCATTAGAGCTCGTTACAATCCACACAGTCATTCCCATTTTTTTAATATTTGAAACAGACATTACAGTGTACAAGAAATTGAAACACCGAGTGATAAAAGACCCAACTTCATAAACAAAATAACATCATAATCCCATCTGCGACTCAAATCCTTTAAATTTTTTTTTTTTAAAACCCAACCTTCTTTGGTCCAGCCAATAGGCGACTACCAGACTCCCCAAGGTAAATTAGTAAGCTAAGGGCTTACGGGAGCCTCTCTTCCAAACAGGATAAGACGCATACATACATCATCAGAGGTGCGAGAGGCATCGAAATGGGTGGGAAAGTTGGACTTACTAATACCCTATCCACGCCAACAGAACCCTGGACCATCGCAGCAGTACACACCGAAGACTTTTATCACCTGCAAATTACAAACAAGTGTTATCAGCTAACAAACCCTGTGATCTATGTATCAACAGAAGAAAGGTCAATTTACCACAATATGGAGTTTTCATACCTGGGAGAAATGTGATATCCACGCCCACGGTCGAGTTCAACAACGCTAAGTGCACTGACCACGAGCATAGCTCGGGTCAGAACACCAACATAACCACCATTACAAATGAAGTGCAGAGCAGGAAAACAAACAAACGCGTAGAAGGCACGACTAAAGGCAAAACCCCCAATTCGATACAAACCCTCGTTGACAGGTTGTCACCCACTGAGCATTAAAACGTAGTAAATGCCATACTAGCCCTACCATATTGGAGGTTCAATTTTTATGTACAAAGACTATAGTAGAGTCGTGGAACTTTTATCCACGTTTGTTCAATTATGCAAAGGTCTCATGGCCATAAACTTATTTTAGCAACCCTTATGTTCTATGACTTTCATAGTGTAGAGCATCCACTACAAATAGACTATGATTCCAAAGTTTACACATAGTAACACGCAAGCCACTAGTAGAATATGGACCAACCCTCTAGGTTAGCGTGACCATGGTGTAAGTTTTAAACCTTAACAGTGAAGTACAAACATATATCGATTCTTAAGCATTTACAGACAATACACAATGGCACACACATTACACAGAGATTTTCACCTGGAAACCCTTAACCGGGAAAAACCAGCAAAACTTAGAGCCGCATAGCTCCTTTTTCATTATATGTTTATTTTACATGTACAATACAATAAATGGTATTCTGCAGCATCTAAAAAACCCTAATTCGTTTACCCGAATTAGGTTACAACCCTAATTCCTTTTACCGGAATTAGATAGAGTACAATGGGTAGAAAATCGCGAAAAAGCAAAAAGCAACCCAAAAAAAAAATTGCGCTCCGCGCGGACTCCGGGGGCCTAACGGCCCCCTCCGTGTCGTTTCGGAACCTAACGGTCCGAAACGAAGGGGGTGGGCCCTGTCGGGCTACCCCCCCCTCTAAACCCCCCCCCTCCGGACGCGCCCGGCGCAGGCGAATCGAAGGTGCCGTAGGGATCGTGTTGTACATGCAGCGACCATGTGAAGAGATATAACATACCCAACACATGGTAGATACACCTGCAAACACAAACGCAAAGGATGACATTAGCAAAATGCTAAGTAAGACCAACAACCACTAAGCTTACCTGTACCTCTCGGCAACCCTACCGGGGTATGTAATTACCTCTCCTGGAGTGTTACAGCACCCACCGTGGGAGCAACATATCATCAACAAAGGGCATATCACCTGAAGATACCATCCAGACAGTTCATCATACATTTGACATGCATTCTTTTAAAAACATTGAGAAAGCGCACTATTACAGTTACGTCAGTAAATATAAACTCCTAACCAGGAATACATTATCTTTTCGAATCCACATTTGCTTCTGCAGAATTGGAAATATAAATAGTTAGAACTTATGCTTTTCGGAAAGTGTAGACTTTCCTTTACATACATGAGTAGTTACATATTCTTTTCTTAGTATTAAAGTCGACATGCGACTCTTTTATTTCCAATAGTACTTATTATAGGGACAGACAAATTTTTTAAATTTTTGCTATTTTAGGGACATTACAAGTGACCCTAAAATTTGTTAAGTTTAAACTAATTTGACTAGCAAGATCACTGAAAGAAACATAATCACAAGATAGACAAAGATATTACCTTGGGAAACCCTCTTGGGGTAGAAAACCCAGCAAAGCTTTCCTCAATAAGATGATCAACCAAAATACAAGATGTGCTCCAAGACTTGACCTCCTTCTTCTCTACCTCTTATGCAGACCTCTCAAACACAAGTGCACTACTTTTTGAGTTGAGAAAGTGTGTCAAATGAGGAGCTCTCCTCCTCTACTTATACTGATTCCCAATTGACCAAAATCCCTAATGGGGCCAACCTCTCTTAGTGAAGTCTAATAACCCCTAAATAATAAACCTAGGGCCGACCCCCACATGGTGGGTCTAATAACCCTGGTTACCACAAACCATTGGAGGAATAAACATCTTCGGATACATAATAGAATCACCTCGAAGGGATGAAACATCTCCGAAATAATAAAGTACAAATATAATATTCTTAGAAGTTACAATATTCAACACTCCCCCTTAATGAGAAGGATATTATAACAACATCTGCAGGAGCAAGGAGTCATCGACTACATCGTACATGATACATCTGTAAATCATCGGAAGCTTTCTTCAATACATCATCATCAATAACTCAACCAGTTACTGGAACATCAATCATCATCATCATCGTCATCACATGATCATCAGCATCGTCATCACACGATCATCGGCATTGTCATCACACGATCATCAACATTGTCATCACACGGTCATCAGCATCGTCATCACACGATCATCAACATCGTCATCACACGATCATCAACATCGTCATCGCACAATCATCAGCTTCGTCATCACACGATCATCATCATTGTCATCACACGGTCATCATCATCGTCATCACATGATCATCAGCATCGTCATCGCACAATCATCAGCATCGTCATCGCACGATCATCAGCATCGTCATCAACACACATGATCCTTCCTTTCGGAATTACGGGATAAATCTTATCACAATCATGTTTAAGACAATCCTTCCTTTCGGAATTATGGGATTTATGGTCTAAGGATGATTAATCCATACTCAATCTCTTTTAAGACAATCCTTCCTTTCGGAATTACGAGATTTACGGTCTAAGGATGATTAATCCCTACTCAATCTCTTTTAAGACAATCCTTCCTTTCGGAATTACGGGATTTACGGTCTAAGGATGATTAATCCCTACTCGATCTCTTTTAAGACAATCCTTCCTTTCGGAATTACAGGATTTACGGTCTAAGGATGATTAATCCCTACTCAATCTCTTTTAAGACAACCCTTCCTTTTGGAATTACGGGATTTACGGTATAAGGATGATTAATCCCTACTCAATCTCTTTTAAGACAATCCTTCCTTTTGGAATTACGAGATTTACGGTCTAAGGATGATTAATCCCTACTCAATCTCTTTTAAGACAATCCTTCCTTTCGGAATTACGGGATTTACGGTCTAAGGATGATTAATCCCAAACTTGTACCTTTTGAACCGAGGTCCAGGGATGATCCAGTCCTATCATGTCCAATAGGGACTTCATTCTTGGAGACATATGTCTACGGCTCACTTTAGGACTAAAGTCCAGGGATGATCCAATCCCCACTTGTCCACTAAGGACTTCATTCTCGGAGACACATGTCTACGGCTCACTTTAGGACTGAAGTCCAGGGATGATCCAATCCCCACTTGTCCACTAAGGACTTCATTCTCAGAGACATATGTCTACGGATCAATTCAAGGGACCGAAGTCCGGGGATGATACAATCCCCACCTTGTATCCTCATCAATACATGTATACATATCATGTATACTCATCAATATCATGTATCCTCATAAATACAAGTACATATATCATCAATTCATCTATCCTCATAAATACAAGTACATATATCATCAAAACATGTATCCTCATCAATACAAGTACATATATCATCAAGTCATGTATTCTCATAAATACAAGTACATATATCATCAAAACATGTATCCTCATCTATACATCAATATAAAAACAAGTAGTGTAAGTATTCTAAGTATAAGTGTCCTAAATCTAAGTAATCTAAGCATACATAAATATCTAGGTGTAGTAAACAGGTATCCTCATCATCGACCTGGCTGTCGATGAGGGCAATCTCATCATCAGTGATTATATCACTCCCCCTTTCGAGGAGGGTCCTTTTGAACTACACCAAGCTTTTCTCGAAAATATTCGAATTTTACTCGAGACAGAGGTTTGGTCAATATATCAACAATCTGTTCCTCAGTGCTCACATACTCGAGCTTAATAGCTTCTCTTTGCACCATATCTCGTATGTAGAAATATCGGATCTCTATGTGTTTTGACTTATCGTGGAAAACTGGATTTTCTGTCATCTTAATACAACTTTGATTGTCACACATGATCACAGTAGGATCCATTTCTAAGTCAAACACTCCAGATAATAATTTTCGAAGCCATATTGCTTCACAACTAGCAAAGCAGGAAGCTATATATTCTGCTTCGGCAGTACTGAGAGCCACACTAGATTATTTCTTGTTGAACCATGAGATCATGGCAGATCCAAGACCATAACATCCACCTGATGTACTCTTTCTGTATGAAACACTTCCTGCCCAATCAGAATCTGAGTAACCATGTAATATGAGTTCATGATTTCCAAGATAGTATAGACCAAAATCTAATGTACCCTTTAGATACCTCATTACATGCTTTACAGCTATTAAGTGAACCTTTCTAGGTTCTAATAGATACTGACTCAGGGTATTTATAGCAAAGCATATATCTGGTCTGGTATTTGTTAAATACATCAATGACCCAATGATTTGTCTATATAGGGTTACATCCACTAATTCTGATGAGTCATTAACTAATAACTTTAAGTTGGAGTCCATGGGAGTGGCCATGGCTTTACACTCCAACATATCAAATCTTTTCAAAAGCTCCACAGCATACTTACTTTTATTTAAAAAGATTCCTTTTGGTTCTTGCCATACTTCTAGACCTAAGAAGTAGTGCATTAATCCGAGATCCTTCATTTCAAATTCTGAAGAAAGCTTCTTCTTACATCCGACAATTTGATTCTCATTTCCTGTTAGAAATAGATCATCTACATACAACAGTAATATAACAGGTTCATCATCCATAACCTTGAGGTAAAGATTTGGATCAGCTTTACTCTTGGTAAAGCCCATGCTTGTTAAGAAACTGTCAATCCTTCCGTACCAAGCTCTGGGAGCTTGCTTCAATCCATGCAAAGCCTTTTTCAGCTTGCATACATGTGTTCTTCCATCTTTAACCTCAAATCCTTGAGGTTGTTCTATGTACACTTCTTCTTCAATTACACCATTCAGGAAGGCTGTCTTAACATCCATTTCGTGTAATTTCCACTTCATCATAGATGCAAGTGCCATGATAGTTATAATTGAAGTGTACCTAGCAACTAGTGCAAACGTTTCTTCATAGTCAATTCCCTCCTTTTGAGAGAATCCTTTGGCTACAAATCTTGCCTTATATTTTTCAATGCTACCATCTGCAGCATGTTTTATTTTGAATATCCATTTGGAAGAAACCACACTTTTATCTTTTGGTTTGGGAACTATATCCCAAACATCATTTTTCATTAATTACTGGTATTCTTCTGTCATTGCTTCTACCCACTCCTTCTTTTGAGCTGCCTCTTCATAGCTAGTAGGTTGTTGATCCATAAGATCACACATCAAGGCCACATAGTTGGATACTAGCTTTGGTTTATTTCTTTCTCTTGTGGAGCCTTCAGGAGCTCCATATTTTTTAGCTCCTTGAATAATGTCTCTAGCCCATGCTAGCCTTCTTTTCTTAGATAAGTTTGTAATAGGGGGTTCTTGTGGTTCCAGCATGTCATGGTCCTCTGGTGTATCATCTTTAGGAATGGGCACAACTTCTGAGATTCTAGGAGGAGTATCTTTTTCATAGACTTCTTCAAGTTGGCACTTCCTAGATTTCTTGAGAGCTGCTTCTTCATCAAAAGTTACATCTCTACTTATTTCCATATGATGAAAACCAGGTATGTAAATTCTGAAAGCTTTGGATGATTCACAATATCCAACAAATATACCTTTCTTACCAGAAGGGTCCAACTTTGTTCTCTTTTCTTTTGGAATGTGAATGTACACTGGACATCCAAATATTTTGAGATGACTTACCTCAGGTTTCTTTCCTGTGAACACTTCTTCTGGAGTCTTGAATTCAAGAGCACTATGGGAGAGCCTATTCTGTACATAGACTGCTGTCCTAGCTGCTTCAGCCCATAGATACATGGGTAGATCTTGGTCATGTATCATTGTCTTTACAGCTTCCATGATAGTTCTATTCTTTCTTTCAGCAACCCCATTTTGTTGGGGATTGTAGGGAGTGGTTAGTTCCCTCTTGATTCCACCTTCCTTACAAAAATCTTCAAAGTCCTTTGAGGTATATTCTCCACAATTATCTGTTCTGAGAATCTTGGTTTTCTTTTCTAAGAGATTTTATATTAAGGCCTCGAACTCTTTGAATTTTCCAAAAACTTCATTCTTTCCTTTTAGAAAGTATATCCAAGTCTTTCTTGAATAATCATCAATGAATGAGAGATAGTATTCAAACCCACTTAGGGATGTGGTGGGCATTGGTCCATATACATCTGAGTGTATTAATTCTAAAGTATTCTTGGTCTTTGTTTCACTCTTTGGGAAAGGGTTCTTGATATTCTTTCCTTTGGCACACCCCTTGTATGTACCATTATGATCAATCTTCAAATCTGGTAATCCTATGACAGCTTTACTCACATGAGGTAGTGCTTTGTAGTTAATATGAGCAAGCCTTCTGTGCCATAGTTCAGTAGGACTAGTGGCTTCATGAACAAGGGCAGCTTTTGGATGTCCTCTAAGTTTGTATAAACCTCCTTCCTCTTCACCAATAACAATTGCATCCTTAAGTGATTTTCTTTTGGGCCACATGAGTACTTGTACATCTACAAATGCAACCCCATAACCTTTCTTATCTAGAGTTGAGATAGAGAGTAAGTTCTTCTTTAATCCTGGGACATATAATATATCTTTCATTTTCAAAGATGTTCCAGAATCAAGCTTGTAACTTGCTTCACCAATTCCCTTGATGGGATATTGATAGTCATCTCCTAATGATACCTTCTGTGGAGAAGACTTCTCTTCCAATCTTGAAAGAGTTTTCTTATGTCCGGTCATGTGCTTTGAAGCACCACTATCAATAAGCCATGTATCTTCTCCAGGTGTTATAGATCCTGAGAGTGCAGAGAATAGGACATACTCTTCTGCATCTTCTTCTTCATACCTTCTGGATCTTTTCTTGGGGAGGGGCCTTTCTTCTTCTTCTTCATCTCTTTTAGATCTTTTCCTATGAGGCCTTACTTCCTCTTCTTCTTCTTCACTTTAATCTTCTGCAAGATGTGCATGATGTCTTTTATGGTGAGGAATTTCCTTCTTCCTTGAGGGACAAAATCTAGCAATGTGTCCTTCTTTATGACAATTGAAGCATTGGAAAGAGGAGAATTTTCTTCTTCCTTTGTTCTGAAATCTTTGTGGAGATGGAGATTCCTTGTGATTATCCCTTTTGAAGTGAGACTGATTTCTCCTTCTCTTAGTGTGTGTAGCCAAGGCTTGATCCTCCTCCTCGAGAAGGGCTTCTCTATTGGCTACCCTAGCTTCTTCTTGAACACAATCCTCCCATACTACATCAAACTTCATACTTTCTTTTCTGGCACACATAGTTTGAATAAATGACTCCCAAGGTCTAGTGAGACCATTTAGAGCAGTCATCACAAGTTCATCTTCATCAAGAGTATCACCAATGGCATCTAGTTGTTCCTTGATTTGGGAGACTCTTGAGAAGTAGTCTTGAATGGATTCTCCTTTGTGCATCTTGGTACTCTTTAACTGAGTTCTTAGATTCATCTTCCTATTGATGTTCTTTCCTTCATACATTCTTCCTAGGGCATCATACATTTCCTTTGGAGTCTTCTTGGATGCCACTTGGGGAATCAAGTGGTCTTTAATAGAATCAACAATGATTCTCTTTTCCCTAATCAAATCCTTCCTATGCTTCTCTTTGGCTTCATCTCCTTCAGGTTTTGCAACTTCATCCTTGATATATTGAGCAAGATCATTCTCTTCAAGAATGAGACCAATTCTGTATTTCCATGCCCGGAAATTCTCTATACCTTCAAGCTTGTCTTCAAGCTTATTGCTTGGAGCCATCTTCTCTTGGGGGAGTCCAAGAGACAAGAGATAGAGTAGTACTTACCTAGAAACTTTAACTTTTCAATTTTTTGGATCTGTAACAGAATTTCTGGTTTATTGCACTCTTGGTAAAACTAGGGTTTGACTTTCCCAGAGTTCTACCCAACCAAAAACCTCAATCCAAAGCTCAAAAGATAGATCTTTCGAAGGGCTATTCAACCATGCAACCAGAATCCAAAAATACTAACTTTTGCAGAAACCCTAATTTTGGGAGAGAGAGAGAGAAATATAATTTCACCTTGTGAAAGATGTTCTATTCAGGCTAGATCTGATACCATGTTAAGTTTAAACTAATTTGACTAGCAAGATCATTGAAAGAAACATAATCACAAGATAGACAAAGATATTACCCTGGGAAACCCTCATGGGGTAGAAAACCTAGCAAAGCTTTCCTCAATAAGATGATCAACCAAAATACAAGATGTGCTCCAAAACTTGAACTCCTTCTTCTCTACCTCCTATGCAAACCTCTCAAACACAAGTGCGCTACTTTCTGAGTTGAGCAAGTGTGTCAAATGAGGAGCTCTCCTCCTCTACTTATACTGATTCCCGACTGACCAAAATCCCTAATGGGGCCGACCTCTCTTAGTGAAGTCTAATAACCCCTAAATAATAAACCCAGGGCCGACCCCCACATGGTGGGTCTAATAACCCTGGTTACCACAAACCATCAAAGGAATAAACATCTCCGGATACATAATAGAATCACCTCGGAGGGATGAAACATCTCCGGAATAATAAAGTACAAATATAATATTCTTAGAAGTTACAATATTCAACAAAATTTTAACATGTGTGGAATCCATCCTTAAGAAGAAATTTGAAATGACCAACTTAGTCCACATTTGCATTATTTTCTTGGCTTCCAAGTATTGCAATCCAAAGAAAGAATTTTTCTTTCCTAGTCAAAGTATGCTTGTGACCTTCTTCCTTTCTTTAACATGAAAGATTGTAAACCAACCCCTTCTCCGTTCCAGTCTTGAGTCAAAATTACTGTCACTTGCATTACACCCGAAGTAGATGCCACCTTGTACTATCAATTAGTTGGCAGTGTTTTGTACTTTACTCATACCTGTATTGATATTTCCTTTGATGTTTTTCTTGTTTCTCACTATATGCAAACACCCCATGATAGTTATTTGAAAGAAGCAAAAATCACACTTCGATAAATTTGGGGTATAGTTCAGATGGGATACTTTAGAGTTCAAGGGATTCACCTTTATTGGTTGGATTCATTGATTTTGATTGGGTTGACGACCTTGATGATTGGAAGTCTGCCACATGTTATGTTTTTAGTCTTAGTTCCATACTTGTCATTTGGGCTTGTAAGAAACAACACGTTCTTTCTCTTTCTTCTATAGAAGCAGAGTATCAAGTTGTAGGTAATGCAAGTCAAGAATCCCTATGGCTTCGACATATCCTTTCAGATTTTGGATTCTAGTAGTAGCATTCAACGATCCTTTGGCATGAGAATAAAAGTGCCATCAAGCTTGCCAAATATCTAGTTCAATATCAATGCACCAAACACATTGAGCTACAGATGCACTTCATTAGAAAGCTTATTCAAGATCACATTCTCAAAGTGCTCCTTTTCCCTACAAATGACCAAGTTGCAAACATCTTCACAAAGTCTTTTACCAAAGCAAATGTTTCTAAACTTTGATCTATATTAGGAGTTCACAAATTTCTCATTAAGGGGGGATTGGCTTTAATGCCTCATTCCTTCTATTATGTCACTTTTGTAAATCCTTCTTACCTATCCCAAGTTATTCTTAAGTGGGGATGTTAAAATATTTAGACACTTAGGAGTTAGTTAAGATCAACTTGGTCAAATATGTCTTTCGGTAAAGTGTGTTTCTTTAGTATGCATTTGTACTTATGTAATCCGACAATCACATTATGTTGTAGACATAGAGTGATCTGATGGTTCATCTTCACCTCAATCTTAATAGCTATTGACCTGTGGTTTAGCACCATATTGGTCTATGATCTCTATAAAGATCATGGAGGGTCATTTGCTTGATGATTGATGGTGAAAAACTCATATGTAAATTATTTTTCCTTTTGCATTAATATATTGCCTCAAGTAGCCATTTGGTCACATCCATGGACTATTTCCCCCTCTGATGCTCTTAACACATAAAAACATTGGTGTGTTTATTTGTGTGAGTGGTTGCTTAAGGTGTTTGATCTATGTGGAAATACCTTGTTTCAGTTAAACACTAGAAGTAGTAGATCACAACTCAATTCAACAATTGCATCTCAAAGTTCATTTACAATAGTCGTTGCTATCTTATTCACCAATTAAAAGTCTTCACATGTGTCTCTATTGATGGCCCTGTCAATCGATTCTCCTTGCAAACACATAAAGCAATGGACACTACTCTTTCTATCAATATTTTATAGACTATCCACTCATAGATTTATTTGCAGTGCCTCAAATTTATTTACACAACAGTCTTATTTCTACAAACACTACCAATAGAAATCTACACAAAAACTTCCAAATACAAATAGAAACACACTCCTATTCTTTAATTTACCTATACTATATAATTAATAAAAGATTGACAGGGTTACCGTCATCTTGAGCTCTCCCGTGAAGGGGTTATGCTCAGTGTGATTCTGATACCAAAAAGATGTAATCAAAGTCTAGGATGTTGTTACCCATGGTCATCAATGTAATCTATATTGAATCCAAGATAAGTGATATTCATCTTATGAAAACCACTTCTTAACATTTAAAATTTTTTATAGAAAAGATCCCAATTCACAAAAAAAAATGTATTTTATTTAGGATGAAGTTATTAAAGAGTTAATTATAATATACCTTACATCAAAAGAAACTCACCACACTAACCCTTAAAATCAATTTAAAAATTTTATGGTTGATATGATTGGGTCTCTGTTTGATATGTACAAAACTGAAAGAAATAAATTTATGACGTTGCAACTATGATAATGAGTGGAAAGGTCATGGATCGGTAAAACTTCTTTCATTTTTTTGTATTATTCCAACTAAATTTTCGATAAAACGACACTTCAAAAAACTATTTCAACGACATAACTATAGCAACTCTATTTGGGAAGGGAAAAATATTTAAATGATTACCTGTGTGAAAATTTCACGTGGACAAAACATTTGTGCATATCTTTGAAAGGTTACCACGTAATACACTAAATATATACATAACACTATTTTCTTCATAATAATTATGTTAACATTTTCATTGTATTTTTCTTCGTGCATTTAATGAAAGCATCTCAAAATTCTTTATGTTGCTTGCTTGATAATTCCATTTGGGCATATATTGATTCCAAGTCATAGGAGAATTGTGAGTTCGTCTATGATAAAGGAAATGGTTTTACTCAGTTCGGTTAAATGGCAATCTTTTTGGAATTATTATCTCATTAATTATTATATTTTATTTTTATAATATATATATATATATAGCATTATATTGTGTGGTTGATGTTAAAACATATAATGGAATACAATTATTAGTTACTTAATTCAATAGAATTTATTATTTTTCACTTATGATTAAGAAAAAATGCAATCATATGTCATGGTCCTAAAATGTTAATGTATGAGAGGTACTAAACTCACTTCATATTTCATTTTACTCCATTTCAAAAATTCTACAATTAGTGCAATCATCCCATCACCCAAAGGGAATCTAAAAAAATCAATAATGACATGATTATATCCTTAAAATCGAAGTTCCAATACACCATCCACTTCAAATTTGTTGGTTCAACACTTACAAATGTTGAAACATCTAGTCTTCACCTAGATCCAATATATTGAGCAATGCACTAATCCATTTTAACTTTAACTGGAGCAAAACTGAAATTAGTCAAGGCCCATTCTTATCATTGGAATACATTCAAGGCCCATTGAAATGATGATATGGTGAAAAATGATTTAGAGCAATCAAGTGATTGCATTGATTTCTACAATGATATAACACATATGCATCAAGTAGTTGTAATTGATTTCAACAATGATATAATCCAAAACAATAGGGTCCATTGATTTCAGTGGTGACCTAGTGAAAAATGATTTACATTAGTTGCATTGATTTCAACAATGATATACTGCATAACAGTAGGGTGCATTGATTTCAATGATGATACAGTGATAAATGATTTAGAGTAGTTGCATTGGTTTCAACAATGACTTAATGCAAAACAATAGGGTGCATTGATTTCATGATGATAGGATACCAAGAAAATTGGTCCAGTGCATTGATTTTAATAGATAGTGTAAATTATCAATTTGACTTTAATAATAACACAATGCAAACCATTTTCAAAATACATATTATAATGTTGCAAAAGATATTCTCATACATATTATAATGTTGCGAAAGATATTCTCATACATATTATAATGTTGCGAAATATATTCTTAATTATAAACTAAAGTCCATTGCTTTGTTTGCTTGGCTGTGAGTCCTCTATTAGTATTTGCACATTAAACAATTATAATTCTAAGATATATAGAATGCATTATTATATACAATGCATTAAAACCAAAAGCATGCACTAGAATGCAAATTGATTTATGAGGAACATGTGAGGTTGGAGAAAGAAATTGTTAATATTGGAAAGCAAGAGAGAGATGGTACAATGTTCACTCAATATATCAAGTGAAAGGTTGGAATAGTCTTCAGAATCAACTTCCTTTGTCATATGCTCAATATGAAATGATGAAAAAGCTAGGGGGTGTGGGTAAAAGAAAAGTTGTAGATGACATATTGAGAGTGGCCATTGTAATATATTTGTTATTTATTATATGCATTGTATTGCATTCTTGGTATTCTCCTTTTTCATCATTGAACATTACTACTTTTAATTATTATTCACTTTAATTCCATTTTAACTTTTAAGGTGGCCTTCTTGATAGTATTCTCTAAATTATAGATGATACTTATTAAATTTGAGAGGATCAAGTTCATCTAAAAAACATACATAATGATGATCATCTAAATTTTTGTTGTGACTGCCCGTAATTGGAACCAACTTAGAACCATCTTATCTCCAAATCTATCAAGCAGTAAGAGGGATGAAATCCCTCAAGGTGCAAACATTTCCTCAAGTTTTTCACCTCAAGGGATTTGATCCCTCTTGACACTCGATAGATTTGGAGTTAATATGGATCTACAGTAGTGTATTTCAATTTGAGATGGTGTAAAAGAAGGCATGCGTGATAGGATCACTTGGCCTTTTTTTCAAAAAATCATTACCAACATGTTTAGAATGAGAAAATAGGAAGATGTTATTCTCCAAAATGTTCAAGGACTTGTAGTTCCAATTGCACATGATATAAATAGAGGAGTTGTAGTACATATTTGGATGCATTCTCTCCCCATAAGCAATATTGAAATCAAACATGGAAATGTGTTGCATGCTCTCATGACAACAATACCATCATTTCCTTCCATGTGTGTGGTAGTCATTGAGGCAAAGATGAATGCTGTTAATATGTTGGTAACAATGACATCATATCCTTGGTGGTTTTTCTTGAAAAACAATGTGAAGATTTGACATTGAGAAGTTTGATCACTATATCATCAATGATATAGTATTTTGTTTGCAACAAGGAGTTTTAAGACTATGGGGAATGAAGAAAAAATCCCTAACAACCCATCTAAATATTCTTACCACCATTTTTATTGTCATTGTGAATTGGTTGCGAAATCTATCATAGAGATTGCTATGATACTCATTGTTATTGATGATAATGTAAATGATGTTAGTAGGAACCTTCTTGAAGATAGTGATGACACTATTGAGGAGCGTTAATTAAATCAAATCAACAAATAATCAAGTCTTTGAAGAAATAAATGACTTGTTGTTGGGAATGAGAGGCACTATAAATGTTATCTTGTGTACAATAACATGAGAGACCAAATTTATGGGATAAGATAGCCAAGTAAAATCATCAATTTATTGGAGATTTTATTCTTGATGGTTTTTCTATCCAGTTCAACGAAATCTATTGTGTATGAAATATTGTTCTTTGTTGGTTTCAATTTTACTTTTGGTAACTGTCTAAAATTTAACAATGACACTAACTTCGTGACTTATCAAATATAAGAGGCGGGAAAATACATTTTAATTGTTTAGGTAAAATCCTATTTAAATTCCATTGGGAGAGTTACCACTTGAAAATACATGGTTATTTCACATATTCATTGGCATACTTCTCTCATCAACACAATGGGAATCCATGGGAGTTCAATGAAAATTATAGGTTAGTAGAGAAACTTGGAGGCTATGCACCCTATTCTATCTTTCCCAAGTATCATTTCATTCATCATCCAATGCCAAGAACACATGCGTAAAGGGGTTATATTACTGGATTGATGGAGGCTTTTCTAGAGGGATATTTTACCATGAGTTTCGATTTGGGAACTTTTGGTTACATGGCTTACATTACCATTTGTTGCATCATTGATGGAGCACCATATTCCTAGGTTGAACCTAGGGCCCAAGACTACATGGATGGATGATGAAGAAAATAAAGGAACCTTAGTAAATGAACACAATACCATAGGATATGTCCAAGGAATGACTTATGGAAAGGTATTTAAGTCAAACAAGGTCAACCAAATTAAACACACTACCTTGTAGGAGGCCTGGAGCATGCCATGTGGCAAGAAAAGAGGCCAAAGGAAAAATTCCCTCTTTATAAAGGTTCCATGTCATGTTAGAATCATTTGTATGGTAAAAAAAGGGTCACTTGATGAGGAGTGATACACTCCAAGGTTTGAAAAGAATGATATTTGGTTTCTTGAACATGAATCTCCCTGCTAAAGAGGGACATCCTCTTCAAGAAGTTGTATAAATCACTCTAAAGGGGATTTATGGGACATATTGTTCATAATATTTGGAGTAACTTCAAGGATAAGATGTTACCTATCAAATTTTAACTCAATCAAACCCTAAAAGATACTCTAAGAGTGCCTCCTAGATATAGTGTTTGTAGCGCTCTTTTAATAGTATTCTATTGATTAGGCCTTGGTCTAAAATGTAGAAATATATGAGGATTTCATTTTCTAGAGGCATGGTTGGTACATAGGGAATTCCCCTCCAAGAACTTAGTTGAATATATTTATGAGGGTTGGAGGAAGGGTGAGTTCAAGTTGAGATTTTCATTTTTTTTAATATATTTTTCATTTTTTAAAAGGTTGGATGTTGAATTGTGTAATCCTTTATATTTCTCGCGTATCCTAGGATATCTGAATGGGATCCTTGATCTAGGATGGGATGATCACATTTTGAAGTTCCATGGACACATTGATTCACCCAAACTACATGTTACATATTTCATTGAACTTATTTCATATCTTAATGTTGTCCATGAGGATGTCATGATTAAAATATTCTCCTTGGAAGATGGTGCAGATGAATGGTTTCATAGTTATTGTCCAAACGAAATAACTGCATTTGTAGGTTTACCTTAATCATTTCACAAATATGGTGATCTTATCTAAGAAGAATAAAAACGAGTTAAAGATGTAGTTGTTAAGCCACATGATATCCATGCCATGTGTGATGATGAACCTAAAAGGAGAGAAGATATAGAGGACCTAATGCTCTCATATTGGAGTCTAATGACCTCTTGGCTGAAAACTACGAGGCATTGATGTCCTTTGTTGAGCTAATGAAATAAAATATGCTAAGCTAGACCATGAGGAGATTGGAATGATTTTCATGAGGATCACTTAGATGACAAAATTTCTCTTTCATCACATGAGCCACTTGTACATGAAATTTCAAATCTAGATGACGGGAAGTTTATTGAAGTTCCTTAACACCTTGTTGTAATATGATATAGAAGGACATTGGTGGCCACCCACCTAGTCCACTTACTCAAAGACAGTTTCCCAACTTGGTAGTTTTTTATGGTTTTTTAGGTCCTGATCTTCTGGGGCTGTTTGAGGCTCTAAATGACATTTTTTTTCCATGGTTTCACCTAGATGATGACAAAAGGCATTGTCTGGGCCGAAAACACAGATTCATTATTGGTTGGACCTTTTTGACGGGATACCGAGCACCCCAAATGGATATCGTATGCAAAAGTTGAGCCCTTGGGAAGTTGATGTATCAACTAACCACATCGGGGCCCACAAACCTTTTGGCGTTTCATCTCCGAGGTTAGGGTTTTTGATGTTTAGGGTTTTCTCATTTATTCTTTATGCTAAAAAGGAATTTTGGGCCTCATTGTAACATAGTCCTTGCGGATAAGCATAACCGACACATCTCTTTTTAGAGATAAGGTACCACCGTCTAGAGCTAGTTTGTATAGCTTTACAATTTATAGTGTTTTTCCAGTCCAATCATTTATAGTATTTGGGTTTTACTGTACTACTGTGTTTTCTACAAAATATTTGTGTGTATTTCTGTTTTATATCGCTACCTTCATTTCATTATCCAAATAATCCATATCATAATACCTCATGGATATCTTGATGATGAAGACTATTGAAGTTTATTAATTCAATCTTGTTCCAAAAGAAGCATCTCATAATGGTGATGTACACTTGCAAGAGGACATTCCAGTAGCCATCATCATTTTTAGTTAAGGGTTGGCAAATTATGGTGAATTCCCTTTTCAAATTGAAGAACACAATGATGTAATTTTTGAAGAGTTGAAAGGGATAATATCTTGTAGAGAAACCCTTGGAGGATGAATATTTTTTAGGTGCTTCCACTGGCTCATGTGTTGAAAAACATAACAACCTAGAGGATGATGACATGGATACTCTTTTTGGAATTGGGAGAGTCCATAGATGGGATGTGGATTGCTGATTTATTCATGGAGATCCCATCTTTCACACAAAAGGTGAGATCTTGATGGAGGAGGATATAAATTTACAAATTCCATTTGTAACAAGCATTGGGAGCCATTCCACTATGCATGAAGAGGACATTGCAGATACTATTTCCTTTGTTATTGAAAAACCAAAAGATGTTGAGGTGTGTGATGGATATTATATTGTTGATCAACATCCATATGCTATATCAAGAGGGAAAATGTTTAGTAGTACATGAAGCATTATCATCACATTACACATGACTACAATTTCCAGCCATTGATATCTTCAGCTTGTACCCTTTATATGTACAAAAAATAAAAAAAGGGTTTGTATTTTTAAGGTTGTGGAATATTTGGGAAATAAAAATGTAAAATATTTGATGTATGCCAACGTTTTTCAGCCTTCTAAAAGAGGGCATTAAGATTTAAATCACGAGATGATTTGTTTTTCCATGTCTGTATTTTTATGGCATGAACCATGTGGAGGTTTGTTAAATGGCAGTGAAAGAGGGAAAACAATTTTTTTGCAAGTTTATCTTGGAGCCACCTTCTAAAATCTTATTTATTGAATCTTGGGTGGATGATCTATGTGGCAAAAAAAGTGGAAGGTTATTAAAGTATTTGGAGAGGAAATTTGTTGTGAATGAGGATGATTCATGGATTCATGATGAATTGTCCTATTCATGTATTGGAGGTAGATTTTATATCAGCCCTATCCAACATTGGATAGAGAGAGCATGTAGTAACATAAACCAACAAGGTTGTGACCTTGATGCCTTCCTCCATCATCAAGAATTCACTTCGGTTTTCAACCACATAATGAAAAATGTTCTATCCTCTTCTTGCATGAGGTTTGATATAACATTATGTTGGTTTGTTCCCAAGCACAAGGGAATATCTCATGTTTTTATTGAGGTTATTCAGTGGCTACAATGGATCTTTTATTTCACTTATAATTTCATATTCTTGTTGTAGAATATGGTAGGAAGATTATGTTCTATGTTCGTGAGGAATAAGTTTCATTTATGCTATGCTATCTTTTGCATTCTTGGCTTGTTCCTTATTTGTAGAGCCCCTTGAGAATGAGTAGTTAGATGAATATTCTCAAGACTGATTTTGTAATAAATTAGAATTGAAGACATATTGTATCACATGATGGGGATATGAAGTTTTTTATCCATTTCATCATGGACAACCGTCCTTTTAATTCACCTTGTAGTTATATATTCAACATGATGCCAAATATTTTGGAGTTTTCTTTCACCTTGCAAGGGAGTGTAGTCCCCATATGGAACTAGTTGTTAACCCATTGAAAATGTATGGTTATTTCATAGTTTCATTGACATATTTCTTGGAATCAACACAATAAGAATCCATGGGAGTTCAATGATAATTATAGGCCATGAGAGAAACTTGGAGGTTATGCACCTTATTCTATTTTTTCCAAGCATCATTTCATTCATCGTCTAGAAACGAAACAAAGGGGAAAAGGGGTTATATTGTTGGCCTGATGGAGGCTTTTTTGTAGGCATATTTCATCATGAGATTCCATTTGGGTACATTTGACACATATTTGGGGAATGATTACATGGATTACATTACGATTTGTTACATCATTGATGGAGTGTATTATTCCTAGGTTAAACCCAAGGTCTTGGATCACATGGATGGATGGTGAGAACAATAAAGGAATATTAGGAGATGATTGGATTACCATATTACATGCCCAAGGCATGAATTATGGAGAGGTACGTTGATTAAGTTTTCATTGATGCCAACAGTGTCTGGTCATTGATGCCAACAGTTAAGTCTTGGTGCCCCTTGTGGAGCCCCTGAGGGTTAGTGTTTGGTTTGTGGTTGTTTGTGTCAAGAGGAGACCTTTTGAATTTGTACAAGCCCAAGCTTGAATTCCTTGGAGGCCTTGGGACAATGGAAAAATCCCTGGATACCATTAACTTGGTTAAGTGCCCCTAAGCTGTATCTTGGTCCCATTGAGTCCATTGTTGTATCCTTGCTCCTGGTTGTCTTTTGGTTGATGGTCTTTGTGCTACTTGTACTTGTTCTGGTCTCTTGATTGGTTGTTGGATGGATGATGTGGTAGTTTATTCCTTGGATCCCACACACTTTCCCTTACACTCTTGCACTTGGTTTATATTGTCAATAACGATATCCTTGTCTTATGGAGCCTACAAACCTTAGACAAATGCTTGCCAATGACTAATAATATACCCGCAAAAGATAGAAGATACACCCACAAGGCCTATGAGAAAATGCCCGCGGGCCTTATGGAGTGATTCCCATAGATTACAAAAGCAATGCCCGCAACTTATAGAATAAATGCCTGCGGACCTTGGATAATATGCCCACAGGCCCTTAAAGAGAATGCCCGTAGCCTTGAAGAAAAATGCCCACTAATAACCTAGGAGATATGCCCGCATAAGCCTAAATAAAATTCCCACAGCAATGATAAAAATGCCTAGAAAAGTCTAAGGAAGATGCACGTAGGCCCAAGAGAAAATGCACGCAGGGATTAAGGAAAATGACTGCATAAGGTCATGGAACCTTTGGAGATGGTATTAAGTGCACGAGAAGATTTGGACACATTTGGTTGCTTGTTGTTGATGTTGATGGAGTTGGTCCTTAATCCCACAAGTCTGGTTCTTGAAGCCCATTGCACAATGACATATGGTGGCTTGGTTGGAGTCCTACATGATATCTTGATGGCCTTGGTGATGCATTCTTGCTATAACAATGATGATGACGTATTTGAAGCTTTTGTCCTTGAAGCCATTGATATGATGCCCTTGCAAAATTAAAATTACATAAAAATCAAATTTTTATTAAAATGTCAATTAAAGACACGATGCATTAATTCTGCTCTACGTTGATAAGACAAAGTTCTAATTAATTTCAAGTTGATTTCAAGTCAATCTTGATGCCCCGCACAAATTGAAGGATTTAAGGATGAAGGACCATGTCTTCTCAAGCACGACCCTCATAGGATGATTTTACTCATCAAGACCTTTCTGTTGATATGTAGATTTCCCTCTAACTCCTCACGGTTGGAGAGATATTGATTTTTGAAGTTGTGTGGCAATGTTACCCTTATTGTAAGGTCGGCCAGCCTAATAAATTTTTTTTTAATTAAATTTTTTATCTTTGTGAAGTCAGCCAGCTTGGAGTCTGTTCACAAGTTTGTGTATAAATACCTAGACGCCTAGCCCTTCATTTGTGCAAAAAGCATGTGATATTCTAGCTCTGAAATTTGGGTAGCCTTAGTACTTCTAGGGCATCCGAACAACAGCAAGCTCCTGATCTTCTTTGACCTCAGATTGCTAGAGTACATAGTGACTGATCTTTTGAAGGTAGCCAAAGGCAAGGGCATCTTATATCTGAATTCGGGTAAGCCAATACACTGAGGCAATATTCTCCTTCAAAATTTCGGGCTACTTCAGTAAGGAATTCGTGGACTGTCTCCTGAACTTCGATGGTCTGTCTTAGGGTCTGATCTCTGAAATTCAGACTGATTCTCTCTGCAATTTCGGGCTGCTACATATTTTTACTGTCTCCTCTCTCTCTGCAAACTCGGACTGTAGGATTTCCAGACTGTTTCTCTGATTTTTTTTGGGGCAACCTTCATCATTGTCTTTTGCAATTTCAGGCCAGAATACTACTCTTTACATAGAGCAGGATTATTATAAGAAGACTGTAAGTGGTTATACAGTATTTATCTTAACTAAGTTTAATCTTGTCTAGTTAAGTCTTCTTGGTTAGGGTTTGTTGTAGACTTTGACAAGTATGAATTAATGAAGTATGAATTGAACCATCCTTTTGACAGTAAAACAATATGTTTGATGTGACAAGATGTAAGTGTTCTTTGATTGCATGATAAGATGACATTGACATTGTTGTAAGGGTTTTCATTGACTAAGTGGATTAACCTAAGATTGACTTGTTAGTGGTTGACTATGAGCCTTAAATGTTATCTGAGTAAGATTGGCAAGTTGATGATTTGACTTCGTATCTTGACCAAGTAAATGTTGTTTGATTGATTTGACAATACTTCTCTTGATTGATTTGTGATGTGATTGGTTTTGGGTAATGGTTGGCTTTTCAGTATTGAGAAACCATTGACTAGTTGACTATGAGTATTTGACTATGTCCATGTTTGACAAGTTGTCATTATATAAGACTGTATTGAAAGTGCTCTTTGAATTAATATATTGATTAGATAGGTGGTATAGCATTGACTAAGTTGGTTGAAGACATGAGATAATTGACTTAGCTAGTTGTGGATTAACTGAGTTTGACCTTGTTGATTATGTTGAGTATGATTGGATAAGTTAGTTGTGGTTGTACTAACCT
Organism: Larix kaempferi; assembly: GCA_027924585.1. Taxonomy (NCBI): domain Eukaryota; kingdom Viridiplantae; phylum Streptophyta; class Pinopsida; order Pinales; family Pinaceae; genus Larix; species Larix kaempferi. The sequence continues at coordinate 2,149,510 of BSBM01000488.1, forward strand.
TGCTTATCTCAAGTACACAAGCAACTTGATATAGGTTGGTTCAGTTGAGCAGAATTGGCACAGGCTGTCCTATGTGTAGTTGGTCTAACTCAGATTGGATGAGTTGTATGAGTAGTTGGTTTGACCCAGGTGGTCTGGTATATAGTTGGTTGAACTCAGAGTTACTGATTCGAATGATGTGAACAACAGATTGATTGGTTAGTTGATGAGTAGTGTGGCACAGTTGGGGTTCAAATGATCAGTTGACAGTTGATGAGCAATGGTCAGTTAATGTGAAGTGACAGTGGTTGTGCAGTGTAGTACAGATTGTGCAGTGTGGTACAGGTGTTGGATAGTAGATCCACATGATTAGTGTAGTTTGTGGTTCATTAGTTCAGTTTCTATCTTCATATCAGGGTGGCAGGACGAGGCAAGGAAATATAGGGAGCTAAGGATTCCTTTAGGTTGTAGCCTGTAACCCAGGGGGTTGTAGCCTCCTTCCAGTTGTAGCTAGAGAATTGAAGTCTTTGTAACAAAGGGGGTTGTTTACTTCTTCCAGTTGTTGCTGGTAAATTATTATTATAAAGGCTTCTGTGGTTTTTCCCCTAGGACCAAGGTTTGAGAACAAGAAAGAGATGATTGGATTACCATATTACATGCACAAGGCATGAATTATGGTGAGGTAGGGGTAAAAAAAGGCCCAAATAAGTAAACACTCTACTTTGTAGATGGACTAGAGAATGACATGTGGCAAGAAAAGAGGCTAGAGGAAGAATTTATTTTTTAGAAAGGTGTCATGTGGCACTAGAAGCATTTTTATGGGAAAAAAGGGGTCACTTGATGAGGAGCGATTCACTCTAAGGGTTGAGATTGATTATATTTGGTTGGTTTATCTTGACAATCTACCCTCTTAAAGAAGGACATCCTCTTCAAGGAGGCATCTAAAGCACTCCAAAGGGGATTTATGGGGCATCACACATCATCCAAGGCATGTTGTTCACATATTTGGAGTGAACTCAAGGAGGAGTTATCACTCATCAAATTTTGACTAAATCAACCCTAAAAGCTTCTCTAAGAGGAGCCCCCCTAGTTCTGGGGTTTTTAGTTTTCTTCTAATATTATTTTATTGATCAGGGTTTGGTTGGAAATGTAAAATAGAGGAGATTTCCATTTCCTAGAGGCATGGTTGGAAGATAAGGAATTATGCTCCAAGAACTTGGTTTAATATTATCTTTGGGGGGATTGGAGCAACGACAATTTCAAGTTGAGGTTTCTGTTTTTAACAAAGTTTTCATGGGATGATTTGATGGCTGAAAATCACTCTTACAAATTGTTGGTGTAATATTTCCAGAAGGGAGAATTCACTCCAATAAGAAGACAATAGGGTAGAGGTTTCACCCTTTATTTTGTTGGTTGTAATTATTGTTCATTTTTTTATTTTTTTTCTATTATTTATACATATTGATAGGCCTTGGTTATTATTTTATTGTTCATGGTTGTATGTTATTACTTGGTTGTTTGGTACTTGTTCTAAGGTGCATATTTGGAAGGATACTCCTTTAATTTTATGCATATCGAAGAAGATACATATGGTTAGCATGTATTTTTAATAGCCTAAATATGCGTCTTCATCATATTCGAACCCTCTTGTCCATTGGTCTTGAATCCATAACCCCATTGGATAGGATTTGGTATTAGTAAACTTCACCATCCATTTCAATCCAAAAGAGTATCATCAACAATTTTTCTAGGGTCCCCTCCTTCTACCAAAGAAGAACTAACCTAAAGTGAGAGAAAGTATTGTTGTGGTGACATTGGGCAATATTCCTAAGTGCCCCTAGGGTTTCACTTTGTGAAATAAAGTTGTAACATTTGAAGTGCAAGTTTTGGAAGTAACATGGAGATTTAGACTCACCGCAGTTGATTACAAATCATATACATATATAAAATGTTTTAGCATTTAAAAAAATGATGAAATATAATTCTGTACATATCATATCTAATATGGATTTTGTAAATCTCTCATATGGATCCATATGATCAATATAAGACATGTATAGGCATGGATCATATACAAATATAGACCAGATATGGATTCATACTAGATACAAATCCACATGGATATAAGGGGGAGGAGGGCATATACTGTAACTTACTGAAAAAATATGTCATATGATAAGAGATTGGGACTTTGGGATTCCATCTTAGGATATCCGAGGCCTTGAGCATAGCAAATTAATTGGGACTTGAAGCAAAAATATTTTAGTATAACTTTGTTCTTTTAGGTTCTTTGATCTCCCATGAAAGAATATTTTTTATGCTTATGAAGAGGGCATGCTAGGGGATTCTTATGAACTCCTTAGGTTATCTCTTTTATCCATTACAAATGGGTGTTCCTTGGAGTCCGTGGAAACCATTTAGAGATATTCTCTACTTTTATGTCCACACTTTGAGAGAGCCAACAACAATTGTATATACTATTATAGATAATCTATGGGTGAACTTGATATCTTTGACTACAATATCAATAGTACCCTCGACACTAGTAGAAAAAAATAGACTACATGCAAATTCTCTTGGTGGGTTCTGGGGCATAGATTCAATGGTTTTTGAAACATATGAAATTTCCTAGAGAGGAAACTCAATGGTTCAAGTCCTACCATAGAAGTAGAGTAAGATTAGGAAACTATATACCCAAACTAGGTAACAAGATTCTATTGTCATGTTAGTAGATAATGATTCAACCAATAAAGAAATATAACAAAGTCCATACAACACATCAACCAATATTGTTTGAGAAATGTTGTAATGTGTGCATATAGAGTGGAATACTAAGAAACTTATTAGCATTTATAATTTATATAGGTTGCTAACTTTCCTTAATCATGTTGTAGACAATACCATGGAAAAATCGGGCTCTACTTGGAAATATCCAACCAAAGCATGGTTATATGTCCTCTCTATTGCTTTAGAATAATTATTCTTAGAAATAAAAATGGACATTGTAGACTAAAAAATGGAAGTTAATGATGTGACCTAAAGCTACATCATGAACATGAATTTATTGAAATTCCCCCCCCATCACTCTTGGTGTTTCTTGAAATGATAATTTGCAAGTTAAAGGAGTCCATAGTGATGGATTTTGATACCCTGCAACCAAACTGCCTGAATGCAAGCATTGATTGCTCCTCGATACTCTGCCTCTGCTGAAGATAAGGCAACGACTGCCTACTTTTTGCTTGACCAGAAAATAGGTCATGTGCCAATCATGAAAACATATCCGGAAGTGGAATTCCGATCAATGCTATCACCCGCCCAATCTGAATCAGTTAATCCAACCAAGTCAAGATCGAAATCCGCGGCATAGTGAATGCCAAAATGTCTCGTACCCTGCACATAATGCAAGATCCTTTTGGATTTTTTCCAGTGAATATCATGGGGCTTCTGCATGTACCTTGACACAACACTCATGGCATAAGAAATATCAGGCCTAGAGTGTGTCAAATACAAAATACTACCAATCAGTTTTCGGTAGAGTATAGGATCCACCAACGGTGTAGAATCACCATCCTCAAGATTGATTCCTGAGAGGAATGGGAATGGTGCCGATTTACATTCTGACATATTGATCTTATTTAGTAGGTCCAAAGCATATTTTCATTGATAAATCATTATCCCATCAAAATTCTGAGTGATTTCGAGACCAAGAAACTGCTTCAGCATGCCTAAATCACTCATATCAAATGCTTAGTGTAAAGCGGTTTTTATAGTGCCGATCGAAGCAAGATTGCTTTCAGTAATCAATAAGTCATAAACATAAAGTACAATTATCATAAAATTTTCTTCATGTTTCTATAGATTATCTGATTTTCATCTCACAAAGTTTTGCGACAGAAGAAAGGAGTCCATCTTTGCATACCAAGTTCTTGGGGCCTGTTTTAAACCATACAAAGATTTTCTTAATCTGCAAACAAGTGTCGTATATGATATGTAACCTTCAGGATGATTCATGTAGATATATTCCTGAATATCCCCATGAATAAATTCACTCTTCACATCCATGTGGTGCACCTTCTAGTGCTTGGATGCGGAAATTGCCAAAACTAGGCGGATTGAGTCCATTTTTGCAACCGGTGCAAACGTTTTTGTGTAGTCCACACCATGGACTTGTGAGAAACATTTTGCCACCAATATTGATTTGTATTTTCAAGTTGAACCATCAGCATCCACCTTGGTTCGGTAGACCCATTTTCATTGAACCAATTTCCTCCCAGGTGGAAGTGAAACTAGCTCCCATGTTGCATTTTTCTGAAGAGAATTGTACTCTTCATCCATGGCGGTTTTCCATCTCAGATATCGGTGGGAATGGTAGTATGATTTTGAATCTGATCCAACCATAAAAAAACACTTTTCGGACAGCAATGGATCATCGTATGAAAGAGCCATACCTGCTCTTTGAAATTCTGCTCGGGTTCTTCTTGGCTCAATAGGGTTTCCAATGTTAGAACCGACAGATGTGAGAGTCTTTTCTGGCCACTTTGGAAATTGATGGGGCTCATCTAGATTTGAATCCGAACCTGATATTTCATTTTCATTAATATCATATATAATATCAGAATATCAGAACATAAAATTTAAGTATCATCTCCTGAATCTTCTTCTAGAAGAGGAAGCAATTTTGCAGTTTCTTCCTCCACTAGTTGTAGATCTTGAAGCATTTCTTCAAATTGGACACTTCTCTCGATGAATATTCTTTTGGATATGATATACATGAGTTTGTATCCTTTGTATTCTTCAGAATATCCAATGAGGATGCAATTAGTACTTTTTGGTTCCTAATATCTTCTCTTCTCAATCGGAATTCTAACCCATGCAATGGACCCGAAAACCCTGAGATGTGACACATCAGGTTTGTGACCAGTGTAGGATTCCAAAGGAGTTTTCCCTTTGAAGGATTATTGTAGAACTTAGTTCTGAATGTATACAGAAATATTCATGGCCTCATCCCAAATATTTGAAGCCAAACCTTTCGACTCAAGCATACAAGTAGCCATCTCTTTCAATGCTTGGTTTTTCCTCTCCGCTATACCATTTTGTTGAGGTGTGTAGGGGACTGTGTGCTGGATTTGGATTCCATTTTCCGCATAAAGTTGCAGCATATCAGTTTTGATATATTCTCCATAATTATCATATCTAAGATATTTTAGCAGTATCAGTCTCAACAAAAGCCTTGAAATTCTTGAATCTTTCAAACACTTCTGATGTGTTCTTGAGAAAGTAGACCCATGTGAACCTGGAAAAGTCATCAATGAATGTGAGAAAATACCTTGAGACATTCATGGATGGATTTTGTAATTGACCATTGATGTCACTGTGAATCAGCCCCAAAATACAAAAATATCTGCTAGCTTTTCCTCGATCAAACTTATGCTCATGATGCTTTCCAATTATGCAACCTTTACATATCCCTTTTGAGGATTTAATGTTACGAAAGCCTTCAACCATGGAATTATTTTGTATCATCTGCAAATACTTGTAATTAAGGTGTTCAAACCTCTCATGCCATAGCCGACTAACCTCATTTCCATGAGTGAGAAGGGAACTTGGCTTTGAATAGGGTAGAAAGTGGGAAAAATCATATGTTTTTGCAGCATGATTTTCCTTGCCTGTTGCAATGAGCTTTCCCGTGGTAATTTCAAAAATTTAAACATCATTGGGGTTGAATACAACCTTCTTGGGAAAATTGGTATGTGTCATTTGATACACAGAAAGAAGGTTCAAAGCTAAAGAAGGGACCAACATAACATTTTGAAAACTGCCATGTTCTAAGTGGATTGTACCTTTTCCTTTTGATAAAATTTGTGAAACATCTCCCATGTGGATGGAGATGAAGCTGTCAAAGTCCAATGATGAGAAAGAGTCTTTGCTTGCAACCATGTGATTCAAAGCTCCTGAATCTATGAAAAGAGCGTTTGAATTCGAAACACTTTCCCATGAGTGCATGACCTCTTTCTGGATGATCATTCTGGTCTCCATTGCCCTTCTTCCTTGCTCCATCTGGACTAAGTAATATTGTTCTTCTCCAAGAGAAGGGCCATCTGATCAATAGTCGTCTTCATGCATGATATTTCAGGATGAAATCCCTTGCCATAGTATGAACACTTTGTCTTCTCCTTTCCCTTTTGCTTGTCTTTTATTGAGCCTGAGGGCTCATCTGATTGCTTGGTCTTCTCCTTCTTCTTAGGATGATCAAACTTGGTCTTCTCCTTCTTATTTGTTAGGATATTCCTATACTCCATCCTAGTCCTACTAGCCTTCCAGTCATTTTCATTTTGAGTCATGCATGCAAAATTAGGGTTTGCATGCATTCTAGGTCATCAGTCCCAGCACCTAGTCCTTAGCAAACTAGCCCCTGGAGCTTCTTTCAGATCATTTCTAGGCCTCCCAATGACTAATGTGCCCTCCTTTGCTCCACTACATGACAAGGGCGCCTTCTTCACCTACCAGTCCAGTTATATTCATTTATATTGAGTTATCTTCAGTTATTTCCTTGATTTAAGGATTAACTGACTCTTTATTGAGTTTATCACTCTCTTGGACCTCCAGTGAGACTAGATTGACCATTTTGACTCCAGTTAACTCCTATGGCGCCCTCCACTGAGCCTCCTTCACTATATTAGTGCTTCCATGTGCCAGTTACACCAACCACATTCAGTTAGACTCATTTTGACTCCTGGTTGATCATTACTTGTGCATTGATGACTTCACTGATGAGAAGGTGGACTCCTAGTTAGGCATTGATGACTCTCCACTGATTATGGATCTGTTCATGAAGGCCAATTCGAATTCCTCCTAGTGAATTCGAATCCTCATACTCAACATTGTATATTTACCAGTTTACTATTCAGTTTAATGTAACATGTGTAATTATTCTGCCTCAATCAGAGTTTCTTTGGATCTAAGTTCTATTGCTTGTCTCTTCTTATATTATTCCTAAATTCTTTCATTGTGAGGTTTACATCATCTCTTTGGATCTTATGCAAGAAATTTCACATGGTATCAGAGCCAATTGAGAGTATATTCTACCTCCATTCTTGAGAGTTTTTTGCAGGTATTTCGAAGTTCCAGCAGCAGATTCAGCAGATTTCTATTTTGCACTTGTTCAAGCAGTCAAGACGAGCAATTCGAATGCTCCTTCTTCTATACTTCTCACTCCTTTCAATTATTTCGAATGGAAGAGAAAGATGATTGTATTCTTGCAGTCAAAAGGGTTTACTAGAATAGTTGAGGAAAAGGATGCCATACCACATCAAGCTGAAAAGAGAATCAAGCACCTAAACAAAATGGATGAAGCCTTTGGATGCATATGCCTTCATATATTTGATGATCTATTGTTTCATACTGATGGATTGAAGTCTCCAAATGATTTATGGATAAAATTGAGGATTCTTTTTGGAAAACAAGATGAACTAAGAGGCTACATTCTTGAGAATGAATTGGTTGCCCTTCAACCTAGCAATTTCGAGAGCATCCAAGATTTCTTCTCCAAATTTCAGAATCTGGTTTTGCATTGCAAGCAATGTGGCATCACTAAAAGTGATGAGCAATTGATACTCTCTATATTGAGCAAACTTGGTTCTCAATTTTCTGTCTTTGTATCTACCTTTCATTCTGTTCGAATGTCCATCCCTGGATGGAAGTTTCCCACCTTAAGTGACTTTATTGAAGCTCTCACTCAAGAAGAGAACAAATTGTTTCAAATGGGTGCCATCAAAACCTCCAGAGATTTAGCTCTTTAGCTGGTGAATCAAGTGGAGCGAATGCAAAAGGGGGACAAAAAGGCAAAGGCAAGAAACCTTCAAGATCCAAGAATGACAAACAAAAGAGACCTAATTGTACCTACTGCAAGAGAGGAAACCATCCTGAGCATGCCTGCATGCATAAGAAGATTGATCTTCTAACCAAGCTTCTTGAACAAAACCAAATTGTTGTTCCAAAAGAAGCAAAGATGTCTGATTCTGGAAGTGGATCTGATGATTGTCATGCATTGATGGCTGGTTTTTCAAAGACAAAAGCTCTCCTCATAGATTCTGGAGCTTCCAACCACATGATGGCACAAGAAGAATCTTTCTCCTCTTTGGATCTCCAAGATGGGCCTACCATTCACATGGGAGACAACTCTCAGATTTCTTCCAAAGGTTTGGGTACAGTTCATATGGAGCATGGTAAGTTCAAAAATGTCTTATTTGTTCCTTCTCTTACAGCTAATTTGTTGTCAATATATCAAATGACTCATACAGGATCTCCAAAACAAGTAATTTTTGGTCCAGACACAGTAGAGATTACAGAAATCTCCACTAGAAAGGTTATAGCGAATGGGATTGCTAATCATGCCTCAAAGGCATATGAGTTCTCACACTTCATGCCCTTCTCTCCAACTATTCCTTCAGATTCTGATGAAGATCACAGTGACTTCTCTTCCAGTGACTCCTATTCTAGTGAAGAAGAAGATCAAGATTTTGATGTTGAGATCATGGTTCAAGAAGATTCAGAACCAACACCTATTCTCAATCCAGATTCAAGAGAAATATGTTCTCACACAGTCCTTGCTACTACTGAGAACACAGTTGATGATTTATTTGCTTATAGAACTACTAGACTTCAGCAGCATGCTAACCTTGCATTATGCCATCCATCTCTCCATGAGAGATGGAGCATGATGATGGGATTCTCTCTTCCATCTTTTGGGAAGACTACTCATGTTCCATTCGCTCCAGATACAGAAAAAGTTCCTGAAAGACTTGCTTCATCCTCCACACAGTGGTAGACCTTCCTACATGGGATCTTTTGCAAAATTTTTCACTGATGAAAGATTCTTTCTTTTCTGCATGATGGTTCTTTGAGTTATTTACTGTTCTTTTGAGGGGGAGTATTTTTCCCATGAGGTTTTTCCCATTTCCTCAGTTTATGGACAGTTATGTATTTTATTATCATTTCATTTATTGTATGGGTGACCTTTGGTCCTAGTTACCAGGGCCCAGGATGGATTAAGGGGGGGTTTTAGGATATTCCTATACTCCATCCTAGTCCTACTAGTCTTCCAGTCATTTTCATTTTGAGTCATGCATGCAAAATTAGGGTTTGCATGCATTTTGCATGCATTCTAGGTCATCAGTCCCAGCACCTAGTCCTCAACAAACTAGCCCCCGGAGCTTCTTTCAGATCATTTCTAGGCCTCCCAGTGACTAATGCGCCCTCGTTTGCTCCACTGCATGACAAGGGCGCCTTCTTCACCTACCAGTCCATTTATATTTAGTTATATTAAGTTATCTTCAGTTATTTCCTTGATTTAAGGATTAACTGACTCTTTACTAAGTTTATCACTCTATTGGACCTCCAGTGAGACTAGATTGACCATTCTGACTCCAGTTAACTCCTATGGCGCCCTCCACTGAGCCTCCTTCACTATATTAGTGCTTCCATGTGCCAGTTACACCAACCATATTCAGTTAGACTCAGTTTGATTCCCGGTTGATCATTACTTGTGCATTGATGACTTCACTGATGAGAAGGTGGACTCCTAGTTAGGCATTGATGACTCTCCATTGATTATGGATCTGTGCATGAAGGCCAATTCGAATTCCTCCTAGTGAATTCGAATCCTCATACTCAGCATTGTATATTTACCTGTTTACTATTTAGTTTAATGTAACATGTGTAATTATTCTGCCTCAATCAGAGTTTCTTTGGATCTAAGTTCTATTGCTTGTCTCTTCTTCTATTATTCCTAAATTCTTTCATTGTGAGGTTTACATCATCTCTTTGGATCTTATGTGGGAAATTTCACATTATTTTGATTTCATTTAGAATTATTAGCCTTGGGTCCTCCAACAAATAGGGCTTGATCTTTGGAGGATCTCATGGACCCCATCTGAACAAGCTTGTCACGTTCTCTGGCTAAGGATTCAATGAATGCATTCAAGGATGAAATCTTCCAATTCATAATGGTGAGTTTTTCCGAATGAAAGGTAGAGACAAACACGTAACAATATGCTCCTAGTTTTGAAAGGATTGAGAGAATCAACTGATCCTCCTTCTTATCGACACCACATTGCTTCAACTGAAGCACCAAATGCTTTAACTTGGTGAAAAAATCATTGATGGTTTCGAAATTTTCAGGATTTAGGGAAATAAATTCATTCTCTAACTGATAAGCCCTCATCTCATCCTTCTTTCCAAAGAGTTTAGCAATTTGTTCCCATACTTATTTTGGAGTCTTCAATCCGCTGATGAATAATATCTTTCGAAATATTGAGACATAAGAACCATAAGCTTCATCAAGCTTATTCAGAAACTTGGACTTCTCTATAGCTTCGTTACACTCTGGTTCTTTGCCCATAGTAACTTTGTAGAGTCCCTTGGAGTGCAATACTATCTCTATATCATCCTTCCACTGATGATAGTTGAAAGGAGTAAGAAGATGGTTTGAAGAAGAGTCCATATTTTTCTATAGCGAATGCAATAGGAGGATTTGAGAAACCCGCAATAAAAAACAAACAAACAATTTTTAGGTCGAGAACCTGCACTTTTCAAGTTGAATCACACCTGGCTTAGCCTATCAAGCAAGCTTGATAAACTAGAGGCACAATTATCCAGGATTTATGTGGAAAAATTTATGCTTCTGGTGCAATGTTGGAATAATTTTGAGCAATCTTGCTCAAGCTTCATTTGTAAACTCTGTAGAATAGTTGCTTTGTCCTGCCATGGCTCTCATACCATGTAAAATTCAAGCACAATAGATCTAGAAAACAAGAACAATAGTTACTAGAGATGCATGCGGAAAATTGTGTGTCAAAACACTGGTGCAAAAGGTTTGCAACAGTTCATGCATTATCATTAACTCAGAAGATTAATTACAATGTGAAACAATGGCAATAATAGCCCAACAATTTGAATCCTAGAGAGGTCATTCGAATTGAATGCATGAGAGTGGCTTACTGGTCAGTTAACACCACTCGACACATCAGTTAACCACTTCACTACAAAGTAATTGAATCTAACAGACTCAAAAACTGTCAAACTGAGTCTAACTGAGTCTAGAACTCAACTGATTGCGCAAAATTAGGGGAGGGTGCCTTTCTGACTTCAGTTAACTGATTTTTAGGTGAAATTACACCAAATTAGGTCAAACTGAGTAGGAGGGAGCCTTTCTGACTCCAGTTAGCTGATTGTTAGGTGAAATACACCCAGTTGGATTGAGTAGGGCACTTAGATAATGCAAATCACCTTAGTTGGCTCCCCAAATGGAGGAGGAGGCCCAGAGAACTGAAATTGATGATCTGTCGATGATGTAAGCACATATTTGAGTCAAAGTACTTAAGATAAGTGGAAAATTAATCTATTAAGCCCAAATAAATTATTTGTAGTTGGAAAATGACTCCAACAATTTATACTTGACCCATGCACACCATATGTCCACAAGTTAGCCATAGCATCGGTTTTTCCTTGCTTCACGGTCAAGCTTGCTTACGCATCCACCACTTGTCATGATCTACGCAACTGAGGTATCATCCCTTTTCGTTCTTGTGCATACTTGGTCCTTTTCATTGTGGGTACTGCGCACTTTAGAACCACTTCGTGTGGGGTCTTTCACCCTTGAAGTACCATTGCTTGTGGGTCTTGCGCACTTGACTTGTTTGACCACCTCTTGCTTCCGGGATTCTTGTGCACTTCCGAGACTTGCATACATGTCCAATCACTTCTTGCTTCTGAGCCTCTTGCGCACTCCCGAGACTTGTCCAACCACATATTTGGCATTACCTTTTACTAGATGGATTGGGACTTGTGCACATACCTTATTTACTTATTCAAACTGGATGTACTTCTATATTCTGTAATGTACTTCTTCAATCTGGATTTTATATACTTCTTCAAACTAGCACAAGGACACTGAGTCCTCTTTGACACTTTGACATCAATGACAACCAAAGTTCAACATGGAGAGTCATTCCCCACACATTGTTTCCCATTTTTGTTGTTGATACCGGAGTTGGATGCAAAGTCATTGTTCCAATCCAAGTAAGTTTCTCAAATTTCATTACTTACAAGTATGTCTTAACCCCTTAATTGTTTACTTGCTTCAATTACTAGTTGCTTATAAACGTGAAAGGAATGTTAATTTGGGTTGGACACTACATTTGGTACCAGAGCCCAAGTTCCATACTTAGGGCCTATGGAACTTCTAGCCAACAAGGTCACCAGAAAGTGAAGGAGAAGGGTTACAAAAAAATAGTAGCATTAGTTTTGTTAATTCTGGGTTTTTTTTTTTTTTCTCTATTTGTTTCTTCTCTTAGAGTCCTCATACCAGAAGTTTCTTATTTTTTATGAGAGTTTGGTGTAGATCCCAACTTTACTCCTCCATACCTTTCTTGTTGCGGGTGGACCTATAGGTCAACAATTCGAATCCCCCAGTTAGGGTTTTAGTGATTGTTTGATCAAACCTTAGTGTGGATCAATCCTCACAAATGGCATAGAAATAAAACCAAGGGAGCTATACTCTTCTAAATGTTCTAATGTTGAAGACCCCCTCAACACATGGGCTGGGGGAACTTGTATAGGAATTTTTTTTGGTAAAGTTACCCAAAACTTATTGCAAATTAATGGGGAAGACCCATGGATGGCATGCATCATAGTTGTTTATCCCTAGAATAGATTTTGGTATTTATGCTCAAGGCCTAACAATCCATGTATTTTCCTTATCTTTGTTCCACAAACATGTTGGAGAGTACAAATAGGTTTCTAACTTCAACCACATGTCAATCAAATCTTAAATGGTGAATTGAAGTTGATTATATGTTGATTACTTTTCCTAGAGTTTGCTTAGGACAAGTATTCAAACAATAAAAGTATGATTATGTTTAACCCTATTGGTTTATAATGATATCTAGGTCTAATAATTGATGTTATTTGAAGGTCAAACAAATTTGAAACATGTCCAAACCCACCCATAATTAAGCAAAGATGACTTTTAATTGTTGTTTATGTGCCCAAATTTGCATTTTGAGGCTTTGGGATGACATGGGTAGCCTCAAATTGCACCCAGAATTAATGTTACTATTTGTTTATTGCTCTTTTATTGTTAGGGAATTTTGGTTATCTTGATTAGTGTTTTGGGTTATGAAGAATAACGAACTTGAGTCATTGGGCATTTTGAATTTTATGAGTTAAAATATTATCATGTTTTTGGGCTGGAATTTTCTTATATTTGGTTGTCTTGCTTATGTTTGGCCTTGTAAATTTGATTGATATTTGGATTTAAAATAATTTCATTTTTCACTCCATTATGATTGGATTTGTGAGTCCCTGGGTTTCACACCCATGATGTTAGGCATCCATGTTATTGTCTTCTGCAAGTGGATTAATTCTAGATTGAAATATTGACCATTGACTGGGAAGCACCTGACAGAAGCTTTGGATGATTTCCTATGTTACTGGGTACTAAGGAAAAAATGTAGGAGTACTCACATAGTCAGGTCATGAAAGGGGATAGGTGTGTGTTAAGAGAACTTTCCTACTTAATTGACAATAGCACAACTAACATCCGAGCTAACATCCCTATCATTTATAACTCAAGGGTCATACATATCCCTTAGGATGATGGGTATCCAACTATGGAAGGGTCGGGACATGGGAATACTTAGAAGCGCACCTAAAACCATTTCTGACCTACTAGGATAAGGGTCATTGCTTACCAACCATAAAAAATAATACATGCACATTTAACAATAATCATACCCAAGGCTGTGTAAGAAACACTACAGGACTTTGAAAATAATCCAATATATCTAGTTATATTCAACCTTATTTTTATAATTTACTTTAAGCTTGACTATTCTTATGAGAAAGTGACCAGAAAAGAAGCCAGCAACTTCAAGAGAAACATAGTAACTAAAAGGAGTACATCGTATGTAGCGAAATTTTTAGTAGTGAACAATTGGTACCATAGAACTTGATGGTAAATTGTATGACATATCTCCATTTGCAAGTATATTTCCATTTCAAAAATAGCTTGCTAGGAAGAATTATTGTTGTTGAGGGAGTGTTGGCAACAATTCAAAGGAGGGTTAGGAATCGACACTAAATCTATTAATTAATCAGTGAGTGTTATCAAAGTTTGAATTTTCCCATGTTACATCATTGTTTTAGTGTCAACCGCCACTCTTTTAGAATCTAGGATATGTCAAAAAATATATTAAATTTATAATACATTATAGGAAACCTATGGAATTTCTTTTTTTGAAAGGCAATGCTGATAGTCGATAATGTTCTAGATTTTTCCCAGTCCAACATACATTCACATAAATTTTACTATAATAATAATAATCTAATTTAAGGTCATAACCTATCAAGACACTGAATATTGATGTATGAGACCCCCTTGTATTTGGGACAAGTGATGTCTTAACTGGACTTCAAGAGAAACTCCAATCCTTGTTGGGTACCATGAAGTTGTCTTAGGAATCTACAAGGTTAATGGCATGTTGTGTATTCCAGTCTCTTATTCCAAACTACTAATAACAAGAAATAAATGAATATCTTCTCTCATGGGATTAAGAAGGCCTAAAAAACAATAAAGTATGCATTTTATGAGAGGAATAAAGTACACATTGTAAAATATTCAAATATTTCACAATGTATGAGGAATTATACTGCATAACTTACCTGTGTACTTTACTCATCAAAATTATCGAAAGGAGATTTGCATGGATAATTACAAGAAGCTAGCTAGTTAATAACACTCCAAGAAAACAAGCCAGAGTTTGCATATAGCTAAACTCAGGAGCAAAGGTACTTAAAAGTCAGCAACCCTAAATGTTGACTGAATTTGCCTTCTCCTTCACCAATATCCTCTCATTTGATACTCCTAGCTGCACAACACCATTCAAAAATACCATCCTTTTCATCTTTACTTCGTCCAATTTTATGGTGCTTCTAGTGAAATTTACCTTGCAAATTCATCTTTAAGTCATACAAATCTTTTCAGTTTCACTTAAGTTTGGATGAATTATTTTCACTACCAACTTAATATTTATGGAGCATTGCAAAAAGTATTTAGTTTATGTTGGTGTTATAAGTTGTTTATTTAACATCTATAACATGTTGTTGACATACTACTTGAAACTTTTGAACCCTAGTAGAGCTTATTGATCAACAACATTTAGGAAAGAAATCGGTCAAATTGATTTTGCAATAAAGATATGTTATAGATATCTATGCAAGGGTTCATCACTCCTTAGATTGCTTATCAATACATGGTTTAATTTCATAAAGGTGGGATGCTCCTCAACCAAGGGGTGATATGGTTCACACATATGATTTGAATGACACTTCATAGGGAAACTCTCTTTCTTATAATATTCTCACATAACAAGTAATAAAGGCCAAGAAGGTGGAGCATCCTTCAGATATTGAATGTTGGAGCCATCCTTAAAAAAATTGTATGTTGTTTATCATCATTTGGAGAAGGTCATTCCTCATACAGGCCTTGACTAGACTAATTGTACATACATGTGTCATATGCGAGTGCATCAAAGGCTGATAATGGACTGGGAGAGCATAAAAACTATATTTTTGGCTGCTAGAAGTGATTCTTTGAAGATGGTTTTTTGAGTGTCTCACATGGATGATCCATTGTGCTTATATTTGTGGATGAATGCAACTTCATCAAACTTATCGTTACCACTGGTTATGACTCCTCAGTTCTATCAAGTGTGATGTTGATTGTGAGTGTTGTTTTGAGAATCACAAAGAGATATAGAGAAGAACTAGTATTACCAATGAATAACTAGGAGTTAAAGAAATGGAAAGATACTAGAGGCTCCACTAGAATACTTGATGGAATTTCAACAATTTCATATAGCTAAACTTTTTTTCCCGTACATTCACAATTTCCACCGTTATAGTGTCTTCCAAACCATGAAATCAACTTATTCATTATATTCCATCATATATATAAAATATCCAAAACTATGTTATAGCATTAATCTGAGTTTGCATATCCAATATCATCATCCAAATATTTGTAGGATTCTTATGGTTTCCATGTTTTTCCTTTAAGATCTTGGTTTTCAATGGATGACACATCTTATTAAAAGTGAATTAAATCCTCCACCTCTTCTTTCATCATCATCACAGTCATCGTCATTTATCATTTTTTGATTTGGATATTTTACGGTGATCACTATGATGGCTTTGTTGACTTCTCTCTAAGTATTATGTGCTTGGTTCATTGTTACAATCTTCTGAAGCAACAAGAATTTTTGTCTTCCCACAATATTCTCCTCTAGCATTGACATCGAAAACTCCACCTTCCATAGAATCCAATGGAATTGAAACAACATTATAAAGCTACCACATGTTGTTGCCTTGCTATAAGGTTTAGTTGCATTCATGGTGCATCTTGTTTTGAGCCTCATAGTGTGGATGCCCTTGTTTGATTGGACATAATTTCATCATGACCCTTATAATTATAAAAAAAAACTATTTAGAATTGGAATATTGAAGGTCATTGAAGTTGTTATAAGATGAATTGTCCATTGCAACATCCAACAATGTAAATTAGATTTACCATTTGAATAGGGGACAATTCCAATAGCTCTATCTGGAAGTTATAATTGACTCTAAAAGGCCCGAGGCCACTCTAGTTGAGTTTGATATTGGTAGCACCATTTCTACTCTCATTTTTTTGTGACAATCAGAGTGCTATAAAGATATCTATAGATCCAGTTCATATATAGAGGACCAAGCATATCTATATCCACATGCACTACATCGAAGAACTCGTGCATGACAGAACCATTGTACTACAATATTGCCCTATAGAAGAGCAAATTGCATACATCTTCACCAAGAAATTCACTGAGAAGAAGTTCTCTTACATTCATTCACTATTGGGGGTGAGTTATACTATGGTGAGGACAGATTAGATCCTTCAGTGTTCACTTTGAGGGGGTTTTTCTTTCCCACTGGGTTTTTCCCTCTTTCCTCACTTATATTTTTTGAGCAGTTTTTGGATTATTTATGTATTGGGTGACCTATGGGCTTTGTTGTCGGGGCCCTATTATTATTTTATTTTACTCCTCCACATGATATTAGATTAAGGGGGGGTCTTGGAGTCATTTTCCAACTACACATCATTTATTTGGGATTAACAACCTAATTTTCCACTTATCCTAAGTATTTTGACTCAAATATGTGCTGACATCATCGAAAGATCATCAATTTCAGTTATCTGGGCCTCCTCCTCCATTCAGGGAGGAAACTGAGGTGATTTGCACGATCTAAGTGCCATACTCAGTCCAACTGGTTGTATTTCACCTAACAAACCTCTAAATGGATTCAAAAAGGCGCCCTCCTACTCAGTTTGACCTAATTTGGTGTAATTTCACCTAAAAATCAGTTAACTGAAGTCAGAAAGGTGCCCTCCCCTAATTTTGGGCAAACAGTTGAGTTTTAGACTCAGTTAGACTCAGTTTGACAGTTTCAGATTTTGTTAGAGTCAATTACTTTGCAGTTAAGTGGTTAACTGATGTGCCGAGTGGTGTTAACTGACCAGTAAGCCACTCTCATGCATTCAATTCGAATGACCTCTCTAGGATTCAAATTGTTGGGCTATTATTTCCATTGTTTCACATTGCAATTAATCTTCTGAGTTAATCATAATGCATGAACTGTTGCAAACATTTTGCACCAGTGCTTTGACACACAATTTTCCGCCTGCATCTCTAGTAACTGTTGTTCTTGTTTTCTAGATCTGTTGTGCTTGAATTTTACATAAATAAGAAGCCAAGTTCGATATTTTGAAGTAATCTTGAAAATGTGAAAGTGGTAGTACTCTGATTTGGAAAGATTCTAATTATAGGGGTATCAATGTCTCGTTGAACCGGCACAATAATTATTTAGCAGAGATCCAGATGCACAAACATAGAAATGCAACACATATGCACATGATGATGCGAAGTTATATAAGACAGAGCGCAAAGATAGAAATGTAGCACAAAATATGATGTGTGGGATGATGTGAAGATATCTAAGACATATGCGCAAAGATAATTATGCAGCACAACAAATGATGTGCAGGATGATGTAGTATATGGATTGAGTGCTCATGAATAGAAAGACTGTATCACAGATGGTGCACGGGAGGTCATAGTCTATCTGATACATATGCGTAAGAACATAACGATTGAATAGTGGTCGATACGCAGTATCAGCCGAGATTGCAGATGTGCTGGAATAGAATAGTATGTTGAACCAACACACAGATTGCAGAAGGTTATGAAATACAAGAACTAGCGTGTGATTGCAGAAGGTTATGAAGACTAGTGTGTTGTTTTGAAGCAGTAACATGAAGGTTGAGAAGCACTAATGATACAATACAAATTTTTTTAAGTACAACATTTAGTAAGTGCACACGAAAAAAAGTATTGTAGTAAATATGAAGAGTGTGCAAATCAACAAAAAATAAGAATATCTACCACAGTCATATCAGGGTGGAAGGACATGGAAAGGAACATGGATTCGATGCTTCCTTTAGGTTGGTGCCTATAAATTCAGGGGGTATGTGCCTCCTAGTTGGTGCTGGTAAATCAGGGATTTTGTGCTTCCTTCAGGTTGCAGCCTGTAAATCAGGGGTTGGATCCTCCTTCCAGTTGGTGCTTCCCATGAATGTATTATTTATCATATATAAATAATTCTGTGGTTTTCTCCCGTTTGGGTTTCCACGTAAAAATATTGTGTTCTATGTTTTATGCATATGTGGATGAATGTTACTATTTGTGGTGAATGCTTAATTTAAGTGTTTTTTAAATTTGATAAGAAGTAAAATTTGTTCATAACTGCGCTAATACTGATTCACCCCCGCTTTCAGTATTAATAAGATTCCAACAATTGGTATTAGAGCAGGTGTCTTCAATAACAGTTTAACAACCGAAATATAGGTCCTTGCGCAGTTATGGGTGGAAAGGAAATATCTTCTCAAGGAAAAGCACCATGGTTACATGAAAATGCCAGCATGGAAAATCCCTCTATCGCAGAAGCAAGGTATGGTATTCACACTCAGAGAAAAAGTATAGAAGACTTCAAAATGGTTGCAACCAATATCATGCAAACTATGGAAAATCAAGAAGAAGAGTCAAAAGGGATGGTAGCATACTTTACTAGTCAATTACAGGAGATGGATAAAACCTGTCAAACTGAGAAACTTAAGATTGACACTTTGGAAAGTAAAGATAAGAAATTAGTTGCAAAGGATTAGAAGTTATCCAAAGAGATCACACTTATGAAGAAAGAATTGGAATATAGTAAAGAAGAAAAAGAAGAAAGAGTTGCTAAGTTAAATGAAGAAATATTGTCACTAAAAGATCAACTCCAAAAGTACCAAAGACAAAGTGATGATGCCATCATAATGATCAATGAACAACAAATTCAAATTAAATCAAGACTGCTCGATATCATTTCTCTTAAAGAGAATAGTTCTAAGAGCAAAAAAATGATCGATGAACAAAAGAATCAATTATTGGAAAATGAACAAGAACTTGAAAGACTGTAAACACAACTAAGGGAAAATGACAAGTTTGTTAAAAGGGTATAAGTCTTGGATGAGATTCTGAGCAAACAGAGGTCACCATTTAAAAATATGGTGTAGGTTACAAGGTTTGCATTAGCAAGAAATAAGAGCCTTCTCTCAAGGAATAAAATGAAGAAACTAATCAAGAGAAAAATCACAAGACAAAATATGAGAATACTGCGCAACTAAAGGAATTGTACTCACGCATAAATGTTAAATGTTGGACACACTGGAAAGTTCTATAATAACATAGTCTGTTACAAGCGCAATAAAATTGGTCACAAAGATCAGAACTGTGGAAATTCAAAGAAATCCATCAAATATTGGAAGAAGAAAACATATGAGGAATCTCAACTTGTTCTTTTCAAAAGAAGTAATACTCCTGTAAATCAAGGAAAAGAACAATGTAATTGCTTTGGAGAAGGAAGTACACGGATGAAGGTAATAGCTTGATTCTATGTGAAATTAGTAAATAAATGTCTAAGTCCCTTGTACCAAATGAAAATGTGGAGAGCCTCGAAGACAAATCTATCTCCACTCGCACAAGATTAATCCACATATAGATGTACCTGACGCAGAAATAAGATTGTGCACAAAGTAGACTGCAACAAAAGGTAATCATTAATGACTAGTGGAGTAGTGATAGTAGTGGTGATTAGTTAATGGGATGCATAATTAATTAGTGGTAGAGGGTGGTTAATTGAACTTGGACAAGATCGATAAAAATCTCAAGAAAATTGAAACATTCCAGTTTTAAAAAACATACCAAATCTAGGAAAATCCGCAAATAATGGAAATCATTAATGACAGAGGGAAGTCACCAAAATCTTTATAATCCATGCATATCTCCAGTATGAACCCACTACATATACTGAGAACATTATCTACAAAGTGAACAGTTGTGAGTGAAGGTTGAAGCTCAGTATCCATGGCACCCAAGAGACAATACAGGTCAAAGAACCCATTAATGAACATGCAGGGACAATTTGCACAAACAATAGGTGCCTCTTCATCAAATCCTGTAAAGGTCCCTCGTGACTACATTTCATCTAGAAAACCTACTATGGTGCTTTTTAACTTGCCCAATGTAGAAGACTCAGACATACTGACACAAAAGGATTTTGAAGGTGTGATAGTTGAAGAAAATATGCTCGGGAAACTGTACAAGTTTGGGTTTGCAAATCATGATATCATCAACGCTAATAAATTCCCTAAACTGATTATGGACAAGTACGTGGACATGAGGTTCATCCTAGACCCTAAGGTACCAGTTTTGATGTACCTCTAAACATGGAAAAATGGGAGTTCAAAATCATGGATACTGAACTTGTTGGAGATCCCTCACTTTGAATGGTCCCCACAAGTGGAAATGTGTGCGAAAATGTTGTTGTCACAAGTTCATGGTGGGTAACTATGGTTGACTAGAACTATCTCCATTGATTCCCAGATGATTGAGTCAATCACAGGGTTGCCTACCATAGGGGAATATGTAAGTCTTCTCATGGACACGAGACAAGAGAAATCCCTTGGAAAGAAGATGGCAGAAAAATATGGAACTCAATGAGCCAACAGAGGATACTCAGTTATGCAGATAAAATATGACATTGTGAGGTTTGTTGTTTAGTTACTAGCATGCAAGCTATTCTAGAAGAGTTTCCATGACTAGGTCTCAGCAGTAATCATTGCAGCCACATATAAATGTGTGGAGGGAGTGCAGATGAACTTGTCAATGTTTTTGCTAAACAAATTTCTGTAGGGCTGTCAGGAAACACAAGAAAAAGGTACACCCTTCCATTACACTTGGTTATTGATGTGTATTGAGCTGGTAGGATGGAAATAAATAGAAGGGAGTCAATTCTTTGACAGAAACAGGAGGCCATTCCTAGAAGCCATTTATACAAACTTGTGGTTTTCTAAAATTACGCACAAACAGGAATACAACCGCAACATCAATTTTTACCTATATTGTGAGGAGATTAGAGTCATCTTACTGGAAACACCACGCATACAGCCTCACATATTTGAAGCATACAAAGGAATTGCACGCTTCAAAATAGGAATGCATCATACTTACATACAAGCCAAAAGGGATCCTGACAGGCAATGGCTACCTACCATGTTTATTTGTTCTGAGGAGGACATTGAGAAAATCATCCATGAGTGGGATCCAACATGGAGGGTTCCATTAATAGAAGAAGAAGAGGTTGCACAGAAGGAACAACCTAATAATCCAACACCCATAGAAGAGGAAGCTATCTACGCAGAAATTCCTCCTAAACCTACACAACAATCTGTGCCAAATAAGAAGAGAACATAAATGACTCATCCTAGAGAGTCTTCAAGGAAGAAAGAAAAATGTCCAAACCCAGTCTTGTTTAGTAATTGACAACATATGATATTGAAAATATTGGCATGGAAGTCATAAATGATATTGAAGAATCCATGGATAATATGGCTACAAAGGGTGAAATTGAAGACCTTGCGACACAACATGAGGAGATCCTGTTGACTATTGAAGAAAAGTTTACGACATTTAAGAAGTTGATACTGGTGACCAGGGGAGAAGGATGAAATGATGTGGAAGCACACTCCGATGCACATCTGGGTAGTCCACAGAAACACCCTGTCGCGCAGACACAGGAAATAGAGCCGCATCAAAGACTAGAGATTTAATTTTTAGCTCTGACGCTTCCCACTCAAGAGATGTAGAAATCTATAAGTCATGTAGAAATAACTCTATCACACTTACCTTTAAATGACTTACATGCACTACACACATCCATTGGGCAGGAAATCATATGGATACATGAAGATGTGACAACTGACTGGCATAAATCCAGAATGAGAAGGAAGTTCTACATGAAGAATGTTCCAGGCTTAAGATAGAAAAAGAAAAGACTGTGCAAAAGACATATGTGTTGGAGAAGAAAGCAGAATAAGCAGTCACAAGAGGTGATCAACTGAAGAAGGAAGTGGAGAAAGTACAACATAAATACTTAAAGCTACAAAAGGAAATGGAAGAAGTGTACAATGTGCATCTAGATGTAATGTCCCCATCCCTCAATCCGACCAGTAGGAGGGGACATTCACTAAATCGGGGCCTTTAAATTTTTCCCATAAGCAGAATTACGAATTCATAACAGTAAAACAAACATGTGTGTAGATACATAATAAAAATACACTGCGTAAATAATACAATCCACACACACATCATGCAATTTACATGCATAATTCTAGCATGAATACAACTAAAAATCATTACACATCGGATACATAAGACTACTTATCTTTAAGCAAAGAAGATCCAAGAAACTGGTTATGTAAGACCGATTTTCCACCCAGCCATAGGCACTCTGTCCAACATAAACTCTTTTTGCTGAGAGGCCACCAGGGTGAAGGAAACACGTATAGGATTCTATCTCTTAGCCAACAACCCATTCTATTAATCGTGCTTAGCCAAAAAGCTCAACCAGAGCTCTACAGGGGTCTCACTAAGCCATCATAGCCATGGCACTCCTTCCAAATTCCCCACACAACACAAGGAAATCATTTCCCTTCACTGATCCATAGTTCCCTCATGAAATTCAACCCTTGAAGTGCTTACCAATGTGTGCAGTAAGAGTCCAACCTACTGTAAGCTATGGGAGAACCTCCTGCAACATTAATCCATGGCTTCTCAAGCATTCAAAATTAGTAGAACTCAATGGGTAAAGGTTCCTAGCATCCCCAAACTCCATGTTCACCTACATCCATCTATTTCCCCTTCCAAAAATGTAGCTATGTCTCCAAATTCAAATTTATGGGTTAAACACGGTCTAGTAATGGTCGTGAACAACAATGGAAAACTCTACGTAGTGTAGAAACATGTATGAGAGAATGATCAAAAGAGAGTTGAATCCAAGGATATGAGGTAAGGATGAAAATACAACTGACATAGATTCTAACCATAAAAGAAATAGGACTGCTGACAGCTGACATAATTGTCACAACCCCCATGCTTCAATAACTCTCTGAAGTGACTTTTCCCACCAACCTCTCATGTGCATTAAATGATTGGGTTTAATAGTCAAGATAAGGTAATTGTCTTATTTAAGGCACATGGCAGATTTTGGATGAGTTCTAAGGTTGACACATGGAAACATAGGATTTGGTTTCCCCATAGGCCCCCTTCCTCTTCCCCTCTAGTGGAATCATAACCCCTCTAGTGCTCTTTACACAGCCATCCTAGACCATTTTATTAATTTTCAACATAGTATTTACATACATTTCGAATTGGCATGACAATCTGATCATATGGTCCAAATAAAAATATAGACATCATTCATTCCTATCCATTCACTAGTTGGGCCTTGGCATTGATCTCCACACTAGGAATCCATACTAGCATATTTACATCATTTACATCATTTTGATTAAATACATTCCAAGTCAAAACTGGGGGTATTACACCAGAGGTTCAAGTTGATGAAGACACTTCTCCATAAAGAAAAGTGGTAAAGATAGGTGAGGCCATTCAAGGACTGCAGGCTAAAGTTGAAGAACTATCACCAAAACAACCACTAGGAACACCTCTAGAGGTCAAAGCAGAACGTGAAAACAAGTTGGATAGAATAAACATTGCAATCGAGAACATCAGGACCTTGGATTTAAAGTGTACATAGCTGCATGAAGAAAAAGTTGGGCGTAGACGAGCAATTGAAGGAAGTAGATTAGAAGTTGCAGGTTGTGTAAGAACTTGAACAAAATATGCTTGATAACTTAACTTGCTTACCATCTATTGAAAATATGAGTAAAATGGGGGAGTACAAAAAACGACAGCAATAAGTAAACATAATTTGGGATGAATGGAAGAATATTGCTAACATGCTTGAACCTCTACAAGAAGAATCCATTGGCATCACATAAATTTTCCCATAGTTACAAGGGGAAATCATGGAAGCAATTGATGAGTGTCTAAAACCCTGAAGTAAGCTTCTGATGCGCAAGCATAAGTAATCATTTCAACCAAAGAAGGAGAAATTAAACAAAAGGTTGCAGCTGTAAAGGCAACTCTATAGAAGTTTTCAACTAGAGTTCAATCAGGAACGTGACGCAGGAATAAAGCACGAATTCGGGGGGAGTAATCGAAGCAAGAAACTACATGAAGGCCAGTGCAAAACCGGAGAGAGGAGAACTTGAAAGTGCGCATGGAAATAACCTCTTTATCATTAATGTCAAAGGGGGAGAAAGATCATGAATCATGCATCAGTGACAACAATTTGCACAAAAATGAAAATATGTAGAGAAGTATTGATCAGAGGTTGCGTAGAGGAACAAAGGAGAAAGATCATGAATCATGCATTAGTAGCAGTAAACTGCATAGAAAAGAAAGGCATTAGAAAAGTACTAATAGTAGGCTACACAAAATAGAAATGGTTCAAACTAGAAAGAACACAGGGGGAGTACACACGGGGGGGGGGGGGGGGGGGGGGGGGGGTATTGTACTGTGTGCAAATAGAATAGAGGAATTCATGATCAGGAAGAGCACAACTTCATGAGGAGTTGACATCAATGCCAAAGGGGGAGATTTTTGAACTTTGGTTGTCATTGAATCATGTCAAAGTGTCAGGACTCACTATCCTTGTCCTAGTTTGAAGAAGTATATAAAAGCCAGATTAAAGAAGTACACACATAATGTAGAAGTACATCCAGTTTGAATAAGTACATAAGGTATGTGCGCAAGTCTCCATCCATCTAGTCAAAGGTAATGTCAAAGAGGTGGTTGGACAAGTCTCAGGAGTGCGCAAGAGGCTGGGAAGCAAGAAGCAGTTGGACATGTATGCAAGTCTTGAAAGTGCACAGGAATCCCGAAAGCAAGAGGTGGTTGGACAAGTCAAGTGCACAAGACCCACAAGCGATGGTATTTCAAGGGCGCAAGACCCCACACAAAGTGGTTCCAAAGTGCGCAAGACCCTCAATGCAAAGGACCAAGTATGTGCAAGAACCATAAGGGATGATACCTTTCTTGTGCAGATCATGACAAGTGGAAGATGCATTGACCATGAAGCAAGGAAGAAGGGATGCTACGACCAACTTGTGGACATACGGTCTACACAGGTCAAGTATAAATAAGAAGCTAAGTTGGAGAGTTTGAAGTAAGCTTGAAGATGCGAAAGTGGTAGTACTATGATGTGAGGTTATCTAAGACAGATGCGCAAAGACATAAATGCAACACAACAGATGATGCACAGGATGATGTGAAGTTATCTAAGACAGGCGCGCAAAGATAGTTACATAGCACAATAGATGATGCACAGGATGATGTAGTATATGGACCAAGTGCAAAAGAACAGAAAGACTATATCGCAGATGGTGCATAGGAGGTCATAATCTATTTGATACAAATGTGCAATAACAAAATAGAGGTTGATACGCAGTATCAGTTGAGTTTACATATGTGCAAAAATAGAACAGTATGTTGAACCAACGCGCAGATTGCAAAAGGTTATGAAATACAAGAACCAGCGTGTGATTCAGGGTAACTTTTAGGGGTGAAATTTCGCCAAATGGCTATTTTTTGGCATTATTTTCAAAAAATAAATTCTCTATTTGGTCATTTTTAGTCTCTTATATCGCCTATATATACATAAAATATGTTTTTTTATCATAATATTTGCCAAAATTTACAAGTGTTAGTAATAAATTGTATGTTTCATATTTAATATTTGCCTACCTATCTATATATATGTTTTTTTCAATCCAAAATAATCACCTATAATACTATACTTAAGTATAACATTAGAATCCTTAAAAAATACCCTGGTGTGATTGTAGAAGGCTTTGAAGACTAGTGTGTTGTTTTGAAGCAGTAACATGAAGGGTGAGAAGAAATGATGATACAGTACAACATTTAGTAAGTGCACACGAATAAAATTATTACAGTAAATCTGAAGAGTGCACATATTAGCAGAAAGTAAAAAGATCTACCACAATCATATCAGGGCAGCAGGACGAGGCAAGGAACATGGATTCAATGCTTCCTTTAGGTTGGTGCCTGTAAATTCAGTGTCGATGCCTCCATCCAGTTGGTGCTGGTAAATTAGGGAGTCGGTGCTTCCTTTAGGTTGGAGATTGTAAATCAGGGGGTTGGAGCCTCCTTCCAGTCGGTGCTGGAGAAATTTGTAAGTTGGTGCCTCCCATGAATGTATTCTTTATCATATAAGAAAGAATTCTGTGGTTTTCTCCCATTTGGGTTTCCACGTAAAAATCTTGTGTTATGTGTTTTGCGCATATGTTGATGAATGTTATTGTTTATGGTGAATGCATAATTTAAGTGTTGTTTAATCTTGATAAGAAATACTTTTTTTTCATATCTGCACCAATACGGGTTCATCCCCCCTCTCAGTATTAATAATATTCCAACACTCCACCCAACTTATGCCTCAATCCAGGACTGAGAGTCTGCGAGCCCCCGATCAGTAAAACTATGCCAAACCACTTTCCTCGACCACACTTCCTCACCACCACAAGTAATTCTCACAACATACTCAAGAATTACACTACTCCCATGCAACCCCCTAACCCCCAAAACCCCTCCGTACATCCATAGAGAGGCCCTCATGATGTTTAATTTCCTCTATCCTTAAAAACCCATTTTCCAAATTTTCATGGATGACACTTGTCATCCATGCACTAATCCCACTCAAGATTAATAAATTACATGTTAACATTAAGTATACACCTAATTAATACGTTGTTTTCCTATTATATATGCATATAATTATGTACCTATAATTATAATTAATTTGTAATTTGGGGAATTACACTAAGCAAAAAAAAAGTAAATAAATAAACTCTTTCCTGTAATGTTGAGTTGACTAGGTGTGGTCGAAGGGAGAGGGTCCGAGCCCAAAGGGACAACTCCTCTACTTCAAAATAATGAAAAGAAAAAAAAGAAAGAATTGATAAAAAAAATTACCTAAGCTGAGACACAAGTAGCCTTTGTGAAGCTATAGAAAAAAAATATTAAAAAAATTGTAGAATATTATTATGCACTTACTGTTCTTGGTTGTGGTAATATTGAATGTCAACACTATTTGATCACCAATGTGTATCATGTACCCAACCTCGGTGCAAAAATTTTGTCAGTACCCCAACTTACTTAGATTGAAAAATGGTTGAATTTTGGCTAGATCGGTTTGTTGTGAAGGATGTAAATGATTGGAAAATTATAACTAATGGGTTTCTTGATGCCAAATATGGGTTCTATAAGTACTGTGATATTCCAATGAGAAATATATGACCAACACACTCATAGCCCAGATCGATGACTACAACAAATTTTGGCATGAATGACCTGGAAATTTAAATCTCCAAAGCTTGAAACTAATGGTGAAACATGATATAGTTGTTGGACTACCTAAAATTGTTCCCCCTAATGGAGTATCTAAAGGGTGTGAGCTTGGAAGGAATCACTAGGCTTCCTTCGAGACCAGAAATTCATGGAGAGAAAAGACTAAGTTGGAACCTGTGCACAATGACCTATGCTACATGAATTAACCTAGCAGTTGTGTGGTATATTTCAACCTTATGATTTTTTCATGTACACTTGGGTATATTTCTTGAAGAATAAGAGTCATGTATTTGAAAAGTTCAAGGAATTTAGGGCATTAGCTGAAAAGCAATGTGGTCTACCTGTCAAATGTTTAATATCAAACAAAGTTGGAGAATATGTAGGCAGATTATTTAAAAACTACCTATCACAAAATGGAATCGCTTGGCAGAGATCTGTACCTCACACAACTTCGCAGAATGGAGTTGCAGAAAGAAGAACCGACCCTTGGTTGAAATGGCACATTGTTTGCTTCAAGCCACTTGCTTGAAGTGGTAGAACCAACCCTTTCTCAAAGTCATAGAACTTTGCTTTTGCTTGAGGCATTATTTGGGTTCCATGCATAGTTGTAGGGTGACACTTGGAATTCCTGCAAGAGTATTTAATGGATTTTTCCTTACCTATTGTCATATTTCTACCATTCCAAGAGATTTTCTTCATCTCAGCTCCCACTTGTCTCGGGTTTTTTTTATCTTCTGCATGAAAGGCATCATTACTGGCATGGGAGAGTTTTTTGTTTCAAAATTTGTGCTAGAGTTAGGTTTCGGTATGAAATTTTTTTAATACTCCATTCAATTTGTTTGTTTTTTAAAACAAACAACTTGCAGGATATATGTCTGAATGATTAAAGCACATGGCTATGATGAAGTTGTATTTGTGGCTTCTATCGACAACAATTTAGACATTTATCTTGTGTGGTAGATTGTCTCTATGTAGTAGTTTCAGGTATTTCTAGATATTTTTTTAGATTTTACAACATTAGAGGGAGAAAATTCCACTTTCTTGGTCACATAGCTCTTGGATTATATTTTCAAATTATGTGGTATATATTTCATGTTCTATTCAACAACATCAAGTTCTTGTGTTTCCTTTCTTTCTACACAAAGGTGTGCATTAAGAAATCCATCCCTGCATGTTTTTTGCTTAGAAAATGGAGACTTTGTTGCTTTAATCCTCATGACATTATGGACCAATATGAATGATGAAAGAACTATTGGAATGTGTAATTTTAATATTATAGTGTAATGATGTATAGTGTGATGCCATAAGATGTCTTATCTAGGAAAGAAAGGCACAAATAACTCTAATCTTATGTAAAAAGAGTTATCCTGCATGCATCATGGAGTAATATGCTCCTATTATCGTTCATTATATAAAAGGGGTGGAAAATCATTTATCCCACATGTATTTTGGGATGTTATTCTTCCATACTTCTAGCTATATAATAGAGATGAAGGAGAGCCTTTGGATATATCCTGTGAATTATATTGTAAAGTTGTGAGAGCATTTGTAGAGTGGAGCTCAAGTGTAAGATTGGATATTTCTTAAGAATAAGAAGAAAATACCTTCCTGTGGATGTTTCCCCATTTGGGGTTTTACCACAAATATCTAATGTATCATTTATTTTCTCTTATCTCTAGTTTATTACTTTTATTATTATTGCTTGTATGGATCATTGGATAGAAGGATAGACTAATATACTCTTGCTTTGCATGTCAACAAACATATTGTTGTATGTTTATGAATATTCTCAATATTCTAACAAGAACTATTGTCCTGTAAACAAAGAGAAATATTAGAAATATTATATGGTAGGTATTAGGGGAAGAGGTGGAATGGGATTTGAATTGGGAGGCCACTGAAATTGAAAACTAGAGGAAGTTATGGAGGGTGCTTGACGGGAGAGACACGAAGGCCTTATTGAAGAGCAAAGTAAGAATAGGGATAACAAATCCTAACAAGAAGAGAGCACATCATACTATATTTTGTTTGGTTCTAGATTAGCACCAATTTGCTTCATCAAACTTGATCAAATTTGGTAGATATATCATAAATATGTATAGAATTATGGGTACGTGTAACTAAATTTTCACAATAATTGTGAGTATGTAACTATTCTTGCAGGTGCACTTACATTTGAAGTAGCGACATTATCATGCAAAGAATGGGGAATTTTCCTAACCACATGATTTAATTCCAAACTTCTCTTCATGCACTATGCTTTGTTGCCAAGATTCTCTTCCATGCACTATGGTTGGGATTGAGAACTATACCCTTGAGCCAAAACTATACTCATGAGATACATTACCCCTTCACACTCGGGTGCCATCCTTGGCCTTGAACATGTGAGTTACCATGTGTAGCCTGCATTCACTATAATGTTAAAGCCATACAAAAAAAAAAAATTGTAGGTGAGCAAGAGGTAGAGGAGACAATAAGTATTCAAAACTTCCAAATTAACCAAAATAATTTTTTTTTAATAAATTTTTAACACTAACAAATAACTCCAAAAATCATACCAACCACATAAATAAAGTCACATCACCATAATTTGAACTAATGAAAAATTAAATCCAAAATTTAAGAAAATAAATTTGTTTTTTTAAATAATTCAATTAATATTTATATTTAACAAAACTATAGAAGACTTTTTCAAAACAAGAGCAACATAGCTGCAATGTCCATGACAACAACAAAGCGACAGTGGAGGAGAAGTGCTATGGAAGTGGAAAAAGGTAAAAGGTAAAGAGATAATTGGAAAACAACTTAACCAATAAAAGAATAATCCATAAATAGATCCAATTATGGATACCATAGCTATGAAAAAACAAGACATAGCTTTAGAAATTTATACACTTTTTCATTTTTCCCACATTATGCAACCTTGCTTTGCACAACAAACAAGCCTCCAAACGCAACGTGATTTGATACCATGACCTCTCGACCAGGAGAACTGTATCAAGCACATGCTCTTGCATTCTCCATTAGTCATCATCTGCATTGTATGCATGCACAACCATTGACATTCAACACATAAAAAAGTTATATACACGGAGAAAAAGCATTTGATATTAGGTACATCGCCAATGTCAATAACAATTGTCTCAAATGGGTTCTAAGTCGAACCAAGTTCCATCATTGAGAACCTTAAGCCCACAGACTTCGTCATCCTGCAGTAGTGTTTCTTTGTTTCCGTGCATGGTTATTTTTCAGTGATCCTATTATGTTTCTGCTGCAAATAATCAAAGTCATACTGCTATCTTAAAAATCTAACCTATTCAGACCCTTGGGCACGTCGCTGCCGCGTCTTCTATGCCCTTTTTCTCCGCCTTTATTTGGCATTGTGCTTTCTACTATTGCATCTGGTGGTTTGTCAACTTGCCTGTTCTTTAAAACTAGTTTCAACTTCATTTTTTAAGTTATACTTCGATTATGGTCCCACTTCATATCGCTACTTTTGGAACCGAAAATAATGTGTCGTCACTCTGAGTCCCCTCGACGTAAGCTTCTCCTTGGTGTGCACAATATGGAATCCGAACAAGCTTCTGGGCCAGTGCACCCTTGATGTCTGGTTCTGTTGAAGAGTGATGCAAAATTGTGAGCTTCAATGATCTAAAGCACATTAGCAGTTTCCTCACCAGTTACATGACAGACACACGGAACAGTGAAGATGTGTCATTGAATAAGAATTGGATTGACTATGAAATGTATATCAAAAAGTTCAGCCATGGCATAGATGATCTTTGTATTGCATTCGGTCTATCATTATTCTACAAGCCTCACCACTGTCACTTTGCAGCTTGCTACTGTGTGATTTCGCGTTGCCAATATTGCCTCGGGCTTGGTTGAAACTAGTCTTAGTTTTTTTTTACGTTGATGCCAGAGTTGGGTAGTCTATCTGTTCATAAAGAATAATCTATGCAAAAACGAGGCCGCTCCTCTCATAACGCATGTCTGCTGTAATGATTGCCACTGCGATCTTTCCATTGTGTTGCAGTCTCTAGCATATGGATATCATGTGGAATCAGTCACTCTCCTCTTTTTCAATGCCCAACATCTATGTCTTTTGTGCATTTTTTTTTTTATTGCCCCGTGGATCATTTTGGTGCAGTTCCAGTCTAGGGTACAGCTGGGCATTCCCAAGTATGGAAACATCAGTGTCTTTGGATATTTTGCAGTGTAATGTTTTTCATGGTGGTTTGCCTCTGTCCATGGGAGCTAATTTCTAGTGTATAGCCCAAGCTTCCCAACGTACAATTGTTTCCTACTGTTGTGGGTCGGTTTCCTCTTGGCATGCAACAGCCTCCTGCCATTTGTGTACAAACGACAACTCTTCTTCCAGATGGTGTTTTGGGCCTGCCACCTCTGCACTGTAGCCTCTGTTAGCCCTCAACCTTCTGCATATGATTCTCTCGTATCATACTTTGATGCGTGAGCATTTTTTTTTTGGAGTGTCCTGCAATCTTGTGTCTTTCCTTCTCGAGCTCTATTGGTTGAGCATTGAAGTAGACAATCATGCAAACATTTTATTCACCATTCCAACCTTCTCCCTTTATTCCCTGCTTATGACGATAGGACGGTTGAACTAACTTTGACTACTTTGGAACCATTGATCTTAAAGCCCTATTCGGATATGAAGTTAAGGGATTGGATGGGCATGTGAGTTGGCTAAAAAAAACCGATGATTTATCCCCGATTTATAATGTTAAATTGGCCAAGGGATATGGTCTATGACAAATACCTAAGGGTCGCTTATGAGAGTGGGAATACCAAGATAACATTAGAGTTTGTGACTCATTAAAACCTATATCTAATAGCCTAAGTGAAGGCTTTGGAAGCTAAGAGATAAGTGTTGGAGAGCAAGCTAGTCTCCCAAGGAAAAAGATCCTGAAACAGGCACAGACGCTATTCATATTCTAATGAATAAATAGTAACATATCAGGGCCCTTGAAAACACCAGGTCCGCAACAACCCTCCCATTTTTGAAAGAAATAAAATGTTAATTTTATTAAAGATTCATTTTAAGATTTTGATATTTTTAAAATGCTCCCTATGTTCATAAACTAACAAGTTAATTCACTTGGATGTGATATTTTTAAAATGCTCCCTATGTTCATAAACTAGCAAGTTAATTCACTTGGATATGAATGTAGATGACTGATACTTAAAATCTTTTACTTTTTATGCATATTGAATATTATTTGTCTCGAATGGCTAGTGTATTACTTTAAACCTTACTTTTCAATCCATGAAAATGTCCTTTTAAGCTTTTACAAAGTAGAACGTGAAAGATTGATAATCCAATAATTTCTAAAATATTTTGTTATCAATACTTCTATAAAGAATTTTAATGAAGTGGGCTATTCTCTCGACCGAGTGCACCCGGGGCCCACCGAGTGCCGTCGACAGACCCTCACGCCGTTACCAAACACCGTTCCCTCTTCCGCTGGTCGTCTCACTCCCCCTCCGGCTCCGGCGACGGCAACCTTTCCCCGGTCACTGCCACTGCGCGTCCCTGTCGCCACCAAGATTCTGTCTGACAGAATCCATCCCCGTCACCTCCATGCATTAACTGCATGCCAGCTACCGGGACGTAGTTCGAGCCAAAATTTGAACGAAACTCTTCGCTCCTGCGCTAACTCTGCATTACTCTGCCCACTTCCAGACTCTGCACCCAACGAATTAGCACCCAACAGCTCATGCTCCTGCGCTCACTCTGTGTTACTCTGCACCCAATGAAGCTCCTGCTCCTGATCCTCCCACAGGCGGAAGGCTCTCCCTATTAAACAGGTAAGCCAGATTCTACAGGTAAGGCTCTCCCGTAATATAACAGCTCTCATCCAAATGAGTTGCTCAATGAAATCTTACTGTAATATATTACCAAAATTACCATGCATCAAAGATAAACTTCACATAAGTCCAACATAAATAGAGAAAAGAAAATAATACCTCTGCCTTTCACCATGCACATTAATTATAATGTAACCAGATGTTCGCTCAATAAGAGTGTATCCATAGGCAGCTGCAGCATACACTAATGCCTATTCGTCAGGAGACTCGCCTTGATATTCAATCAGCTTCGTACCTTTCTGCAATGTTTCCTGTATAATGGGCACTACAGTATTACAAGCTGCAAGTGTGAGAAAATAATCATTTGCAAATTTTCTCTCCTGTGTGATATTATCTTTCTGTAGCAATTGCACAAGGCTGGGATCCACTTCAACCTTCATCTTCGGCTTCCAAACCTCTCTATCAATTCCATCTGCAGTGTCTATAAGGGGAGCGCCATACAAGTGAAAGGAAAACATCAGCTAACGGTTAATATGAAAAAATCCATGTATGTATATATGTCTGAAAAGACAAATTGTAGTAAAATGAATCCAAAACAATGACAACAGAACAAAAGGTTTGAAACATTAAGTGAGACAGAGCATAACTTACGAACCTGCAAATAATTCATTTTCTTTATTCCCAGTAGAATAGTCTTGGTCACCATGCTGTGCTGAAGCACTTGAGGTGCTATAATTTGTCCCAAATACACTTGCATCTTGAAATTCCATCTTGTTTTCTGTCAAAGTCCCTGTCTTATCTGAAAAAAAATATTTTATTTGTCCAAGGTCTTCATTTATATTTAGTGCTCGGCATTGGAACCTTGATTTGGAACCACTATCATACATATTTGTATCCCTGATCATGAAATATGCCTGTCCCACACGAACCATCTCCATGGATATATATAGAGAAATTGGTATCATAATCTGCAATATTATCACAACCATCAACATTGCAAATACTACCTCTGCTCCTATACCGTAATAATTATAACCTTTGTTGGTCGAACTGTTGAAATACCTCTTCCGATAGTAAGGTAAAGTGTTTAGTTCATCCTTATGGCGCTCCAACCACAGCCCCATGCCTAATCCCACAACTGCACACATGATAATGAGAAACAGGGACATAAATAATGTCTCTCTATTCATCTGGGATTCCAATCTGCTTCGTTTTGATGGGGCGCCTGAGCTATTCAACATAGCTTTGGTCTCTTGACCAGCATAAATGACAACTCCAACAGCCCAAGAAGTATTTTTCAGCTCACAGCCTCGCAACAATATGTTTGATGGCCCAAGTGAAATCTGTTTCCCTTCAAATTCCATGTTTGCATGAAATCCATAAATGTTTCTATTTGGTTGTTCGCAGAGGATAACTCCTGAATTGGGCTCTTTCTCTAGCATCCTCAAGGATGTTTCTTGCTTGGCATATCTGGTTTTCAAGTTTGAATTCTCCATCAAGGTTAGTTGTTTGGACATAAGCAATACCACTTGGATCACTAGTACCCAACAATACCATATCACAAGGAAGGGTATTATTTGCGCAAATTTCCACAACCTCTCCAACCCTAATTTGTTTCCATTTTTTTGACTGAAAACTCCCATCCTGCCATATTTCTTCCATTCTGTTGTTCTCTGTCCTATTAGATCGTTGTCGACACCAATCTTCATAACCATCGTTGATTGCAGTGACAATTAAAACAAATGCCAGTGGTAAAACGGAAGAAAATCCTCCAAAGACTTCGAGCCATGGAAGTTGAATCAAAACAATAATTATGAGAAAATTGATATAAGCAATAGGTGAAACTGCTCAAACAGATTCCGAGGCAAGAAAGTGATGACTGTATACTTGATGGTTCTGATTTCATTACCAGCCAACTCATACTTGTCATTTGTTTGATCAGGGTCATTGATATGTATTAATCTTGAATTCTCATCACTTATTTCCCTCTGTGAGCTTCCTAGGGCATTTGATTTGGTTCCTTTGGAACCATACCTCTTTGGAAAGCCCTATTCTGATTTTTCCCTCTAAGACCAACGACCACTTGACTGATCAGAAATTTCAGAAGCCTTGACAGAATTGCCCCTGGTCATGTTGGAGGGGAATGAAAAACCTGTTGCAGGTGAACCATCGGACCACGCATATCCTCGCTACCGCATGGAGAATCCGATAAGACACATCCTAGACAGAGTTAAGAAAACATAATAATATAGATCATAGAAGTAGAGCAATCCATGCTCCCAAATCATCTATAATCAGCTAGTTTTCTATTCACTTCTTTGGGATCAGCAGAATGGATTTTATCTTCAAAGGATACCCTATACCATAGATCATCATAATGCCATTGAGTTTAGATGCGTAATCTAAATCATAGAATTTGATTAGGGCTTAAACCCACCTACATGTTCATTAGGCATCCACAATTGTTAAATCTAACTCCATTTTTATTAGGCAAGCTCAAATTTAATTCTATGTTCATTAGGCAACAACAAAATTGTTAAACCCAGCTCCTTCCCTATTGGGCAAGCTCAAACCTAACTCCATATTCATTAGACACCCAGAAATTGCTAAACCTACATCCTTATTAGAGGCCCTCATGCTTAACTTGGTTTAGGTAAAATGGCATTGTCAAAGAGGGGGGAAATTTAAAACATAGCAGTTTATTGCTGTACCAGAATTTGAAAAAAAAATACC
Source organism: Larix kaempferi (assembly GCA_027924585.1). NCBI lineage: Eukaryota > Viridiplantae > Streptophyta > Pinopsida > Pinales > Pinaceae > Larix > Larix kaempferi. Next base: position 2,186,010 of record BSBM01000488.1, read on the forward strand.
TACCATTCAAATATAGATTGGAATCAAATCAGGCTTCCATCATGTTCAGCTTCTCTCTACATAGACCCACAATCTGAAGCTGCTGATTCGAGCCCAAATTATGGGCATACATATTCAATTCCTGTGAGCAGAACACCCATCATGACCATCTCCTGTGACATCCATGATATAAAATCCAAACTCCTCACAAATGTCATGTGAAAGTACTGCAACTCTATATGCATAAACAGTCGCTTGAAATTACGAGGCAAGAGAGAAGACCAGGGAGAGGCTGTATATAACAAGAAAACAAGCATTAAAGAGGGTGAGGGAAAGACTGTCAAGATGATCAGAGTCTGCGTTTTACAACTTTATAGTACTAGCCAACAAGTATTTAATAGCTGCAAAAGAGTTGAGACTGACCTCACTTCTGCCACTAAACAATAGATATTCAGAATTGACATCATAAGCATAGATTAAGATAACATCTTTGAAAGGATAACTGTGCCAGTAAGAAATATGATGGTTGAGGGTTGAGACTGACCTCACTTGTGCCACCATCACCAAAATAAGTTACTGCACAAGCTTGTTTCTTGTCCATTTTTAGTCACTAGTCACCCAAGACTTGTACTCGACCTCATCCACTGAGATATACACTGGAGAGTATCTATTGTATCTCACTGGAGAGTATCTATTCCACCATAGTAGCTATACTAGACCTCATCCACTGAGATATACACTAGAGAGTACCTATTCCACCATAGTAGCCAGGACTTTCACTAGACCTCATCCATTAAGGGATACACAAGCATAACCATGAAAGGGAACATGCCATTGTAGAGACTTGAAAAGCAAAGAAATGAAAAACTAGAAATGCTGACTGCTAGGAAACCCAGCTTATGTAGAGAATGCCTAAATTGGTTCTACCTCATTTGAAGACAGAGCTTCATGTTCATAGTTGCAAACCTTATGCGTAATCTGTTCTTTCAATTACCCTATATTTTTTGTTGCAATTATCCTAACTCTGCTGATTTTTTCATACAAAGCTAAAGTACTTTGATTTTGTGTATCAAAGGAGAATAAGCATTACTTTTTGTCTTCTTATCTCAAGTTTTCGCTCATTTTTTGTAGGCTTCAATACAAAATGGGCAGGAAGAACAAATGGGAGACTTTAATCGGCTTAGAGTTGCAAGATCCCAAAGACATAACCATCTTTTCTAGTAAAGATCTTGTTTGGTCCAAAGTACATCGAAAGAATGGAATTGATTGAGTTGCCAAAATCCCGTTACATCGAGTTCCCCACTTTATTGAAGGGGAAGAAAATGATCCTGATGCTCCTTGTACTTTCTATAGTAGCCAAAACAAATCCCCCAAAAAGAGGGATACTGCATCCTTGAAATATGAAGTGTAAGTATTTCAAAATTTAATTGTTTGGATGTTAGCAATCATACTACATTTATCACCTGTCATATGTATTAACATTTGACAATATTTTATGCAAATATAATTGTTCATATGGCCCAACTGATAGAAGGAGAGACAAACCGGCTAAATGAAGGGTCAATTCATTTATGAAAAAAAGGGGTTTCCAATGCCATTTCATTGTTAAGGTCATGGTGAAAGATCCCGAGGTAAAAATACTAACTTATAACATGTACGAGCATGAAGACACGAGAGGATGGCCTTGTCATGGAAAGCATGATGCTTCGGGTGAACCTAGATCCATGCATAAGCCAAGTTTGCCAAGGGACATCGTTTCTTATGTAGAAAGTTGCTTTTCTTGGGATGTGTCAATTGATTCGGTGTGTAAAATGCACATCAAGAAACATGTTGACATGGATGTGGCAGATCGGGATAGAGATTTCTTCTTGAAGAGGAAAGATGTGGTAAACATATACAATCGCTTGGGCAAGGGAAAGTATCAGTTGCACCAAAAATACACAATGAGTGTAAATCTTTGGTACCAAAAACATAAAGATGATATTTTTTTTCTATCAAAAGCCCAATGGTTAAGATGTCCCATTTATAATAGGAATCCAAACAAAGTGGATGCTAGAGACAATGGTGAAGCTATCTTACAATAGCTTATAGCAAAGGATTCTACATTCAGTACCAATAAATACGGGGTAAGCGTGATGTCAATGCTTGATTTAACATGATCATTTTAGTTGTAGCCATTCAATGATATTGGTGACTTAAGTTTGACTGCAATATGTTCTATGGATATGGCAGTATCAACTATATACACTTGTCGCATTCGATGAGCAGCAAAGTGGGGTACCAGTTGCGTGGGTTGTATCCGAAAGGAATACAACACAAGACATTTCAGCATGGTTGGATTGACTCATGCAAATGTGTTACCAAGCTCGTCCAGATTGGAAAGTAAATGCCTTCATGGTAGACGACGCATTGGCTGAAATAGCAGCCCTGAGGTAATTCCAATCTTGTTATTTTGAAATGTAAATTGTACTTATTTATTGAATGCCACATTTAAAAAAATTACATGTGGCAGGAGGATCACACGTTGCAAAGTTCTCTTATGTGTTTGGCATGTACAAAGGGCATGGTCAAAAAACGCGAACTGGTTGGCCACAACTGATAAAAGAGCGAGTGAAATGTTGAAAGACTTGGGCCATATCATGAAACATTGCTCCAATGACGATGTCACTGATGCAATTGATGCCTTTTTAAACAAATATGCTGATGAGGAAAAGTTCTTGGACTATTTCCGCAAGAATTGGGTTTCGGGTGACAAACTTTGTGAGTGTACATACTCTTCCTTGTATCTTTTATTTTGTATATCATAAAGATGGGATATATGCACTAATTTAGTTTTTTACTTGTAGGGATGTGGGTAAAAGGTTGCCGAGATTTTCCGCATGCAAATCAAGAGACCAATAATGCAGTGGAGTCATACCACTGCTTTTTGAAGACAAAGTTTCTTTCTGATAGAAGGAAGAAGTGTTCCCGTAGAATGGACTAGTTTTTGTATACACTCCTCATAAATGTTGAACCATTTTATCGGTTCAAAGAAATTTTGAAAAAAGAAGGCTATTTGAACAACTATAAGAAAGAGAATCAACTTGAATCATCAACTGACAGAGCCAAAATGATTCCAGATAGTGATTGCTGCCCTCATGAGAGCATATCTCATGCATATTGGGTGAGGAGTCAAACCACTCCTGGCAAGCGATACCTTGTCACTTCGTATCGCCCAACTTTTATGACGTGTACTTTCCCATGGTCTATCCGTGGAAATATTTGCAAGCACGCTATAAAGGTTGATTGGTTGTATTGCTCCTTGGATAATGATGCAACACCTTCTTCATGCAATGCTCCTCCTGAGATAAGTATTGATGGACCAAGCCATGATGTGGATGCTGAAAACACTATTATGGCTACTAATAAAGATGTTAATGATGTTGATGCACTACAATTAGCTAGACAGGAGTTGTTCGGTTATTATCAGCTGCTTCAAAATAGTCCTCCTGTCACTTTGGAAAAAACTGAAGAAATGATTGGTCTTACTAAAGGAATGTTGAATGAGGCCAACAATCGTTCTCTTTTGGATTATGACTTCACCCTTGGATTGGGTGCATATGAGCCCTCTTTGAAGAGAAAGAAGAGTTTTCTTAGCCCTAAAAAGGAAAACAAAGGAAGAAAACAAAATAGCGGCTTGGATATCGATCTAAATGTGCATGCCTCAGAATATGAACCATATCAGTTTCAATACCTCAAGAAGTGGGGGCGTACTCAATCCAAAAAATCATCCTCCAAAAAAGCATCCTCTATTGACCTAGGTGAGTTTCATAGAATAGGATAGTGCATGTGCTTAAAATAGTGTATTTAGATGGCCTCTTTTTTTAAAATTACGGTGTATGCATGTTTACAGAGGCCACTTCTATGGATCATTCAATTGAAGGACTTGCCCAGCTGGAACATCATGACAGCGGGATTACTGCACCATCAAACTAATTTTCAAGGAAATCTAATTTTCACAGGGTATGTTTTCAACCTTGTTACAGGTGTAGTTTCATGGCTGAGTAAGAAACAACACATACAAACTATGAAATTCCAGTATTTGTATTGATTAAATTGCTGTTGGGCATTTTTCTGCAGGTATCCTCGCTATAGGAAACATTAAAGATCCGAAACAGACATTTTGAACTTGAGGATGTGATCTTCACCAGGCCTCAAAATCTAGAGACTTATTTTGAATTTACAGTCATTGTTCTCTGCACTTTGTAGTGTAACACATATGTATCTCTCTATGTTTTACTGCTTATAAAAGCAACAATTTTGAGAAAGTGGTCATTGAACTGACCTAACCTGTTGTATAGACGATACACAGATTTCAAATACTACACAACAGAGGCATGTACAGAGTATGCATTGTTTTTGTACTGATTAATAATATAATTTGGTATTTGTCCTACTTGTTTACTATGACAAATGTCTGCCCAAATTTTTGAGAAACAACATTTTTTACAACAGATTCAACATTCAGAAAATTCTCATGAAGTTGGGTTGATTATTTGCATATACACAATCCCAACAATCCCCAAATGATAAATGCCACCAAAATGTGCAAAACTTATGGAATCAATACTGCCCCTTAAAACACAGAGAGCCTTTTTCCATTATGCCAAGAGTTTTCAGTGCTGCCTGCATCACAAGCTAGGGCTCACCCATCCCATGAACATGCAAGTCTGGGTTTATGGCATATGATAAACATGCCTCGTTAAAAGCATCTACAGCAAGTCAAGGGTCACTGTGACAGTTATAACAACGCATTCTATGCATTGCTGAGAAACAATTTTAATAACGTTGGGAGGCAACAAAGTATGCTTCCTCTTGCAACTAGCATAAGATGGGTTTCCCACCAGTCAAAACCCAAGTTTGAAGATTCAAGGGAACTCCCAACCAGCATAAGATGGGATTTCCCACTAGGCAAAACTCCAATATTTCTTTGAAACCATGATTCACAGTTATAATATTCCAGATATACTCTTATCTCAAATCTCGAAAGACAAGAACCTATGGCCTTGTGTATTGCCATGATAATTGCAATCCTGTGTATATAACAATGAAGGAATGATTTGGTTGGTGTTGGTGGAAATAATATGACTCAATCAAACCACTACAAGTCAAAAAACCCATCTCACACAGTAGCAATCCATCTTAAAAGCCCATCTCCGATTATTTCAATAACCACAACTTGAAATTCAAGTGGCAGCATAATGGAGTCACTTCTCTCACCCAATAACAAAACACTAAGAGGGATAGTTCCTTATTCTAACAACTCTAATATGCCCTTTTATATTAACTTGGAATCTTTTATTGCTTTGTTTTCCACTGGTATCATTTCAACTGCTATGAGCAAAATGGGGTAGGGTGTCATGTTTTAGAGTTCCATTGTGTTTAGTATGAAACATTTCTGGCCTTTTCAAATATCTACTAGCTTTCTTTTGATGAATTTACCCCCCTGTGGTTCACAGCCATGGAGTAGGATAGCAGTGGCTAATATATAAATTCTACATTTTCTCGACCATTTGTCAAATTCTACTAATTTACATTTGTTTTTATTCTGAAATATGCCTTCCATCATCTGCTAATGCACCTATCTTACAATGGTTGTAATTTGAAAAGGGGAACTTGTTGGTGTTCATACAGATTAAATTATCAAGTGATTATGGAAGCCTTCATCACCCTATTATGAAACTCCATGAACACAGCCAGTTTCAAATGTGACGGGAAAGCTGACAAAAGGATAATGGCATAATGAAGAGCTAGACAAGATCTTGTCTTTGGGTTTTGATTTTGTTGTAATGTGTTTATCATATAAGGAATTATGCAATTTATATGTGGAAGCAGTCAATCCATTTTTTGTGTGGATCAATTCGTATTGGAAGTGGATCAATTCTTCTCTTTAATGTGCTTGGATTGTTTTAATTAACTGATCTACATATGTAATAACAAATGAAGAACATCTAGCAGATTTTATAGCAGCGATATAATTCCAGGGTTAATTGATGACAGAGTATTATGAGAATCGAGCTTCTAAACAAGTTTTATCTTCATTTTTAATCAAATTCCGGATTTCTAGGTCGATGTATCAGGCATATAATCAACAATTAGAAGCTTGATCTTATCGTTCCCAGATTTTCAAGAATTTAGTCAGTCAAAGGGTCATCTCCAGCCTTTCAAGTTAACAATCAAAGGGTCATCTCCAACAAAATGTAGGTGACAGAGCATCTATAATTCCAAAAGTTTAGATAGAAAGTGAATTTGTTCCAGATTTATGAGATCGTTTTCAGATCTATTGCAAGGTTGAAGCGAATATACTTTTATAAATTCTCGACCTCATAAGGGGTGTATCAATTCCCCCTTCTTTAATGAGAATGTATCCCTACGTTTCTCCTTCTTTAATAAAGGATGTTAAATGTGTTTAATTTGAACTTTGGGTTTGTTGTTGAATAAAAGAGCATGTGTCTACAATGTTGCAATTTTAGACAAACATGCATGGCACAAGAAGAGAGTATCTTTGTTGAACACAAGAATTTCGTGGTTGAAGATGTTGCATTAATTATTTGTATTCGAACACCTCGTTAGTTAGACTTCAATTCCATTGCAATAAGAAAATCAAGAGTCACATTGTTCTACCCTTCTATCTGAAGTATGAGAATGCCCCTGTAGGTTCATGAGCTTTCATAATTTGTGATAAAGTGTTTGATAACATAACCAATATTGTTTGCAACTTTAAGAGGAAGTGATTAACCAATATCGTCTATCTCTTTAAGGGGAAGCGATTAGCCGATATTGTTTGCAGCTTTAAGGGAAGTGATTAACCAATATTGTTTGTAGCTTTAAGGGGAAGTGATTGAAATGCAATTCCCACACACAAGCCCCTAGTATTAAAAGTGGGTTCCCTAGAATTTCTAGTATGTATGATGGTAGGAATCAACACTCCTAGAATATCTACACAAATCTTAACCAACACGTACATATGATGAAGTGTCAGACATTGGATGGGCGTGCAAAGAGGTCATTGGGAATCGAAGGGTGGTGAAATCATTCGCTCATCAAGATTGAGATTGCCACACTCTCTTCCAATGATGGGAACACATGTGTTGTTATACTTAGGTGAAGCACACTGGCTCCATTCCAATCTAAAATAACTTTAAGGCATGATGCAACTCCACTAAGCATGAAGATGGTGTTTCTACCCATTGTATAACTCACCGAAATAGCGACAAGATCTTGCCACATGGGTAGATATCTAAATTTGTCTTGAGAGATGCCTTCTCAAATATTCTCAGCATTTACATTTAACATGGAGTGTAATGTCAATTAGACTAGAGATACTATATTGAGTAATGTACCTTCCATCATGTTTGACTATATAAGAAGGTCTAATGCAAAAATGGTACAACATTGATCCTAGATTTGGGAGTAAAATTAAAGTTAGCAGCCTCAACCCCAAAGAATATGGCAGACCCATATTACCAGTACCCCTCAGTTCCAAACTAACTACACAAACAACATTAGTTATAGGAGATCAAGATTGTAGGCTAGTCACAAGTGTCCTTAAAAAACAATCACTTGCATCATCTAGGTTCAATGACTACCTTATGAAACAAGCCCTTTGATGGTTTCCAACACATTAGAGCATGGAGCAACATTACAAACCATATAATGAAGAAACATCACGCCTTGACATGTAGCAACATCACTATATGCAATGATAAAATTGGATTTGCAAAGAAGTCGTCCTTCGAAGTAAGACCCATTTGAGGAGCATAAAATTATATAAAATATTTGCATAAATAAATTTGAAATACAAGATTTCCAAAAATAATCATGATTTGCACATATATCTTAAGCAACTCGACCTAAACGACAAACAAACATGAGAAGTTGCTAAAGATGGATGCAATTATTGATTCGTCTATAATCTTTTGGGTTCATGCACAAATATAGACATCAATTAGGGAGAGATATTCAAAAGCATAAAGGGGATCTATTTCCAGGTGATGCCCTAACCTCAATGGGTTCCAGTTCGCTGCCATGTGCTAGAATGCTCTTACTCATTCGCCCTAATAACATTATATAGTCAGATGGCTAAAAAGAGGCAAGATTCTTTATGCAGAACAAGGTTCAAAACCAATCAACATCATATTATCTTTGTATTGAAAGAGTCAACAAGATAAGGCTGATAATAGCTCTTATCATGTAATGGTTATAAATTTCATAATTGGTGATGTAATGGGGGAGGAGGTTCCAGCATGAGAGGCTGTGTGTTGTATTGTAAGGGTTAAGTATCAATCTGAGTTTCATTCATCCTGTTATTATATTCTGGAATGTATGGAGGATCGAATGTTTGTTGTTACTCAATTCATATTTTCAATACTTCTGGCCAGTAAGACAATGGCTTTGCCATAGAGGAGATGCATGGTTCTTAAGCTTGCTAAAATTATTTGTGAAACACCCTGCTACATGTAGACATTGTTCTACTTTATATAGATCATGAAGCACACCCTTCTACCTGTAGACATTGTTCTACTTTACTAAGATTGACAACTTTTATGATCCTGAAGTGCTATGATGTTGACATGCACCATCCACTGTTTGTTTCTTTCAAAACCATTACTAGTGAAATGCATTATGGGTTAATATTTCGATCTTGTTGATCCCCGACTTCTCTCCTCACATAGATTCAATTCACTTGCCATCAGATTGTATCCAATTAAACTTAAACTAAGGAACGGACAAGACTGAGTATTTTGAAATTTGCTAAAGATATCACATGTTCATATGGATTTTGTGTTCTATGTTGTGTATAGTGGTCTACGCCATGCCACTTTGCTTCAAAATATTGATACTGTCAATCTTAGTACTAACACTTACAAAATGTAGCCTGACTGTGCTTCAAAATCTTGATACTATCAATATCAATACTAACACTTACAAAATGTAACCTTGAATTTGAGCCTTATGCAGGAGAATTCAAGTTGTTGAAGACCATACCCAAAATCTTGAAGGTTGCTACTTAAAGAGAAATTTGATGTGAGCGATTGGACTTTTGAGATTTTGCATGAAGTACATCTAAATCTATAGTAGAATTATGTATTGCTTGGACATTGAGAATTTAATGCTTGTTGTCCTATAGATCAGTTCAAATCATGAAAAAGAAAAAAAATACCAAAAATGCATCTACAAGTCTTCCAATACCCACTATGTAGTTCTCATACTAGAAAAAGAGCTGGACAAATACTGCAACTAGTGAACAATGAAGCCAATAGGACAAATGTTTATGCTTGACATTGAATGTTGATGCTTATTGAACAATATGGATGGAAATTTGATCATTTATCCATGCTTGCAATATCTACAATTTTTGGAAATTCTGGAAATTTTAAGAATTCTAGAAAATATAAACTTATTCATGGTAAAAATGCAGGATGCAAACTGAAATCGAAGGACTGTAGGTTGATGTTAGAGACTAAATCTGCTAAATGATCTTATTTGTTGAATTTGATCTGAACTCTGAAAGCTGCAACTGAAGATGCCAGATGGAGTGGAATGATTTGCTATTGAATATGTATATGATGAACCTATAAAAGATTGACCTAACTTCTTCTTGTTGGTACTTATTATCAGCATATTTATTTCAGCTCAAAGGATGTTTGAAGGAGAGGTATTGGAGGCCAAATTGGGGTAGATCCTTAATATTCTGTTTTTCTTGCAAAGTTCTTAGGGTTATGACAACAGAGTTGATTCCTAGACAAATCTAGCAAGAAAAGAGGGTCAAGGACCATGAAATGAAGAGCTTGAATTTTATTTCCTGTTGGCTGCAAGCAAAGACAATCCCAGATCTACTAGAACAGAATTTAAACGAGTTTGAAATGAATATTTTATTGCTAGAAAATTTGTGACTAGTGCCTAGGGATGAAGTTGGGAAAATGGGGTCAATCAAGGCTATTTGGAAAAAAAAACAAATTTCAAAGTATATTAGCATGTCACAAATCACCGATGAGGTAATCCAACCCCGTCAATACCAACATGAAACTATGTTGTCAAATAGATGTTTTCACCATTTCTATTGGATCTCCGACCAGTAAGGTTAAATTATTTCCATGTATACATACACAACGAAACATTTGAAAATAAACATCAAGAGAATCATTTTCTTGTGTAACTTGAAGACAAGATTGAAGACTTCCTAGATAAAATGGAACTTTCCATTGAAGAAAATAAGAAATACTTTCAGTATATATGGTAACCAAAAATAGTAAAAAATAACTCCATAAATATATACTCAATATTTTTTGTGCCACAAAGTTTAGACAAAAGACGCCATAGGAACCACCATTCTATACAAGGCATTCTTGAACTTGTCACCCAGACATGACACCCCATCCATTACATGGTGGCCCGATCACACGCACTATAGTATTGGGTTCTTCTTTATAGAAAGTCCGACACCACCAGGGACACCAAAACAATTATAAGAAAAAAAAATACACATAACAAAGTTGTGTAACAACGTCCATCAACATTTTTTGAAGGAACATATGTTGAGGCCATTTCAGTTTTCACACCTTCACCTAGACTTGAGATTTTCCCACACCATAGACCACTGGACATTCTCTTAATATCTGAATGGTGAGATATCGTAAAGAAATGAAATTGATCAACAATGGCTCTTGCTTCTCTATGAAGTGGTTTTAGATTGGATTTTCTAACTCGGTACACTCCCTTCATCTGGTTACAAAGAAGTTCTGAGTTAGTGAAGACACAAACGTTGTTAGCCCCATAGCTTTTGTCTGTTTTCAGCCCTTCAATAAGGGCAACATAGTATGCTTCATTGTTAGTTGTCACCCCACATATTTCTCTACTTTTTTGGACAACCTTATTCGAAGCATTATCCTTCAAGACATATTCAATGTTTCCTTGTCCTGGGTTGGGGTAACAGGACACTTGAATACAAAGCGTCCATGTCTACGCCATCTTGTTTGTTCGAATGAGCTACAGAAACAAAAACAAAACAATTAATTTTTTTTTATGAGATGTCAATGGCACAATAAAACAACATGCTTTAAAAAAGTAACAATTGAGATGAAAGTAACGATAATCATTGTTAATCATTCTTGACAACAAAGCGCCACTTTATGTCGATAAACAGTATCATACTTTCCCAAATTTTCATGTATAACAAAAGCTGTGTGCAAGTGCATGGAGTTCAAGCTAGGAGTCATTGTGGAGTTCTTGGGTTTTCAAAGATATTAAAATTTCAATAGATCAATGTTTGAGTGGGAGGAAAGTTCTGATAACTTTTATGTTGATTTTGACTTTCGTTACTGTGGGTAGTACTGTAAAATACTGGGACACCAAGAGACAACAATGGCTGAAATCCTGTTCAAAGTCAAACAAGTTTGGTTATTGACCTCTGTTGAGCATAATTTAAAATTGGCGTAGGTTTTGAAATATTTAATTAACTACACAAATGAATCAAATAGAACAAATTTGGAAGTATTATTGACTATGGTTGGAAAATAAATCAAGTTACAAACACTATATAACTAGAATAGATAGTGAAATGTAGCAAAATAATAGTGAGCTTAGAATCCAAAACCATCTCAACATGCTCACCCATTCGGATGGTTGCTGATAGGAAGTTACAGTGATGTCACACAGTTAACAGAGTACATTCCATAGAATATACAAGGCCAGCTTTGAGTTTGAATCGAGGACACTACAGAGCATCTGATGCGAACCTTCTGCATGCTGGGTAATTTCTTTTTCTGCGTTTCTTAAAACTCGCTACCAAAGCCCTTGGTTTGGAAAATTCAAAATATTGCACTACTCTGTATTAGAAATGCGTACCAGCCAATAGCATCTTTGAGCTTACACAAATCACTTAGACCATTCTCAGAACTAGAAAGGAACACCTATGACTAGTTGCATCTTCAAGGAAACAAAGAATGCATCTTGGAGAGGAGTTTTTATCCTACGGTGTTTTCTCATGTTTTCTACCTACATTTCGCTTATGGGGAGTGTGTTGGTGTTGGCATTTTCCAATGCTACCAGCTTGTGTTAGTTGTAAGCTCACGTAGCCACTCTCAACCACCCAACTATTCTTGGGTGTTTGTTGTGCCTTCTCAACCCTATAAATTGAGGCTCTCTCATGTATCTATTATTCATTTGGATTAATAGATTTTTTATTCTATTAACATGAGGATCATTCCAGGTTGATCCCCGGATCTCTACATGTTGTGCATGCTGTTTTTGTTTATTGTGTATGTGATTGTTGCAGAAATTGTTAACACAAAACATAGTATGCTACATAACATGTAGAAACTAAGTATTTGTTGGGATGTGTTAAACCTGAAGCACTCAATTTCTGTTTTGTATCTCAAGTTTTTGGTTCCTCTACCCTCCATCAATTTAGATATCATTTTGTCAAATGCATGCCATTTCCATCTTTCTCTTTCTATTAGTGTATTCTGGGTAGTGGGTTTTGGATTTGGGTTCACTTCATAGTTTAGTAGCTTTGTTCTATGTGTGATTCTGGGTGGTTTTTTGGGTCTCTAATGAAATTAAGATTTTTCTGACGAGTTATTAACTCTTGATATTTGTGGTTTTCAATTGGGCATCTCCCAATCTGAAAAATTTCAGGTTTAACGCTGACTTTTCTGTTGTTCAGATTTGTGGCTTTTAGTTGGGAGACAATTAATGAAATCTCCCACACCATGTTAAGTAGATATTTATACCACATTAATGTGAAGTTAGGGTACATAAAATCTTACAAATTAATACCAAATGTTTACATATTCAAAAGGGAAAAATTAAAAAAAATAATAAAATCAAATTTTACATACTTACATGATAAGTTGCAAAATTTGTACAAGTGTCGTTGTGCAAGATTTGTTACATTATGGTTGACTTGGTAGGTGAAATAGAAATGAAGTCTACTTAACCATTTATAATCCAGGGTTTGGTTTTGGTTATGCAACATTATGGTTGACTTGGTAGGTGAAATAGAGATGAAGTCTACTTAACCATTTATAAACTAGGGTTTGGTTTTGGTTATGCATCTAGACAAAGAAGGAGAGCATTCATGTAGAATGAAATTTCAACATAGGATATGCTACTATTGTAATAAGATTGTAATTGCCATAAGTCAAAGAGGGTCCACAAAACATGATCTTATTTTCAGAGGAAAATAAGATGCTATCACATCAAAATAAAAGTAGTAAACAACATAAAAATACAAAGATAAAGTCTTTTTGTAAATCATTGATCTGGAAACAAAACTTTTGAGATCTCAACTTCCACATATCCTCAACTTGTTGGATAAAAACAACATAGACCTCTCTTGGAAGTAACATGATATTCTCTGTCACAATTTTATAGGAGGATGAAAATAATGATAAATTGATAATGCGAGTGGGTAAAAAGCATAAAGTTCTCCTCAAATTGATGAAGCTTCCTCTGCCACTAAAAAGTTGGTAAAGTGGTGCTAGAGATATTCCTTAAGGGAGTATAGAATTATAGGATTGATGCATAAATGTCATAAGAATTCACAAAACAGAGTTAAAGAGTCACCCACAAATTGAGCTAATAACTTCAAACTTAAATTGCCATTTTAGTCTCTAGATGACTTCTCAACATATACTTATAAGACTGCTCATAATTTCAACTTGAAAATAGAGAAAAATTACCCAATAAGCTGAGATAAACTCGCATAAGCTACAGTTTGTACTTAGATTGATGATTAGTTGACATTTTATTTGGTGATATGCTTACATGCATTCAAGTAAGAAACATAAAGATTTGCATTTGACACATAACATAGTATTTGACCTTCCTAAAGGACAATGGATTTACTATGGTTCGACCACTGCATGAAATTTTAGAAGCACATACACCCTTCATACGCAATTAATGCAAAAACATTTTTCATTTATTGGGCATCCTGAACAGATTGTAGGGATTTCAAGTATAATAGATCTTATGTCTTTTGTCTCTCTATACAACATGCCACATAATTGTTCAAGTGCACCAAACTAACCCATAGCACCTACCAATTTTGATAATGGTTTCTGTGAGAGTAATCAAACAGAATGAGAATGTTTCCAAATTGTTTATAACTGGTCACCAGTGTGGAATACATATAAAAATCTTGAATTGCAAATGGTTGAGATCCTCTTCCCTTGTAGGATATCTTTGTTGAGTATATCTTTTATCACCATCAGGGCTAAACAAAAACATGAACATGGAAAAATTGGCCTCAAAGGCAAAAAGATTTAAAGAGAATGGAATGAGGCCGCAAAGACTTAGAAAACATCTTCATATTGAAACAAAATTCCAAGAATCAAAAATTTGGATAGAACTAGTCAACCTCGCCTTGGATTAGCAAGCTACCTGTCAAAAGAAACAAAAAAAAATATTTGTAAATGTAAAAAATTAAACAATATACTAAACAACGTACTTAAATTTGAAAAAATAAACACAAAGTACAAACAAAAAAACACTTCACACCTATTTCTTTTCATAGTGCATGTGCGTGGCCTTTTTGTTTTGGCGATAGATTGTGAATAGAATGAAGGGTGATGATATTTCGATCTCTTATCCTTTGTTTTATTTGGGGTGAGAAAGGTCCATTTGCGACCCCTACGTTGCGTATTTTCATTCTGGACCTTTCCATGATTTACAATAGTATTGTCCTCCCCATCGTTGTCACCTTCTTCATTTAGCACATTTTGGACATTTTCTTTTGGAGTCTTTTGGACATTTTTGGACATTGGCGAGCCTAAAGGAACACTATCAGGTGTACTGTCAAATATTGGTGAGCCTAAAGGAACACTATCGGATGTCTTGTCAAATATTGGCGGGCCTAAAGGAACACGTTCGAGTGTCCTATCAAATATTGGCGGCCCTAAAGGAACACTATCCAGTGTCCTATCAAATATAGACCTAGAAGATTTATCAAATGAACACTGAATAACATCCACATCTTCACCAACATCAGGGGTTTGACTCGTTCCTTCCCCTTGTTCAATACATTCATTCAGATTTGATGAAGATGAGTCACCAACATATACAATATTTCTCTTCCATTATAAGAAAACAATGTCAATAAAAATGGGTTTTCAATAAATTATTTCCAATGTGTAACAATACAAGGAGCGGCTTATAAAACTTACACTGAGTGTCTCTTCAACGGACATGATATTGTCCTCAGGACTTTGTGAAGAGTTGCATACATTTCTCTGTTGCAACGAAAGAATGTTTGAAAAAATTTAGTTTTTTTAAATACCTTGCAATATTGCTATTATATGCAACAAAACAAATATAAATTTGAATAGCAATTGGAAAAAATTATTGATGGTGAATCGTTGAAGATTTTGTGTAACATACTCCAGTCTTTGTTTTGTATAATTTTCTTACGGACAACATTTTTTAGCGCATTTTTTTTTTCCTTTGAGTGTGCATCATATTCAGATACAATTATTCTCACGTGCTCCAATGCATCTGCACTCAACTCTTGCACACATTTTACCCTTTATAAAAATAAAAACAAAACAAGAATCATGAGTAAAGCATAATCTTGTGAATCCATCCAAAAATAAAACATCAATAAAAAACAACTTACTGCTTTTTTTTATCTCTTTTCGGATGGCAGCAGTTTCAACAACCTTCCTATTCTTCTTGAACCTATATTCAATGTCATAATTTTTTCTCTTACGATCTTTTTCCAATTTTGTTCCAGATCTCAGCTTGTAATTATGTCCTCGCAGTTCACCTACATGCAATTTTATGGGTGCCCAAGAATGTACTTCCTCTCTATGTTTATTAAATATGCAACACTTTCTTCGTCGCAGACCATTGCATTCACTAGCCAAGCAATAGAAGATGTTGCGACCATTACTGTCCTTTATTACTTTATAAGTTAGATCCTCCTGAAATGGTTACCCAATAATGCATTTAGTACATGTAATGAATCACATCAATAAGATTCAATGCTTTAGATGTTTAGATAGAATCAAAACCTGTAATGTGGCCATCTTATTCAAAGATGTGATTATAATTAATGCCTCCGACCAAGCAAAACCCTACACAAAAAGAATGGTATCTTTTAAACATTAGCTTTAGCACTAGTCTTCATAATTCTAAGTTTATAGCAATAAAATGTTCAAAGACAAGTTAGCAAGATACAATTGTTTCGGGGCAATAAATGATATCCTTCAAATGTATAAGTACCAACTTGACGGCATTTCAAATATTCAACTACAAAAATAACAACCATAAATCTGATTTCTTTATGTAAACCAAAACAATGCCACTTATTAATTCCTCTTACAAAATATCATGAATGTGTGGGTATTCTTATCTCTAAAAAGATACTTCCAGAAACTTAGAAAGTTCCTGTAGGGGAAAGTTCCTAACAGACACAGTTCCTGTCATGCACAGTTTCTGTTGGGCAAAGTTCCTAACAAGCATAGTTCCTGGGCAAAGTTCCTGTCAGGCATAGTTTCTGTTGGGCAAAGTTCCTATCCGGCACAATTCCTGTTGGAGAAAGTTCCTAACAGGCACAGTTCCTGCTGGGCACAATCATGTCATGCACAGTTTATGTTGGTCACAGTTCCTGTCAGGCACAGTTCTTGTTGGACAAAGTATCTAATGGGCACAATTCCTGCTGGGAAAATAGACATCCTGTTGGGAAAGTTCCCATCAGGCATAGTTCCTGTTGGGAAAAGTTCCTATTGGGGAAAGTTCCTAACAAGCACAATTCCTGCTGGGCACAGTTCATGCACAGTTTCTGCTAGGCACAGTTCTTGTCAGGCACAGTTCCTGTTGGGAAAAGTTACTAATAGGCATAGTTCCTGGGCAAAGTTCCTGTTGGGCATAGTTCCTGTTGGGCACAGTTCCTGTTGGGAAAAGTTCCTGTTAGGAACAGTTCCTGTTGGGCAAAGTTCATGTCAGGCATAGTTCCTATCAGGCACAGTTCCTGTTGGGCAAAGTTCCTAATGGGAAAATTTCCTAACAGGCACAGTTCCTGCTGGGAAAACAGGCATCTTGTTGGGAAAGTTCATAACAGGCACAGTTCCTGTTGGGAAAAGTTCCTGTTGGGGAAAGTTCCTAACAGGCACAGTTCTTGCTAGGCATAGTTCCTGCTGGGCACAATGCCTGCTGGGAAAAGTTCCTAATATGCATAGTTCCAGGGCAAATTTCCTGTCAGGTATAGTTCCTGTTGGGCAAAGTTCCTATCAGGCACAGTTGCTGTTGGGAAAAGTTCCTGTTGGGGAAAGTTCCTAACAAGCATAGTTCCTGTCATGCATAGTTTCTGCTGGTCACAACTCCTATCAGGCACAATTCCTGTTGGGCAAAGTTCCTAACAGGCACAGTTCCTTCTAGGAAAATAGGCATCCTGTTGGGAAATTTCATAACAGGAACAGTTCTTGTTGGGCAAAGTTCCTGTTGGGGAAAGTTCCTAACATGCACAGTTCCTATTGGGCATAGTTCCTATCATGCACAATTTCTGCTGAGCACAGTTCCTGTCAGGCACAGTTCCTGCTGGGCAAAGTTCCTAATAGGCATAGTTCCTAGGAAAAGTTCCTGTCAGGCATAGTTCCTGTTGGGCACAATTCCTGTTGGGAAAAGTTCCTGTCAGGCACAGTTCCTGTTGGGAAAATTTCCTGTCAGGCATAGTTCCTGTCAAGCACAGTTCCTGTTGGGCAAAGTTCCTAACAGGCACAGTTCCTGCTGGGCAAATAGGCATCCTGTTGGGAAAGTTCATAACAGGCACAGTTCCTGTTGGGCAAAGTTCCTGTTGGGAAAAGTTCCTAACAGGGACATTTCCTGCTGGGCACAATTCCTGTCATGCACAGTTCCTATTAGGCACAGTTCCTGCTGGGCAAAGTTCCTAATAGGCATAGTTCCTGTTGGGAAAAGTTCCTATCAGGCACAGTTCCTATTGGGCAAAGTTCATGTTGGGGAAAGTTCCTATTAGGCACAGTTCCTGTTGGGCAAAGTTCCTGTTGGGGAAAGTTCCTAACAGGCACAGTTCATGTCATGCACAGTTTCTGTTGGTCACGGTTCCTATTAGGCACAGTTCCTGTTGGGAAAAGTTCTTAACAGGCACAGTTCCTGCTGGGCAAAGTCCCTAACGGGCATCCTGTTGGGAAAGTTCATAATAGGCACAGTTCTTGTTGGGCAAAGTTCATGTTTGGGAAAGTTCCTAACAGGCACAGTTCTTGCTAGGCATAGTTCCTGTCATGCACAGTTTTTTGCTGGGCATAGTTCCTAATAGGCATAGTTCCTGTTGGGAAAAGTTCCTAACATGCATAGTTCCTGGGAAAAGTTCCTGTCAAGCACAATTCCTGTTGGGCAAAGTTCCTATCAGGCACAGTTCCTGTTGGGCAAAGTTTCTAACAGGCATAGTTTCTGTTGGCAAAAGTTCCTGAGGCAAAGATCCGGTTGGGCAAAGTTCCTAACAAGCACAGTTCCTGTTGGGCAAACAAAGTTCATAACAGGCACAGTTTCTGTTGGGAAAAGTTTGTAACATGCACAATTCCTGTTGCGCAAAGTTCCTAACAAACAGAGTTCCTGTTGGGCAAAGTTCCAAAGAAGGAGCACGTGACCTAAGGCGCTATCATGCTCATCTTTGTTAAATCTTGGTAAGTTATACTTCTAACATAGTTTAATGGTGCATTATTCTAAAGTGTTAGTGTTTCTTGCTCGTATTTTGTTAACCTTGCATGAGGAGACCTTCCTTTCATAGGAGCTCTTCATTGTTACTAGGCCTTGGACTTCTTCTCTTTCCCTAGTTAGGCTCTTCTACCTAACTCTTGTGGTTGCTAGTTGATGCCCTAATTGCAAGTATTGAAAGTCATTCTAAGAGAGGGACGTTGGTATCAATCTCTCAATGCCCTAGGGATTGAGACACGAATCATATGCCCTATCTTTTCAACAAATCTATCTCTATTTTATCCATTCACATGACTTTTATTTCACACGCATTTTTATATATTGTAAAACTCTAAAAAAATAATATTGCTGGAAAAACCCTAAAAATCTAAATATTTCAAAAAACCAAAAATATTTGCAATTTGATGATTCTAGACCACCCATCAAATTTTCCCTGGTGGATTTATCCACTGATCTTTGAGGGCGTCCCCTTTTGCCTTAGTGCATTGGCAAACATGAAATTGCCCAAATTAGGGTTTCTGCAGGGGTTTTGCAGCTTTGATTGGGCCATCAAGTGTGCCTTAGGCCACTTGATATTTATTGGTATTTATTGGTAGATTGAATTAACTCATTTTATATGATTTATGTATTTTTATTATCCATTGTTGACTCCATATAAGGCACTGATCTTAGCCATAAGGTTTGTAGAAGGGCATTTGTAGGTGTGTTGGTGTCTAACGGTGATATTCCTCGATTAGGGACTCTCCCCTAGGTTTAGGAGTTACCCGAAGAAGTTGAGCAGTTAGGTCATGGTGACATTGGGTCTAACTCCTCTTGTATGCTTACCATCATTTGTAGAGGACATACTTAGTCCGCTTTGAAAGGACTGCTAGTTTGAGTAGTAACAGGGTTAACACTAAATATATTTTTATGTTGATTTTGTTTGATACAAGAATGCAATTTATAAATTGTTTAAAATCAAGTATCATCATGTCTATTGTTAATGAGTTGTTAATGAGGAAATGAATAATGATATGATTGAAAATGTAAGAAGCTTGACAATAACAATGGGTTAACAATGGCTTATGAGATATAGACAATTATAACAACTCGTTGAAATCGAAAGTGAAGAAATGAAAATACCAAAAAATGAGTGGCAAAGTTTGTGATGACAACAAATGACTATAGATCAAAGGAAAGAGTTACAAAGAAGAAAGGACCCTAAAAGAAAAGTATTGCAACAAGAAATTAAATTGTAAATAATCACTGGGGATGGTAGGGAATATCATAAAAGTCAAAATTAAGATTCAATAAGTGCTCACCAACAAAGATAATTATTGAGCCCCTCGTTTTTTTTATTTTGATAGAGGACACATTGCTGCTAGAGAGAAGGGCATGGTGGCACAAACTTGGGAATATAAGAAAGAAGAGTGTCCAAAGAAGTGGTTGAAAGAATGTGGATGGGTAGTAGAAGGGAGCTTAGGGAGGGGAATGGAAAGATGATGAGTGTCCAAAGAAGTGGAGGAAGGGATAGAGGGATCTTGGGGAGGGGAATATAAGAAAGAGGAGTGTCCAAAGAAGTGGAGGATGGTATTGAGGAAGAGTACTAGGACGACGAACATGTTCAGTCTGATCGATTGGACACATTGCAGCAAGAAAGCCACATTCAAAGAAATCTCTGATAAACCAAAATAGAAGAGGGCATGGTCATCGAGCTGCAAGATGGTGGGATGCTCGTTGAGGTGTTCTGATTGTTTAAAGAAGGATATTTGGGAGCAGCGGACATGGTACACCATGAAGGTAGTGGAGTCAAGTCAAAATAGTCACCATTTCTTGTTGAAAAAATTGAGGTAATTATTAATCTTTCTTCTAGTTCTAATGTAAAAGCACCTCCTATTAAGTAGTTTGAAGAATAGTAGTGGTGGATAGCTAAGTGGAGGAATGGATCTAGTTAATCAACCAAGTCTATAAGGTTTCATTTTAGTGAACAACCACAGTAGTGGTATGGCTGGAGCGGTAGACAGTACAACAATGCACCTTCCTATGATAATAGTGATGCAAAGTAACACTGGTTCTTATTTGAATCAATCTGGAGATCGAAGAGGATCATAGCTCCAAATGAAAAATTGGTAGGATTCTAGACATATTACAGGGGAGGGTTAACCGTTATATTATGGTACATAAGTTTATACAAACGGACACCCATGGTGCATCTAAGACCCTAACAAGGTGAAAGTAGGATTTGTATCCTAGTTTCAGGAGTTGAACTCGGAGCAATAGAGTTGCACCGAGATGAAAGGGATTAAGAAAATTATTGGCAAGAGTGCATGGGATATAATCAGTGCTTCCATAAATTGATCAACATGATATCTTACATAGCACAAGGAGTGGTTTATTCAGTATCTCCTACTTCTAGTTCTAACAAAACCAGAGTGTCGTTGATGCAATAGAAGTGGACCACGCAACAGGGGGCTCTAGCCAAAGCCATGAAGATAGACTCAATGAATGGATATGCAGGGTCAATCAAAATGGGCGTTGTGGCTATGCCCTCAAATAACACAATGCCTAATCTTGCACAATTCCAATTCCACAATAAAAGGGTACATGACAAGAACCTAATCATGAACAAAGGGGCACGACCTAGCATGGATATTTACAAGCTAGAGCTACAGATACAACATTGTATGCAGGATATAAGAGTAATCATTGCTTATTGGCATAGTGCAAGTCTCATCTAAACATAAAGAAATGAAACTCGTTTCTTTGTCAAAAGGACACCTAAACAAAATATTGTATAAAACATTACATTGCGATTTGACATATTAGAACCCTTAAGTTATGTTGAAATCCTAGTAGTAGAAAAATTTACTGAATTCTGTGATGTAAAATCTCAGTAAACATCACTGTAAAACATCGATAACCAAACATTGGTAAAAAAAATGTAGGCATCAAGTTATTTGTTGACACCTACCATATAAGCTAGAGGGGTAGCACAACGCATACAAATTTAAGTGTGTCAGTTTCATAGAGCAGGGTATACCTGTCCCATAAATTTAATTTAATACACAGAAATAGGTTTATGCTCTTAATCAAAACCAAGCGGATAGAGCACCTATGTGGCCTTTCAGAAGCAATGGTGAGCCATCCATTCGATGCTATCATGGGCTTTTTTGGTGGGCCATTTAATGTGAGAGTCCTTTACGAAGCAAAGCAGTAGTGTGAAGCTGAGCATTAAGAACTATTCGAGTGAGCCTAACAGCCTAACAATGCAGTAGTATGAAGCTTGAGTATTAAGAACTACTCGAGTGGGTCCAATAGTTAAGAATATGCATTTCCCTCTGAGAACTTACATGTTCAAATCCTCAAGAGTAGTGTATTTACACTTCCTTAGAATTTAATAGTTAAACCTCAGTGTCTGACTTAACTATTACCTTAAAATTATATTATTATTATTATTACCAGGGTTGTTAAAAAAATAACAATGTCCATAGAATCAACCAAAATATTAATAGAAACCAAGTTGATAGAGCACCTAGTGGCTTTTCAAAAGCAATGGTGAGTATCACGATGTTTTTTGGCGGGTCATTTAATGTGAGATTTCTTTACTAAGCAGTGGTATGATGCTTGAGTATTAAGAACAACGTGAGTGAGTTTAACAGTTAAGAATATGTGTTTCCTACTTAGAAGTTATAGGTTCAAATCCTGAGGGGTAGTGCATCTACACCTCAGTAGACTTTAACAGTTAAACCTTAGTGTCTGACTTACCGTTACCTTAAAATTAGGCTATTATTATCACTATTACTAAGATTGTTAGAACAATAACAAATCAGCATAGATCCATTTTAAACCTGGATCTATCAAGTACCAAGAGGTATCAAATTTCTTGAATTGTAAATGTTTAAAAAAACTAATATTAAAAAATTTAAGCTTCAAATTTTTTTGATTTCTCCTTATCTCCCTTATAAGACATATTTAGGTATCTAAAAGACATTACATGGAAATGTTAGCAATAAAGTACATATATATGAGAAGGACGGTGTCAACTGTTTCTTCGGCGAGTCTTCATCGTCTTTTATGAATTAGTAATCACGGAAAGCATTGAAGACACTAATTTAATTCAAGATAAATGAACGGTACTCTTAAGGTGGTAAAAAATGATGAAATTGCATGTAGATTGGGACATACATGACCATTCCATTCACATCGAACCCAGGGGTGAAAGCATAGAAGTAAAATAAGGATATGAATTAATTTGCAGGGAGATACTTTGAAGATAACACTGCAACAGAGTTGCATGTGGACTATATGTGGTTGGCCTCTACGCTAACTGACTTTCTCTTCTTCTTTTTTGTCTAGGGGAATCGGCAACGGAGATTGGGCTGGTACTGGCGAGACACAAGGTCCAGGGGTCCAATCTCTCTACCACTATACTCCTAGGTGCAACCACAAGGCCCGATTCATGGAGCACACAATGCAAGTTGGGGGAATCAAACACGTGACCTACCATTTACAACCAATTTCAACTTAACCAATTGAGCTACCCCCACCGGCAAGTGACTCTCTCTTTTTGACTTTCAGTGAATTATAAGCATTTTTCCTCCTCTTCATTTTTTTTGGGAGCAAATCATTCATTGTTTATGTAATTCCAAAATTTAACACAGTTGCTTTAATTTTAGTTAAGAACATCCAAGACTGCGCCGTTGGACTCTTACCTAGGTAGGTTTAGAGTACTTAGACTTACATCTTTACTCATCTATCTAATAATACGTCAAAGGAAATTATTTAACATCATACCTCATATTACAACTCTGGAAGTTATGGCATCTTCTAGCCGAATTTAGTAACTAATTTTTGCTATATAGTAGAATTTAGTAACACTGTTTTGCATCATGAAGCAAAGAAAAGTTAAAAATTATTCAAAGTTGGAAACAGACGGTATCAATCAAGAACTAAGCTTTGCATTATGATGCAAAGCAAAGTTTAGAATTATTCATAGCTGGAAAGGCATGGTATCAATTTCAGGAAACCAACTCTTCGATAATCAAGTCAGAAATATTTGAAATATTAGACTAGAGCGAATTTTTAAAATAGAGCAAAAGTGGAGGCTGGAGGGAGAAGATAATCAAGTAGATCTGTCTCACTAATGCTTCTATGTCAGATTTTATGTTTTTACTCATATCTATGTAAGTCAAACTTACAATCACGAGCTAAAAATTTCTTCATTGCAGGACTTTCAACAAAGACAAAGAAATGGGGAAATATAAAAATTGATGGCGGTAAGGTAAGATATGGTGAATGCAATATGCTCCTTACCATTAATCTGCAGTGGCAAGTGCCACAAATGCAAGAATTAGAAGATACAGAGGTTGAAGCTTAGAGAAGTTATCCCTATATCACATGTGAGAGGGTTTAATAAAGATTTCTAATGGAAAATTGGCCACCTTGAGCGAAGGGTATAGTTGTTAGCAAGAACTAATAAGCACTGTCAGATAAACATTGAATGTTTTCTATACCATTCCAAACCCTAAACATCAATGTTTGCACTGTTTGCAAAATATATATATATAATAATACAATTCTTTGAAAAGACAAGCTTTCAATTTTAAGTCACATAAGGATTTAACTAATAAAAAATTTAATTTATGAAATTGTGAGGGTTTTGGTGGTGTTATGAACACTCAGGAGGAGCAACAGAAAACAATTGAGTGTAACAGAGGGGAAAATACTTAGAGAAGCCAGACAAGTACACCCAGAGGAGCCATGCTAGGCCTGAAAGTATCCCATTGAATGCTAGAGGATGTTCTGAGTTTGCTAGACACTAATTTGAGTAACCTACGTACCATTACTGAAGCTGTGTAGTTGGCCCTGAATCTGCCCTGTTTGAGGATTGTTATAAGCGTTGTAACAATACAACTTGTGTAGGACTTATTAAGAAAAGAGGGAATTCGGGCCTTAGGCCTGTCAATGTATTGTAATATTGATCAATATTCCTAGGTAATGATATATCTCTATTTTGAGTTTGGGCTTGCTCCCATTCATCTACATCACCCCTCCAGTGTTCCATGGTATTTTTGGGTTCATCGGACACAACAAACCCTCGACAACAGAGATTGGAAAACCATAGGGCAATTCCATCCCTTCACAATAACAAACCATTGAAAAAATAGAAAACCATGTAAGGAGCACTAGATTCATATAATCAAACACTTGAGAAAGTAGGTTATTGTATAAGGCAACCTAAGAAAGGGATTTTCAATGGGGAGATAGGTGTAGTGTTGTTGTAAGCCCTTTTGTAATATTCCAAATGTCATGTATTAGAGGTTTTTTACGTGTAAAGGATTTTCTCCGGTTTAAAACTGTTGAGGTTTTTTTTTTCCTCGGACTGGGTTAGTTAGAGCAATTTGAATGACAAAGAAAAGTAATAGTAGTTTGGAAACCACCTATCATGCTAAAAATATTCTCATATCTAGAATTCTTTAAACCCACGGAGAAATTACAGATCAATGTTGCAGACCAAGAGCAGTGTTTTTCCGAGAGTAAAACATACATAATTAAAAAAAAAAAATACCATTCAGTCTTCAGAAAAATCAAATGAGGTTCATTAGTTAACTTAAGAGTGATTTTAAAATAGAGTTTCAACCTACAGAAGGAAAAAATGAAGCGTATTCATTCTATAAAGACAAGTAATTTTGTCACTAGAAAACATTGAATATATTAGAGTGAAACTTCTAAGAAGATCACGAATTCCACAATGAATAAGGATGGTCTTCGCGCACACAAGCCATGTAATCGCTTAATTTTTAATGATCATAGACCCATATAAACTCAAGTTTGGTTATTCGACAGGGCTTACCTGTTCGATAGTTGTTGGGTGCAAGAGCAGGATCGGGGTGCAGAGTGGTGTAGCCTTCGTTGCGCAGGAGGAAGGAGTTCAATAGATGATGTTGGGTGCAGGAGTAGAGTTCGTATGTTATGTCCCAAATTTGGCATTGGGTCACAATGGCCTAATCACATTGGCCCTATTCATTAGAGTTTGTCAAATTGATGCTAAAGGTC
Organism: Larix kaempferi; assembly: GCA_027924585.1. Lineage (NCBI taxonomy): Eukaryota > Viridiplantae > Streptophyta > Pinopsida > Pinales > Pinaceae > Larix > Larix kaempferi. Next base: position 2,211,738 of record BSBM01000488.1, read on the forward strand.
AAATAATTGCCAAGGAGGAAAATTACTAGTTTCCTAGGTTTGGGGTGGAAGCTTTGGGATTTGGAATAATGGGGATAATAAATGATGTTTGAATATTAGAATGGCACAAATATTTAATAAAGGAGCTAAATAAATATATACAAGTGAAAATCAAAGTGGCATTTGATCATGAAGACACATGGAGGAAGTGGGACCCACATATGGCTAGATTTCCCCACTACACTTGGCATCATTCTCTCACCAATTCGAATCCAAGGTGAATAGTAACATACTTGGGGGAGTCCAAAAGGTATTATTCATTGCATGACTCATCCAAGGTCGAAATATAGAGGAAGAGTAACTCCCATGGAAGAGGAAGAGGCAATTTGGAGCTAGTGAGACACTTGGGCTAGATTCCCTAGCTCTATGACAACAATGATGAAGATGCCATGACACCTATGACACAAATCAGACCTGAAGGCTGACATATGACATATATGACATGTCAGGGCTAAAAATAGCCTCTAAGAGGGCGCTCAAGGGTATTAGGGCAGCTAAGATGCTTCCACATGTGATTTGGTGGAAGTGGGAGACTAGGAATTGTTGTACAAGTGGCGTTCTTTGGAATCTCTTCCCAACTTGAGTTGGCATGAGTATCTTGGAAGGAATTCGACCCATGGAGGACATTAGAAGTTTATAAATTTCAATAATAAAGAATGAAACCAGCTTTTGATCATTTGTAGAATTTGCAATTGCATTTGTGAAGAGGGAGAGCTAGTGGATGACTAGTTGCTTGCCTTAGCCAATTTCGAGGGTGAAAGATTCCCATCCAAGTTGGTAATTGGAAAGGCCATTCAGACCTTTCATTTGAAGCATTAATGGAGTCTTTATTTGCAGGTGTAAGCTACAGGGCATCTCATGGTTTCTTCTATTGCAGCTCACTCCTTCAACCATTTCCAGTTTTGATGGCATATTCTTGATCCTTGAGGGAGGGCGTTTTTGGTGAGCTATTGTACTCTTTGGGGGAGCTTCTAATGCCCCATTTATTTTGTAATATGAAGTAAATACTCTGTTCTTCATCTCCAAAAAGTTTCAGGTCGAAATTCCAAGTAGAAATGTATAAATCTCAATTTTAATGAAAGGACAATGCCATTTCCCCACTACCTTGTTGTGAATCAATGTAATGCTAATGATTTCAAATGAATGGATGATTCTCTGATGAATTTGTGATTAATGGTCTACCATGGATGTATTTTACAAGTTTCATGTACTGTACTTGAGCATTTGAAGTATTTTTACTCAGTTTAATTGCATTGGGAGAAGAAATAGTGCCATTTCCCCAAGGGTCGAATTGGTGATTTTTGCAGTTGAATGGGAGAGGGTTGGAACAGATATAATAATCAATTAATGGTGCACATGAGACCTTAATAACATCATTAATACATTCCCTACCTCTGTTCATAAATTTGAGTGGGTTTGGAGGCATTTGGGAAGCCATTTTCAGTACTCACCCCAGGGGGGTTTGAACCCCAAATTACTAGTAAAATTGCATACTTGGTCCAGAATCTTAAGAGAGTTTGCAGAGGTCTTTTGGTGGCCATATGTCATCCCTGAACATCATATTCAAGTCCTAATATCATTCATACACCTTCCTTGAATATTTGAAGGCATTTGGAGTCAATTTGGGACCTAGAGACCAATATTAGTCAAAGGGAAATCACTAGTAAAGTTACCTACATTTACCAGAATTGAAAGAGGATTTGCAAAAGTATTTTAAAGGTCCAAAGACATCCCTGAAACACATATTTATATTCTAATATCATTCATATACCTTCTTAGAAGATTTGGGATCATTTGGAGCAAATTTGGGACCTAGAGATCAAAACTAGTCAAAGGTCTAACTAGGGAAAAAAGTGAAAAATTGCCATTTTAATAAAATTCCTAACAAGGGACATTACATCGTAGCGTGAAGAAGTGGGCTAGGTGCAGAGTTCGTCGCGCGAAGGAGTTCATTCGAATGTTGGAATTCATTAACTGCATGGAGGTGACGTCAAAGGACCATCCTGAAGTCCGATTCGTTCTCGGATTCTGTCAGAATCCCGCCGATGTGGGGACCCGCACTGACCGGGGGAATTGCCGAAGGTTGCTGTCGCCGGAGTGGAGAAGTCGGACGACCAGTGGGAGAGCGGACGACGTTTGCTAACGGCGTGAGGGCTCCTTCGACGACACCCGATGGGCCCTGGGTGCATTCGCTCAAGAGAATAGCCCACTTATATTTGTTATGTTCCCAAAAAGTTTGATGGTGGGCCATTTATTAGTCCCTCCCAAGGGAGGGATTATAGGGATTATAGCCATCAATCGCTCTTCCACATAATTGACTTTCTATTAATACTTTGAACAATTACAATGCTTTGCTATTATTTTATAAAGTTTTCACAATTTTTTTGCTATTATTTTATAAAGTTTTCACAATTTTTTAGACAAATTTCTAATAATTTGAAATTAGAAAATTATTTTTTGAAATTTTGAAATTAGGTATTTCTTATTTTCAATTGGTGGAGTACATTGAAATGATTAAATACCCCTGGTGTAAAGGGTCACTGTCAAAAATAAAAATTATTTAAAAAAATAAAAATTTGCAAATTTTTTAACGTTGACACTTGGTACATGTACTATATTCTCATTTAATGATACTGTTTTTTGGGCCACGGCATTTGACACTTATCTATCCCTTGTGATTCCCTCCTTTAATACTTCATCCATCCCTGAGCGTGCGTACTGCCACCTAACAGAAGTACAGAAGTGCATTTATTCCAGCTTGTACTGCCACCGGACAGAAGTGCATTTATTTCGGCTTGTGTAGCCACCGAAGTGTTCACAAGATATATTTAACTTTGTATAAAACGTATTTAATGGACTATGGAGAACTGGCTATTTCTGCGATAGGGGAAGACAAGTTCCTAAGATGGGACGCAAACAGAGAAACCTGGGACTCCTAATATATATTACTCGGCAGCTCTACGAGGCTTGCTCTTACGCCTGCTTGTTCCTTCTCTTTTCACTACTACCTTGGGCTTCGTTCATCGTCCGGGTCCCGTTCTTTTCCTTTCTCAGCCCGCGCTGACGAGGATTCGCCTGCTTTACCAGTAACTTCTTCTTGATCCTCTTCTTCGTCCTCCTTTTCTTCAGCCTCTTCGTGGGTTTCTTGGGCTTTTTCCACCACTATTTTTTTTGGGTCTTCCTCGCTTTCTTGGTTGTGGTTGCGAGGCACTGTCAACAGCACTCTCGCCTACTTCCTGCTCTCCCGACTTCTGCTAGTTACAGACAACACAATTACAAAACCAATAAAAAACAAATTTATACTAAACAACCAGGAAGGATTCCACAAATTTACCTCACAACCAAACAATTACAGAAATTCACCAAGTCGCCGGGAGCTAGCCCTGAAATATTAAAAATTTTAAAACATGAAAATACATAATACGTTCTCGATCTGCCTGTCGTAAATCCAGCCAACCATTCATTGCATTTCGTTCGAGGGTATTTAATCGAACATAAGTTTTACCTGCTACCAAGGAACTGAGAAAGTTAGGCACGGCTGTAAAAACCCTTCTGATACAGGTGCAATAATTTCACTTTCAAACAGAAAGCAAAATACAAACAGCAGAGGCAGTTGCTAAAATAGAGAGAATGAGGCAGCCCGATACTTGGTGAAAAAAAGTGAAGTCACGATGGTTTTAATAGGCCACGTACACTTTGTATAACACTTGTTGACTTTTATTTTGGATTCTTTCTTGACTTTCTATGTTTTCTTCCTCAATAGCTTACACTGCTTTCAAGCGTTTCTTTTATGCTCTTCTCATGGCGGATATCTTGCTGTACGTTGATTGGGTCTAACATGGTTCACTTGCAATCACGATTTCATTAAAAATAATTATGTCAAACGTTTGTGTTACTTTTATGTTACAATGTATATAGATTTTTATCCCATCTATTAATGGGCAACTCGACTCACGCACTGTTCCAGAAGTTATTGAAAATGCATTGGCCAGGGTAATATTTATGCTTTTGAGAATGGGGTTTACATTCAGAGATTGAAGAAAGGTTTAGTTATAAAGAATGGAGTGTTGGAACCGCGTCATGAATAACCTGCACAACGGTGCGTATTTGTATCCTTCACCCCTTCATAAATAACATGTATATTTATTGATTGGAAGAAAGTCATGGCATCTCCGTTCACTATTAGCAAATAAGAAATCTTTGTATGGGGAAATGAATAGATCATTACATCATATTTAACCGTTATTCATGAATCATTGTAATACATACTACTTCCTAAATTGTTCAGGCGTTTAAATAATGAATGATTGCAAAGTTCCTTTCTCGTATAAACTTCTTGGTTCCAGGAAGCGTTGGCTTGGTCGTAACCTGTTTTTTTCTCAGGAGTTGGGGGGCGTTCCAACTCTTTATTTAGAGGCTCCCTTTATCGTCCTCCTTCCACATATTTTTCCCTATGGATACTTTGCTTATCAATTGGCTCTTTTGGCGGCAGACACTACACCTGTAAATGTGCTATTTATGTCTGTTGGATAGGTTGTCCCATTCTTTTCCACATCATATTTCGCATTCTGTTTATGTCTGTTGGATAGATTGTCCCATTCTGGTGGACATCATCTTTGGCATGACATTTAGATAGATTGGAATTCGTTGATGATGGGAGGTTGAATCTCTATCTTATTAGTGGAAGAAGAAAATAGAATGACCTGATATAGATCTTATTAGTGGAAGAAGAAAATAGGATGACCTCATATAGAAGAAACTAGATGGATGACATAAAATTTTAATCTACAAACTTTCCAGTATCTAAGTTTAGACTTTTAAAAAATATGAACTCTCATATTTGACGTCCATCGAAAGAAAATACAAAATGCAACATTAATTACGATATTATGTCAAGCTATCAACAATTTTGTGGTTTATTTTAACTTTTTTATAAAAATCTTTGTTAAACAAATTTGTTTTATAAATCTTCATTTTTATGATTTGATTATATATATATATATATATTATAAATTAATTGATTAAAAATAATTAAATAAATTATATAAACATGTTTAAATTTTTATTTTAATTATAAATAAATGTCAATATCATTTATTTTAAGACTTATGTTGAAAATCATTAAAAAACTTTATAGTGGAAAATTTATCGACCAAAAATCATCTAAAATTCCAAAAATTAGAATAAATAGACTACTTATTTATTTTCTTTTTATTAAAAAAAAAAATTAATTATAATAATATTAATCATTAAAAAATACATCCATTAGATATGGTTTAATATATATATTAATTATTACTCTTTCTAAAATTTAAATTATGACTATAAATATAAATAATTATTATAAATTATAACTATATTCATTTTTTAATTATCAAATTTAATCTTTATAATATTTTTAACAATTTCTATGAAAGTTTTTATAATACATGGACAACGTATAAACGGTATGTTTATCTTTTTATTAGCATATATATTTTTAATTAATAAGAATATATTCAATTACAAATTTTTTTAATATACGTTTTTTCTTTTTAACTTAGCATTAAGAATACGTAAACTTTTTTGGTTACACAAATAATATATATATGTATATGTTGTCTTTTTATTTGTATTGACATATGTATTTTTAATTAATACAATATATTCGACTTACTTGTTATCAACATGTAACATATCATTGCACACTATTATTTATACTTATTTTCATTTTTACAAAATATATTTTTTAAATATTATAAACCTTCAAATTTATAATAATGAGCATTTAGTTTAATGGTTCTATAATATATATATATATTGACATAATATATACTTTAAAATGGAAATACAGGCACACCCATTTATCACACTTTACTCACAATGGTAAATATACGTAAAATGGTAAATATACACACACCTATTTATCATACTTTAAAATATTTAGAATTTTAACACCACTTTAACCACAAGGAAAGTGACTAACTCTTTTTAAAATAAAGATATGAATTAGCTTTTATGAATAGTATTTTTAATAATAAATAAGTAACAAAATTAATATCATACATGTGCTAAAAAATTATAAACATATAAATCATATCCTAACTATAAACATAATCTTAAGGCAGGGATGCTTTGCAGCTATTTCTCTTGTTGAGACATCCAGCGATTTTTAAATACATAAAAAATGCAATCAGCAATATTGGTATATATCTACTTCTAGCTTGGTTGGTTGGATTTCATAGTTGAAGAATATTTTTAGTGATTAAACATTTCATGGAAGTAAAAAAAATAAAAAATCTTGCTATTCACGAGGGTGAATCAAAGAAATTTACAATGTATCTTATCCCAAGGATATATTTCGAGCATTCACTTTAGTCTTTCAGAACATAATAACTACCACTCATCAAAATAAACTGTATTTCTGTTGTTGTCAAAATTCTTGAGTACCATAATACTAAGTTAGACACAATCTACATCAAACTGTATTTCTGTTGTTGTCAAAATTCTTGAGTACCATAATACTAAGTTAGACACAATCTACATCTGTCCAATACAATAGTAGATCCAAAATTACAGAAAAAAGTGCAGAAATAATAAATATAGAGTCTAATAGATATATAATGTCTTAGATTTGAGAGGCCTCAACTCATTGTAGTGTGTAATCTGAAGAGTACCATATTTCAGTGAAAGACCTTTCTTTGATAGTTCATCGACCCTGAAATATGAGGTTATGGAGACATGCATGATCTTGACATTAACAAACCGAACTATAAGTAGTTTGATTTTCCTCTTCCACTGATCAAGAGAGGCCACCTTGAGAGCACTAGAGTCCATCGCCCATCCAATGATAGCAGAGGAGTCTCCAAAGAGCTGAACATTGGAGATATGGAAAGGGAAAATAAAATGTAGAAGACACCAAAGTGCCAAGAGCTATCCACGGGTGTCATGGCCAATTCCACAACTCAGGGACAGTTCATAATATTCAGTTTTGGATATAACAAAGATACCTCCAGCCCCACATCTACCTTTCTGTTCTGCTCCATCAAAAAACCATATGTTCTGCTCCGTAAAAAAAACCATAAGAACCAAAATCTGAAATAAGAGGACCACACATGGAATTGCTCTTATAATTAACTTTCTTTATCATGGCCCTCGAAATGATCTGTATTATAAAATGAAGAGATCAGTTAAAGTTATAAACATAACCATCAAACAAAATTCGATTCCGCAATTTCCAGATTCCCCACATGAAGAATAAGGGAAAGGAGATAAATTCACACGCGTTTGATACCACCTGTGAAGAATCTCAGCAATGGAGCCATGATTCCAGCTAAAATCCACACCCCAGAAATCCGAACCAGTTGACCAAAGTTGGAGATTAATCAGACAGGAAGAAAATAAGTGATTAACTTTCTCCGCTTCTTGAAGACATAAGGAACATACATTTGGCCCAAAGCCCCCCCTTCTGATATAATTATCAGCAGTCAGGACCCTGTTTTTAAGAGTGAGCCGCACAAAGCATCGAATCTTTAAAGGAACATTCCAGCTCCATAAGTTTCTGTACCACCACATGGAAGGGTCGATTTGCTGTTGTTCTACAATGGCCCGGTAAGCCTGCCTAGTTTCCGAATCCCCACAAACCTCCCGCCAGTTCCACTGTAAAATATCAATTTGATTGTTAGGTTTTATGCCTGCGTGTGATAGCATATGAATGTAGTCACTCCAATCTCTTCCTGCTTCCCCGTAAGACCAATCTCCAGTGCAAAATACCATTAATCAATGGATCCCATGCTCGTAGGATTCCTGTCATGGTTAAGGTAATTATAGCCCAACTGATGAAGTAATTCGACAGTCCCAGGTGCAAGTAAACTATCACAACCAATCACCTTATCAACCCCCAAACGGACTGGAAAGTCATTGCCCACTTGCCAGCCCAGATGTGCCTGAAGGAGAGGAGAAGTCTCAACCAATCCACGCCAAATGTTAGATGCTCCCACCGATCTTTTAGGATGATTTCTGATCCAGGCGATAACTGTCCAGCTTTTAAGATATTTGTCCCGCATAATCAGGCTCCACATACATGAATGGGTAAGGGCTCGCCACAGAATCTTTAGGTGTAATGCCCTATAAACCCAAAAAATATTGCGAATGCCCCATCCACCACCCTCTTTCGGCAATGCAATCTAGTTCCAAGCAATCAAATGAATGCCCAATTTCTCCTTTCGACCAGATCAGAGGAAGTTGTATGATATGCGTATGATCTGGTGTAAAATAGCCAGAGGTACCTTAGCCAAAGTGAGCCAGTAGATCGGTAGGTTAGAAAGAACGTAATTTAGTAAAACAAGTCGACCCCCCAATGATAAGCTACGATAATACCAACCTGAAATCTTCAATTCAAACTTCTTAATAAGCCATTTCCAATCCAATATTGAATAAGCATTGGGCTTAAGTGTATATCCCGGGTATTTGATATCTTTGACATCATAATGGAAAATTCTACCAATAAGATCACAGGTCATAGAGCTTAAATTTAGATGATATAAACAAGACTTAGGAATACTGATAATCATACATGTTTCCTTACAAAAGAGGTCAAGAATCTGCTTATAATGCACCCACTCTTCATAATTTCCAATACTAAACATTAACACATCGTCCACGCATAGAGGTGTGTTATGATAAATTGTTTTGATACTTTGATACCAGATATCTTACCTGTAGCTTTAGCAATGTTCATAAGTTTACTAAGACCCTCAATCACTAAAAGGAAGAGCATAGGCGAGAGAGGGCAACCTTATTGAAGACCACAAAATCCCTTAAAAAAGGAGGTCGGGCATCCATTGATTAGTGCAACAAAATTCAATGAGGTAATACAACCAAGGATCCAATTTGTAACCAATAAATCTAGGCCAACATTCAATAAAAGAAGCCTAAGTTAGGCCTAGTCGACCAAGTCGTAGGCCTTTACCAAAAACAACTTGATTACAATGGATGGAATCCGGCTGCTTTTTGCAGAATGAATAGTCTCATGTGCGGTCCCAATGGTGTCAAAGATCAAACGCTAGTCAAGAAACCAAAACTGCTTTGATGAGATTCCCCGAGATAAACCAACCTTAATACGGTCTGCAATAACTTTATAAACCAACTTATAGAGAAGATTGCACAGATAAATAGGCCTATAGTCCTGGAAAGAGGTAGGTTCAGAAACCTTTGGAATCAAAGAAATAAAAGTAGCATTAAGACCTCCAGTGATCCTCCTAGATATTCGAGCTTCCTCCACTAATCGAACCAAATCCACACCAATTAGGTCAAATAATTGTAGGTAGAATTCCACCGACCAATCATCTGGCCTCGGACTCTTGTCCTTCGCCATCTTCTTAAGAATGCCTTCAATTTCACCCAGTGTAACTGGTCTACCAATAATTGTATTGTCCTCAGCCGAAAATAAACGAGGCATACACTGAATGACCTCCATCTGTGCTTGTAAATTGGAACCACATGACTTGGAAAACAACTTCTTAAAATGTCCCACAACAACGTTTTTGATCAATTTTTTAGAAGAAACAATATTACCAGTAGAATCCTCAATGTCCCAAATCGAGTTTTTCTTCCTTCTCAGACTAGAAAAATTATGAAAAAATTATAATTTTGATCACCCAAAGTGATCCAAAGAGCCCGGATCTTCAATCTCCAGAGATCTTCCTCAATGCGCAACAACTTTTCCTTTTCAGTTTCCAAAGATTTCAACATCTTACCCTCAGGATCAGACTGAAAACATAATAAAGGGTCCTCATGGAAGTTGTTGAATATTGGTGAGGGGGAGTCCTTTGATTGGATCATCTTTTTTTCATTTTTTTTCATGGAAAGGTAGCTTCAAAGCTTGTCCTAGATTTGCTATGATGGATTTCCTACTATTTCATAGTCTCGATGACAAAATTTTCTTTAATTTTTAGTTTCCATAGTAATAGTTTCGCATCTTCATTGTTGTCGAATATTTTTCTTGGCATCACTATTTATGTGGCCTTTCCCTTCATGTGATGTGATGTTGTTCCTTCATTTCAATATGAAATTCCCATTGGGATCTAGAGTGAATGAATAAGAATACATGTGGAGACTTGGTTTATAGTATTAATCCACCACACCGTGGTGTTTGTTCCATTGTGCAATACAAGGTTCCCATTGTTCTAAAAAATAATAGAAGCTTTGTCCCCCAACATGTTGTTGACACTGAAAACCATCTAGCCCACTTTCTCCTAAAACCTTTTCTCAACACTTTCTATCTCTTATGTTAGTTTCCCAAGGAACTATGGAACATTTAGTCACAAGTATATGATGGATTCTAATAATGTGAGGTGTTTTTTGGTGCAAAAAAGTGGGATGTTTGGGAAATAACCATCGACGATAAATTCATTGGCATTGGGGTAGAGGGGGATCAATGTTGTTCTCATTGTTACCGTGCTAGGGAAATCTATAGTGAAATAACTAGTGGGCACTAAGGAGGGTGGAGCATAATGTCGAACCCCTATTGTAGTTGGGTTACTTCCACTTAAATGAACCCTCCCTAAACCAATAGTAGAAACACTGGAATTTTGGATCGCCATTGAGTATAGATCACACATTGATGGGGAAATGATCAATTTAGGGTACCATGAAGTGTTGATGATTTGTTCACTCTATTCATTTTCTTGGAGTAAGTTGGCCACTAATCAAACAAGGTGCCCAAAATTAGTAGGTCAGTACTCTATGAGGTTTACTCTTGTTGATTCAACTTTTGGCCAACATTGATGTTTCATATTATCCAACTTTGTAACCAAGGGTGGGATTGATATCTAATGTCATTGGATCCACAAGCTCAACAAGGATGTCAATATCCATTTATGAGGTTTGAATTTAATGATCTGAAGCATGAGGTGACGATTCTTTTGGTTGGAAACATGCTTCCTTTGTATCTTCTATCTAGGGATGTAGGCACATGTGTCAACTCGTATGTACGATTCCTTAGATACATCATCCATGATCGATTTGAATTGGTTAGTAGCTTAATGGATAATTCTTTTGCAATAAGTGGCCTCACGCTCAATAAGGTCAATTGAGGCCCTATCTCATTCAACATTCATAGATTAAAGGTGATTGATTACCTTATTGTTTTTAGATGAGGAGCACATCATTGACTCATATAGGGATTTAGAATCAACCAAAAGGCCATAATGAAAAATTTCAAATATCCTTGGGGTGTACTATAAGGCCAAAAATTTAGACACACAATTATTAGTAACACTAGAGTAAGTTGCACTGAAGGCTAAGCCTTGGTTTTATGATCTAGGTAGGTGCTACTTTGTTTTGTGCTCATAAGCAAGTGAACTTGAAGTGGCCTGGTTGGGCAGTGTGTGCAATGTGATAATGTTGTGCTACTGATGATATTAAGTGTGTATGGGAGAGTGTGCCCATGATTTGGTTTTGAAAATGTTAACGGAATCATCACTAAGCATAAAACTAGGTGTCTCACTATGTAGGTAGGCTGGAGAAACCTTGGAGAAGGTTAGGGTTCGACACATCATCCAATATGCCGTTAAGATCAATGGATGATGGAATATCAAAAATATCCTCTTCAATGGGTGTGAGTCGATATATCACTTGATGCCACACCACAAGTATTAGGTCCATTTGATGACTAAGAATTCATGCATGAAAATCTCTCCAACCTCAGAGTTTCCTTATTTCCCATGTTCAAACACTCGATGTAAATTCCATGCCTCCTTTGATGTTCTAAAATTATGTCCATGCATATATTCTATTCAAAATCAAGGGAAACAATATAATTGGGTCGAAAAAATCCATCACCACATGTTGGCTGGGTGAAACAACTGCCATTGACTGCAAGCATGATTGTTCAGCTAGGTTGTTTCATCATGGAGGCATTCTTTCCACAAAATCACCCAGGATTTTGAATCGACTATTGTCCTTTTTTCAATTTATTTTTTTACCAGTATTGTATTGGATTAGTTCTACATGTCAATAAATGGCGATGGATATCTCTCTCACACACACTTAATTTCTCATTGTATTCTTAGTTGAATCTCCATCCGCTTAGATGAAATGAACACTCGGTTGAGAAATAGATATCCGTACAACATGATTATCCCAACATGAGGCATTGGGAAATTGAAAACCCTAAAAAAACCCATTATGGAGAAACCAATGAATTCCCCACCATAAGTAATTGTCATCAGTGGAAAAACCCCCAAATGTGTTGATAAATTCTTAAGGCCTTCAACTTGAATTACTAAACCACAAAGTTAATCAAGTGTTAGGTAAATCACCATATCTAAACATAATCATTTTTCATGGTTATATATACTACCGATACTTTATTGGTTGTTTGTTAGTTAGGTTTTTCCTTCATCACTTTATCAAGGGAATTCTTTTATTTTTATTTTTATTTTAATATGTTTAGGTCCATTCCCACTACTCATCAAATTAATAATTTTTTTGTTTCAAATTTAATTTCACCAATTTTGTTGGTAAGTCAAACTAAATTTTACTAAACCATGTTCATTTTCACAGTTTCAAAGCACCTCATTTTCTACTTAAAGGATTTAATATATAGTTTCTAAAAATCTTTCAGATTCAAATACATCTCTTCGAAGAAGGAACAATTCTATTATACTCACGTCTTTGTTATGGAAAAAGGCATTGCAAATTACATTTTACCTTCTTTGCATATTGTTGTCGTGATTGACATTATTGTACTTCTTTGATTGAATGATGAGGAATCTAGTTTTAGGGCTTCCTACATTCTGTACACAATCATCTTCTTGAGAAATGCTGTGAAATTCCCTCCAACTAGGTGGAGACTAGTGCTTAAAGTAAAATGTGAGGAGGTTGTGAAAAGTGCATCAACTGATTCATGGTGAAAGGTTTCTTTCAATAAGCAACATTATGAACGAAGTTGCACCACTCTTAAGGTTTTACAAATATTAGCATTAGTTTAAAACATAAGTTTTATAAAACTATTTCCATTGTGAAGGAATTTCCCACAAGTAATCTAACACAATTGAAATATGCAAAGAATAATTGAAATATTATTTTGGCTTATGTAGTAAGCCTGGTTACATTTATATATTGCATTAGGAAATTTTGAATCTAACACAATTGAAATATGCAAAGAATAATTGAAATATCATTTTGGCTTATGTATTAAGCCTTGTTACATTTATATATTGAAATATCATTTTAGCTTATGTATTAAGCCTGGTTACATTTATATATTGCATTAGGAAATTTTGAGATTCAAATTAAGATTAACCTTTAAAGTAATTCATAATGCATTTTTTTCTAGCGGTGTGTATTGTATTTTAATGGATTCATTAGAAAATTGTAATAAAAATGTTATAATATTAGGAATTCCTTCGCAATATTAGTCAAAATCGATTGAGCTATTCATTGGAAAGAGGTTAGGATCAACAACAAAAACCATGATAGAGCGTTTACCTTTTAGTGGAATTGCTTCTCCATTGTTGAAAGTGTTTACGCTTTTTGAGAAGTTTTTGTAGTGTATGCGATTAGTTAGATAATGGAATCATATTTACTTGTAGCTTCTTAACGAAACATGGTTTATTACAACTTCTCAATAAACATGGTTTGTTTATGTTGTGAAATATATTTTTGGAAAAATATCAAATGGACTTTGAGAAAAATACTCATGAAAAGTTTTATCTCTTCTCCTGTATGAGTGGTGTAAAATTTGTAACCACTAAGAAATATTAAATTATGTAACCAATTTTTTAAAAATTATATGACCAATATTTATACCAGATGTCTAATAAATTCACAATAATAATTTAAAATATGTTTTCAATTATTCTTATACTCTAGTGTCTATGAAAGAACACTGTTTTTTAACCTCTTTATATAAACCTTTAATTCACCATAGTCAATTAAACATGTTTTCATTATTTATCTGGGTCAACATTATATTAAAATAGTACTATGGTTATTTACTTCCATTTTTTTCTATGTAAACCCACTTGAATTTCAAGGAAATAATAGTTGTTTGTCATTGTGTGTATATGAATGTTTGGTTTAGTTGAATTTCATTGTTATACATGTGCATGATTGAATTAATGCTATATTTTAATCCGTAGTATTATCAAATATTGAGGTAAATTAATCTTAAATCGACATTTTTTTTAACAGAAACGAGAAATATATTTATATTAAAAAGCCAGGATTTACATAACATCCACAGGGAACCAAAAATTTAACAGAGACATCTGTGCAAAAAGAAACCATATAGTCCAAATCTACATCTTGCTTAAATAGATAGACATCATTACAAAGCTTTCTAAAAATTATCATATTTTCCCTAATATAGTATACTATGATGAACTGACCACATAAGTATTGACAAAAAAATATATATAGCTAAAAAAAGAGACAAAGGATATCATTCCTGCACCATATTTTCATCTGCAGTCAACTGGATAGTAGAAACTTCATCCATTGAGGAGGCATCAGTCTGCTCACGAGAATGCTTGGTAATTCCCCTATTTAGCCCGTTGATGTCAGCTTACAATTCTTCCAGAATTTCCTTTAATTGGATGAAATGAACTTCATTTCTTTCATTTGCATTCATTCTTTGGTCTTGATGGGAACACTTCAACTCAACCACTACCTAGTGCATTTCCTCGTGCCGAGGATCACCGTCCTATCCATTTCCTACATATTGTGCCAGATATCCTCGACTTCACCCACTTGCACTTGGTACCCACTTTCCAAATCATCCACGCATGAGTGAATACCAGAGATGTCAAGTGAAATCCTCCTGTCCTCTTCCAAGACCACCTTAGAAACCTCAAACATGAATTGGAGCCTCTTCTTAAAGTTGATTAGGTCTTTTTTCAGGTCCCAGATTTCATTCAAAATTCCCTTCATGCCTTTCTCCTCTACAAGAGGAAACTCAATTGGAAATTTTTCCATAACTCTGACACTTCCTTCGAACGGAAAATTCTCCAGGATTTTAGACCGTGCTCCACCCCTTGTTCTACCAGAAACATTCATGCATCCAAAGAGGGAATGAACACTTCCTAAATGAGTGAGACCCAATGCATACGAAGGATCCTCCATAACTGAACACATAGATGTCTTGGGAGAGTTCTTACCTGGAAAACGTGCAGAGAGGACGATGGTAATGAAGGTCAGGATGGAGCATGTAATGCTCACACCCTTCCGCCACCTTCGTGAACCACCTGTCCCGCCCTTCATTAATACAACACCAAATATGTTGAATTTGTCCCATCTCCCCTTACCATGAAGAATGATCCATTTTAATGACCATTGAGGGTGGAGTTGAAACATCAAAACTATAGTTGGAAGCAACTCATCCATTTAACAATGGGCTTTTTGGAGTTATTCATCAATATGTGCCCTTGCTTAAGCTTGGCGTCAATGTTGGATTTCCTGTCGGCGATGATATTGTTATGGCGCCTTGTATGAAAGAACTGAATTTTTGAGATGTCTGGGATAAAGGACAAGATTATTTTTTGGACCTTTTTGACCTCCTTCCTTTTTCCAGACTGAATGTTTTTCATTGTTTGGATGATAATCCATGAGTTTCCATAAACCTTAAATGAACATAGGTGAACACTGAAGATGGTTTCTATACCTTTCATTAAAGCTTCCCATTCCACCTGGTTGTTCGTCCTTCTCCCAAGACCCTAGGTGAAGGATTCTATGTTTTTTCCTCTAGGGTTAAAGATGACCCCTCCTACACCTGTCTCCCCGAAATTAATCTTAAACCATCATGATTGACAATGTGAATTGGGATTTCAAAGCTTATGTAGAAGTACACACCCTTACACCTTATACAAGAATTGAGTAAATAACTTGGTAAAGTTGCATTTACAACTTACTTATAAAGAAGTTTAAACAATTACAACTTACTTATAAAGAATTTTACGCTATTATTGATGTTTTTATATGATTTTTAATATTCCTTGAAACATTTGATTTGAGTTGTAAAACAAGTCACAACAAACTATGAGCAATTGAAATGATTAAATGGCCTCATTTTGTTATATAAAATCCAAAAAAATCACATTTTTCTTAAAATAGTAGTTTAAGATGAACTAATTTCTTAAAAAACAATAATGTAGAATTATATGTTTTAATTAGTTTTTAACTATGTATTGATGTTTGTGGTTGATTTGGAAAATTAGTTGAAGCAACATTAGTAGAATTTGGGCAAATACATGACTAGGTGGCTAAAATATTTAGTCACTATAGTGTTTTTAAGCTAAATACTACTATATTTGAGAAAACAACTAAAAATGACTAAATTAAATGACTAATTTAGTCATAGGATAAAAAATACCACTAGACACTACCGCATTTGGGGGGGAATTTGATGTTTAGACCAACATCAGAACTCAAAAACCATTTTTTAACGTTGGATATATGTCATTTTCACGTGTTTTTTAGGAAAAAAAACTAGTGTTGCTTAAGCGATGTCTAGTATTTAATGTCTCTTAAGCGATGTCTCTGGGCATCCCTTACGTGACGTTATGGTGTGTCTCTTAAGCGAATTTAAGGGACGTCTCTTAAGTGAGATTTTAACTCTATTGTCACTTAAGCGACATGACGCCGAAAATATTTTAATTTTTTTTTGGATCAATTGGCCAAAAAAATCGTAAATATATTTGGACATAACAAGTATTTAGGTTTTCTGGTTAAATTTGGTAAGAATAATTCATCGAAGGACTTTGGAGGGAGGACAAATATGCTTATGGGTAGTTTTTTTTGGATCAACGATACCCACTTTTGAAATATTTTTTCTGATTAGGTTAACGATTTGATCTCTATATTTATTCTATTAGTGGCTTGGTATTTTATTGAAACAGATCACAATGTTAGACAATATTGCTCCCTGATCTGCTACCAGATCTGAACGACTCATTTCTATGCAAGAAACTATTGATTCTATATACGGTGATAGAAGAAACGATGTTCCAGAAAATGATCAAAATCAACCCTTCAGCGTTGAAGCTATAATGGACGATGAAAAATGTTATTTCACTTGTATGAAATGAAGAGGAATGAAAAGAAGAGTTGTCAGGGAAATAGCCAGGAAACATTGCTCAGACTATGGGCACTTGGAAGGGGGAAACCAATATCATCTCCTAGCAAGTTATTAAAAAATTGTTTTTTCTCATTTTGTAATACTCTTATTATTGATCGATATTTCAATACTAATTGGTTATATTTTTTACAACTACTGCATAGACAAGACCACCAACACTTGCAAACCCACTTGCTACAATTCACGGTACTGGAGATGCTGAGGGTGATGACATTGAGGTTGATACATTAATGGAAGAAAATGACCACAATATTATTGAGAATGAAGGGATAAATAGGTTTATCCATGACACATTTTTTTCCACGGATGAGAATGTACCTGTGGACGAGGTGTATGAAAAAATTCACGATGTGCCTCTTATTGACAAGGCAAAAAGAGCCTTATACAAAGACTCAAAGACAAGTCTTCTCTCAGCTCTTTTGTTTCTAGTCAACTTGAAGGTCATGAATGGTATTTCAAACACAACAATGACACAATTGTTAAGGTATGCAAGATTTCGATTTTTTTATTTGCAATTGCTTGTTTTTTTATATATTTATGTAATTTATTAGTCAATAATTATGATTTTTCTACTAATTTATATATATATATATATATATTTAGGCTAGTAGGAGACACCCTTCTAACATTGTCAAATACTTTACCTCTCACATACATAGAAATTTGTGTTGTTTTGAAAGATATAGAAATGGAGTATAACTTAATTAATGCATGTCCCAATGATCATATCATATATTATGGACAACATGAGTCAAAGAGTGAGTGCCCTGAATGTGGAATTAAGATATATTGTACTGATCAAGTAACAAATAAGGTTCCCCATAAATTTATTCTCCATATCCCAATAATTCCATGTTTTCAATAACTGTTCAGGTGTAAAAACATTACAGAATTTATGGATTACCATGCACGACACAGAAGTGAAGATGGAGTCATGCGAATTCCTAGAGATGGTTATGCATTTAGAGACATTGATGAAAGATGGCCAATTTTTAAAGAAGAAACCCATAATGTTAGAATTTCATTGACAGCTGATGGTGTCAACCCATTTGGAGAGCTCAGGACCATTTACTAAGTTTGGCCAATCTTTGTTATAAACAATAACCTTCCTCCATGGATGAAAATTAAAAGGGAGCACACCATGTTGGCATTAATTGTTCTATGTGCTATTTTTATGAATGTTAACATAATATAAGCAACCATCTTTTTGTATTATTGCATGTACGAGAACTTATTAACCATGTATGTTACTTTTGAAATGACTACTAGGTAAGAACCAAGTTAAAGATATGGATGTATAACTTGAGCCTATTTTAGACAAAAATTTTAAATTATGGTCTGGTATTAGTATGTACGACATCTCCAAACCTATAGGCCAAAAATAATTTCAGTTCCATGGAATACTTACATGGGAAATTCATGATGCACCCGGTCTTACACATTTCTATGGTATGTAAATTTTCCATGTATATCTATGCATCGTTTATCATGCAATTATTTTTATAATATATGAAATTCTATATGTTAACACTATTCCATAAACTGCAGGGATTCAAACAAAGGGAAAATATGCATGTCTAGTATGTGGCCCAAGAACAATATCTAGACATTCAAGAAGTTTAGGAAAGGAGGTGTACAATGAGTTTAGATATTTCTCCATAAGAACCAAACGTATCGGATTACCGAAAAAAACGACTTCAATGGAAAGGAAGAGATTGGAAAAAATCCATGAATAATGACGCCTCGACTATGGATTTTTTTTTCTTCAAAAGATCCATGGTAAGCAATATTTGTTTGTAGCTAATTACTTCGTTCTTGGTCACTTGTTTTTATTTATAGATTTTCATGATACTCATAATCATGATTAGTATAAAATATTAATATGTCATTGATACTTCTCAAAGGTCATCACCACGATCAGCTTCCACGAGGTTTGAAATGATACTCTACCCAATTTAGTAGGTTGTCATATTATGAGAACCTACACGTAGCTCATTTGTTCGACACAATGCATATTGGAAAGAATGTCATAGAGTGCTTGTGGAAAATTATAGATGGGAAGAATAACACGGAAAAAAATTGCAAAAAATATTAGTGACATTCAAGAATCCAACTCACTGCAACATTTGAAGAAAAACTGAGGTAGTGGAAATTCCACCAATATCCCATGGTTATTAACTAAACAAGAGAGTGAAAATTTTAGAACTCCAACTTGGTTTCAAGTTTTTCAACCTCTCTACATGTAGTTTAATTCCCAAACCCCAACATGCATATAATTCACATATATAAAAATTGTTTTTGCTTGAAACACATGAAATTCTTTCAACCTAAATAACTCAAAAAATTATAACAGCTATGCACAAAAAAATTTGACTCGGTATTTTTTACCAAAATGGTCCAGAATAAAACCACTAAGGGAAAACCTGTTCAAGAGAGAGATTTTATTCTTTTAAAGAAAATTCCAAATTTTACAACAACGACACTTATCTCCCTATTGCCTTGAATTTCGTGCCAACACCTCACTGACAGAAATGCAAGGCTTCCTCGAAAACAGTTCCAAAAATCAGACTGTACGAACTCGCACGTGTGGACTGTACGGACCAGTTTTTCTCGATTCTGGTGCTGCTGTTCTACTTCATTTCCTATGCTTGTATGACCAACATTAAATTTTGTACTTGCTTCCTTGGAAACCGTGCCTGTACGAACTGCATTTAATGTTGTACGGACCTCGAAAAACATGCTGCCATTTTTATTGAAATTCGTGCTCTTGTACGGATTCTGTATGGCCTTGTCTCAAAATCTATGCCTACTCTCTTGGAATTTGTGCCCTTCTCCAACCTTCTCGATTTTTGTGCAAGGGTTTGTCTTCTCTCTCTCAAAATCGACCTCTCCTCTCTTGCTCTTCTCCTCTCCAAAACTCATGGAAGCAAAAGTGGATAATGAATTAGGTTTTCCTTTCCCTAGCCTTTTTGTTTGATTAACCTCCATCTTCAAATCCAATGGTCAAGATTAAAACATAACTAGATGAGATCTAGGGCCAAGATTAAATATCACTTTTCGCATTAAAAATAATTTACCCACTTTTTAAATATAAAATGAGACATTAATAGTCACTCATCTTTTAATTCTCATTAAAGTCACTTTTAAAAGTTTATAACTCAACTTTATTTTATAAAGTGACTTTATAATTATAAAGTCAATCTCACTTTATAAAAATATGCCAGGGACCACATTTAAAGTGTTCTTGTCCACCCCAAGGCACTAATGAATGGACAAACACTTCCTAGGTAACTTTTCAACACTCCCTCTTATCGATGAAAGTGTTCACCACTCCCATCTTGTCTCTGAAAAAAATATGCTTCCCTCTTCCCAAAGAATTTGTGAGAATGTCTACCACCTACTCGTCAGTAGAAATGTACTGCAACTCAAAAACTCCTCTTTGAACATAGTCCCTAATGAAGTGATGTCTGATCTCAATATGATTTGACCTATCATGAAATATCATATTCTTAGAGAGCCTGATGCAACTATTATTATCACAATGAATAACTGTAGGCCGCATCTCCTAATCAAATAAGTCTACCATCAACGTGAAGACACAATGCCTCACAACTAGCCTGAATGGCTTCCATGTACTCAGCCTCTACAAAACTCAAAGCAATGGACTTCTGCTTCCTACTGAACCACAACATAATTGTTGAGCCCAAACTGAAACAACAACCAGAAGTGCTCTTCTGGTCCGAAGCACTTCCTGCCCAATCTAAATCCATGAAACCAACCAAGCCCACTCCATATGACCTCCTGTAGTCCAAACCATAATCTACTGTCCCTGTAAGATATATCAAAATGTGTTTTGCGGTAGTCCATTTCACTTTCATGGGCTCCACCATGAACTGACTGAGAGTGTTCACCGCAAAACTCAAATATGGTCTGGTGTTTACCAAATACATCAATGAACCTATAAGATGATGGTACAGAGTAGGATCCACCAACTCTCCCTCAGAAGTATGAAGCTTCTTTCAGTTGGTGATCATGGGTGTGGAAATGGGTCTGCACTCCTCCATCCGAAATCTCTCTAGAACATCTGCAACATATTTTCCTTGCCCCAGGAAAACATGTCCATCATCTTACCAAATATCCATCCCCAAATAATAATGCATCATCCCAAGGTCAGTCGTCTCAAACTATAAATCAAGATCTTTCTTGCATGCTTCAAGCAGGTTCTCTCCTCATGTGATGAATAAATCATCAACATACAATAGAAGAATGATCAGATCACCTCTAACCACAATGAAGTATAGGTTGGGATCAACCTCACTCTTCTGAAACCCAATTGAAAGCAAATATGAATCAATCCTCGAGAACCAAGCCCGAGGGAATTGCTTTAGACCATACAAGGCCTTTTTTAGCCTTCACACATGAGGATCTCTCTCATGAATCTCA
The DNA here is from genome assembly GCA_027924585.1 of Larix kaempferi. Lineage (NCBI taxonomy): Eukaryota > Viridiplantae > Streptophyta > Pinopsida > Pinales > Pinaceae > Larix > Larix kaempferi. The sequence continues at coordinate 2,233,339 of BSBM01000488.1, forward strand.
AATCCCTGCGGGTACACCAGATATATCTCCTCCTGTAGAAGACCATTCATAAAAGCGGTCTTCACATCCATCTGATGAATCCTCCAACGTATCTCTGCAAAAATGGAGATCGCTGCTCTTATCGAAGAAAATCTAGAAACCGACGCAAAAGTATCATCATAATCAACTACCTCAACCTATGAGAAACTGTAATGTCCCCATTCAAATAAATCTCAAAAAGAGGAAATTCCACCAATCTACTAGTTTCCTAGGTTGGGGTGGAAACATTAGATTTGGAATTAGGATACTATAAAAACCCAAATGGACATTAGATTGACATAAATATATTAAAATGGGTTAAATAAATATTTATGATAGGAAAATAAGGCGGCACTTGGTCATGGAGACACATTGGTGGTGTGGGACCCACACAAATCTAGATTCCTCATGCCACATGGCATTCTATTCTCACCCATTCAAATCCAACGTGGATTCTAATGATCTTGTGGAGTTGTAAGGTCAATATACTTGGCATGACTCAATGAAGGTCGAATTGGAGTCGAAGAGTAAGTCCCATGGAAGAGGAAGAGGCATTTGAGAGATATTGAGACACTTGGGCTAGATTCCATAGCTTCTATGACAACAATGATGAAGATGCTATGACACCTATGACACAAATCAGACTTGAATGCTGACATTTGACATATATTACATGTTAGGGATAAAAATATCCTCCAAGAAGGTGCACAAGGGAGTTAGGGAAGCGAAAGAAACACCCATTTGAAATGAGGGAAGATGGAGACTAGGAATTGTTGGACAAGTGGCACACATTGGAATCTCTTCCCAACTTGAGTTGGCATGAGTATTTTGGAAGGAATTAGACCCATGGAGGACTTGAGAAGTTTATAAAAGACAAGAACAAATAAGGAGAGTGGATTTTGATCATTTCTCATTTTTCATATTGGAGAGCATAGCTTGTCCATACTTGTGGAGTGTTTACTCTACTTGCCTTAGTACCAATTTCGAGGGTGAAATATTCCCATCCTAATTGGAAATATTCAAACATTTCATTTGGAGCTATAATGGATTCATTTATTGCAGGTTGAAGCTACAGGTATTCTCGTGACATTCTCATCCTCAACTTTCTTCCACACCTTTCTCACTTTTCTCTTCATATTTTGGCTCTTGGAGGAAGGGTGCAGTTAGTGAGATGCTGATCTATTTGGGGGAGATATTATGGCCCCATTTATTTTTAATATGATTTATTAACTCTTTATTTGATTCTCATAATATCCTCAGGTCGAAATACCACTTTAAACTATGTCAAAATACCAAACAATGTGTAAATGGTGCCATTTTCCTCATGTCTTGTTATGAAATCTTGAAGTTGCTTTATTTCGACTTGTATCAGCTCATCTATGTGATTTTTATGATGTATGTATGGTCATTAATGTCTTGAAGAATTTTAATATACATTTCATAATCCTTTGGAACGTAAATCTCGAATTTCATAGCAAATGGTGAAGTTTTCCTATCATTTCCCCCTAGGTGAAGACATGTACACAAACCCCTGATTTATGGGAGTTGAAGAAGCCTTTAGAAACTGACTGATGATGAATTTAGGATAAAATTTAAGTAATTTAAGGATTCCATGTCTCTGTTCTGAAATTTTGGATGGTATTATTGTATTTGGAAAGCCATTTTGTCCCCTACCCTTGGGGGTTTTGAACCTCGAATTGACTAGTAAAATTCCCTATTTTGCCCTGATTGTAAATGAAAGCTGCATAAGTCTTTTGAGAGTGTATAAGCATCCATCAGCCTCATTTTTATGTCTTAATACCTTCCCAACACATTCAGACCCAATTTGGAATCATTTGGAGCCATTTGGGAGCATTGGAGTCATAACTAGTCTAAGGGTTGAATTGGCCAAAAATTGCCATTTTTCCAATTTTTCCAAATTTATTAAAAAGGGACACTATGGAAACCTCGCGCTACAAACAGATATTTGTACTTCTCGATGCTTCCATCTGCAGCATGATTGATTTTATAGATCCACTTGGAAGTCACAACTGACTTCCCCTCCAGTCTCGGAACAATCTCCCACACATCATTCTTCATGATGGAATTGCACTCTTCCATCATAGCATCTCTCCAAACCTGATGTGTGGATGCCTCATCATAAGTAGTAGGCTCGGAATCACGCAAGGTGTCACCACTGCCATGTAACTGGAAAATCTCTCTGGTTCCCTTCTCTCTCTGACCTCCCTCCTAGGTGGCCCCACAAAATCCTCATCTTCCTTCACAAGATCCTTAATACAACTTGGCTTATGTTTCTTGGAATTAGCTTCATGTGGAAGAACTTCCTCCTGGACATACTCATCTGACAATTGTCTCCCTGAAGAAGTACCTGTGGCCTAAGACCCTATACCTGGTGAACCTGAACCCGTACCATATGAGCCTGAATCACATGAAGGTGAAACCTGTGAACCTGTGATCCGTGAACCTGTCCCTATACCAGAAGTACCTCTTCATGCTGGTCTTCGCATCCGTCCACCTTCTTTTGATTTGCGCGACTGCCTTTTGAACATTGCAACTGCGCTTTCTAGTTCTCTCTCTCTCTCTCTCTCTCTCTCTCTCTCTCTTTTTTATTCGTGCAGCTTTACTTTACTGTGGGTCCTGCGAAGTAGGACTATCCCGATAGGGTTTTAGTCTACTTCCATTCACCAAACCTGGTACGTTATCTCTGGATAACATGGCTAACTGAACTGCGCCACCGTTAGTAACATGCATAATAGTATATGGTCCAAGCCAATGCATTCTAAATTTTCCAGGAAATTTCATAAACTTGCTATCATATAGGAGGACAAGGTCACCTGCTTGAAAGGACTTGTTCTTGATGTGGCGATCATGTCATGATTTTTCTCTGTCTTTCTGCACTTGCTGGTGAAATCCTGCAATGAAGCGATCCTCCTCCAATCCAACCAAGTGTAGAAAACTTTCTTCTATTGTTTGTTCATTTTCCATGCTTGTAAATGCAGCAATCCGTAAGCTTGGTACAATGTAATCCATTGGCATCACAACTTCATGTCCATAGGCCAATCTGAAAGGTGTATGGCCTTTCAACTTCTTGCAAGTGGTTCTGTATGCCCATAACATAGCTGGAATGCGCAAATCCCAATCATCCTTGTTTACATTGCATACCTTTTTCAACGCATTCTCTAATACCTTGTTAAAAGCTTCAACAGTTCCATTAGCCTGAGGATGGTACGGTGTACTCTTATGATGATAAATGTGGAACTCTTCCGTCAGCGCTGCAATTGTCTTATTCAAAAAGTGAGTGCCTTGATCACTCATCATATTCTTTGGGCATCCAAATCTTGTAAGTATGTTCTCAAATATGAACTGCATGGCAGTAACTGTGCTACAGTCCTTTACTGGTTTAGCCTTTGCCCATATGGTGATATAATCAATTGCGGTGATAATATATCTCGCAGCAGTTCTCTTCCGTGGTGGGTTAATAGGTCCCACAAAATCAATATCCCATTTGTCAAATTCTTGTAGTGTCAACTGTGGTTTTAATGACATTTCATCTCTTCGCAACGGCTTTCCTGTTCTCTGACAGACATCGCAGCTCTGGCAATGCTCCTTCAAATCTTTGTGAATTGTAGGCCACCATAGCCCTGCTCGCAATATCTTCTGCGCAGTGGCTCTTCCTGCATAGTGACCTCTCGATGCACCTAAATGTGCATCAGCCAATATGAATGGCTTCTCATGCTCCAACACACATCTGCGCAGCACTTCATCTGGTCCCAACTTGTATAGTTGTCCTGATATGATAGTGAAGTCTGCTTCTCTGACTACCAGCTGCTTCTTCTGCTGCATAGTGAATTCTATAGGTGCTAATCCCGTAGTCAAAAAGTCTACAATATCCTTGTAATACTCGTCAGCAATTTGTATAGAAAATAACTACGCATCAGGTAGATTGTCTTCGAGATTGGTGGGTTCTTCACCTGACTCAATACTTTAGAGATGGTCAGGTCCTAGGTTCAATCTTCCTGGCTTAGCCACAATTTCAAAATCATACTCTTGGAAGAGTAACAACCATTTGCAGATTCTCCCCCCTAACACTGGCTTATTGACCAAGTATTTCAAAGCGGAATGGTCAGTAAACATTGAGAAGTGCGCACCCAACAAATAGTGCCTGAATTTCTGGAGTGCATACACCATGGCTAAACCTTCTCTTTTAGTTGTCGTATAGTTCTTTTCAGCTGAAGATAGCTTCCTGCTCGAAAATGAAATGGGATGATCAATACCTTCCTCACCTGGTTGAGGGAGGACAATGCCCAACGCTATAGATGAAGCATCAACATGTACATGGAACGGCTTATCCCAATCTGGAAAAACTAGGATCTATGTAGTTACCATTTTCTCCTTCAGCGTGTCCAGTCCTTTCTCACAGTTTGCGTTCCATATGAAATGCGCTTCTTTCTTCCACAGTTTCTCCATTGGCATGGTTATCTGCGCATAACCCTTGATGAATTTTCTATAATAGCATGTGTTCCCCAGTGTCGTGTGAAGCTGCTTCACTGAGTTTGGTGCAGGAAGGTTTACAATAACTGTGATCTTCACGGGGTCAACCATAGGGCACACAAAAGATGCATTTCTTCAAATTCAAAGAAATCTGATGTTGTCTGCACTTGGCTAACATCATTCTCAGATTCTCAAAATGGTTTTTAAGTAGCCCAAGGACAGTCCATTCATCAAAATAAACCTCTAAGAACTTATGGATAAAGTCCTTAAATGCAACCACCACAACTCTTGAAAATATGGTAGGCACATTCTTCAATCCAAAGGGCATAACTGTATACTGGTAGGAGCCCCATTCAGTAGAATGTTATCTTATGCCTGTCTGCTGGATCAATCCTGATTTGATGATATCTAGAGAATCCATTGGTGAATGAGTAGGCCTCATTTCCTCCCACATTTTCTAATACTTCATTTGTAAAAGGAGTAGGAAATGGGTCATGCAGCGAAGCATCATTCAGCTTCGTTAGATCTACGCAGATTCTAATCTCACCTTTAGTATTTTTGTCTTGGGTAACCATCGGGCTTATCCACTCTGACTCTTCGACGGGCTCAATGATTCCTGCATCAAGCATCTTATCAATTTTTGCTTTAACTCTTTCTTTATATATGTGGTTTAGTCTATAAGGCCTTTGCTTTATGGGCTTCACGCCTGGCTTGAGAGGTATCTTCATAACTCCCAAGTCACCCAAAATTCCTTTCATTTCGGCAAACTTCGTCGGAAATAAATCATGATATTCATGTAGAAGGTCGACGATCTACGTGACCATTGCATCATCCCAGTAATCTCCAATGGACGCGAACTTTGGCTCTTCACTTGTGCCAATCTTCACTTTTCTTGTCATTACAGGTCCGCTCATATCTGGAATTTCAAGTGGAGGTCCCTCTACATCGCACGCTCCTTCTGACTCTGGTATATTGATGTTGCGCAGATCCTCCTCATTGCTTTCTTCCTATTGTTCTTAATTTTCAGCAATATTATAACATTCAAAGGCATGTTCTATCTCTCTTTCCCATTCTGGTTGTAGGTTCACAGGTACCTTTATATCTTCAAATATCCTCTCTTTGATAACCTCTAATGCCTCGTTTATACTTGGGCATTCAGCTCTGAATATTATTTCTTTGATAAACTCTAATGCCTCGTTTATACTTGGGCATTCAGCTCTAAATATTCTTTCTTTAATAACCTACAGAGCTTCGTTTATGCTTGGAGACTCATCTTCAAAGCTGAAGGTTCTCTGGAAGTTCGCAATCAACATAGGCCAATCTGTGGTTCCTCTACGAAGCTCCATGTATGTATACCAATCCTCTGGAATTTGGTCTACTGTGTGCACAAACAGATGCACCCATTCTGTTTGCGGTCTCTTTATCCATGCTTCTGAACAGATCTCTATGTGATCCCTTGGACTTGTCTATCCATTATACTTTACCATGGTCAGCGCAACGTTATCCATGAGTCTGATTTGCATCATATGTATGCACTGATCGCATGTGATCAAAGTTTGTTTATGCGCAGCCGACCATCTTGTAGGTGTACCGCGTAGTGCTATGTCTAGTGTTGGTATGTGATGTTCAGCTGCAACTGATACAGTATATTCTTGAATAAATGAGTAGACGTTAGTTTTACCATCATAAGTGGGGATTGGACTTACCTCGGTTCCAATCTAGCACAGTGATTTTGTGATCTGCACGCATCTTCTTGCAGATACTTCATGCATATAACTTTTCCAATTCTCCAATCCTAGGTCGGAGTCTGATACGCAAGAACTGTCACATCGCCAACTAAGTGCTCCATCCACTGTAGGATTAATGTAGTCATCCTGATTTGCAGTCATCTTGTAAATGCGATCAAGATCCTATGCTTTGGATTCTTCCTGAATTGGCTCAGTGTACCTTTCTCCTTGCGAAGGGTCCAAGGGTGCGATGACCCTAATATCATGCCCTTCAAAGATCATCTTCTTTGTTTTCAGGTTTATGATTGTGAGGTTATCCATCGCCTAGACTATAACCAATAGTGCTGGATAAGTTTGACTATCATCCACAATTTCAATAACCTTGAAGTCTGCATGACTTCGCACTCCATCGATGTCAACAATAATATTGGCTAATCTCCCCAAATGTATGAATTTTTGTTGGTTGGCCAATATCAACTGTATGGGTGACCAGAACAACTTTGGTCTCCCCATCTACTGCCATGTTTGCTTAGTTAAGACATTTACCTCTGATCCTAGATCAAGGATGATTTCATCCATCTCATAATCTCCTATCTGCACACTGAGCCTCATTTCTCGGCCTGTTCTTTTGTGGCTCTTGATGTGATGAACTGTGCTCTGAGAAGTATCTGTCTCACTGCATGGTTCATACTGGGTTAGTAATTTTTCCAATTCCACTACAGCATCTGCGCTCTTCAATAATTTCATGCAGCTCCATAGGAACTGCACAACATAAGTGTCTGTCTTTGTTGCGGTGCATGTCTTGTCATAAGTTGATGGCATATCCTCAATATGCGGTGTTTGAATTCACAACGGGATTCTTGGTGACATAGGTGATAGGTGCTGGCTCTTTGAAGATATCCCTTGCTTCTTCAAAGGCTTCTTTGTTCTTCTCCAGATTGAAAACAGGTGTTTTCCCAATAGCTTTTCTGATCCAGACCGCTTCAGCAGGGGTCTGCTTAGTCTCGAAGTCTACAGAAGTCAAAGCTTCTGCTTGCCTATCTCTTCCTATTGCAGCGCCACTTCGCGTCACAACATTAATACTTGGATCTACAGTCCTTTTATTTGTTGTGATCAGCTGAATATTCGGGTTCGGTACTTCTTTCTTTCTTTTCTGCATTTCTGCTGCTAACACTGAGCATGCCTCAATAACGTGATCAAAAGATTTACAATAACTACAGGTAGTACATGCATTGGTACAATCTCTAGATAAGTGACCTGGCTGGCCACAATTATAACAAATCATTTGCCCTCTTCCTCTTCCTTGTCCCAGGCCAGTGTTTCTTCCTCTTCCGCGGAATCCTCCACGACCTCTATATGTGCCTTGACCATACTGCGCGTTATCCTTGTTCTGCGGTGTTTCATCTTGAACTCTATATAGTCCATCGCGCGTATGCTCTAAATCGTGCTTTCTTTCTATCATGAGCTCATATGCTTGGTAGTTGGAGTCATCATGTCCAATGGATTTACAGAATGTGCAATATAAATTTTTAGGTGTTCGCACATATTTTTGGATTAAGTAACAATCCTCTAGCCGATGTCCTCTAGTTCTACAGATCTCACACCATGGCCCTTGGTTCTAATTTAGTGGATTTGGTGCTCCACTATCTAGGTAATCTTGAAACAAAGGACATCGTTCCTTCAGGTGTCCTTCTCCCTTACATATGGTACACCAGATCTCTTCTCTTTGCTCTTTTCCCTTCTTCATATGCTGCAACTGTAATGTCAAGGTGGCTAGCTAATTTTGGATTTGGACCATTCCAATGCTAGTCTCTCCTATGGGTGAAGCTTCTAATTTCATCGCGATCTCCAAGGGCTCTACCTGGGAAGCAAACTTCTGTTGCATCAACGATGTTCTAATATGGGGCAACAACGCGGCGATGAATCACTCGACTTGGTGCTGTTGTGGTGCTATGTCAAAACTGACCTGATCTAACAATGTTTTAAATTTCTAGTCAAATTCCCAGACTGTCTCATTAGGTTTTTTCTTAATATCCTTTAATTCTATTATACATTGGGATTCTAACTTCAGCTTCTTGAACTCTCTTAATAGCGCGTCCTTGATATCCACTAGATTTCTATTATGTCCAACATAGTACTTCATAAACCAGTTTAATGCTCTATCTCTGAGAGTAGTGATGAGTTGTGCTTGCTTACCAACATCATCGTTGACCTGCTTTACACTCCATATGGCTTCACAGAGAAACCAATGCTGCTCAGGGTCTTCTAGACCCGTTCCTTTAAATATCTGGAGCTTAATGTCGTTAGTCATTCTCCTCCTAGGTGGTACAATGTTCTGCACAGTAGTTTGAGTGGTGTTAGGGATGGTACTGCGTGGAATGTTCTGAGTTGGGACATTCTGAGTTGAAATTGTCTGAGTACTTGCTCCCGCGGTGTTACTGGTATCGACGCACTGAGGATTGGGAATATTAACAACTGGATGGTTTTGAGCTGGCGAAATCTGTGAAATAGGGGGCGTGGTATTGTCAACCGGTGGGTTTTGCGGAGTAAGAGGTTGATAGGTGGCTGATGGAGGTGCCGTGTGGCTACCAGTCTCAGGTTCTAAATCAGTATCTACGTGGAGTCCATGTTCACTAGAGTTCTTCTTAGTAGTATACTTATATCTCTTTCCACTTCTTAAATTATGTGTATCTTCTTCAGAATCACTATATATGTTATTGACCATGACAGACTCAAACATTTATGTGAATTTTACTGCATTCTTAAAATGCCTTTCTCAGCTAAAATCATTTTAATGTATAAACTCATATTGTTAAGATACTTACCTCTGAAACCTTTCAAAAACTCTGCTTCTGCTACGCTTTAGGACTTCTGCATGTCCACAGTGAACTCTGTCACGAAGCCTTCTAGAATATTGTCAACCCAAAATTCGACTGCTCGTGCGAGTGGACTATTTGCTTCTTTAAGCCTCTGAATAAGGTCATGATTCCACTCGGTAGGTGCTCCTTCTTGGAAACAGTCCTTTCGATTTGCGAGTCTTGATTACCACTCGTGCAAATCGTTTCCAAAACTTGCCCAGAAAATTTCATGAACATCCTTCCATAGGTATTTATTTAACCAATCTACGTTAGATAGACGCAGATGTCTATTCTCTTTTCTGGCAAAATATTTCTCTGTCTTGTCTACCCAGTCCCAGATTTCTTTTTTCTTAGGATTCTAGGGTTCTGTACTCATCACCGGTTCTTAGCGCGGAAACGAAACCATTTGTTGGTTGTATAACTGTTCTTGAGGTTTTCTAGATATACCCAGGTTCTATGCGGTTTGAGGAACCAACAAAACCCCTTTTCATCGGCCCTTTCGGCAACATCCTACGAATAGACTGAGATCTCACCCGAGGTGAAGTAATGGGGGGGTGTGGAATCAGGTTTCCACAACTAGGTGATGAGTGCTTCAATAAAACTGGTGAGCAGCGTGCTACAGGACAAGCGCTACAAACTGGGGACTGCGCGGAGCTTCACTTTCTCCACGGATAACACTTAGATTATTGTGCATCCAAGGACTGCACGATGCGGGTGGACTCATCAACGATAGGACAGCGCCATAGAGACTGCGCTTCCTCTTAGAACTTACGCAACCTGGTAGATCTTAATTAGTGTAAAAAGACACATTCAACAACGAACTAGCCTGCAACCCTTGCGAACTTATACACTATAACAACGACACTCTACTGTGCCCTTCCAGTGTTGCGCTTAGAGTTTATCCAATCAATTCATACATTCATCCTACTGTGAATTACTTATGCATTTAACATTCATTCATATATGTGGCTACTTAACATATTATTCCCATGTTTATCCTTATGGCGAATACATATAAAAGTAAGAACACATGCATTCATAAACTGAATCTCAACCATTCACATAAGCAACTACACAGATATAAAAGTGTACAATCAGTCACATAACACGATATTTAACGTGGTTCACCCCCAGGATGGGAGCTACGTCCACAACAACTGTTGTTATATTATATTTGGGAAGGGTACAACAGTTCCAGTCTGCGCACTCAATTGCAGACTCTCTTCTCTCTCAGTAGGTCTCTGTGCACTCAACTTACAGAGACTTTTACAATAGCATTCACTTCCTAACTCTTAGGAGATTTTACAATGAATATTATTCAACGAGGATTAACGATTGCCCTTTCCCTTACAAAATGTTCCGTTTTATAGATCGTGCCCGTAGGTCACATCTTTACAATAAAGTGGGACAAAAACCCTAAGGTTACCCAAAAATGGTGCGGTTACTCGCCACCCTGCTTGTCGCCATCGACAGCTTGCTCCGGTTGCTTCGGGCTGCCTTGCTGGGCCACTTGTGGCTCTCACGCCCTTCTGACAGTCGTAGTCATCATAAAAACGGTTACAACTACATCGTGGTCTGTCACTTTCGGCTCCTTTGGCCTACCCGTTGCTGTCGACCTCATGACTTAGCTTCTTACTGTTTTCTGCCACTCTCATTGACAGGTCGCTTTCCCCTTTATCCACGCCGCTCCTTACCCAAAATAGGTCGCTTCCTCAGCTTGACCTTCCATTATACTCTTTACCCAAAATGGCTATTGCACTGGCTCTGCACATCATAATAACTTCACATTTCTGACTACGCAATCCGAACTGTGCATCCCGCAAAACTGTGCCAACTGACCTCGCAGTCCGAACTGCGCAATTCCCAAAATTTGTACTTCATCAAGATTGTGCCCACTTGGGCCACACCCAACAACATGGATCTACAACATTAGCTTTCCCTTTTCTTCTTCTCCTCCTTTATTGTAATGAGATTTGAGAAATTCCTCATGTAGATAAATACAATAGACTCAAGAATGAGATCAATGGGTCCCCCTTGATGTATTTGCTATTGTACTGACTAACAATGAGGTTTTTATCGAATTAAACTACGACCGAGGCAATTTTCCACAGGATTTAAGAATATAATGTCTTATTTTTCTTATTATGTATTCTCTCTATGGTTGAATGTCCTTATTTTGTTGCATGAATATGTGTATCTATCTTATTTTCCCACATGATTTTATGTGTGTCAAGAATATGTTTAATGAAAAGCATCATGCATTTCTTTTTATTAAATTTATGATATTAAGCCCCTTTCATATGAATGAAGTTATGATTAAGGTTCCCCTATAGCATTTTTCTTAGTAAATTTGTGATGCTTCAAAGATATTTTGTCCCTCCACACCTAAAATAAGACTTGAATATTATGCTCCAATAACTAGGATCGCATCCATGCACCATGGATCCCAGCTATAAATATAGTCAATTAAAGCACATATGAATCCAAGGCATCATAGTGTGAAAAATTAGGAAATTGTGCCTCCCAAAATCAGATTACCCTCCCTTGACCCAAGGACTAGCTTGGTGGTCTAAAGTGGCACGGGAAGGTGCATCGTGCACAACCCTCCTTGGCAATATTTGATTCCTATTATAGAATTGATATAAGCTTGAGATATCTAAATAAGAAAATGAAATGTTATTGTTGGAGCGGGTTTTTGGACTTGTCTCGGGAATCATGCACCAGAAATGGATCGTGTGACAACTCATCAAATGGACCAAAGTGCGCAAAATGCGGAACGTATTTAAAAGTAGTTGGGCATTTGTGTCCACTTTGTAATGGGATCAACCCATGTTACGATATATAAATATGTAAGGGATTTTTGGGTTAAGGGTTGTTCTTCAATTGTAGTTGAATAGAGGTTCTTGGGTTATTGTTGAATTGTAGTTCATTCTTCAGGAATTGTTGTGGTTGTTGTCATAGTCGTTGTTATGTTGTGTAACATTGGGTACTGGGGAGTTTATAACATAGATCTAATGCGCGCTACACAAGTTTTGTAAGACTGTTCTAGAAACTAATATTGGAGTAAATCTATTCTAAAGCATGTTGGTTATGTGTTTAATGTGATGAATGTTATGCTTGTTGTACACATGGATTCTATGTTTGTGTTATTTCTTTGAATGAGTTATTATGAGTAAGTTATATGTTTCCGCATAATAGATGAATGAATGTTAGATTTGTAAAATGACTACTCATATCCCCTTAGCATTGCGGAAGCTTGATTCTTGCAATCCCCCTAGATACCTCGGGTGAGAATTCATATGCTTACGCGTGATTCCGAAAGGGATGGTGTCTTTGGTTTTGTCAGTGAATTTATATTGAACCCTGGGTCTTCCCACCACACGCCAACAATTATAACTAAGGGGTACAACTTGAGGAACAACACATCCTTTGGTTTTTCACAAGGGAAACCAACTTAAAGACTTGACCCTATGACCTCCTACATGCAATTCACAACACTCAATCTCTCAAGATAACATGATAAGCTATTTATATGCCATTACATATTATAATTAATAAATATTATATTAATTTATCATATTAATATTAACTACTATTATAAATTGTAATATATTAATATTATAGTATATGTTATATATGAGTTATATTATTATTATAATTTGTATTAGTATTAATATTATATATTATGTGAATTAGCTATTATATATTATGGTACTATATATTGTTATGAGTTGGACACTTACATGTAAAATTTATGCTTTTATATGCTATTAGTTATTATAATTTATAATAATTTATATTAATTTGTAATATTGCTATTAAATATTATTATAAATTTTAATATATCAATATAACTATTATATATTATCACCATGTTATTAATATTGTAAATTAATTATTATATATTATAAGTGTAGGTTATTGAGTGTTATTATAATAAAAAAATTTAGTTTTTTATCTATAAATAGAAAAAATTAAGTACCAAAATTTTAAATAAAGGATATCAAAACATTTATAATAAAAAATGAAAATACCTTCTATGCTTATACTGTTTGATGATAGAGCTTTGGGATACGATGGTGCTTCTAATAAGGGGAGATGTGGTGGTGGGATGTTCTCAAAATTAAATACAAACCATATTTATAAACTTTGGATGTAGTGTGATATTGGGACCAATACTAGAGCAAAATTATTAGCTTTTTTGGGCTTACTACACTTTGCTACACATATTGGTATTATTTCTTTTCAAGTTCTAGGCGACTCCAAGGTGATTGTGAATTAGGAAAATGGTAAATCAAGGTTTTAGGTTATCTCATTGGATCACTGGTACCAAAAGATAAATTCTATGATTGCCAACTTCAATAAGATCTCTATACAGCATATATATACATATATGGAAAATTAAATCATGTTGTTGATGACCTTTCTAAAAAGGCCATAAGTAGTACTGAAGTACCTTTATATTTTGAAGAATACAAACATGATATCCTTGTTTCAAATGGTTTTATGCAAGCTTATTAGATGCTGAACTCTTAATGGCGGCAGGTAATTCACAGTAAACTATAATCTTTTCTTTCAAAGTTAGTTGGAATCATGTAGCAGCTGAGTTTTTGTATGGTTATGTGACCTCATGATAATCATATTTTGATATTTTGTAATTGAAGGTTGTAGCGGTAAGCTACCAAATACTGTATGGATATGTAATTATGCTATCGTGAAAATGAGTAGTCTACGATTTGCACTGACGGAATCCTCCGAGTACTCACGTCGTTTACCTTGGCTTACTTGTACGATTTGCACTGACGGAATCCTCCGAGTACTCACGTCGTTTACCTTGGCTTACTTGTCAAGAGTTTAGACCGACCACTCCTTCATCGTAGTTATGTATCATAAGCCAGTCTTTTTTCGTCTTGAGCGGTGAAAGCTAAGCATTGAGCTGCAGAGGATTAAATGGAATAGCTCAGTGCTTAGGACCATTGGATTGGAAAATCCAATGGTCCTAAGCACTGAGCTATTCCATTTAATCCTCTGCAGCTCAATGCTTAGCTTTCATGAATCCAATGGTCCTAAGCACTGAGCTATTCCATTTAATCCTCTGCAGCTCAATGCTTAGCTTTCATCCTATTGGGCTAACATATTTACAGACAGATATGGACAGGTGATATGGAGAGTTAATGCATTATTTTTTTTAATGTAGTCCACTCCCCAAGAGAATCCGATCCAATGGTCCTAAGCACTGAGCTATTCCATTTAATCCTCTGCAACTCAATGCTTAGCTTTCATCCTATTGGGCTAACATACTTACAGACAGATATGGACAGGTGATATGGAGAGTTAAATGCATTATTTTTCTTAATGTCGTCCACTCCCCACGCCTCCACGAACACTCTGCCTGAACCAGCATTCTCCTCCGCTCCTACCCCTGCGAGGGACCTGAATCACTCCCCTGTTGGCGTATGTACTGAGGATAGTGATAGTTATTAATAGTTGCTTCAATCCCAGGTCGGTATATTGATAATGACTGCTTGTATAGACTTAAGCTCTTCATGAAATCAGAATTGCGATTAATATGATGCATTCTGACTGACAGCCTTTGCATACTTACAATTTGAAATTGGTATCATCCTGAATTTCATATTGTCTGGAAACAGATGGTTGCAGCAACCACTACATGTGCAAGAATTACCAAATATGTGGCAAGAACAATCTGGTAATTCTTGCACTCGTAGTGGTTGCACAACCATCTGTTTCCAGACAATATGAATTGGTGACACACTGACAACGAGCGCAGACCTTAGATGTCAGTGCTCATGCAAATACATTGACCACAATAACAAAACCTGCCTCCAAGACAAAGGACACGGGAATATAACAAAGAGTAAGAGAATCATAGCAAAACATGACGATTCTCTGAAATGACAGATACCATCCAGAACAAAAATGAAAATAAAGCACAAGCCTCCATAGTTCAGAGATCATTATTATTAGAGTTTCATGCAAATAGCAGCAGAGAAAAAATGTTGAAAAGAAAGAAAAGTACATGGATGATATATTGTTACAATTCACATATGGCCTATTACATTGTCATATTTATGAGATGGGAGATGTATGTTGAATACGGTACATAACTCTCCAAACTCTAAATCAACTAGTTACCAACTTTATTATTAATTAACAGCCTTGAGAGATGAACTTAATGGAAATAACTTTATCAGAACCAAATCTGCAACATATGACCCAGCTCACAAGCTGATGGTAATCAAGCTTTAGACCTCAATGCTTTAAATAGTAATTCATTTTTAATCCAAAAAGTAAAGTGTTCTGCCACAGAAGCACAAGATGTGGTGAAAGGATTCCGCATTAAAACTAGTACTCCTTGCTCTAATGGGAAATTACAGATGAAGCAGAAAAAAATATTGAGCTTTATTGAAAATTGGTGTGGGATTGGTGGAGTTCTCCATCTGCATGAAACACACTATATAGGGTTCAATAGAAATTCCGGTGGAGGCACAAACAATATAGCAGAAATAGTCGCTCTTCGAGATCTCTTGAAAATTGCCATCCACAACCAAGTTAACAATCTACAGGTTTTTACTGACTCATCTTTTGTGATTCAATGAATGAAAAATGTACAGGTTGTGAAACAAATCTCTCTCCAGGCATTAGCAATGCATATTAAAGGTATTGAAGGTCTTTCTCTAATATTCAATAGACATATATTCTGCGAATTCAATTCAAAGGCCGATAAAATCTCGAAGGTAAGAATGACAAGGCTTAAAGAACCTTATATTTAAAAGAGGCAGAATAAGTGACATGGATTGTTTTCAGGTTTTACTTTTTTTGGAGAATCGGAGCTTAACCAGGATTTCCTGGAGTCTATTTTGAAAAATAATTTACGACTCTTAGCAGTAAGCTGATATATATATAACCTGCCAATTGATGCTTGGATGTTTTTGGATGGAGCTAGGGGTTTTGCTGAGCAGGGCTGCAACCTGCTAGGTTTTCCCTGGTTTCATGTGGTTCTCCTCCGGCTCGGGTCCGGCATGGATTTTGTGGATTTTTTCGGTACTGATGACGAGTTGGCGGTCAACATCTTCCGGTCTGAATCGGACACGCGTGGCCATTGCAGGATTCCACGGACGCCGGTCACGGGCTCACCTTCTCGGTGTCGTTCTTCTCCAGCTGTTGGGGTGCATACTTCTGTGACAAGTTGTCAGCCTTTGGTCAGGGATTCTAGGCTGAAGACTGAAGTCCGTGGTGAGGAGTGAGCTTGTGGGCAACCTTTATTCTGGTGGCTCGGGTGGATCAAATTTGAAGGGCAGGCTCCTATTTCATCTTGAAGGGCTCTGAAATATTAAATCCTTCAATTTTGACATGTAAAACAAAAATATTCTTTTCATTTGAAACATAGAAATTTCAGCATATATTAAAATAAATAGCAATGAAAAAAACAAATACCATACTACTAGAAAAAAAAACTATTGAACCTGCTAATAGACTGAGCAAGTCAATTACAGCAAAAAACCATTCCATAGCATTGACTGGAAAAAGAGAAAAAAGATTAAGAGAAAAAATCGACACAAAAAGATATCAACGGAGGGAAAATAAGAGATTCTCTTGCAATGAACCCCTATGGATCACTGAATTGTCACGCGGTCTAATCAAATAGACAAGCTCAGAAAAGATATTGGCTATTAAGAAAAAAAACAATTGATTTAAATGCTAAAAAATTGATGCCATTCTTGGGCCAGACTTCTAAGAACTATAAGAAAAGGCTTCCCCCTGGACCAGTTTCATTATTAAAAGAAAGGGTAAGGCGCTAATCCATGCCATCCACCCATGTCTGCTTCTACGGTCTAATGAACCGATTCAAATTAAAATCCAACAGGGCATGGCCATGTTGATTCCCATTTCCATCCAACGATTCCAGAATCCCAAGCTTCTAAGGATCTCCCTCCCTCCATGGTTGTTGACCGGTGATTCCAGGTCTCTAGCTGGCTCCAAGTCTAGTTCTGGCAAGTTAAAAAAATAAAGGCAAGGTAGTACAATATAGATGCCCCTGTCTCTAGAGTCTTCTTGGCAGGTTAATTCATCCAATTCTTGTGTTGGGCAGCACTCATTGTTCTAGGGTATAAGGAACATAGTAAATAAAAGTTGGTAACTAAAACCCGTCCCTCTGAAGATTCCAAAAGGTAAGTGTGATAAAAAAGCATGGTTGTTGTCTGGGCATTTACGGTTCATCTACAAACAATTCTAAAAGAAAGAAGAAATGGCTTCCCAAGCCACAGTGAAAAGATGGGTGCCTAATAAACAAGGAGCCCTAGCTTTGATGCTTGGTGGATATTTGTCCATCTTTAGAACTCACCCATTGATTGAATGTAGCCTTAAGCCCTTCGTTTTCTGTTAGCACCATGAAGGATGCCCCTAATTGGTTACTAAAAACACCCACTAGTTGCAACGCGTTGGCCATCCACGCTTCCTCAAACTCTTCGTATGAACAAACCACAGGCTTCCATGTTATTTATTTTATAAGTTACAGGAGTTGCATTATAGACTGCTGCAAAATAGTTTTCATTGTTATTTTTATTTTCAGCTCAAAGTGAAGAAAAATGTAGTCAAAATCACAGAAACTAGCTGCTTTCACCAAATTATGAATTCGGGGGCATACATCTCACAATCACATGGAATACACACGCACAGTTCATAGCAGACTCGTCAAAAGAGCTGCAACAATAAAAAGTGAAAAAAATTGTTACTCTCAACATCTCACATAAGGATAAGACAACATGTGCAACAAATTAAAAAGGCCCAAGGTCTTCACCAGCGAATGCAAGAGCAGAAACACCATCAGTATCATACTGCATTCTCCTGAGTCCTGATCTTATTCACACACATTTGAAGAATAAATTGCTCTTTGGAAATGCAGGTGAAGCCCCAATTAAGTAAGACTGTAATTAATTTAAGTTATATTACACCCACATCGAATTTAATCTATAATTTGATTAATTCCAATAAGGGAGCTGAACAGGGCATATGGAAATCATGGACAGTAGCTGCTTACCTGTATCATGTGTTCCTTTCATGTGAAGAGAACCTTGGTCCTTGAGTAAATACGATAGCTACAACTACTGAATAGAATGACGCCAAAAACCCGATGCAACTTCTCTTTGTTACATGATAAACAGATTCGGTGTGACAGACTCACAACATTACGAGTTTACGACCAAAGGCTTTAGGGGTCATGGCAGGTTACGACATTATAAACCCAACTTCAATCTCTCCTATGCTCACCCCATGGCTGTCATTGCAAACCTACGATGTTGAAGACAAGTCTTTCCATATGGAAGAAGATCTCAAGCGCGGCATCCGAGAACCTCTCAGCCTTGTCCAAAAACCATGATCCTGAATCCATGATCCAACCGATACTGTGGAAAGTTGTAGGTAGAGGAGGACCAAATCCCCATTTACGATTCAGAAATATCAACAACAAAAGTATCCCAAGTCTGCTCGACATGGTAAACTGAATAAAGCTCCAGCCTGCAGCTACTTCCAGTTCCATCACATGCATTTAAGACTAGGCATTAATGCCAAGTGCCAACAATGAAACTGTTAATCCTCCATCGATCCACATTAATGAAAATCCAACCTAACTCCGCTATGTGCATCTACTAGCTGAGTTAAAATATGTTACGGGAAAATTTTAAGCGTGTCGACTGGCCCGTCAAATTGACGACCGCCTAAATTATTGCCGGCAGGTTGGCAGCCTGTGTCATGTGTCATTATTTTTCCTTGTTGGGAACTCCAAAAGATTGCACACCGACTTCTCCAAAAAGAGAACAACATTTGAAGATTAATGCTTTGCTTTATGGTCGTTAATCATTTAATTAACCCTCAAATTAGAGGGAATCTGCAAACCCAACAAAAAAGCATGGAAAATTCAGCCACTGTAGATGATTATTATAGCATTTAGAATTAAATGGGATGACAGTGAGTCATGAGACGACTCACTGAGTCACTGCCCAGTGCTGAGTCAGACCCCGGGCCCAGTCCCACTGGAAACCATTTGATGGGAAAAATTTCGAACTTCCCTTCCGTTGCAATTTTACAACTCCGCAGTTAATTTAAGTATTGATAAGCTGGTAATGAAATTAAATTTCTTTTGCATGGTAAAATTCAAGACAACCTTCTATGACGTGTAAAATGGCCTCTGATGGGCCCTGAAGGCTTCAAATTTGAAGCCTAATTAATTTCGCGGTGGAGTGAAGGTGGGGTATGGATCTTTTCTTAGACCCCGGGAAATGGAGGTAGGGATTTTTGCTTGTATATATGAGTTTTCAAAGTACCTTTTCCCACGCTCTGTCACAGGAAAGCATTTGGGGTTTCGCGCTCGTGCTCGTCGGTCAAAGAAAACTTTGAAGACTTTTGAGGAACCTCTTCATATGATGCTGGGAAAGGACGTCAATATGGATAGGGTGGATGGGTTGGTTAAGCATGCTTTAGTAGGTCGCTTGGACTTCATTTCGATGTCCAAGATGGAAATGGTTGGATGGATTAAGCAAACCTGGTCCTCAGTGGTTGAACAGGTGCCCAAGCTCGTTGTTCTGGTTAATGACTAGTATGTTTTTCACTTCATTGTTGAAGAGGATGCAGAATGTATTTTTGCTCGAGCTTGGCTTATCGGTAAGGGATATTTGGTACAAAGTCGGTGGCATGTGGCTTTCAACCCAGTTATGAAGAAGGTGACATGATGGCACCTATCGATGAAACTCCATGGCTTCCCCTTCAGCTGTGGATGTGTCCCATTTCCCATTTTTTAGGAAGTGTTTATAAGCCCATACTTTAGGTATCAATTGTACTTACCAAATTCCCTTTTTACTAACAAAGAGCAACAACCTAGCATGAGAAAGCCCCTTTCTGTAGGCTAGGATATGGTTTTAGTTGATTATAAAATGATGATGTCCATGTGGTAATCTTTTTTTTTCTTAGCATGTCCTTTTTAATGAGTTAACCAGTGGATGAGTGTTATGTGAAAATAAGTACAGGATCGATGCATAAATGAAGATGGCAGATCGCGCCTTCCCAAGGTTACATATACACATAAGCAAGCTCGGTACAGTTAGTCCTAATTGACCACATGGATCAATGAAGGAGAACTCGAGATTAGCTCTACCAGTCTCCCCTGATTTCCAGGGATGACAAATCTAGAGGAGATTGATGTCATGATTTCCAAAGAAGATGTTTTTGATATTTTTGAAATTATGTAATAAATAAGAACTCATGCATTGCGGAGAATAGGCATACTTTTTATCATTTTTACCTCAGAGCTTTTTATAGTTCAATAGTGAAGTTTGTGTACTCTTGATATGGATCTATAAACAACGTAATGGAGGAATCGCGTTTTACCAAATCTGTGAGTCCATAGTTTAGCTAAAGCTCATGTATACACCTTGAGGTGGGACCCCTCACAGTGTTGTGCAGGAGTCATGTTTTTCACTTTTAAGCAATTATTAATTTCTTGCATTTACTTGATTATTAACTGAATAGATTTACAGATTTCATTCCAGTAACATCATTTGTTTGTTTATTCAAATTTATATATGTGGTTTAGAATGCATGTTAGACAAGTAAGAACTCTAGAATATCAAGTTAAAATTTAGATTTAATTTCTGAAAATGCTATGTTTTTCTCTGTAGGAAAATATGAAAGTCTCTGTAGTTTAAATATATGGTATCCGTAGTGTTGTAAGTCATTTCCATAATAGTTCAAAACAATTTCCAGGTTATAAAATAAATGTTCCAGTTTTGCTTATATTAAATATTGAATGCTTTCTAGAGTAAAATCTCTTGTTTTCATAGAATAGATCTTTATTATTTTGTTAAATTAAATATATTATTGCTTTCTAAATTAGTATCGGTTTCAAGTTATTTTGATCACTTTCTTACTTTAGCCATTTCATGCTTTCATAGATTAGTCTTAGTTTTCAACATTTAATTCATTTTTTATTACATATTTTTGTAGGATGAATATTTAGTATCATATGCATTCCATGAAGTAGATCAACTCATTTTCTAGTCAAAATTATTTCGGAAATCATAGATTAAACCTTCAATACCGAACTCTCTCAACAGTTGCACATATAGTTCCCAGCACCTCTTAAGTTTGCACGATCCCTGGGTTGATAATTAAAGTAGGATTCTTGACCTATAAACCTGTAATAGGCCAGCATAACAAGAAACCACCACTTTTTGGCGTCGTTTCCGGGGAGGTGCTAAAACTCTAAGAGAACACCAAAAAAAAATTTAAAAAGGAAGAAAAACTGGAAAAAAAAAAAATCAAAACCCTAGTCCTCATCTACCCTACCATGCATGCCTATACGAAGGAGAGATGCATTCGAGCATTTTCTGTCAAACCAAGCAGTTAATAACCCTATGAGTAACCCAAACTCAGAAGATAGATTCTCAGCCTTCTCCTTAGGATCCGACGGTTCATATGGAAATCAACTAGCGGAATCTGAGAGCTCTTACGAGGAAGAAATGGCTGAGGAAGAAGAAGAACCCAGGGAACTGTTCACATTTCCTATTATTGTTCCTAGATGGGAGGAACAAATGAAAAATATTAATCCTGCTAACCTCCCTAACTTTCATGGCTTGGCCATAAAAGACCTTGATACATTTCTATTCGAGTTTGAGGTAATCTATAGAACTTTTGGCTGCACAAAAGATGCCCAGAAACTAAGGCTCTTTCCTTCGACCTTAAAGGATTTGGAACTTAGATGGTTCATGAGCCTGCTAGGGAATAGCATATTCACTTGGGATCAAATGAAATAGGCTTTCCTAGACAAATGTAGGGATTATTGCAAGGCTAAAGACACCAGAGATGAGATTTTTAGGATGCAAGAAGGAGAAAAGGAATCCTTGGAGGACTATGCATAGAGATTCCAACTCAACTTCAAAAGAGCTATTAATTGCACGTTGGATGATGAGTGATTAAAACTAGTAATCCTCAAAGGGATTAGAGATGAATTCTTAGAAATCCTAAACCTTTTAGGTGATGGATATATCTTCCAAAAGACTTATGATCAAATCATTCAAATATTTAAAAACTACTCAAGGTCCAGGAAAGGGAAAGCCGGTACAAGAGGCCTAACCACATCAACAGGTGGGTCATCCATTCAGATGCTAACCTTAACCAAAATTGATTTGGGAAATATTCTAGATGACATGAAAACTGGCATCCTTCAATCGCTTGCAATGAAATTAGATGCCCTTCAACTAAAAAGAAAACAGGATGAGGCAACCCGAGCTCTAGCTGTCTTTTGTCCAAAATGTAAGAGGGTGAATCCACAAAGGTGGTTCACAATTTTTGGCGCTTGGAAGCCAAAAAACTTGTTTTTTGAACCCTCGATTGAGGTCTTTTAAAGCCCTCGAACGAGGTTTTAAAAGCTCGATCGAGGGTTTTAAAATACCTTGATCTAGGGTTTTAAAATACCTCGATCGAGGGTTTTTAAATACCTCGATCAAGGGCTTGGTTAGACCCTCGATCGAGCAATAGCTCGATCGAGGTGTTAAGACAAAGAAAAAAAAACAAAAACAGGGCTCGACTAGCCGGTCGGCCCTGTTCGAAACAAGCAGTTGACAACGATCGCAAGCAGGATAGAGAGAATGCCCTCGACCGAGCACCCGCAGCCACCTCACCACGCCCAACGCCACCTCCCAATGCCACCTCCCAGCAATGTCTTCTACTCCACCAGGTAGGTGGAATTCCACCTGCTATTTGTTTTTAAAAAAAACTTAAATTTTATTTGTTTTGTTTAAAATTGTGTGTTTTTTTATAAAATGTAAATTTTATTTGGTTTTTATAAATTTGTGTGAATGTAACCATTGAAACCCAAAACCACCATTGAAACCAGAAACCATTTTTTGAGTGTAGAAAAACCATTGAAACAAAAAAACTATTTGAAAAAAAACAAAACAAAAAACCATTTGAAAACAAAAATAAAAAAACCATTCCAAAACAAAAACAAAAAACCATTTGAAATATGTTTAGGGTTTTAAATTTATGTTGTATTTATTTTTTTTAATTATTTTAAAATATTTTTGTTTATATCAACTGGTAGCATTTCATTGCATAAATGCTACCAGTTTTATTTTAAAATGTGTTTTGACAAGCAGAAATGTTGCCTGTTTTTTTCAATCCTCTGAGAACGCCAAGAGAATTGAATTCATATATTACATTTTCCTAGAAAACTTCGAAGTTAGAAACCTGAAAACCTCTCATTCAAAAACTTAAAAAAACATCTTAATAATAATACTTTTAACCTATAACTCTTAACCTACCAATATAACATCACAAAACATTAATATTAATAATATAATATAAAAAATAAAAAAATAAATATTAATAATATATAATCATATATTATTAACAAAAATAAATTAAAAATTGTCAATATTAAAACAAAATAAGATATAATTTAATATCTTTTAAATAATGACATTTATACCTAATATCCTCTCACCACTATGACCAATTATGGCAAATTAGATAAAATTAAGATTAATATTAATATAATAATATTTATATTATAAATTAATATTAATAAATTGTTAATGTTAATAATTACTACAAATATTACAATAAATTAGATAAAATTAATATTAATAGTAGAATATTTATATTGTTAATAATTAGTAAATAAAATTAATATTATATATAATTAATTTATATCAATATTAATAATATAATATTAATATTGTATTAACTAAAAATTAACATAGTAGAAACTAAAAATTGAATTAATTAAAATATTACAATTATTTATGACCACTTATATATGATTAAAAACAAGGAATACCATAGATGATCTCCTTGGTGAGAGCAGATTGGTTTTCTTGGAGCGCGATGGAGGTTTTCATGGCTATGGTGGAATCTTAAGCCTACAAGCTGGTAGCTGGGCGGGCTGCTGCCGTCAGGAGGGGTCACAGGTTTTGTCGGCACTCGCTGCGGTGTAGGTTTGGGAACTGTTAATTGAACACCATTTCATTCCGTTTTTTACTGCTTAAACCATGTTTATCGGTGGTAAATCCTAGGTGGATTGCCACGGTTTTTAACTGTGCTACGGTGGAGGTGTGGTTTTCTCTGCATATGGCTTCATATGACGACAGGGTGGACTACTCCTTTGATGCATCTGATGATTTTCCCATCTGGACAAAATCTGCGGGTGTCGGGTGGACAATTGGGGTCCCCTCTGGTAGTGGCGAGGTGGAAGGACTACCTACTTTAGAGAGCAGGTCCACCCTGGGGTTTTCACCGTCGGATTTCTTGGCTTTATCTCCCAGCTCGGGGAGTTTATGTGCTCCTCTCCCCAGTATACCAGCGAATACTTCGAAGGAAGCGGGGCGTTTATGGACCTCGGAACAGGTTATTGAGGCCCTGGAGGGTTCGGCGGGCAGGAATAAAGGATTTAGCACGGTGGATGATGGTTTTCGGGGAAACGTTGGCAGGGTTCCTTCTCCGTTGGACCCTCCGCCAAGTTTGAACGCTGCGGAGGCAAGGGAGGAAAGGTGGGCGGGGCAACTGGAAATCCACGAGCAGCGTGGCTTTGCTAGCCCTTGTGTGGGCTCTGGTACGAGCTCAGAAGAATGGGGTGGACCTTCATCGGAGGATACCACTCACAAAGAGAAGCGGGGCAGGAAGAGGTGGTTGAAACTTAGCAGGACTAGATACAATTACGCTCTAGGGGAAGATATTGAGTGGAATCAATTGGTCAAGATGAATAGTATCACTTTGGTCGGCAAAGCATTGGGCAGATCGTTCTCTCTGCGCACCATTGAATATTGGGTGGGGGAGAAGTGGGCTGGGGTTTTGGGCTATTCACTGGAAGTTGTGGAATTAACCCGTAACTGGTTTGCTTTCAATTTCCATGCGGAGGAGCACACAAAATGGGTTCTAAATTCCAACTGGAGCTGGGATCACTGCCCGGTCATGATCAAACCCTGGCATCCGCTGTTTGATGCTAGTAGGGAACGTTTGGATATTGTACCATTGTGGGTACGGCTCCCTGGATTACCTCTCCATTACTGGTCGGAGCGACATTTCAGAGGCATTGGGAACATGATTGGGCATTATTTGGATGGCGACTACAGCTTTCTTCATACCCGTCAGCGGAAGGTTGCTCGTATTCTGGTAAATCTAAACATTCGAGATGGGTTGGTACCGGATGTTACCCTCAGTTGGGGGCCCTATGTCTATTCACAGAAATTGGACTACGAAAATGTCCCCTTCAGATGCCGTCGCTGCCATGCTTATGGTCATCCGGCTGCTGAATGCAAACTTCCGTTCCGGAGGAAGTATGAGGGTTCGAAAAAATATCCTGTTGCGGTGGAGGCTACCCCCCCTCCGGATATCCCATTGGCTGAAACCCTCCCTAAAGCGGTTTTGGACGTGGCTGAGGGACATGTTTCTCCATGGGATCTGGTTGACCCTTGCCCTACTAGCACTGCTCTACAGGTCTCTGGTGCTGCGGAGGCAGGAGAGGCAGAATTACAAGGGGAGATGGGTTTGGACGCGACTCCTGTTGGGGATTTGCTACCTGGGAATACTACTATTGAGGCGACTCAACCGGCGGCATACTTGGAACCTGGATCATCATCTGCGGGTATTGCTCACTCCATTAAACCCCTTTCCTTTCATTTTGTTTTAAAGAACTTGTCTTTCAATAATCCGGACTGGATCGAGGCTTTAAAAAATTTGAATATTCTTCGGCAATGGAGTTGGTAGATACTACGGGTTTTGATCCTGACACCCCATCTTGCTCAGCTATGAAGCCAATCCCTGGGGTAATGTTGCTTGAACCTCCCCCTGTTGACGATCCTGGGCCTCTTAATGATCCACTATCCCCATCCCCTACCACATCATCGGACTCTGGTTACTTTCTGAGATCCCTTTCAAAAATTTCCCCGGGTGGGCTGGGGGTAGGTGTAAATAAGGGTGGCAGGAATGGTAAGGGTCGGGGCAGAAAATCCCACCTTGCTAAAGCACAAACCAAGGCCAAGATGGACCTCATGGATGGCAAACAGGTGACTATTGATCGGGCGCTTAGAGCGGTGCGTGCCCAGAAGAGGGGACGTTGATGAAAGTTATGTCTTTTAACTGCTGGGGTCTGGCTGGTCCCCTCAAAAGATCAGCACTCTGCAGAGTGGTGTCTATTGAACACCCGGATATCATTCTGCTTCAGGAAACTATGGGTGTTGGTGAGACTGTTAAAAAATTACTCGAAAGTTGGTTTGGTGGCTGGTCTTTTGCTACCCTGGATGCCAGGGGCAGGTCCGGTGGTCTGGCTATGGGGTGGAACACCCGATCAATACAGTGCCAGAATCTCTGGGGAATGGAAGCGGCTTTGGGGATGACATGCTCGTCCCTGGATTTTGGTGATACTCTCACGGTGGTTAATATTTATGGGCCTTATTCGAACCGGGTCCCTTTCTGGGAATATCTGTTCTCTCATCCTATGCTACATGTAGGGAACCTTATTTTGGGAGCGGATCTAAATTTCTCCCTTGGACCGGCTGAAGTTTGGGGTTGCAGAGCTCGGCGAGATCCTATGGCTGATTTTTTTACTCACCAGCTGGTTACCCACAATTTGCTGGATATTGAGCCGACTATCCTTAAACCTACTTGGAGAAATAATAGAACTGGTGATTACAGAGTTGAAAAACGTTTGGATCGTTTTCTGGTGTCTGACATCTTTGTGGATCAGAACTATTTACTGAGGCAGTGGGTTGGCTCGGGGGGCTCTTCGGATCACTTCCCTATTTTCTTGGAGATTCGTGATGGTTCTTTGAAACCAGCTGGGCCGCTAAAATTTAATAAAATCTGGTTAGATGATGAGACTTTTACTGAACTTATTGGATCCCTTTGGGTACCCTACAAACCCAGGGTGGGCATCTCGGCCTCTCATCAGTTCTATGAAAATATCAAGAGAGTTAAAAGGCCGGTGAAGGCCTGGACCCATGAAAAGAACATTAGAGATGATAGAATTTTAAAGTCTATCGAACTGGAACTGCAGTCCATGTATGATTCCGAATCAGGGGGTTTGGGCACACCGGAGGAGAAAGCTCTTTTGGTTTCTTTGGAAGGTAGGCGAAATAAGCTGCTATTGGAGAAAGAGGAAACGTGGAGACTTAAGAGCAAGGCTATATGGCTATCGGCTGGGGATGAGAACACAAAATTTTTCCATGCATATGCCAAAGGAAGGAAGGCGGGCAATACCATTTGGAGCTTGGAAGACTCCTTGGGGAATACCAAGACGTCTTTTGATAATATGGTTGGGGTTGGGGTAAATCATTTCAAATCACTCTTTAAAGCCCCTGCACAGGCTAACATTTTGGATGTGGTTCGGATGGCCCAGTTTTTTCCACGTTTTGTGGATGAGGAAGAAAACCGCTCCTTGATGGTTGTTGTTGAGGAAGATGAGCTGAAGGGTGTTTTAAAGGGATTTCAAAAAGATAAAAGCCCGGGACCGGATGGATGGACGGTGGAATTCTTGCTGGCACTCTTTGAGCTTATTGGGAATGATCTGTTGCAGATGGTGGAAGACACTCGTAGATCGGGGAGGATCCCGGCTACCCTGAACTCCACTTTTATTACACTTATACCTAAAACTGATAATTCCTCTTCTTTAAGCGACTTCAGACCCATTTCTTTGTGCAACTGTGTTTACAAGGTGGTATCAAAGATTATCGTTGGGCGGCTTAAAGGGATTCTATCCAAACATATTTCTGAGGAACAATTTGGCTTCCTGGAAGGGAGAAAAATACACGAGGCTATTGGGGTTGCACAGGAGGGTATCCATAGCATGAAAGCTCGGAAAATCAAAGGAGCTATTATCAAGATTGACTTGTCAAAAGCATATGATAAGGTGATTTGGCTGTATATTCATTTACTTCTCACTCATCTGGGTTTTGCTGTGGATTTTATCAGGTGGATTATGAGTTGTATTTCTACGGTATCCTTTGCGGTGCTCATCAATGGTGTAGCATCTCCTTTTTTCCGGTCTGAAAGAGGCCTGCGACAGGGATGTCCACTATCCCCTTTACTTTTCCTGCTGGTCGCTGAAGGGCTGAGTAAAGCTTTGAAAAAATCCTGCAGGGATGGCACTCTCCATGGCATCCAAGTGGCACCTGATCTTTTTATTACTCATCTGCTGTTCGTGGATGATATACTTATCTTTTGCACTGGATCAACTAGGGACATGGAAACGCTACAGGACATCTTTCAACTTTTCTCTAAAGCTACGGGTATGGAGATCAATGAGAGAAAATCTACCCATTTGCTTAGGGAATGTGAGATTGCGGCTATCCGGAGGATCTTTCCATATACCTTTCTACGCCTTGAAGTTGGCTTCTGCTACCTTGGGTTTCACTTAAAGCCAAATTCATATACAAAACGGGATTGGCATTGGATCGTTGAAAAAATCCACAAGAGACTGAAGGTTTGGAGCCATAGATGGCTTTCGCGAGCTGGAAGGCTGGTTCTGGTAAAATCGATTTTAGAGGCCATCCCGGTCTACTGGATGTCCCTCTCATGGATTCCAAAAGGAACGTTGGAGAAAGCTTGAAAGCTGTGTTTTTGCTTCCTATGGAGCGGAAAGGGATATTTTGTCTCTCCATGGGTTCGATGGCAGAAGATCGCAATTCCAAAAGCCTTAGGGGGGTGGGGTCTTAAAAATATTCATTTTTTGCAAAGGCTTTGGTTGCGAAAGGGGTGTGGAGATTGTTGAAATCTGAAATCCTGTGGAGTAAGGTTGTCATTCGGAAATATATTTCCCCTCTCTCTATTCTGGAATGGGTGCGGTCGGTGGATAAATCACATGTTGGCTGTTCCGTTATTTGGAAAGCGGTCATCAATTCGTTCCCTGTAATAGGCGACTTGCTCACTTGGAATATTGGGAAGGGACAGGCCCTTTGTGTTGGGGAGGACCCTTGGTTTGGGAGTGCTGGTCGTCACCTCTTATCTGGTGAATTGATTTTCTCTCTTCGGGATATGGGGATTTGTTATCTATCCCACTTGGCTGTTCAGGATAGAATACATCCATGGACTCAGGCATGGGTTGATGCTGATTCATTGGCACTAACTGTGGATGAACGGGTGGAATTGAGGTCATATTCTCGGGCACTTTCTCGATCTCATATTCGCATCCGGGACAGGGAGGACTGCTTGGTATGGGAGGGGGCCCCGAATGGTTGTTATACACCAAAGGATGGATACATCAGTATATGTCACTTCATGAATCAACGTGAGCTGGTGGGGTGGTGGAAAACCCTTTGGAAGATTAATTGCCCTTTGAAACATCGACTGTTTATGTGGAATGTCCTCGAGAATTCTATACCCACCTGGGACCTTTTACAGAAGAAGAACAGGATCGGGCCAAGCTGGTGCATTTTATGCAAAGACCGTGAGGAATCTTGCGTCCATCTATTTCTCCATTTCCCATTCATGGTGCAAGTGTGGGCGGAATGCTCGAGAATATATAATACCTTATTTAACTGGACAGGGGATTCGGTGCTGTCAGCCTGGTCACAGTGGGTGTTGGATCCCATTGGAAAATCTTTCATGAATATCCCATTACTGGTGGTATGGGGCATCTGGTTGGCACGTAATGGTATGATCTTCACTAAAAAAACATGTACACCGGCAGTCACTGCTATTCAGATTTGTGGTTTCCGCCAGGCCTTCCCACACCACATCAAAGTTGCAAAACAGCGTGAGGTCCTTGCCTTAGAAATTGATGTTTCTATGCCTTGGGATTTTTATGATGGATCTTCCCTGGAACGTAGCTGCGGGGGTGGGGCTATACTAAATATTTCATCAACCCACTCATTCCACCTTTTCTGGGGGCTGGGGGAGGGTGGAAACAATTATGCTGAAATCATGAGCCTGAAACTTCTTCTCATCTTTGCTAGGGAGAAGGGATGTCAACAGATTAATGTGTTTGGTGATTCAATGAATGCTACAAATTGGACAAATGGCACTCAACACTGCAGGGATCTTAGACTAGCAAACATTCTACAGGACATTATGCAACTTAAACTTTCCTTTTTACATTTTGCATGCAGACATATTTACAGAGAGAACAACA
Organism: Larix kaempferi; assembly: GCA_027924585.1. Classification (NCBI taxonomy): domain Eukaryota; kingdom Viridiplantae; phylum Streptophyta; class Pinopsida; order Pinales; family Pinaceae; genus Larix; species Larix kaempferi. Next base: position 2,263,572 of record BSBM01000488.1, read on the forward strand.
AGGAGGCGGACGAGGCTTCTCAGGTTGGCCAAGACATGGCAATGGGGTTGTGGAAAGTGAAGGAGTTCAGGGATGGAACTCTATATGAATACTTTCATAGACCTTTTGTTGATGATCTAGACTCTCAGGGACTATAAATGGAACTGGCACATATAACATTTTTGTTTTTTTTGTTCTCAAAAACTATGATTGCTTCGGATGCTAGCCTACTATGGCGATTTTTTTTTTTTTTTTTTCAAAACTGTAATGTACTTTCTGGTTTCTTTTCAAGTGGCTCGGGGAGCCAACAGACATCTCTTAGTTTTCACTTTGCTCCTTTCTATAATGGGGGTCTTATAATGTGGATTATAATGACATGTATGGGTCATTGAGTATACTGGACGGGTGTACAGAATCTTTTTTGTTGGACTATTTTTTTTATCCTTAATTGGATAACCAAATGCTTAATTGCATCTACAGAATGTAATTTGATCACCTCTGCTGAATAAAATTACGCTTTTTTTCCGAGGAAAAAAAAATGATTAAAAACAATATTACATTAACCTAAGAATATATAATATTTAAATTTTTATTCTAACTATTTTAAGTAATTACACAAGTAATTATATTTTAAGAAATAAAAATAATAAATTAATAATAATGCTTAAACCTATTCATTAAATTACACTATTAGTTAGATTTAAAACCCTAAATTACACTTCCTGTTCTTTTAATATTTTTGAATTTAAAATAAGATTTTTAGTCATTGCCGTAGGCAGAGACTATATGTTCCACCTTTTACTATTAGTTAAGATGAATCTAATGAAAAACATTACTTTAATTAAAAATCCTGGAGCGTTTTTTAAATTTTTTTCTTAAAGAGTGTTGCAGTGCAGGTCTTCAAGCTTGTGGAGCTGAGTTGCTCCCTGGAGTCGACCCTGGACCGGTGTGGAGGATCCATTTTCCTGGACTTTATTTCTTGGAGCATTTTTGTGCAGGTCCTCTAAGCTCGTGGAGCCGAGCTGCCCCCTAGAGCCGATCTCCCTAGACCGGTGTCCCCTAGAGGATCCTTCAGTGCGAGGAAGAAGAGTAGAACTAGTTCTTTTGAACTATAAGACCGAGCAAGCTAGCAGAGCAACGTGTGCAAGATTCGAGACCTGTTCTTGGATCGGTGCCCTAAGTTTCTGGGGGTTTCTCGTCTTGGGTGAAGAAGTTTGACTTTTTGGAGGATTATGGGGCTTGGATAGCTGCTCTATTTTACTATGGCCATAGGTGGGGGTCCCGAGGCCCCTGCTCCCCTTCCCCCTGAGCTATTAGCTTTCCAGAAACTGATTGTGTCTTGCAGCAAACGCCCTCCAAACGATTTTCAAAAAAAAATTGTTAAAAGGCTAGACAACAATCCTACTGTCGCCCTCCCATGTGAAGAAGCCTGTCGATCGACTCTAAATTTAGCAGAACGCAGGCTCATTGGGCAGTTTACAGGCCTTTGGCCCTCTCCAAAGGCCGTGGATTCCTAGATTCATCGGAATTGGATACCATTAATCAAGGAAGGTATCAGAAGTCATCTTGTAGGGAAGGGTTTCTTCGTGTTTGTCTTCGATAATGTAGAAGAAAGAAGTTTAATTTTCAGTAATGGACCTTACTTCATAGGTCCTCAGGGTCTGTATTTGAATAAATGGACTCCTGAATTTGATCCTACTCAAGACGTGCCGTCAGCAGTTCCTGTGTGGGTGAGACTTCCACATTTACCCCTGCACTACTGGAATTCGAAGGCATTAGAAGCTATTGGCAACACTCTTGGAAAATATATTGACCGAGCGGACAGAAAGGATCAATATTCCTGTGCTAGAATTTGTGTTGAGGTTGATCTAGAAATCGGATTGCCGGAAGCAATAAAACTAACAGTAGCAGAATGGTTCCATATCCAAGAATTGGATTATGAACAGTTACCATTTAAATGCAGGTACTGTCATGGCTATGGACACTTTTCCTGTTATTGCAAAAAAAAGTCTGAGGAAGACATGGAGAAAACAAAGGAAGAGCAATGGACTCGGGTTCAAAAAACTGCTTCGACTAAGCCAAATAATAGAACCAAAGGAAAAGAGGCATCTACTGGGACTGGTACTACCACAACAGGGCAGGATCAAAGGGAAGGCAGTCAAGAACAACCTCTAACAAGAGCTTCGACAAATCCATTTGAAATTCTCAACACAACTCCAGATATTCCTGAAACTACAATTGTATTAAAAGAGCAACAAACACCTTCATCCATTTTGGAGAAAGACAAAGTAGAAACAACCCATCTCGGTTCTCCTTCAGGAACTGTATCCTCGACCTCCTATGCATAGATGATAAGGAAAAAGCCACCAGAAACCTCTGAGTCTTCGAAAGACGAGTCCTTCGGCAAGCCCTCGAAAAGAGCAGGGAGGAAATCTCATAAGGAAGTTCGTGAAGAAGAAGCTGAGCGAAAAAAAATGAAAGGAAATCAATCCACACTGGAAATGTCTATTGGCAGGAATACCAGAGCAATGCCTCCTAAAGGGGGCTCCCTCTCCCTCGGTAAATAATGCACCTAGTCTCTTGGAATTGCAGAGGATTGGGGAATCCTACGAATGAAGAAGCAGTCAAAGATCTCTTAAAAATTGAATCTCCTGAGATCCTCATGCTCCAAGAGACGAAGATCGAAGGGGAAACCCTTCTTGAGATAAGCAAATCTAAATGGAAGTTTAATGCGGGGAAGGCTATTAGTTCTAGAGGCTCCTCCAGTGGCCTAGCTACTCTGTGGTTGGCTGATAAGTTTCAATTAGTAAGTTATTTTGAAACTCAACATTGGCTCCTCACTGAACTCAGTCACACTCCAAGTAAGCTCATCTTTTCACTTTTTAATCTCTATGTACCTATCCTCTTCACTGAGAAAAACATTGTTGGTTAACTCTTTCAGACTTTTTAGAAAATTATGCCCATATCAACATAATTGTTGTTGGAGATCTTAATCTTGTCTTTGAACCAAAGGAAAAAAGAGGTGGTAATAATTGCAGGGATCAAATGCTGCCAGTGGTAGAGGACTTAATTCATCATTGTGATCTCCTTGACTTCAAGCCCAAGAAAGGCCTCTATACCTAGACTAATAATAGAATTGGGGCTGCTCACATCTCTGCTCGCTTTGATCGCTTCCTTGTCCAGAGCTCCCTTTTGTTGGAAAAAATTCTGATATCCACGAAGATTCTACCAAAGCTGACTTCGGATCATAAACCTATTCTTTTGCAGCTTGAAGAGGAAGAAAAATTGGGCCCTATCCCTTTCCAATTTAGTCCTTTGTGGATTGAAAAAGAAGGGTTCATGGAGATAGTCAAATCAGCTTGGTTACCTATAGTGACAGGTTCTCCAAGCTTTGTGTGGGAACAAAAGCTGAAGGCTATGAAAACTGCTCTGAAAAATTGGGTTAAAAACCCCACTAAAACTCCTACTAGGCTCAGGAAAGAGTCTATCCAGAATTTGGAGGATCTGCAAATGAATTTGGAGGGCATGGATATCACTGCTTCATATATTGAAAAAGAAAAAACTGCTCAAATCAATACGTTCCACTCTTTCCGAAATGAAGAAAATTTTTGGAGACTTAAGTCCCGGAGTCTATGGCTAAGTGCTGGAGACCAAAATACTTCTTTCTTTCATAGACAATATAGAGCTAGGCTCTCCAGAAACCATATCTCTGAAATTGTTACTTCAGATGGGACTATTTTCAAAGGGTTTGAGCAACTAAAAGTGGCTGCTGAAATTCATTTCCATAAGTTGTTTAAAGATGGCAGTGATGGTGAGGAGGAATTCATCTCCGATTTTCTTTCCCATATCCCTCTTATGGTTGACAGGGATGATAACACAGCCCTCCTGAAGCCCTTTTCCAAAGAAGAAATTTGCAATGTCATCTGGTCAATGGAACATGACAAAGCCCTTGGGCCTGATGGGTTCTCCATCCATTTTTTTAGAGTTTGCTGGGATATAATTAAACCTGAATTGCTGCGAATGATTTGAGCATTCAAACAAAAAGCAAAAGTGGGAGGTAACACAAACTCCACTTTTCTTGCTTTAATCCCCAAAGAATCAAATCCAAGCACTTTTGACAGATTCAAGCCAATTTCGCTTTGTAATGCCTCCTACAAAATCCTGTCCACGCTTCTAACTAATAGAATTAAACCTCTGCTGGGGAAACTCATTTCTCCCAATCAGGGTGTATTTGTGAAAGGAAGACATATCCTTGACAATATTATTCAGGTACAGGAAGCCATTCATTCTAGTCATCTAAGGTAGGAACATGGGATGCTTATAAAGCTTGATATGGCGAATGATTTTGACCGGGTAAATCTCTCTTACCTCTATAAAGTTCTTCACTCCTTTGGGTTTAGTACTGACTTTATTAATTTGATTAAAGCCTGCATCGATAATCCATGGATTCCACCGCTTGTCAATGGCATACCGGCAAGTTTCTTTCAAGCCACGAGGGGTTTAAGACAAGGGTGTCCCCTCTCCCCTTTCCTGTACATCCTGATGGTTGACTCGTTAAGCAGAAAACTTACAACAGTGAAGAATGAAGGGTCAGTCCTTGGCATTAGGATTTTGAAAGGAATAGACCTTATTAACCATGCTTTGTTCGTTGATGATTCTCTTCTGTTGGGGGGCACCTCCATCCAGATTGCCAAGGCCTTTAGTGAGATACTTCAAGCTTTCTACAACATTTCTGGAGCTCTCATTATTAATAATAAAAAAGTGTTGTATATGGGTGGAATGTAGATCATCACACTATTCTACGAATTGCTCAATTCCTGGGCTTCTAGGGCTTCGCCTCTTAGGAAAAAATCATTTATCTCGGGCTTTCTTTAACATTGGGCTCCACAAAGTCTTCGCTGTGGATTGATGTGATTAGCGAAATGAAGACTAAAATCAACTCCTGGGGAGGACGCTGGCTTACCAATGCTGGGAAACTCATTCTTGTAAAATCTGTCCTCTCCTCCTTACCTATTTACCAAGCCTCCTTTTTGTTGGCTCCTAAGGCGATCACGAATCAAATTGCCAAGCTTATCCAAGACTTTATGTGGCAAGGAGGGAAAGGAAATCTTCAAAAATTCCATCTTGTAAATTGGGATATTGTCAAGCGCCCTTTTGCTGAAGGAGGGTTGCAGGTGAGAGACCCAGGCATTGCCAACATAGCTTTGGGAGGCAAAATTCTCTAGAAGCTGTTCTCTAATAACAGGCATCCTGTTAGTGTTGTTTTAAGGAAAAAATACCTTCAAGGCTCCTCCTTGCGTAATATACAGTCTGAAAATACTTCAAAAGGGACTGCTATATGGAATCTTTGTCGCAGAGGGCTCGACTCCTTTCAAAGTCACTTGTATCGTATTCCTGGAAATGGAAAGCACACCCTTCTGTGGCAAGATAAAATTATGGGACAGCTTCCCCTTGATAGCTCCGATCTCTTTCAAGATGCCTGAGACTGGCTAAAACTTCAGGGCTTGAATACTCTTGCAGATATCTCTTCTTGGGATGAAAATGGAAATTGGCAGTCTTGGGCCCTCCCTCAATTACCTGAGCAGCTTCTTCCTCAAAAAATTCACTTGGTTTCAGCACTCTCAAGCCTGGCTCCTGTACATTTGCTTTCGAAGGACAGGTGGGGATGGGGAAAAATTGGAGTCTACACCGCTGCGCAGGGATATGCTTATCTTCAACCGATTCATGAGCCTATTCATTCAACTAATTTCTGGAATCAAGTGTGGGATAATCTTAGCATTCCCAAAATCATTTTTTTTTCTGGACGCTCATGCACAACCGTGTCTTAACTGGGGATAACTTGTCAAAACGTGGAATTTCTGGACCGCATAGATGTGCCTTATGTTGTACAGCTCTCGAAACCTCTGATCACCTGTTTGTAGACTACGATTTCGCTCAGGATGCCTGGATGTTCACCCTCCAGGGACTCAACGTATCTCCACCCGCAAATCTTTCAATTGCCACGCTCTTTTCAACCTGGAAATCGAGATACCCACAGGCATCTCATCGACAGTTGGATTGAACGCGGATTTGGCATGCAATTCCTAAGTATGTGTGCTGGCATATTTGGCTATCTCGTAATGATACAATTTTTAACAATGCTCTGCATTTTCCCCAGACGGTGGCTATTAAAGCCAAAGCTTTTCTCATTGAATCGGTTGCCAATAAACCTCTTAAGAAGATCAACTCGCTTCTCCCAATTGAAAAGAAATGGTTGGGTACTTTTCTCTTTCGTGATAGACTCCAGCCAATTGCTCATCCTTCCTTTAAGCCCAGTTGGCGTTTAAGAGACCCAGATGTTGATTTTCAACTCTGGTGGAAGATGCAGGGTAAAGCTTCGATTTTTATTTATGGTGCCTCTAAAGGCAATCCCAGGATTGCAGGAGCAGGTGGTGTAATCTATTCCTCGGATGGCAATCGAACAGATAGCTTTAGCTGGGGGTTAGGCCAGACAACCAACAACCATGCAGAAATCTTAGGCCTTTTAAAAGCCTGTCAGATTGCTCGGGGAAATAATATCAAAGATCTGCAAGTTTTTGGTGACTCTGAAATTCTGATCAATGTTTTAAATTCTGAAGATCTCTTCAACAATCCGGAGCTCAATAATATCTTACTAAGGCTAAAATACATGCTGCAGGACTTCTCTTCATTCTCCTCTTTTCATATCCCACGAGGCTTTAATAAGGAAGCTGACACTATGGCAACTTTGGCTTGCCTTTTTCCCAAAGGAGCTTTCAGTAATAACAATGACGATCCTATCTGGAATCAGATCCCGTAGACTTGGGATTCTCTTCATTCTTTTGTAACATTGGGTTAAGTGGTATTGAGGCTCATCAGATCCTTGATTTCTTGTAATGACGGTTGATTAGGCTACTGCCCAACTGGTGCTCTTTCTAATAAAATTACCCATTCTTGTTAAAAAAAAAAACATTACTTTAATTAAGGTTAACCAAAATAATGTTATTTTTCAATTTTTTTAATTAGGTGTTTCTTAATGTTTATTGGACTAGAGCTATTGATTAGACAATTTTTATCATTGCACGGAATCTTAAAAACTGAAAAGAAAATAAAAAATCATTTACATAGTATTACTTACAAAATTTATAGAAATATTTGTGCAGTAGTGGATTGCCATTCTTAATAAATTTGGAGACACCTAGGTGTGATTCGTAGGGCACCTGTCACCCCATTTGACAATGGGTTATCATTTCGAGTTCTTGGTTATCATTTAGAGTTCTTGAAGTTATCTCACATCCATTGCCATTTAATCTTTTCTTCAAGGTGAAGCTATTTCAAAATCTTAGCATGAAAGAGCCATTGGATTTAATTTTTTTGACAATGGGTTATCATTTCGAGTTCTTGAAGTTATGTCATAGCCATTGCCATTCAATCTTTTCTTCACGGTGAAGCTATTTCTTGTTTTTTAAGGACAATATTTATAGATTAAGGACTAGTTGCGTGCACACAACACCTCTTTCAGGTTAGCCTGGCATTAGGGTTTGTTCAATGGTTCTTAGAGCTCCCAAGCATTGAACACTGGTTCTTTGGACATGAAGCTCCAGGTGAGTAGGGTGTTTTTTTTCTAGGTCAGGCTACCTTCACCTATATTGAAGTATATGTTGAACTTAATTACGGCATACTACTTGTTATATAATGGAAGCATAGAACTGTGGTTAGGGTTTCAAAGTTCAAGATCTTGTTATGGCTTCCAAAATCATGTACTTATGTTTTTAGTATGTAACGAGGTAAGGAGATATAATATTGGTTCATAGTTAGTTTGTGTTCATAATGCTGTTAATGGCAACGTGATGATAATGTTATATTGATTAGGCCCTCGAGCTTCTTTGGCATCTCTCGTCTCCACAACACCTTTGAACGACGTTTTCGGTGTTACTGTCTTCACAAGTAAATGAAAGTAAGCTTGATTTGAAGCCCTGAACAGATGTGTTTGTGTTTTGCTTTATAATGTTGTATATGATTCGACATAAAATTTATGTTTATTTTCGGTGCTGCAGAGTTGAGGGCGCTCTAGTTAGCAAGGGCAAAAAACGTTGACAGAGTGACTGATGTGCTGTATACACATTTTTAAATGGCTTGTGCAAGTTCTGTAGTTTCAATATAGTAAAGGACGTGGTAGTAAGAGAAATGTTCAACAGCATTATAAAGCAATTTTGTTTGACAACTGCTTGAATTTTAAATTTTTGAAAAAAAAAATTGATATATGCAAATTCCTCCCGAAGCTGATACCCAAAACATGAATTACGTTTGATTGTTTTCCAAGGAGAATTACGTTTGATTTGACATAATTAAGCTCTGTTTTGTACATGTATTTTTTATTTTCTGACATTTTGCCTTCATATGTTTACTCTTGAAATTTCCTTACTTCTATAGTCCACTACCTTTTATTTAGCAAAGAGTTAAAATATTGTTCAACATTTTGTTATGATAAGGGGATCACGTGATCTACCTCCTTGTGAAGACATAGTTTCTTTGTTGCTGGATGATGCTCAGTTGGAGCATAAGATAAAGGATCAAGTACTATTAAATGTATTCATGCCAATCTAATAAATGTATTTTTTGTTATTACTTATCCGAACTGAACTTGTTAAGTAACGTCTGGTGGGCTTGCAGGTGATTGCCGTTAATGGGTAGTTTCCTGTACCCTTGGTCAACTTGACAATCAATTGGAATGTCGTAGTGAATGTTGTGAATAATTTGGATGAGCCACTTTTGATGACCTGGTATGAATTTCTTCTTTCTTATAAATGTTTTTGATGACCTGGTATGAATTTCTTCTTCTTATAAATGTATTTGCAAATGTATTGCCGAATTTATGAAACTTAATGCAGTACTGAGTTATGTGAATACAAATCTTTAATGTGAATGTGATTGTGGATGGCTGAGTTCTAATCTTCAAGGTAAAGGAACGTGTTTATGACAATATCATATTTTCTGCCTTTTCTCCACTGCAGGAATGGTTTACATATTCAAAGAAACTCTTGGCAAGATGGTGTATCTGGGACCAATTGCCCCATTCCTGTAGGATGGAACTAGACCTATAATTTTTCAGGCGAAGGATTAGATTGGTAGCTTCTTTTACTTCCCTTCCCTTCACTTTTAGAGGGCAGCAGGAAGGTTTGGAGGATTTATTGTGAACAATCGTGTAGTGATTCGTGTTCCCTTTGGGAATCCGGATAGAGATTTCACAATCTTTATTGGTGACTGGTATACAAGGAGTCACAAAGTGAGTTTAGCTTCACCACACACAAGTCATGACTGTACTTATGCGATTGAAATCAATGATTGATAATGATGTAGATTATCTATTTTTTTTTCTTGTTGCAGAAGGATCTGCGAGCAACCCTTGATGATGGCAAGGACATTGGAATGCCTGATGGAGTGCTCTTTAATGGGAAAGGCCCCTACCGTTACAATGATTCGGTCACCACTGGAATTGAGTATGAGACATTCAGTGTTCAGCCTGGTATGTTCATAGTGGGTACAAGGTTCTTTATCCACTTGTTTATGTCTAATTATACACTAAGCTCGGTAGAGTGATTGGGGGACGTTTTCTTTGACACAAGCAAAACCTATTGCATACCCTATCGCATCAGGGTGCAGAAGTTCGAATTCGGGCGGGCACCCAGATGATCATCTTACAATCATGGTTTGAAACTTTGAACAAGGTTGAGACAACATCCTAACTGAAGGAAGTTTAGTCCATCCCCAGACTCCACCATTCCCATTGAACTCTGTGTTAACAGATTGTACTGGTAAAGGTTTGAAGCGGCTTTCAGCGTGATCTTCTCCGTTCTAATCATTACATACATCTCCGAGATACGATATTTTCTCCTTGATTTATGTGGATTTTGGAAAACTCTTTAGTCGATAAATAATGGCAGACTTCCATGAATCGTAATAATGCCAACAATGTGTGATACCTGCGTAAATATCCAAAACTAATTCTCAATGCATTCCTCCAATCCCCCACACAAAAACTCAGAAATAAATATATCTCAAAATAAAATAAGATTGCAAATCAGGAAACAACTTGTCATATAATCCCATAAAAATTAGCTGCAATCTTTTTGCCACTTATTACTTCAACAGTTCATGATTAAAATTCGTAATGTATTAAAGCGAGCTTCTAGATGACAGGTTCACTGTGCTGATATATTTGGCATTATGATTAATATCAACGAATAGCGGTGCCCAATGTAATGTGTCTTCCTCTTTTACTTTTTTGAACTCTTCTTTGAGAAAGGTGGTGAAATAGGTTTTCGCGGTTTTTGATAAAGTCTATAACAACAAATTTAATCATATTAAAAAAAATAACCATTAAGAAATCTATCCCTTGGAAGACCATAGAAATTTACGTGAATCTGGAAAACTTAGCCATTTGCCTAAGGGTAAAAGAAATAACCCGATGGTGGAAACCAACTATATTGGAATATATTAGCTTTACATGAGTTGGTATAGCGATAGCATTAAAACTTCGAACTTTATGATGCAGGTTTGATCAAATTAGCACTTTCAAATTCGTTGACTTGAGAAAATGTTTTGGAATATCCATAAAAAGTGAACTTTTAAATATTTTAATGAATTCACAGCTAAAACCCTTAAAACTTCAATAAGAAGAGTAAACAAGTGCCACAGGAGTGGCGATGTCCCAGCCGTCGGGAATTAATGAATGTGGATATTGTAAACCAGCATAGATTTATCGTGTCACAGGAGTGGCGATGTTCCAGCCGTCAAGAATTAATGAATGTGGATATTGTAAATCAGTATAGATGCAAGCACCGAGATGGATCCAATTTCTTGAGGTGTATTTCTTTTTTTAAATTTAAACTCAAGAAATTTGATCTCTCTTGATTTTGATTTATAGATCCAGATTTAAGTTTTAAGTTTTTATTTTATAAACGAACATCTATTTTTTAATTACTTTTCATAATATTTTATTTTATGAACCACTATGGATTTTTTTTAAATACTTTCCATAATTTTATTTTTTTTTAATTAAAATAATTACTTTTTACGTTTTATTAGATGTAACGCTACATGTAACTCTACATATAGATGTAACGCTACATGTAACTCTACATACACGTTACAACATCTTCCCCATACTGAGTTGTAGAGCACCTCGTTTCACTCAGTGCAATCAGAATTTAGTTTTGCATATTTTTACAATTTTGTCGATGTTTCACAGATGTTATAAGCATTAAAGCTCAACAAATTTGAGAGCTGAAGTGATGTTTGATCTATACAAACATAACAGAACAAAAATTATAACAAATAAAGAATATCGCAGCATATTTGTTTTTGGACTTGTTGGCGCCATGACTGTACCAGGAACAACCTGCAAATCTCTTTGATACATATCTGACCAGTATTGAGTAGCATCCGAGTAAACAGAAGCATAGGTGGAGAGCTGGTTGCTGGTTTAATTATAGGCCTTGCTGGTTTAATTCCAGGCCAGATCACTAATACTCATTTACAGGTTTTATTTATAACAAACTTTTAGTCTTGGATTTAAACTGTACTTAAAAGTTATACTTGGAATGTAATTGATAAGTCCGATATCGTTATAAGTCATGTTTTCCCTCGTCAACATTTAACTGCAAAAAGCAAGGACTTCTGCCTTAAACTCGAAGCATTGAGTATAACAAGAGTTTTCAAGAAAAATGAAGTAACCTAATAGGTTGAATTTCGAAGTGCATGCTCAACCTGGTATCTGATTCCATTAAATGATTATTCCATTGATAAAATCATATTTGGCTTTTTAATAGGCAGGGTTGGTTGAGCTCCGAATAATACTTTATTGTTTGGCTGGTAGGAACGATTGATTGTTCGAGGAGGATGGCCCGGATGGCTAACAACATTTCTAATCCAGGATCGACTACAAGTAATTTATCCGAGCTAGGGAGGGGGTGTTCAATTCAGGCTAGATTAGCTAGTGCCCTCGAGAATCAATCTTAGAAGAACTCGCAACATACCCCAATATTGTAATAGAACGTCGAAGGAGGAAAGTAGTGATAAATGCCCCAAATTGCATGCACCATACATGTGTCATGATTGTTCCATGCACTATGAAATCGATGACTTGATAATTTCGTTGCTTAAAGTCATCATGAAGAGACAACTTGAAAATTAACCATGAAAGAGTTAATCAACTAATTCTTATACGTGGCAAAAGTAATGTAACCAAGGAAATTATATTACCCAAGAATGTCCATTTGTCCACTAAAATGTCCTAATCGCATCACAAAAGCACTAATGCAGAGAAACAAATTCATTGAGAATTGCACTCAATTCCAAATACTTAGCTAAATTTCCGTAGCATTCGAATCCATGGCCTCTTATGGTAGTGGTAAATGGTGATTGCCCATGGAATTTTAAGGTGGTCATCGCACGCGATAGATAATTTTACTATTGCCAAGATTCTTCTAACGCGAGTCAGGCAACCCACTAAAACTCCATTGTCTTTTATTGTTAATTCAACTGCTTCTTTCCTTTCGTTTAAACCCGAATGTAGCACTTACAATACTGATCTGCTTCCCTTTTCTGCAAACGAGGTAAGAGGACTCGTTTATCTACATATGTTTTCGTTTATCAATAAACTATAAATTTGTTGGTAAGACAATAGCAAATATATTTATATCTATCCTACTTTATATAAATTCATAATTTAGTCAATATTGCTCAATTGTACTGGCAAATCAAATCAAATGTAGAAATGAGACTAAAATGTATGCAATTTTGGAAGATGAACTGATGAGTTACAGGAAATGAGCAGAAGATGCAAAAGCTCAAGAAGAAGACAGGCAATTGGATTTTTGTTAGCCACGAACCTGCTCAACCTGACCACGTTGCCAACATGCTAGTTGCTCATAGTTTCAATAATGGGGGTTTGGTTTTCATATTCGAGCATTTTATCACTTTATACTGGATATGGATTGCTCTGATAGCTCAGCAGCTCAGTCTTCAGTGCCCTCTGCAATTTCCACAATTCTGACTGAAGTCGGAATCTGCCAAGTGCAAAAATTACATTACAGGTGTGTAATTACATTTATTTTCAAGGATGAGCAAACTATGGCTAATTTGAAAGGGATACTTGCATAGTGACTAGGATCCCCAAAATAGGCATTGGATATACCACTCCGTGAGTACAGAGGATAAATTTCGGAAAGTAATTGAGCATGAAGGAATTGATTGGAGGCTACAAGATGCTCAAGGTCATGGCCGACCTCAAATTAGATGTAAATATAATGACAAATAAGACTTGGGAGTCCATGGGCCGACTGAGATCTGTCTTCCCACCAATTTAGCTGCGATTTGCCAACCAGTCGTGAATTTTTCTGATATGCGATTTGGTTTGTGGGATATGTCTGGAGATTTGGAGTGCCTTCTCTTGCTTAAGTTCAGCTCCATATGCTTCCTAACACAAATTCAATCTTACAATCAGAAGTTCTGATGCAAGGAAGAAAACCAAATCGACAAAGGCTAGGAAATTCTTTAATCAATTTTTCCAAGAAAAAAATACAAAAATAAAGGGGAGATACAAAAACTCTAGGCCATCTCTTGAGTCATTCTGAAGATGGCGTTGATGAGGTCCGAGGTGGCTCGATTCCTAACGCCTTCTAGATTAAATTGCTACTGCAATTTTTCCCTCAATTGAGAAGGGGGAGGTGGTAGAGGTGCCTGTACCTATGACTGCACCACGAGGTCCTTTTCGCTGCTGTAATCTTGCATTCAACTCACGGTATGATTCTTCCAACCTCTCTTGAAAATGTTTTCAGTAAAATTCAAGTCATATATCGATATATGCAATGTCTGTGATGTGAAGAACAAGATGGGGAAGCGCTCTGTGTGTGTATATATATATATAACATACTCCATATTGTTTTCCTTACCAAGCAATGGCGGTGCATGAACCTGCAACAAGTAAGACGTGCAGCCCTACAGGAAGGCGGTGCAACCCTCAATCGTGGCGCAATTTCTTGTTCTAACCGTGCAGAGCGATGTAGCCCTGCGGTGCAACCCTCAGTCGTGGCGCAATTTCTTGATCTAGAATAAGGTATTGACCAAGACTGTGCGGTAGATTAGAGCAGGTATCTCGAATAAATTAATTTAGATGTCAGGCACGTCAATGTAAATGTCAGGCCTGTCATGCTTTTAAATGTCTACATTCACTAAGCACCTCGACTTCCAATGACTACGCCGCCGGCTTGACCATAACTGGTTAAACTACAATTCAATAATAGTTGAGAAAAATAATATGTATTCTAATAATCAATGCCTAAATTAACAACATATTGCAAAAACTTTGGAATATAGCGAAAAACATGAAAAGTCAAAGAACAACTAATACAAAGTCAACGCATATCTAATACAAAGAGTTACCGTGGCCTAAGGGCAAGGACTAATAAAAGTCTTCCATAAATAGACTTAAAGGTTGAACCAATGAAAAGTAATGATTGAAAAACATTTTATATTTCATGGTTTTTTAATTTATATTAATTAATATGGTTTTGTATTAAAATATGAATAATAAGATAATACCAAAATTCTATTTTGAATTTTTATTTTAAGTGTAATGTGGTTCACTTTTTATAAATTCAATTTTAAAAAATATGGATGAAAAAGGAGTCGAATCTTACTATTTAAAAGTTAAATCTACCCATGTTTAATTTATTCATGTTTAACAAATTAGAAATAAATATACTATTTTAAGTAAGAGCAAAAAAGCATAGGCGTAGACTTATTGGGATTTTAACTTCTTTGAACTTTAGAATTCAAAAATCTCCTTTAGAGACAGAAGGGTCCTACACATTGCAACAAAAGGTTAGTCTTACTCATTCCTAGTAACAATGGATCATAATGCAAGCAGTGATTATTACATGGTGGCAAGTGTTGGCTTTGTTAATACCACTATTTGGTCTAATGTCATGGGTGTGGCAATACTGCATTATTCCAATTCTAAAGGTAAAGCAAAAGAGCCTCTTCCAAATGTTGATATTCATGTTTGATGTGCAACACCCGACTACTTATGCTTTGTTTGTCTTATGAATCAGGTGGAATGTATCCAATGGGACTGCTAGGCATAATCTAGTACAAGTTCTTTCAAATATGGGAAGATCAATGTCACTCAGCCCTATGTGTTGAAAAACAAGCCACCATAATTGATTAATGGGAAAAGGTGGTGCAATTTGAATGGGATCTCTTACCAAGCTCCTGCAATTCTGCTCAAGCTTGCTAACGGTGTTTTAATCTAACTGGAGGACCAATGAACAAGACACCAAAGCTTGATACATTGTTCATATGCATGCTAAGTCGGTTTAGTTTAGTAAAGATTTGAACAATGGTTGAGAATTTACATTCGCAGAAAAGGAATGTGAACAATTTGCTAACCAAAGCATTATAAAAAATTTCTTCCACAGGATAACAAACTGCAGTTCTCACAGAATTGCAGGGTTTGGCATTTGCATATATTATAAGAGGCTGGCCCATTTACTTAAGTTCTTACCTATATTCTGAGCCATGTTTTTGTCTATATCGTTTACCTGCACATTTGCATCATGCAAACTCCATACAGAAGGTGACACTTGGACCGATACATTTTGTGCTGACTGCTAAGATATGCAGAATACCACGAGGAAGAAGATTGTTTTAAAAGTTTGAATGAATCTTAGTGAATTGTGTTTTATGTAGTTGCTGAGGCTATGTTTTTCTATTTCAGTATAAGATCCACGCAAGTGGGGACATGCTTAATTGCTCGGTTTATTCTGCTTTTATTCTTTTTAGCATTCATTTCCCTCTAGTAACAATTCAGACTTAAATAAATTGTCAGAAGATTATATTTTTCATTTTGGCTTTGTAAAATTCGATGATTGCATATGCTGGTGTAGAATCAATCTTGATTGAGCATTCAGAAAAGTTAGAGGATAAAATTTCTACTGCAACAACCGTAGTTACCAGTAAAGTTTAGATTTCTGCCTTGATTTTATTCATGAGACAATTTTCTGAGTTTGACTACTTTCCCTCACTGAAAACCATCCATACATAAGATCTTTATTCACCAGAAGTTGTTACCTTGTGTTTCTTTTCCTTGCAATGCCTGTCTTTATATTTTGGTGGATTGCAAATCAACAATACCTATGCAAAGGACCACATTTCCGCTTCCACTCAATAAATTCCAAAATGAACTAAAAACAGTTATCAAAGAAAAAAACCATTACCATTTATTCAAATATCTATTTCTAGATGTAGCTGTGATTTGGGTTATGTTCATCCTTGGGTATGCCCTGTCACCACAAAAATGAACACCCTAGATTGCAAGGACTCTAAAGATACTAGCTAAGTGCAACTACGGAAATAAGGTAGCTAAGGTAGTTGTCGCCTACATTTACTTCCCTTATCTTTAAGTGGGTTGAACCACTAAGGGAATATCACAGGGGGTTCATTAGCAAGGCAATATCATATCACGTCCATTCATATTGGGGGTTTGAATACTCTTAGAAACCTCAAAAATATATTGCCCCATATTAAGGGGTCAAGGGGAGTTTTTAATTTGACATAGTAATATAAATATTGGGGGTTATTTTATTTGGGTGGGATGAGGAATATCTTCCAAATCGTGGGATGGATTCATACCTCCAAATCATGGGCTCAATTCATACCCACCTAAAACTTAAGGACCCTCCATTTTTATTTGATATTGCTTATGATCCTAAATTTTGCATAAATATGATAATAGTGTACCAATGATAATATCGATGAAAGTCTCTTTGGATTAATGGCCTTGAGCAAATCCTCATTTGATAGCTTATTTAGGCTTGGTTTGAATTGATGTTATATTTTTTTCATCTTTAAGTTAAGAGATGTAGCTAATTGGGAGTTTCGGATTTGAACAATTGTATTGTATTTTTTGTAGGCATTTGAATAAAAGATCTAATTCTTCATTTTCTAGGTCGGGGTTTAGGTGGGTATTGAGATTCAATCAAACATTGCTCCATGACAACCAAGAAAAGTGAGATCGATATTTCTTGACTCACTGGAACCAATAAAATTTAGATCAATATTTCTTGACTAATTATTTCTTTCAACTTTTTGTATTCTTTTTTAACATTTTCACATTGCTAGTTAGGAATAGTTGTTAGATTGAGTTATATTTGGCATATTTATAATTATAATTTCAATTGTTATATGCAAGACATTCGTCTTAATATTGTATTGGAGCTAATATAAACATAGGTGAAAATATAAATCTTTATTTACATACCCTATGTGTTATCATTACCATGAAATGGTATCATATAAGTTTTAGCATTTGTGTATCTTTATAACTATTGCATACTTGAAACCTAACAATGGAGATTTTTCCCTTTCCTGTAACGATTAAAAAAGCCAAAACTAGATATAACCCAAGAAAATGTAACTAAATGTTTCTAATTCCCTTGATTGCAAGAATAAATGTAGAGGGAGTGGAGGAAATTCATATATTGCATTTTGTGAATGACCCAAGTCCAAACTATGCACATGATCATACGGTGTTATTGGAAAGAAAGAGGAATTTTTCTATGTTCATTTGGGTTCAAACATCAATGATGTTTTTTTTTTATAGGAAGGTAGGGGATTCCACCCACAAAAGGGTTTCAATTTTGCATTTTTATGGAGTTTAATTTATTAAGCTTATCGAAAACATGATCTCTCTATGGCTATACTTATATTTACATGATATAAAATTGGAAGATTGGCAGGCTGTGGTGTGAAACATCTGCAATTCTCATCTTTTCTAAGCATTGCACTAACTATTGGACTATTAGTTTTTTACATTCTTTGTTATGTTGATCTCTTGATTGAGTTTCCTTTTATGTATTTTTCCTTCCGAATACTATTTCGTTGGGTCTTCCACTATCCAATGCTAGAAATTGATCAATCACCCCTGCAATCTTGATGGGATCATTATTAGCATTATACTATCATGTTTGCTTATACTAAGATGTTTTAGGGTTCATGTTTGTTACAACTTCATAATATGTTATAAAGGGGGTATTAAAAATGGGTCGATAAAAATGGATACATACAATATCTGGTGAAACTAGGGGTTTTCTTAATTGGAAAGGCATACTGGGAGGGGGGTTCAACAATAAAATTTTAGGAGGGATTTTTTAATATTTAGTGAAATTAGGGATATTCTTTAATATCATGCGAACGATCGTGCTATGTAACAAGTTTTCTAAGTGAACCCCCCGTGGGGAATATTCCCCAAAGCAGCTAAGTACATGTCTTGTGATGTGATGATTAGGTACCTACTTGAGTTGCTTTTAAGATTTGTGAGATGCTTATGAGTTGAGTGTTAATGTAAATGTATTGAATAAAAGATACAAACTTCCAAATCACAAAAAACATGTATGTAAAGCTTCTCACTAAATATTCACTTGCATGGAAAGAAAATGTGACATGAAGTAACATGAAGGAAAGTTATGACTTCATATGAAACACATTTTAAATTTCATGAATCCATTAATAAATATTCCATTAGTGAGTATTATTTCAGATTTACCAAATGAATATAACAAGGAAACTTAAATCTAGAAATAGTTAATTGCCTA
Source organism: Larix kaempferi (assembly GCA_027924585.1). Taxonomy (NCBI): domain Eukaryota; kingdom Viridiplantae; phylum Streptophyta; class Pinopsida; order Pinales; family Pinaceae; genus Larix; species Larix kaempferi. The sequence continues at coordinate 2,282,204 of BSBM01000488.1, forward strand.
AGAAGATACCAAGATTTATAAGCATAATTTGTGAATGCTTTAGAAATTGTTAAATCAATGTGATCAATGTGACCATAAGTTGTAAGCATAAAACATGATAGACATGATAGAAGTTAACTTTGCAAGAATTTTATTGCGGATGAACTTGAAAGATTGTTGCTATGCAATGTACATTGAAGTGATCATATGTCGAGCAGTTTAATTGTGCTTTAAAGCAATGAGAATTAATTGCAAACATGGGCTATAGTGTGATTCAAAGCTTTTTATGCTAACACATGAAATAAAAATTTGTATGTAATAACCATGAGAAAGACCATATTCATCCAAGAGATCTGTTGTTCTAAAACTGGAATTTCCAATAGAGCAAGAGATCCATACTTCAGAATTATTATAACATGTCTATTGATGTTTATTAACCATACACAAGGAATAAACAATGTAATAATGTTAGTAAATAACAACAGCAAATTTATGTCTAATAAAAGATAACAAAATGAATAGTGTTAGATTTAAAATTTGCAAGGAAATCTGAAAAATCATTTGCCAAGTTAAATATCACAACCCCACTTTATCTAACCTTGATGAATTTGGTGAATGAAAGAGATTTACTTATAAACATGACAAATAAACCAAGGTTAAAATTGTATAAAAGATTGAATAAATTTAGATTTTAGCAATATCTATTAGAAGGTTATTTCTAGATGTGCTTAGCAAAGTTAAATTTCAGAATTTAAAACAAAATAAAAAAGAGGTGGAAATTTAAAATTGTTGGCTTATTAGCTTGTGACAAGTGCCTTAGTTTGACTGAATATGCAACGGTTATCTCTGAACAAGATATGTATAGTTTGGTGATAAAATAGCAGCATTGTCTTCTCTGTTGTTTTTTACTTTAAAAAAAATTGCTCTTTACTTAGAATAGTGCTTTTTGTAGCAGCTATGTATTAAAAGTATTTATAGTTAGTCTATAAATATGGAAATCGCAAGATTTGTTCCGTGATCTAAAATTCTGAAACCAAATGTGGATGCCTTGGTTGCAAGCGACATATCCCTTGTGTTTCTAACACATACATGCAAATTGTTGCGCAAAACATGGTCTTTTTTCCCAAATGCAGAGCTTAAGTAGTAGAATATGAAGCCATTTTCCATTGCACATGGCTTCTACTGTCACTATGAATGTAAGAAATAATTAAAAAATTATCATAGCAGAGCCCTCTTTCATTAGCAACTCCCTTAAAAAAATGTTCCTTTTCTTGCTCTCTTCTTATTGGTTCTTGCTTCGATTGTTCTATGGAGTGCTTTCTTTCTTTTTTTTTAACTATGGGAACAACAACCTCCCAAGGGTATATCCAACAGCCGACAAGCCAAATATACCAGAAATTTGTGACTCAGTAGGGGCTGAGATGCCCCAAAACCCTTTATCCCAGGGGAGAGCCTCTATCTCACGGGTCGCCTACCCTTCAATCCTTGTCACAACGAAGTGCCTTCTATGGAGCGCTTTCTCATGTGAAACATTATTTACAGGCTAGTGGTATTTCATAGAGCAATTTGGCCAATGTTTGCAATTTGTCCTTGCTATAGCTCACTGCACATTCTGATTGCATCGTGTGCATAGTCAACAGTCCAAAAATTGCTTCTGGTTGGTTCTTTCTCAATTGAAGTCGATGATGAGCAATCTATTAATATCAATGTATGGAATAGGCTTTTCCTCGACTCATCTTTATTTTTTGTGAAAATAAAAGAAAATATGGACACACCTAGGAGCAGATGGAAAAGCAAATGCCTTCTTTTTGACAAAGTCAAATTTGGAACCATTTTTTTGTTGTTAAAAACTTTTTTTTTTGCATAGACATAGTGGAGTCAAATCTAATAATATTTCATTTTTTAATGGATGTTGTGCCTAGTCATTTAGTCATCAATTAAGTTAAAATGTTTGCTATGGAAAAACTAAACTTTTATTTCAAATTATGCATGTGTGTGTTTAAAAATAGTTAAGCAAATATTAAAAATGTCCTAATTTTAAAAAAATAGTCATACCATTTGTCAAATCGTAGACATGTTGTTGCTATTGCCTGCACTAAAACCTTGTCATTTTACCCGTGGAAATGCCTTTGGTTGATGTTACATCATTTGAGATTTGTCTTTGTTATCGTGAAAACCATGATAGGTTTCTTATCCCTGAAAATTATTGCATGGCTTGTAATAAGGCTTCAACCTGTGATCCGCAAGTGCAATATGATTTCCTTCACTTGTTGCATGATAAATGTCATGAGATTTTTTATGCCATGTGGTTTCTTTTTAAACCTAAAAGGCAGGGACTAAGCTGCACGCAGCTCTTGTTTCTATATAAATTTTAATTTTTTAGTTACTTAATATCTAATAAAATCTAAAATTATTAAAAACTGCAATCTTTTTTACACTTAAAAAATATATCAAATGAAAAAGAATTTGTATTGTATAGGAAATGAAATCTTGAATGGTAGGTGATTTAAGCCAATTGTCTCCATCATCACATCAATTGGTGAAATATTCTTAGAAAGAGAAATATCATATACCTTATCAAATCTCACCTACACCATCTCCTTGCCCTAATAAAAAATTGATCGAGTGAACAAATCTCCATAGTCCAACCCTTTTGTTTCGAAATTAAGATTAAAGAGTTCAAGGTAGCCTTATAGATCGACGATGCCATCTTCTTCACACCACGCACCATTGACTGATTATAAGACTAAACAATATTGACTGAGCCTTCAATAGATATGTTGCCTATTTGGGCATTGGATCAAAGTGTGTGGGGAAGGACATCACACTATTCTCGTGCAACTTAGTTTTTGTTACATAGTGAATAATACACTTTCTCCATGTATTTTTCTCAACCAATCGATTAGGAAAGGATTCTCCCTGGCACCTCATCTTTACATTTTATCTATTGATACCATTAATTATTTGTTGGATGCTACCTATTTGTATGGGAATATTTGGATGACGTTATTTCTGGCATTTTTGCGTCAACCAAAACATGTAGGCACTAAATTAGGCGATAATAGCACTAGATCTAGTGCCAGAAATAACAACGGATTTAGCGTCGAATTTTCCTAAATAGTTAATTAGTTGAGGTGTTTGAGGTTAAGTGGATAAGGGCTTTGAGGATTATGGTATCTAGGTATTTGGGGTACATGGATTAAGGGTTAAGGGATTAGGGGTTAGGATTTAAGGGATTAAGGGTCAAGAGCTAAGCGATTTGGCGCTTATGGGTTAGGTAGTTTAATGGTTAATGTCTTAGGGATTATGGGCTAGGGAATTAATGTTTAAGTGCTTGGGGAATACATGTTTATGGATTAAGGGATTAGGGTTTCAGTGTTTAAGGTTCGATGGCTTAGCGGCTAGGGGATTTAGGGATTTTGTGTTAAGGAATTAGTGATTAAATAGGGTTGAGGGCTTAAGGGTTTAGGCATTAGCGCTTAAGGATTTAAGGGCCAATGGATTATGGGTTGGAGGATTTAGGGGTTTGTCAAAATTCTCTTGAAATTTCATGGAACATCTTCCAACACGCCCATCACCAATGTCATCCACTGATGCCACATGGTGAGCAATGAATGGGGCCAACATTGAAATTTCTTCAAACTATTCTTGTATGCGTTGAAATTTGACATGGTTAGACTAGGCACATGCCTTGATGATATGCGAGGGTTTCAAGACTCAAGGATGCCTAATTTCCCCGCATAATCTTTGATATCATCTATGTTTGCATCAATGTTCATCATGAAGTCTCATTATCATCATTCGTCATTCCCATCTATGGAATGTTTGTCAAAACTCTCTTGAAATTTCATGGAACATCTTCCAACATGCCCATCACCAATGCCATCCACTAATGTTGAACGATGAGCAGTGAATGGGGCTAATGTTGAAATTTATTCAAACTGTTCCTGTATGCATCAAAATTTGACATGGTTATACTAAACAGGTGCCTTGACGGTATGTGAGGGTCTCAAGATTGAAGGATATTAACTGGAGTCACATAATCTACACGCCCATCACCAAAGTCATCCATCAACGCTACATGGTGACTAGAGAATGGGGAGAACATTGAAATTTCTTCAAATTGTGCCTATATGCATCGAAATTTGACATGGTTAGAGTAGACACATTCCTTGATGGTATGTGGGGCTTTGAATACTCAAGGATTCCTGATGTGATTGCATAATATTTGAGATCATCCATGTTTGCATCAATGTTCATCATGCAGTCTGAGTTTCATCATTATTCATTACCATCTATAGAATCTTTGTTGAAAATCTCTCGAAATGTCATGGAATGTCTTCCAACATGCCCATCACTAATGTCATCCATCGACGCTGCATGGTGGGAATTGAATGGGGACAACATTGAAATTTCTTCAAATTGTTCTTGTATGCGTTGAGATTTGACATGGTTACACTAGAAACATGCCTCGACAGTATGTGATGGTTTCAAGACTCAAGATGGATTCCTGACGTCCCTACATAATCTTTGAGATCATCCATGTTTTCATCAATGTTCATCATGTAGTCTCATTGTCATCATTCTTCATTCCCATCTATAGAATATTTGTCGAAACTCTCTTGAAATATCATGGAACGTCTTCCAACATGCCCATCACCAACGTCATCCACTGATGCTGCACGATGAGTAGTGAATGGGGCCAACATTGAAATTTCTTCATATTGTTCCTGCATGAGTCAAAATTTGACATGGTTATACTAGATACATGCCTTGACGGTATGCGAGGATTTCAAGACTCAAGGATACTTGATGTCCTCGCATAATCTTTGAGATCGCCCACATTTGCATCATTGTTCATCATGTAGTCTCATTGTCATAATTCATCAAATTCCCATCTATGGAATCTTCGTTGAACTTCTCTTCAAATGTCATGGAACGTCTTCTAACATGCCCATCACCAATTTCATCCACTGACGCCGCATGGTGAGCAGTGAATGGGGCCAACATTGAAATTTCTTCAAACTGTGCCTATATGCGTCAAAATTTGACATGGTTAGATGAGACACTTGCCTTGACGGTATGCAAGGGTTTCAAGACTCAAGGATGTCTAACGTCCCTACATAATCTTCAACATTCTCCATGTTTTCATGAACCTTCATTATGCGGTCTCATTTTCATCATTCGTCATTCCCATCTACAAAATCTTGGTCGGAACTCTCTTGAAATGTCATGGAATGTATTCCAACATGCCCATCTACAATGTCATCAATCGAACTGACACAATGACTAGTGAATGGGGCCAATGTTGAAATTTCTTCAAATTGTGCCTGTATGTGTCAAAATTTGGCATGGTTAGATGAGACACTTGCCTTGACAGTATGTGAGGGTTTCAAGACTCAAGGATGTCTGACGTCCCCACATAATCTTCAACACTCTCCATGTTTTCATGAACCCTCATTATGCAGTCTCATTTTCATCATTTGTCATTCCCATCTACAAAATCTTGGTCAGAACTCTCTTGAAATGTCATGGAATGTATTCCAACATGCCCATCTACAATGTCATCAATTGAATTGACACAGTGACCAGTGAATGGGGCCAACGTTGAAAGTTATTCAAACTGTGCCTGTATGCATCAAAATTTGACATGGTTAGATGAGACACTGTCCTTTACGGTATGCGAGGGTTTCAAGACTCAAGGATGTCTGACGTCCCCACATAATCTTCAACATTCTCGGCCATGTTTTCACGAACCTTCATTATGCAGTCTTATTTTCATCATTCGTCATTCCCATCTACAAAATCTTGGTCGGAACTCTCTTGAAATGTCATGGAATGTATTCCAACATTCCCATGTACAATGTCATCAATCGAACTGACACAGTGACCAGTGAATGGGGCCAACATTGAAATTTCTTCAAACTGTGACTTTAAATTCTTCATTAATGGAAAATTCTTCATCAATTTCCAAGATAGATTCAATATAAATTCTTCATTAATGGAAAATGAAGAGCCCTTAATCATCAGGAAAAATGGAAATACCTTCAAGCATACCAAAACCTAAAAAAAAAGTATTTTTGAGGACAATGCGCTAAATATTTTGAAGCAATGCAAATTAATCACTATCTAACATGTAAATAACTACTACAAAAAAAGCTAGGGATTTAGCTAGTTTGCATGCACTTTTGAACTAGTATTAGAAAGAGTTGCTTGAGATAGATATAACATTTTGAGCCAAGTAGATTTTAGTGACTAGAAATAAATTTTGATTTAGAGAAGGAGAATCAAGTTGAGAAAAGAGAGGGAAATCTTGAAGACAACTCTAGAGATACAGGGAAGAATGCTGAGGGACTATATCTTCGGTCTTATGAAGACATGCAAAACCAAATTATATGTAAAAGAGGAACATTCATGACATATAGAAAAATCCATCAATCCTCATCTATATCCTTAGATTCAACAACACCACAATGACATGTAAAAAACTCATTTGGTCTCCATTTATAACCTTAGATTCAATGTTACTTTGGAAAACGACCTACAATTTCTCTTATGGAAAATCCATAATTAAGTAAGTTCCATATAGACAAACCAAGAGATGATGATGAAAATGTTCAATAAAAATTTGAAATTGAACATGAAATTGAAATTTGAAATTTGAAATTGAAATTGAATTTGGAATTGAATTTGAAATTTGAAATTGAAATCGAAATTTGAATTTGAATTTGAATTGAATTTGAAATTTGAATTTGAATTTGAAATGTGAAATTTGAAATTTGAATTTGAATTTGAAATGTGAAATTTGAAATAGAATTTGAAATTTGAATTGAATTTGAAATTTGAATTTGACTTTGAAATGTGAAATTTGAAATAGAATTTGAAATTTGAATTTGAATTTCAAATGTGAAATTTGAAAGAGAATTAGAATTAGAAATTGAAATGTGATGCAGAGAGTTCTGAAGAGAGAAGATCATTGCTTCGTGCTCCGCAACGCACGAGAGGATCTGATGTCGCCCAACAAAGCGTCCATCGGCAGCTCTCCTGTTCACCGAGGAGTGAGGCCACCTCGGGGTCGGCTTCCACTGGTGGTAGCAGCAGGAGAGCTAGTGTGTCGATTCATCTCGACAACGTACATGTTGATCCCCAGGTGGGGGAATGCGCAGTAAGACACGAGTGCATCAGGTGCATATTTTTTGTTAGATGCATTTTCAGTAAATTTTTAGGATATAATGCATTGAATTTCAGTTGCAAGTTATAATATATAGTTTTAGTAACATTTATGTTTTGGTTTGGATCGCAAGTGACCCATCAGGGGGATCATATGACGATGATGTCGCACGCATCACTCTCGCTGATATCACTACCCAGCGAGAGTGGGTGCACTCATGTGTTTGCACATTTAGGGAGGATTCTCCCACACGACGATATTTATTCATGATATTATCAGCAGTGGATGACATGTTGGACCTCTACAAGAGGGTGGGACCTCTTAGTGACATTTGGCATTTTTCATGCTAGAGGAGGAGACGTGATGTCATTGGGCCCCACAAATGGGACGATGTAAAAATCTCCATAAAAGGGCATGACATCAAGGGTACTTTGTTCGACATCCCTCCTGACCGCCCTTTCGGACAACCGCTTAGACTCAAGGAGCTTAAGTTGAAGGCTGCTGCACCATATTTATATGATGGATTCGTCGGAGCATGCCCGGCATGTTCCCCCACCATGACCAGGTCCCATTTTACTTTGCAAAACATATTTATGCAGAGTTTGTTTTGGATATGAACCCAGATTACACCAGCATGGGGTCTAAGTTCTTTGGGGATGGTAGGGGACACTCCTACCAATGTCCTGGAGATCATAGAGACCCTGCCTTCGTGCCACCCCCTTTGAGGTTGATACTGATTCCAGAAAGGATGGTTATCAGGTCGGCGGACGTGGCACAGTCATCCCAGATTGCTGCAAAGGCTAGACATGACATTGCAGAGTCGTTGTTCACTTCCATGGGCAGTGTTGTTGTTGCTATGCATGGAGAGGCATCTAGACCACCCTTGCACTTGCAAATCCAGAGATAGAGTGGGTCGATAGTGACTTGCTCAGGAGTTTGGATGGCGAGGCCATACTGGGGTATGCTGAGTCAAGCCGAGATGCATACTTTCGGTTGTATCGTAGATACGTCACTCCAGCACAGGTATACTTTTGTACAATTATGTATATATGTTCTTTATGTTACATCATATTATTTGTCATAAATTGAATGGTCAATAATACTTAAGGGAGTCATATTCTATTGCTCCATGCAGAGGACCACATTCATGGATCAACTCTTTGGTAGTGAGCCATCGGTTGGTCCATCCGCTTGTCCAAACCCGCAGACGACAGTAGTCGAGGTAAGTTATAATTTATGTTCCAATTTAATTTGTGTTTAGTATTTCTGAGTTTAAACCATTTATGTTTTATTTCTTAATTTTCGAGATTTTATGTTTTAGATCTTAACTTCAAATGAATTTCAAATTGTACAGGGCAAAGGAAAGGGCATTGCTCCTGATGATAGACATGAGGACCACAAAGGTCCTGATCAGTCGGGTCTAGACACAGAGGTGAGTTTTAATTTATGTTTCAATTTTTGAATTATAACTTAAATTATGTTTTAGTTTTAATTTTTAATAAATCTAACTTATTACATGTAATGGCATCTTACACAAGAATCGCTACAGGCGGGTGTCGGTGCTGCAATGACTTTATCATATGATTGAGATGCAGCTCGAGCACATGGTCCTGATGAAGGGCCATCTACCCATATTCCTACCCAAATGTCTGATATCACCATTGAATCAACAGAGATCGAGGCATTCTTTCATAGCTTACCGCCTCAGACCCATCATCGGTCTATTGGTAATGAAGGCAGTCAAAGGGCCAATCAAGGGCCTCGTGGGGGTAGTGGCCAATGAGTTGATGATCGATACATTTCCATGTTTTGGATATTTTCATGTTTTGGATGATCTATGTATACGTGTTCATGTTTTGGATATGGATTTCTATTAGTTATACATGGACTTTTATCATATATGGACTTTGGATATGGACTTTTGGATATTTTGTTACATATTTTGTATATTTTATCATATTGATGTCTTCATGTGCATTTTGTATTTGATTTGAAATTGATTGTTTTTTTATATTACATCTGGATATAGTTATTACAGTTACAAATTTATGTTTTGTCGTTTCAAATGCAAATTTAATGTACAGTGATTACAATATAAAAGTTCAATCTCGATGTGTAGTTACAATTTAGCTCAATTTAAAATGCAAATTTCGACTACATTACAGTTGCAAATCCAAAATTTAGAATTGAATACATAGATTACAATTTAAAATTGAAATTACAATTCCAATTCAATTACAACATAAATTTTCAAATTTAATGCATAATTTCATTTCCAATTCAATTGCAATTTAAAAGCTCATTTTCAACTACATTACAATTGCATAAATGAAATCAAAATTTAAAATTAAAATACAATTGAAATTACAATTACATTCTGTTGTCTACACATTACAATTCAATTACAATTTACACATTCCAATTCAAATACAATTTCAAATTTAATGTGTAATTTCAATTGAAAATTCAATGTGTTGTTCCAATTCAAAAGTTCAATTTCAATTACATTACAATTGCATTTGAAACCAAAATTTAAAATCAGAATACATTGTACAATTTAAAATTTAAAATTTAAAATTTTACATTGTATAGATGTATTTTAAATTCTCAATTACATTACAACTATATTTGAAATCAAAATTTAAAATTAGAATACATTTGAAATTAAAAATTGAAATTATAATTGCATTATGTTGTCTACACATTACACTTCAATTACAATTTCCACATTCCAATTCAATTCCAATTTAAAATTTAATGTGTAATTTCAATTGAAAATTCAATGTGTTGTTACTCCCCTTAAAGATTTATTTTCAACAATACTATTCCTTAACATAGTTTGAAGTGTTATATGACTTGATAACTTGATCTTTCTATTTGTTAGGTATGCTTATTAGATTAATTATGCATGTTCCTTGACTTGGTGATTGCTACTAAGATATCCTTCATTTTTCTATGTTGACAATTGATCCTATGTCATGCATGAAGTGAAGTAAGGGCATGCACCTTTGAGGACCTTGTGAAGCCCATTTTATTGAACTTATCTTGCTCTTGGAAATGTGAGAGTACAAAATTGTCCAATGTAGGTATATTCCATGTAGCACAAAGTGCCAATATTTTTAATAAATGGAATGAGGAGACACAAAAAAATTTGGTCCTAACTTTGATATGTTCAATAACAAAACTAATTGATTATTGTTGAATGAAACCCTTTTTCAATACATTGGTATTTGATAATATTTTTATATAATTGATAATGAAATACAATGAATGGATTATAATGTATATAATTTTGCATTTGAAATCAAAATTTAAAATTAGAATACATTGTACAATTTAAAATTTAAATTTTACAATTTTACATTGTATAGATGTATTTTAAATTCTCAATTACATTATGTAATTGTATTTGAAATCAAAATTTAAACTTAGAATGTACATTACAATTTAAAATTGAAATTTTACAATTACATTATATTGTCTAACATTACAATTCAACTATCTCGTAGACCTTTAATATTGTTTTTAAAGCATCTAAACAAATATCTATAAACTATTATGGAGGAAGTTCATGGAGCACTGACCATACATTCAAGTGTATTCACATTGGAGCACCATGACCCAATTTTCACAAAAGCCTCCCATCTAGTATTTTTAATCTTGGCATTAAAGCATCTACAAAAATACATTTATAAAACAACCTCCACAAAAATATCCAAAAAAATATTACACAAGACAACATGACAACTATGTCAATGATGCAAGTGGCATACATGTAACTCATTCATCTGGCCAATGGGTTATAGGAATGCAGGTCTCCATAATACAATCATGGTTAGCTTCTGCCATCTTCCATCTCTTTGGCTCACCTCTCTTCACCTTGATTTATGTTAGATGTATCCGAGTTGCCTCCACCAAATGACTGTATTGACATGATATATATTCAGGCATAAAATATTTGTAAATAATATGAACACCTTGTTTTTTCACTCTTTCAAAAAAGTGTCCCATTAGAACCATGTCTCCAGTTTGGTATGTGAAGTCTCCATCTTGGTAGGGTCACACCAACCTACTTTTTATTTGTGTGCATCGCATCAAATAATATGCCACATTTTCTTGGTTGTGGGGGGGTGCAATGACAACGAATACATCACCTGCAAGATACATTACAAATATTATTCAAATGTCCTACGTGCATTTCTACAACATTTGTATATGTGTAATATATAATGAACTAATTAACTTAATAAAGTCACTTGTACCTTCCCTAACCATATCAGAAACTCGATCATGATCTAATGAGACCATTTCCTCATCAGTGTGCATCTCTTGCCATGTTGGAATTGGATGTGGGCCCTTTGGATTAAGAGAGACATATTTCCATGGTTTCACATATACATCATTTTCACATTGATGAAGGCCGCATCCATTTGCATCAATGCAAAAATCGCAAAAACAACCATACTTCCTCGTTTCAATGGAAAATATGTCACCCATGTCTTTACTTCGAACAAAATGTAATTCCCTTGTACCGGGTATGGTCTCACAATACCATGGCCTGGATCTATTCACATCACCAAGGGAAACATCCCAAAAGAACCTACATGGAATTCAATTTGTCATATATAAATTCCTATCGAGTATGTGTTCTTTTGGAAATGATGATATTGAATGTTATTAGCTTATTAATTGAGTTTGGAGTTTATTACCTGCACACCAGCCTTGCTTGTTCGCGACCTTGATGTCCCAAATGACGTGTGCACCAAACAACTACTTCCGTGGAGCATTTGAGTCGAGTTGCACCATGACTCATCTGGTACCTCCGAAGTGCTCGTTTCACACATGCACTTGCACCATCATGTTCACCCTTTCCATGCCCTATTTCAAAAAAGCTCCAGGTGATTCCTGTCTCTTTGTGAAGGCGACTCAACCAATAAAATGAGCATGTTGATTTAAATTGCCTTGCACACCCATCTAACCAAATCCATTTTTCAACAAATGATATGCCTCTTTGCCTGAATGAATCATAAATCAACCCAAAGCAGTGTTGAATGAACAATGTGTCATGCTCACGATCATCATTGACGTAAAAATGGTACTCCTTGATCACTTCACGTGACTGAGGAGTGTTATCCCTACCATCAATGCTTTCCTGAACATGTCTGTACAATACATGTACGAAGATAGACACCTGGTTGGAGTGATAGTACTCACTCTATATCTCTCTCTGAGGAGACATTGTGTAGTTCTCAACAAATTCTACCACTGATAAGATTGTGCCCAGCTCAAATACCTCACAAGAATGTTTGAATTCTGAATCTTGCCACCTGGACTTATGGGAGTGCTTTATGTATTTATAAATCTGACTTTGAAACTTCTCCATGAAATCTGAAACATGAATCTCATCCTCGAGAAATTCGATCCTCTTAGATGGCACATATGAAGAAGATGATGGATTCATGGAGACATACTCGTGCCTCTTCCACTTAACTGTGATATATGACAATCCATGGTGTGTTGGATCAATAGAAAATTTCCTAAGGAACAATGTCAAATCACTGCATTCATGGCATTTTCTCCCACCTACACACCTCTTATTGAAAAACATGTGTTCAGGATTCATGTTGCATAGTATCATACAAATAAAATCTCGCACTGTGTGAGGAGCTAGTTCACCGTTCCAGTGCCTTTTGCAAAAATCTAGAAATGTGTCATAGTATAGTTGAAATTCAACGTGGTACCGGCAGCAACAAGTGTTACGAATCGTATTCGGCCTAATATACCACTGTTTCAATTTGTTGAACATGCTAAATGATATTTGAACACCGGGATTGGTTTCTTGGAATTTTTCGTAAAGTGCAACTCCCGTCATCTCCAACACATGCTTACAGTGCTCCTGATAAATTCCTCTAGATAAACGTTGTTGCAGGACATGCTTTCGATTTGGAATAGCACTAGAATGGCTATCCCAAAACTCTATCACCTTCTCTCTAATGCCTGCTGCCATCCTGCCTCGATAGGGTTCCCTACAAACAAGAGCCCAACAAGCAGCTTCATCATTTGCATCTATCCGGACCCTGAATTTAGTATATTTGAACAATGTTCTTTTTGAAACATTGAGCAATGATGCCATTGTTGATACCATTAGATTTCTTGAGGTGCTTTGTGCCACAACAGTCATTGTAATTTCCCTATGAGTAGCTCGGATATCATTATTTCTTGATTTTTCAAACGAAGATAATGCAGTTCTTACATTTTCTATTGCATTCTCGCATGTCATTTTTGTTTCAACATCTTGAAAACCCAACAACTTTGTGGCACGTTTCAATTTTTTGTGTTTTATCAACCCATGTAGGATTTGAGCTTGTGCCATCGTTGAATGTTGTTCAAAATATTACTCGATTATGTTACTAACATGCTCTCTAACTCTCCGAATAGGGATCGATTTCCCAATCTCTTCTTGTGTAGAAACAACTGCACAATCCTCTACACAATTTCCACCCCTTCCAATCCCACTACAACTCCCAATTATACTTGAAATGTGAGAGGGAAATCTGTCCTGTGATGGTTGATCAGGATCATGAGGGGGCACAGGGTCATGTGATTCTTGATCACCATGATGTGATATCTGACCATGATCTCTCCCTACATAAACAAAATTCATGTGAAGAGAATTTCAATCAAAAATGCATTATACAAGGAGGTTAATTTTAAGTGCCAAATTGAAGTGTTTTGAAATGCACTGGTACATGAATTGAAAATACTTTTAAAACAAGAAAATTATTTGTAACTTGAATTCAAGTTAACTAAATATGTACACATTTAACTTGAAGTTGTACATTTAGCTTGATAATTGTTCTAAGTAAAGTTTGAAATTGCTAGTAACTTGAAATTTGAAATTGCTAGTAAAGTTTGAAATTGCTTGTAACTTAAAATTCCTTGTAACTTGAAATTGCTAGTAATTCCTTGAGAATTGTTCTAAGTAAAGTTTGAAATTGCTAGTAACTTGTACATTTAACTTTAAAATTGTTAGTAACTTGAAATTGATTACATGTAAATTAACAAATTGAAAATTGGTTACTTGATAGTTGTGCATTGAACTTTAAAATTGCTAGTAACTTGAAATTTGATGTGGAAATTGAAAAATTGAAAATTGCATGTGAATTGAATTTTTCAACTAATACATTTAGCTTGCCAATTGTTCTAAGTAAAATTTGAAATTGCTAGTAACTTGAAATTTGAAATTGCTTGTAACTTGAAATTGCTAGTAATTACTTGAGAATTGTTCTAAGTAAAGTTTGAAATTGCTAGTAACTTGTACATTTAACTTTAAAATTGCTAGTAACTTGAAATTGATTACATGTAAATTAACAAATTGAAAATTGGTTACTTGATAGTTGTGCATTGAACTTTAAAATTGCTAGTAACTTGAAATTTGATGTGAAATTGAAAATTTGAAAATTGCTTGTGAATTGAATTTTTTGACTACTACATTTAGCTTGAGAATTGTTCTCAGTAAAATTTGAAATTGCTAGTAACTTGAAATTTGAAATTGCTACTAAAGTTCGAAATTGCTTGTAACTTGAAATTGCTAGTAATTACTTGAAAATTGTTCTAAGTTTGAAATTGCCAGTAAAATTTGAAATTGCTTGTAACTTGAAATTGGTAGTAACTTGTACATTTAACTTTAAAATTGCTAGTAACTTGAAATTTGTTACATGTAAATTAACAAATTAAAAATTGCTAGTGACTTAAGAAAAATTTGGTACAAGTATTGAAAATACATTAAAGACAAGAAAATTGTTTATAACTTAATTTCAAAATAACTAAATATGTACATGTAACTTGAAATTGTACATTTAGTTTGAGAATTTCTAGTAAAGTTTGAAAATCAAGTATATATATTTAACTCAAGATAATTATTAATAACTTGATAGTTGTGCATTGAACTTTAAAATTGCTAGTAACTTGAAATTTGATGTGGAAATTGACAAATTGAAAATTGAGTGTGAATTTTCCAACTAATTATACATAACTATCAATTTAACTTGAAAATTATCCATTTAACTTGAAAATTGTTACAAATTTTGAAATATAAATAACATAAATACGTACTATAGGAAAATAAAGTTAACTTATCCCTACATTAATGCATAGAAAAAATTGGTACATGAACTGGAAATACATTAAAAATAACATAATTGAATTTTCCAACTACTACATAATTATCACAATGTTCATTTTATTTGTTGTCATTGAATTTTACATGTCTATTACATAACTATGAAAATATTCATTCATTTGTTTTTAAATTGAATTTTCTAACTAATACATAACTATCATAATGTTCATTTCAAATAAAATGAGGGTAATTTAAAATTAGACATTAATAGTTATTTCAATCAACAAATGTTGAGACTTGGAGCTCACATTGAGGCTATATATTTATACATTTTTAACGAATAACAAAACAAAAATTAAAATTACATTTAACTTGAAATTGTTAGTAACTTAGAAAATTGCAATTAGTTAAATATGTACATTTTAACTTGAAAATAGTGTCCAAGTGTATGTACTTAATTTGAAAATTGTTAGTAACTTAGAAATTTGAAAATAGTTAATATGTACATGTTTTAACTTGAAAATATAATCAAAGTGTACATTTCATTTGAAAGTTGTTCCAATGACATTGAAAATTGTTAGCAACTTTGAAATTTGAAAATAGTTAAAAATATGTACATTTTAACATGAAAATAGAATCCAAATGTACATTTCATTTGAAGATTGTTCCAATAACATTTGTTAGTCACTTGACAATTATTCATTTAACATGAAAATTGTTGCAAACTTTGAAATATAAATAACAAAGGGATGAAATAAATAAGAATATCATTACAAATAAATAGTAAACAAATTAAATTATGAAATAGTTAATTTTTTTGAAAATTGTTACTAATTTTGTAGTCTATATAAAAATTTGTTAAAAATATTATTACAAACAAAATATAATAAGACTAAAATGAAAAAAAAAATAGTTAGTATATAACAAATTATTAGAGAACTTGATAAAATATGATATTTAAATTATGTAGCATGTAATTCAAAAATTTACCTTGGTTGTCCTCCATTGGAATTGGAATTTGTTGCATCAAATGTGCATCTTCTTCTTCTCTCAAGCTTGCTCTTTGTTGTCTCATTCTTTTTATATTCCTCTCACACTCTTAATTGTCATTTTGTTGATGAACATGCTTTCTTTGTCGTTTTCTTTGACTCCCCATCAAACTACAATGAAAACAAACAAAGATTTCTTCAAATTGTTATAACAAACAACAATATGTAAGTATGAAAATTTGAAATATGTCTACAAAGAAATCTTACATGTCTAATGAGATCCAATTGAACAACATCAAAATCACAAAGCTCTAATTGAACAAGGTCAAATTCACATAGCTCTAATTGAAAATAAACTAGCAATGAGTAAAATTAGTGTTGTAGATCAATTGTTTGGTGAATATATAGAGGTTGGTTGTTATTTTTACGAGGGGATGATGGTTGGCAACATTAATTGTCCAACTCCTTTCCCGGGTTCACTTTTATATTTTTTTTACACAGACAAACCCTCGATCGAGCAAATACCTCGATTGAGGGCTTGAACATACCTTCAGAAAGGTCTAGTTAAAACCCTCGATCGAGGTCCTATTAAACCCTCGATCGAGGTATTAATACCTTGATTGAGCAAATAGATCAATCAAGGGCCTAAAAAACAGGCCGAGAGCCCTTTTCACAACAGAATGAATGTTTTGTCTGCCTTTCAGAGGCTTAAACCATGTCATTAAATGCACATTAATGGGCGAACTTGATACCTTTGGATTCATCAATGAATCCTCTATCCATATACATAAAATCTACAAATTTTTATCTTTGTATGTCTTTTTTTTTTAAATTTCTACTAAAACTTGCCTTAAAAAACCCTGCCGACAACTTCGATTGAGCTCAAAGATAAATCAACAACATTCAAAATACACATCCCGAAAATTTAAAAAAATACACAAGCACTAGATAAGCGTGTCCTCTTCAAAAGGGTATTTTTATTTTTGTAAATTATGTAAACAATCAAAAGATTTAGTGCACACACACATGTGTGCAAAATGTGATTGAAATATTCATTGTTCAGTTTTAAAAAATAATAAAAAATAAAAAATTTAGAGAAAAATTAAAAGAAAAATATGTAAGCACTAGTGCATTATGTCTAGATCATGGTCACAGATTTCATTTTTTAAAACTATTACTTTAACATTGAATTATTGTGCACACACACAAACTACTTGTTAATTGCTCTTCAAATTTTTAAGTACACATGTTTCATTAAATGAAAATTCGACACGATAGATGACATTGGTATATTTCAAAAAAATATCATTGAAAATATAACATAATTATCTACATTTTGTTTTTTAACCGCATGTCAAACTTCATGTGACAAATATGAGTTTCGAGGGCTTCAATTTAATACATGGGTAAAATTTCTATTTTTCATCATCATATTTGGCCAAAAATAGTTACCCATCTTCATGGAATCACCCAAGAAGAAGCATGAAAGAGGACAATGTCCACTGAATGTTGTCGAAATATGTGGAT
This sequence comes from Larix kaempferi, assembly GCA_027924585.1. Lineage (NCBI taxonomy): Eukaryota > Viridiplantae > Streptophyta > Pinopsida > Pinales > Pinaceae > Larix > Larix kaempferi. The sequence goes on from BSBM01000488.1 coordinate 2,299,992, forward strand.
TTTGCACAGAGGATCATGCAACTGATAAATTCCCTTTGCTTCCTTGCAAAGCAGCCTTACACGACCCTGGTTCCGAAGGCCCTACGGAGCAGGTCTGTTTTTTTAACCAACTTTGAAACAATTTTGTTAGGCCATCCCATCCCAATAACCAGACCTACTTCAATCCTCAATTCCATCCTTACCAAACACCTAATTGGAACCAAATCGCACAGCCATCATGGGATACATAAGAAAGTCTGAATCAATGGAAACAAAACCATAACCCCTACAATCAAAACCAACAATATTACAACCCCAATCAACAATACCATCAACACCCTCCAAATTTTCAACAGCCTCAACTAAATTTTTGAAATAAATACCCTTCCTCTTCAAATTGGAGGCCTCAACAGCAGCAACCTACCTTAATGCCTCCACCTCAACACCAACAACCACCAAGGCCACCTCCAATTCTAGCTCAACCCATACCAAACCCAAATAACAATAGGACAAACCAACAAATTTACAATAATGAAATCATGCAGTTTTCAACCTATGTTGTCAAAACGTTGGACCTAAATGAAGTAAATCTGAGATCAAGAAGGGTAATACCTGATCCTCCACTACTTGCAGAAAATTAACAGAAATATCCCCAACATGAACCACCAATAATTATGGACCCACCTAATGAAGAACATATTGAAAACCAAGTGGCATCCCCTGCAGATCCAAACCCCCCATTCCTTGAAATATTAAAAGACAAAGTTCAAATTGAGACATAAAATTCTATCATCAACAAACTAAAACACTTAAACATACGAATACCCCTCCTCCAAGCCTTCAAAGATGTCCCAATCTGCAATAAATTCATAAGGTAAACCTGCATAAAAAGATCTAGGAGAAAGAAAACGTATCCTACCACCATTAAAATTGTGAGACAATTAGCAAACCTCATGTTGGGAAGAGCCATCAATCCTAAGTATCTAGACCCAGGAAGCCCTATAGTCAATGTAAGCATTAACAAAAATTTAATCCAAAACACTCTCATTGACCTAGGGGAAGCAATTAATGTAATTACTATGGATACAATGTTGGCCCAAAATTTGCAATCCTCACTAAGAAAGACAACTACGATAGTGCAGCTAGAATATACCTCCATCGTCCGACCTGAAGGTGTACTATAAGACATCGTTATTAACATTGAATCATTGGAGTTCCCTGCAGATTTTGTAGTCTTAGAAGTCAAAAGCAAAATCAGTGGCTATCCTCTCATCCTGGGAAGACCATGGCTAGCAACAACAAATGCCTACATTTCCTGTCAATCTGGAGACATGACCATAACTAGTGGCCAATCTAGAAAAACGATCACAATTTACCCCCTTTCAAAATTTCTATGGACATAGAAAATCATGTTTGGTTAGAAGAATATGATGACAATTACGATCAAATAGTGCAACCAGTCCTTAGTATAAACACTGCTTTAACACTTCGTGAGGAGGATGAAGACACTTACTTGTCTAATTTTCTTCAAAATGTTTATTTTGACAATGATATATTTGAAGAAAGTCTTACAACAGGTGAACAAGAAGAGATGTTAGGGGCTCCTCCCAAATATCCAGACACAATGTGGCAACGAGTATTTTATGTCGAACAGTGAAAATAGTGGAGATCCTTCCTAGAAAGACTGTGAAAATCAATACCAATTTGAATGTGGACCAAGAACAGGTCCTAATTAAAGTACTCATAGATCATAACAAGGCTTTTTCTTGGACTTACATAGACATGAAGGGAATACATCCATACATATACAAACATCATATTTATATCAAGGAAGGTGTTGTCCCAATAAGGCAGCCCCAAAGGAGAATGAACCCAACATTAAAAGAAATATTTAAGCAAGAACTACAAAAGTTACTTGACGTTGGCTTCAACTATCCTATCTTAGACAGTGAGTGGGTATCCCCTCTGGTGATAGTTCCCAAGAAAGGAGGGAAGTGGAGAATACATGTGGACTACAAAGAGCTTAATAAGGCAACCAAAAGAGATCATTTTCCCCTACCATTCATTGACCAAGTACATGATACTCTTGCTGGGAAAAAATTCTTCTCATTTTTGGACAGGTTTAGTTGATATAACCATATACAAATCCACCCAAAGGATCAAGATAAAACAACATTTACATGTCAGTGGGGAACCTTTGCATATAGGGTACTACCATTTGGGCCCTACAATGCCCCTGCAACCTTTCAGAGAACGGTCCTCAACATATTTGCATATTTTATCAACAATTCAATGGAGGTATATATGGATGACTTCACACTATATAAACAATATTTTCAGTAGGCACTAGATCATTTGGAAGTTGTTTTGAAAAAATGCATAGAGATGAGTCTTTGTATAAGTAATGATAAGTGTAGAATGCTAATGCAAGAAGGAATATTATTAGGGCACCATATCTCAGAACGAGGAATTGAAGTAGATCAAGCCAAAGTAGCTATCATTAAAAACTTACCCCCACCAGTCAAGCAAAATGATGTATGTAGATTCCTAGTCCAAACAGACTATTACAAGAGATTCATAGAGGGATTTAGAAAAGTAGAATCCCCAATGTCTACATTGTTAACAGAGGCATATTTTATTATGGACAGAATAGTGCATGATAGCATTTGAGTAGCTAAAGGATAAAACCACTACAACTCCTATACTCCAAGGTCCAAACTAGAATATACCCTTTCATATCCACTCTGATGCATCTGACAAATCCATTGGAGCGGTACTAGGACAACAAGAGGATAAGAGACCCTACGATATCTATTACATAAACAAGAACTTAGCAGGAGTAGTGCTCAACTACATAGTAACAGATAAAGAGTTCCTAGTTGTTATCTACTCCATCAACAAATGATGGCACTACATAATAGGGTATACGGTCTATGTACACACATATCACTCCATAATCAGGTGCTTAATGAACAAACCTAATAATAGTGTTAGAATTTAGTAAGGTGGCTAATTCTTTTACAGGAATTTGATTTGACAATTGTAGACAAGCTAGGAAAACATAATGTAGTTGCAGATTTTCTATCAAGGCTAACCCATGTAAAACAAAAAGAAATAATAGAGGATACATTTACAAATGAACACCTATTTGCAATATCAGTGGAGATTCCATGGTATGCTGACATTTCCAGTTACCTAGTCTTTGCTATGTTCCGACAACATTATGACTACAAGCAGAGATCTCAAATAATAAGGCATAGTGCAACTTACAGTTGGATACAAGGGTTCCTTTTTAAGAAAGGGCTAGACGAAATATTAAGAAGATGCATGAGGGAGAACGAAGTACATGATATACTTCATGCTACTCACAATGAACCATGTGGAGGTCACTATGCAGCAAAGATGACAACCTACAAGATACTCCAAATAGGGTATTATTGGCCTACACTCCATAAATATGCTCAAGAGTTTGTGTCACACTCTAATGATTGTCAAAGAATGCGGAAGCCCACAAAGAAATATGAAATTCCCCTACAGCCCCATGTATCACTGGAACCATTTGATAAATGGGGATTTGACTTTGTGGGACCATTTAACCCACCATCTAACCAAAAGAACTACATCTTAGTATGTACAGACTACCTTACTAAGTGGGCAGAAGTTAAAGCTCTTGTTACTGCTGATGAAAATAGTGTGGCAAAATTCTTCATAGAACAAATATTCAGTAGGTTTGGAGTCCCCAAGGAGTTAGTATCTGATCAAGGAACACAATTCACCTCTACCTCATTGAAGAACTCCTGAGAAGAAACAAAATAAAGCATAGGAAATCTTCCTCCTACCACCCATAGGCAAATGGGAAGGTAGAAGTCACAAATAGGGAGGTGGAGAAAATTCTAACAAAAATAGTCCAATTACATAAAAGAGATTGGGCAGATAGATTGAATGAGGCCATCTGGGACTACAATACAACATGGAAAACAACCATAGGATTTACTCCCTATGAATTGGTATATGGGAAAAAGGTAATGCTACCAATTGAGTTTGAAATAAAACATTAAGGACAGATGTTGATCTTAACACGAACCTATCCAAAACACAAAAGGAATGCATTATGCATTTAAATGAGCTAGATGAATATCGATGGCAAGCTCTATCACACAATGAAACGGTGCAACAACAAAGGAAGCAATGGCATGATAGAACATAAGGATAAAGAAATTTAAAGAAGGCGATTGGGCCTTACTATATGATTCTAGATTCAAGAAATTCAAAGGAAAATTGAAAACAAAATGGCTAGGGTCATATCAAATAGATACCATCTATGACAATGGATAAGTCAAGATAATAACCATAAATGACACTCACTTTCCAATGTTGGTGAATGGACATAGATTAAAGATGTACAAAAAACCACTTTCCAAAGAAGAATTCACCCAAAACCTGTACAAAAAGCATCTTATGCTTGTTGAAGACACTAATGTCCTCCAACAAAACTGAATTTCATTCCAAAAATAAAAGAAAAAATAAAAGAAAATAAAAATAAAAATAAAGAAGAAGAGAGAGAGAGAGAGAGAGAGAGAGAGAAAATACAAAAGAAAAAAAAACATAACAAAATCAAAATCAAAATCAAGCGAGCCAGCAAAAACAACAAACAAATAAGGAGAGTTGGAACACCATTCAAGCGGACGAGCTTACCAAGAGAAAATCAATCAAGTCAAACATTCACAATCAAATGAACCAAATAAGAAATCATGCAAATAGAACCAACTACGTAAAAAAGAAAACCAACTATGGACTAGGCATCCACAACTACAAACGCCAGATCATATCAAATCTTCCACAACAAATCCACCAGGTATGTTAAGCAAACAAAAATGCAACTACTAACCTATTCTTTTGTAATCACTACAATTGTACCCTACCTACATAAAGAATCATTTCCCAAACACTCAGCTGAGGATAGCTCAAATTCGCAACTAGGGAGGCGGCACGCAGTTTAAAAAAGAGTCTTTTATAAAACATACCAAATAATGATGGCGCATATCGACCAGTGGGTGAAGCATGATGTGCATTAGAAACAATACATCACCCCACGATTTTACTGTCAATCAGTCACAGAAGTGGGAAATTGATGATTTGATAAGGGAAATAAGCATATACATATGCATGATTAAAAATTCGGTCATGAGGTAATCAACCGGCATTTTCACCCTCATAAGATAATCATCTAGCATTTCACCCTGCATTTTTTTCTTCCCTCTGGAAAACAATTTCACAAGCAGAGAAGATTGTAGCAAGAACGGTACATACAACAATTGTTTGAACAGAAGAGCAAGGAGACCAGTGCTCGGCCCCATTCAAGTGCAAGTAAGTTGGCCTTCAACCCTTCAATGCTATATAGTTTGGTATCATTTTTTTAGTAAAATGATAGCGGGATTTAAGAAGAGTGATCCTGCAGATCCCTCCCTTATTTATAATCATCCTAAGGTCCTGACAATTCTTTGCACTATCGGGTTGGATGAACTTCATCACTAGTTTGAAGGGATATGATCAAAATGTGGCCCTAGAATTTGCCAAAAACCTCAAGCACCTTAAGGAGGAGGAGTACGTGACCAGAGTGAAAGGGGTGCATATCCACTTGAATGAGGAAAATATATATGTGTATACATGCATTCCACGAGGGTTTCATTGGGGAAAGTGTGAAAATCCTCATAGCATATCTAGGAGATGATGTATACCTCACAAGAAAGATTAAGATTAAGCAGGAAAATAGAAGAAGAGTGGTCAATGTAGTGTAAAGGAGCAACAAAATTATGATACAGTAGAACTCAGATAGAAGCAGAATAACATCACACACTAATTCATTAATCATAATATGAACAAATAAATAGTACAATAGAGAGGTTTCTAATGCCAAGGTGGCAATTTGAATTAGCCTGCATGGGCATGGCTTGTCTGCACTAGGAGTCACCATCATCATCAGTGGAGTGTCAACAATACACCACTATGAGTCCTAATCATCATCAGTGGAGTCATCAATGCACAAGTAACGGTCAACCAGGTGTCAAATTGAGTCTAACTGAGTGTGGTAGGTGTAACTGGCACATTGAAGCACTAATGTAGTGAAGGAGGCTCAGTGGAGGGCGCATGGGGAGCTGATTGGAGTCAAAATAGGCAATCAGGTCTCACTGGGGGTTTAACGGAGTGTTTCAGTTAGTTAACAAGTCAATCGATCCTCAAATCAAGGAGATAAGCACAAATAACTCAACTAACTAAAGTGTAACTGAGTGGTAGGTGAAGAAGGGCGCCTTTCACATGTGGTAGGTGAAAGGAGGGTACATCACTGACTAGGAGGGCTGGAAATGAGTGGAAAGAAGCTCTCGGGGCTAGCAAACTGAGGACTAGGTGCTGGGACTGATGACTGGGATGCATGCAATTGCATGCGTGCATGCAATGGCATGACTGTATGCAAAAATGCATGCATGAATGAAATGAAAAATAATGAAAATGCTGGTAGGACTAGGATGAAGTATAGGAATATCCCAACACCCCCCCTTAATCCATCCTGGGCCCTGGTAACTGAGACCAAAGGTCACCAATACAATCAAATAAATGATAAAGAATAGTCCATGAAACAAGGAAATGGGGAAAAATCTCATGGGAAAAATAACCCCCCCTCAAAATAGACTGTAGGGAACACCAAAATAAATGATCCAAAATCAAGCAGGTGTGATGCTTGGTCATATGTCTGGAGGTATCTTCTTCTTGGGAAGAAGTGGATCATGCTCAAAAGCATGTGCTAACACTTGCTCTTCAGATCGAATGGGATGAGAACAAATCCAAAGGTATGAGGGTGAAAATGCGAAGCTGGGAAACGATTCTGTGACAACGGAGTGAAAAAAAAGAGAGGGCGCGCGGCTGAATAGGGGAAAAAAAGTCAACCTCAAACTCTAGGTCAAGAATTTAAAAAACTCTAGGCCGAGAGTTTTGAGAGTTCAAACGCTCGGACGAGAGTTTAAAAAAACTCTAGGCCGCTAGTTTAAACCAATCACCGCGCTGTATTTTTAAAAAAACTCTTGGATGGGAGTTTGAACTAAGCTCTCGGCCAAGAGTTTGGAAGATATTTTTTCGGCCGAGAATTTATGGTCAACAAAACCTGCAAAAAATTTGGCATCTTTCTAGAACCTGCAACTTCAGGAAGCCCAAACCCCTGCAAATTTTAAGTATTATTTGTTGGACTTGGTAGCAATGGATTCATCTCTGAATCTAGTTTCCAATTATATAATAATTGTTTCATTTCGATTTGAATTTCTATTTATTAATATATTTTTTTCTAAACCTTATCCCTTAAGGAATTTTATTACTCTGAAAATCACCCGAAATGAAAATTCAATATCATAACAAAGACAACATCAAAAAATTTGAAATTTCACAGAGATCATAATTGGCTCGTCCTCTTCAAAAGGGTACTTTTAGTTTTTCCAATAAGAGTCACATTTGAAAGAAAATGTGAAGACAAAAACATGTGTCGATAATGCACCATTTTCTGAACATATGTTGTTTCGATAAATAATAAAAAATAGTTTCCAAGTCTTAAAAAACTCAAAATATAGTCCATGATCAAGTGTCGTGTGTGTAGATTATGAGCCTCCAATTTTTTTCCCTAAAATGAATAACCATCTATCAAAAAACTGATGTCAACACAGGTCGCTCATTATCCATACCTAAAAGTTTCAAGTATATGTCGTTGGTTGACAACAAATTTGTCCCACGATGTGTCCATAAAAAAAATTGAAAAAAATACGAGTAGAAAGATAATTCAATTCTCTAAAACCTTTGTGTTTACTTCACATTGAAATTCCTAATGGAGATATGGGTTTGAATAGGTCGAAGTTGAAAATAGAAAATTTAGCAGTTTTGTTTGTCAAAAACAAGCCAAAATTGTTTCCCAACTTCATGTTTTCACCCATGAGGATGATCCTGGAACTTGTGATTCGAATCAACTAAGGTAGGATCAAATCCACGAATGTGTATAAGTCTCTTTTTTTCTCCTTGGAACCATCATAGGTGATATTATGCCCAAAAGAACCATCACATGATAGTGATTGTTTGGAATCCAAATCAGATCCAAGACTTGAAAAATGGTTTCTTGAGATCTCCTTTGAACCATTAGAGGTGAGATCAAAACCATAAAATGCATGAGAAATTATCCCAAGTAGTGATTGCTTGGATTTTAAATCAGCTCCAAGACTTGATGAATGGTTTCTTGAGATCTCCTTTGACCCAGTAGAGGTGAGATCAAAACCATGAAATGCATGAGAAATTATCCCAAGAGAATGGCAATGCCCTACATCTTCAATAAAATTTTGAGAGCATGTGCAAATGATCATATAGTAGTACATAAGAGGTGAGTGATCAAGGAGAGCAAATGCATTACCTCCAATTGCTGATTTAACCTCCGAAACATTCATGAGATCATCATTATGAAAATCAATAGACTCTTGTGCAAGAGAGGATTTAAGAACCTCTGCAGTTTCTAAAGTGTGAGTTGGCACATAATTCAAAATAGAGATATTGAGAGAATGAGTGTAGAATCTACAAGTTCTTCTTCTTTGTGGACGACTTCATTATGAGATATGCTTGATACTTAATCATGATCAGAGAGGCCATCAAGGAGGGCGAATGCATCACTGGGCTTGCTCTCCAAATAGTTTGCACCAATCCCTTCATTCTGTTTGCCAAATCTTTCATCCAGATGGACCCATAGCTCTTTTGGAGATTCAACAAAATTAAGGAAGTGGGGTAACATACAACGAGACATAGCCATCAACATTGCTCCATAGGCTCTGTCACCTTCATTAAACCAATCATTCTCCTTTTCAGAGGATTCGAACTCTCTTTCAAAACAATAATAAAAAAGACCATGTCTCTTCAAATGTGCTATCATCTTTGGTTTCCACTCATCATAGTTGAATGGAGAGAGAGGAGGAATTCCTTCCAGATTCATGGAAGCTGTTGGAGAAGACCTACAAAAACAATAGAGAATATATGCAATGGCTACTACTGCAAAAGTGCAGAAACTACTGCAACTGCTGCACTCGAAATCTTGATAATAACCTGCAAAAAACTCTTAGGAATGGAGATAGACTACACTCTCAACATGCTTTGATACCATGTGAAAATCCTCACAGCAGATCTAAGAGCTGATGTATACCTCACAAGAAAGATTAAGATTAAGCAGGAAAATAGAAGAAGAGTGGTCAATGCAGTGTAAAGGAGCAACATAATTATGATACAGTAGAACTCGGATAAAAGCATAATAACATCACACACTAATTCATTAATCATAATATAAACAAATAAATAGTACAATGGAGAGGTTTCGAATGCCAAGGTGGCAATTCGAATTATCCTGCATGGGCATGGTTTATATGCACTAGGAGTCATCATCATCATCAGTGGAGTGTCAACAATACACCACTAGGAGTCCTAATCATCATTAGTGGAGTCATCAATGCACAAGTAACGGTTAACCAAGTGTCAAACTGAGTCTGAGTGTGGTAGGTGTAATTGGCACATGGAAGCACTAATGTAGTGAAGGAGGCTCAATGGAGGGAGCATGGGGAGCTGACTGGAGTCAAAATAGGCAATTTAGTCTCACTGGGGGTCGAACGGAGTGTTTCAGTTAGTTAACAAGTCAATCAATCCTCAAATCAAGGAGAGATCCACAAATAACTCAACTAACTGAAGTGTAACTAAGTGGTAGGTAAAGAAGGGTGCCTTTCACATGTGGTAGGTGAAAGGAGGGCGCATCACTAACTAGGAGGGCTGGAAATGAGTGGAAAGAAGCTCGTGGGGCTATCAAACTGAGGACTAAGTGTTGGGACTGATGACTGGGATGCATGCAATTGCATGCCTGCATGCAAAAATGCATGCATGACTGAAATGCAAAATAATGAAAATGCAGGTAGGACTAGGATGGAGTATAGGAATATCCCAATAGAAAGGATGACAGGGAGAGCACCATTAAAGCTAAGCAAGCTTTCTTTGTAGAGGGAGAAATATATGAAGAAGATTAGAATGGGGTAAAGAGGGACACCATGTCCAAGCCATGGGATGAATTAGCAGTCGCAATTATGAAATATATTACTTGCAGAGGGAGGTTTAGCTACGTAACTACCTTTCATTTTAGAATACTGGAACTCCTGAGACGACGTAGTCATATAAGGCCGAATAACAACATTAGAGTTCCCTTTTTCCTTTTGCAATCTCTATGGGAAATGAGAAGAAAGGTTGAATAAGGTAAAGAAGATGCTCTGGCACAACACGGGTTGATCAAATTGATCACTTGCAGAGAATTTTCAATACAGATACCCAAACTTTCCTTGGAGGAATTTATACACATCTATGTTGATGATGTGTAGAGGATGAGAGGAACTCCGGGCTCGACCCTCGTCTCTACCACTGTGCAAAAAGAGAAGAAGAAACTGAGCTCTGAAGGGAAGATGTCCACTCAACCAGGAACCAAGAGGAAGATTGAATGGTACATTGACGATAATGAGGTTGTCGTTGATACCTTTACGAGGATAAAGAATTCTCAAGAGATTCCTAGCCATAAGAAGCAGGCCTCATCCTACAAGGCAGCATATGAATTCAGGTGACAAAGCATAAATCTCAAAAGTGTTGAGTATATGTTATATTTTTTGCATGTGTGTGTGGGGGGGTGCGTGTTTGACCGGGTTAACAGATTAGGGTTTTGGATGTTGTGGAATACCTATATTGTATTGTGAGTGGCTAATAATCAATACAAGAAAAATAAGAGGTGTGACTCTAAGTAATGTTGGTTTTCTCGGTTCAGGGTTTCCAAGGTAAATCTCTGTGTATTATGTGTGAATGTTGTGGTGTAATCTCTATTTTACTTAAAAGAATCTATATGCTTTGCTTCTCTACAGCATGTTTAAAACTTACATGTGGTATCAGAGCTCGATTATTTGGTTTCAGGGGAACGCATTTGTTGCTGAGGGTTCGACATGGTTGATAGATCTTGGTTTTGTGATAAACATGGGTTCAATGGGAGCTTTGCAGCTTTAATTTGTGCATTGAAATAGAATGGTGAGTAGTTCAACAATTGAGATCAAGGAAATTAACGGTCGGAACTTTGGGCTATGGAAGCTCAAAATGGAGGATCTTCTTACAGATCGAGAACAGTGGATTGATGTGGATACGAGTACACAACCCACTGGAACATCAAAAGAAGATTGGGAGAAATTAGATAGAAGGGCGAGGAGTACAATCCAATTGTGCTTATCAAACTCTGTGTTGTTGAATGTATATGGAGAAGATATTGCGGTAAAGCTTTGGGCGAAACTAGGGAGTTTGTATCAATCAAAATCCCTTGTAAACAAGTTGTTTCTGCAAAAGAAACTGTATCACCTCAAAATGGATGATAATGACATAGTGACAGAGCATTTGAATGTCTACAATACTCTCGTAAGTCAAATAAACTCCGTTGCCATTAAAATGGATAAAGAAGAAAATGTATTACATTATTGTGTTCTTTGCCAGATTCCTGTGACAACCTAATTGTAGCAATAGGGAGTGCTAATCAAGCGACTTTAAAATTTGATGAAATAGTATCATCCCTGCTATCAGAAGAGATGAGGCAGAAAACCATGGATACTCATAGCATGGATGCCTTGTTTGTGAGAGGTTGCCCCCAGGAGAGAAACAAAAATAAGGGATATGGGGAGAGATCTAAATCTAAGGGTAGATCTAAATCCCCAAGAAAATTTATAAGGAAGTGTTGGAAATGTGGTAAATATGGGCACTCTAAAAAGGATTGTAGATCTAAGAATGTTGAGAAAGGAAAGGGATACGAGGATACCTCTACTACAGAGGTGAAGACTTCCTTAGAAGAAGGAGGGGATGTGTACCAAGCTTCCATTGGTAATCATTTAGAATGTGATATATGGTTGTTTGACTCAGGTTTTTCATGTCATATGACCCCTCATAGGGAATGGTTCTGTGAATATGAAATGTACAATGGAGGCGATATGTTCTTGGGAGATGATTCACCAACCAGTATCATTGGGCATGGTAGAGTTAAGTTGAAACTCAAGGATGGAAGGATTAGAACTCTCCCTGGAGTACTACACATTCCAAGTCTAGCGAGAAACTTGATATCTGTTGAAAAGATGGATATTGCAGGTGTAAAGACTGTGTGTGGAGATGGTGGTTGCAAAATGGTTTGAGGATCAATGGTATTTATGAGGGGAGTTCGGTATGGAACTCTATACAAACTATTGGGAAGAACCATCATCGGTTAATGTAACAGTTATGTTGTGCCTGAGGGGGGAGATACATAAGACAGAACCCTGAATGCATCAGGAGGAAAGACAATGCTATGGCATCAAATATTGGGTCATATCGGAGAAAATAGGCTTCGAGCATTACAAGGTAAAGGTATGGTTGAAGGTATGACTGATTGCACTCTAGATTTTGATTTTTGTGAACATTGCATATATGGAAAACCAAATCGAGTAATATTTGCATCTGGTGCTACAAAAGTAAAGGGAATTTTAGAGTTAATACATAGTGATGTGTTTGGATCTATGCATGTTCCATCACTAGGTAGATCTATGTATTATGTTTCATTTATAGATGATTTCTCAAGGAACACATGGATTTATTTCCTTCCAAAGAAATATGAAGTATTTGCTAAGTTTAAATAATTTAAGGCTCTTGTAGAGAATCAGACATAAAAGAAAATAAAGGTGTTGAGGACAAATAATGGTGGAGAGTTATGCGGGAATGAATTCGAGGAATTCTGTAAGAAGTGTGGTATAGCAATGCATAAGACTACTCCATACACACCTCAACAGAATGGAGTTGCTGAAAGGATGAATACGACACTGACGCAAAAGGAAAGGAGCATGCTAAGCAGTGCCAGGATAGGGAAATAATTCTGGGTAGAGGCAGTGGAGACAACATGTTACTTGGTAAATCTATCACCCACATCAGCATTGGTTGACAAAAATCCAAAAGAGGTATGGACTGGTAAGAAACCCTCTATTAAGCATCTGAAATTTTTTTGTTGTGATGCTTATGTACATGTTCCAAAGGAGAAAAGGAGCAAGTTGGATAACAAAGCTGAAAAATGTATCTTTATAGGCTATAAAGATGGTATGAAAGGTTTTAAGCTTTGGAATCCTGTAACTAAGAAGACTTTTTATAGTCGAGATGTTTTGTTTAGAGAGGTCCAAGAATTTCCCAAACAGGAAATGACTCCAATGGAAAAGGAACCAGAGAAAATAGAGTTCAAGTTGGAAGATGAAGAATCTGACTCAACGGAAGAAGCTGAATCAGAGGAAGAAGAAGAAGAACCTCATACCCCAATTTTGAGGAGATCATCTCGAGAAAGAAGGAAACCGGAAAGGTATTCCCCTCCTGACTTTTGGTCTAATTTTTCTTTGTCTATTACTGATGATGATCCTAAAAATGTGAAGGAAGCTGTTGATTCAGAGGAAAGTGATCTATGGAAGAAGGCCATGGTTGAAGAAATGGATGCCTTGGACAAAAATCAAGCTTGGGATCTAGTTGAGTTACCAACTGGAAGAAAATCCGTTGGCAGCAAATGGTTGTTTAAAAATAAGTTGAATGCAGAAGGTAAAGTTGAGAAATACAAAGTCTGCTTGGTAGAAAAGGGATATTCTCAGGTAGAGAGAATTGATTTTGGTGAAATATTTTCTCCTGTTGCAAAATTAACTTCTATTAGAATCCTTCTTGCAATTGTTGTTACTTTTGATCTTGAAGTAGAGAATATGGATGTGAAGACAACGTTCCTACATGGAGACCTATAAGAAGAAATCTACATGAAGCAACCTTAAGGATTTACTGTAAAGGGTAAGAAGGAGTTGGTTTGCAAGTTGAAGAAGTTCCTTTATGGTCTAAAAAAGACTCCAAGGATGTGGTACTAGAAGTTTGACACATACATATTGGGACTGGGATTTGTGAGAAGCAAATTTGATCACTATCGTCTACTACAAACAGGTTGGAGAACATTTTGTTTATGTAGTGTTGTATGTCAATGACATGTTGTTGGTTGGAAATAGCATGAAGGTTATTAAGGAGGTGAAAACAAAGCTATCCTCCAAGTTCGAAATGAAGGATCTTGGTGCTACTAATTTCATATTGGGGATGGAGATCAAGAGAAACCGTGTAGAAAAGAAACTATGGCTGAACCAGAGAAAATATGTGGAAACAATACTACACATGTTTAATATGCAGGAATGTAAACCAGTGAAAGTTCCTATTCTTGTAGGTGTAATATTATCTACATAACAATGTATGGGCGCTGCGCGTGGAATTGGCTCGGGGAGGGGTAAGAAGGGGGGGTGAATGTTGACGCCCTCCCCCTTCCGCAAAGCGAATGATGGAAATAGCTGTTAGGCCATTTTTGTTCCCGCGAGCACGACGAGAACCAAAAAATTTTGGGTTATTTTGGGTTTTTTTTGGATTTTCTAAAATTATGTAATTCAATCCCAATCAAGGGATTAGGGTCTATTTTCTAATTCGGGTTAAGGGATTAGGGTTTTGGATGCTGCGGAATACCTATATCGTATTGTGAGTGGTTAATGATCAATATGAGAAAAATAAGAGGTGCGATTCAAAGTTTTGTTGGTTTTCCCGATTAAGGGTTTTCCCGGGTAAGGGTTTCCAGGGTAATTCTCTATGTATTATGTGTGAATGCAATGGTATAGTCTCTATTTTGCTTAAAATAATCAGTACGATTTGCTTCTCTACAACAGGTTTAAAACTTACAAAAAAGGAGGAAAAAATCAAGGAAGAACGAGACAAGGAATCTGAAGAGAAGGAAGATGATGGTGAAAATTCCAGGCAAACAACACCGGGCCGTACAGACCATGGTGACTAGGACAAGTGTGATATTTTAGAAGGAGGATTCTCCAAGTTCGAGAATACAGATACACCCGTCAGAGAGGACCTTCGATTTACGGATGCCTTGTCAGAGCTTGTTAGGGTGAAAGAGGAGTTGAAAACACTCAAGATCTCAACACATTCCCATTCTACCACTAGGTAGAGTGGGAAGGGTGAAACCCCAATAGAAACCCAGATAATATATGAAAAAATTCAAATCCTCAAAATGCAGCACGCTTATTAGCTGAAAATCCTGGAACAACAAAATCAGGCATTGCAGGCAGAACTGGAAAAATCTTGAGAAGAGTTGGCAGAAAAGAACCAGCAAATACTGAAGAAGGAAGCCACGATGGATCAAAATGTTAAACTCTATGAGGATATTATCAACTACAGACCACCGTACAGGATCTATGTTGTCTACCTTAGGGAGAAATGGTGCAGGTTTCAGTTAAGCAAGCTAAAGAACAATTTGCCAGTAGAGTTAATCACTCCAAAATATTTCGTGGATGCATCACTGGATAGTACAGACCTGGAAAAAGACTAATTATGCGAGTTTTATCTCCATAATTTCATATTTCCAAACCCATACAAGTGGTCACCTAATCCATATATCGGTGATTTTCGGTTACGAGATCTTTGTTCTTGGATGAATCACGAAGTAGAAAGGGCCCAAGACGTCCACATATACCAGTTAGAGGAATGGGAAAATGCACTATGGGTTCGAGCATAAGCATCTAATACCAAAGTAGTGATCCAAGGTCACCAAGATTTGACCGCTAATGAGGAACTAATCCCTATCGTTAAAGAAAAACAACAGGAAGCCATTAATCATTTTGACAGAACTCTTTAGAGAATCCTTGAGGATGTAGAATATTCCATCCATGATAGGTGGAAAAGAGTCTCTCAGGATTTAAAGAAAAGAGAGCCACACTCTCCCCAAGGATTGAATGTTTCTTTGGTTAGAGCCCAAATGTATAAAGAATCCCTACTTAAAAACAGGTTGAGGTGGATTGGACTGAAGATAAATCCACCATTCCTCCTCCCACTAACTCTTAAAGAGAAGATAGATGAAGTTGAAGAAAAGAGGAATTGGACTAAAGAAGAGAAAAATATGGGGTACTATAGGCCAACATGGGTACCAAGGATTGTTGCCTAGGATATCAGAGAAGAAGTGGGAGAACAGATCGATCTTCAAAACCAGGGTGATGAGTTACACAAGGATGTGTAACATATTGAAGTTTGGGGGAGATGATAAGCCCATACTTTAGGTATCAGTTTCACTTACCAAATTCCCTTTTTACTGACAAAGAGAAGCAACCTAGCAAGAGAAAGCCCCTTTATGTAGGATAGGATATGGTTTTAGTTGATTATAAAATGATGATGGGTATGTGGTAATCTTTCTTTTGCTTAACATGTCCTTTTTAATTAGTTAACCAGTGGATGAGTGTTATATGCAAATAAGTACAGGATTGATGCATAAATGAAGATGGCAGATCGCGCCTTCCCAAGCTTCCATACACACATAAGCAAGCTCAACACAGTTATTCATAGTTGACCACATGGAGCAATGAAGGAGAACTCGATATCAACTCTACCAGTATCCCCTGATTTCCAGGGATGACAAATCTACAGGAAATTGATGTCGTGATTTCCAAAAAATACGTTTTTGATATTTTTGAAATTATGTAATAAATAAGAACTCACGCATTGCGAAGAATAGGCATACTTTTTATCATTTTTACCTCAGACCTTTTACAGTTCAGCAATGAAGTTTTTGTATTCTTGATATGGATCTATAAACAACTTAATGGAGGAATCATGTTTTACTAAATATGTGAGTCCACAGTTTATCTCAAGCTCCTGTATACACCTTGAAGTGGGCCCCCTCATGGTGTTGTGCAAGAGTCTTGTTTTCCACTTTTAAGCAATTACTAGTTTCTTGCATTTACTTGATTATTAGTTGAATATATTTATAGATTTCATTCCAGTAACATCATTGGTTTGTTTATTCATATTTATATTTGTGGTTTAGAATGCATGTTAGACAAGTAAGAACTCTGGAATATCAAGTAAAAGTTTAGATTTAATTTCTGAAAATGCTATGTTTTCCTCTGTATGAAAAAATGACAGTCTTTGTAGTTTAAACATATGGTATCCATAGTGTTGTAGGTCATTTCTATAAACCAGTTCAGAACAGTTTCGAGGTTATAGAATAAATGTTCTAGTTTTTCTTAGATTAAATAGTGAATGCTTTCTAGAGTAAAATCTTATGTTTTCATAGAATAGATATTTATTGTTTTGTTAGATCAAATAGATCAATAGTTCAACAAAAACTATTAAGGGAATGTTAGATAAATAGTTCCTTTTATCGAATCCTTTTTGGGAATCTGTGGGGCGTTTCAGAAGATGGATTATCAAGTTAGGTATTTGATACCACCATCCCATTTTCCTTCAAGTGGATATGGACCCGATTGTGCACAAGTTCCCATTTAATTTCAATCATGTGTGGATGGAAGACCCTAAGTATCTCGGTCTGGTGAAATATTTCTGGATGTCATCTGAGATGGGACAAGACATTTCAGCTATGTGTTTTCTTACCACTAAGTTGAAACAACTCAAATTACTGGTCAGCAAGTGGGAGAAAAGAAAGAAGCAGGAATAGTCGGTTGACTTGATAAGATTAGAAGGTTTGTTTCAAAAATTATATGCTCTTAACCCTTCGGGTATTCTCCCTTTGGAAGTGAGAGTGCAGTTATCTGATTTGGAATATCAAAAGTTATGTCTTCTTCGTATTCAGGTGGAGACGTGGAGGCTCAAAAGCCGTGCGATTTGGGTTAGGTCTAGCGACTGCAATTCCAATTTTTTTCATAAGTTTGCTTCTCAGAGAAGGAACTTTATTTCTATCTAGGATCTCTTGGATGATGATGAGAATCCTATATATATACATAAGGATTTGGATCAAGTGGTTTTTTCACACGTTTCAAATTCTTTTCGAGACCCTAATCTTACGAGGATTGATTCCCAACTGAAAAGTGGTTCATCTCTTTCCTAGATTCTTCTCGAAGGAAGAAGGGGTCTCTATTGGAAGATAGGTGACTTTGGATGAGGTTGAATCTACTATTAATAAGTTTTCCAAATCTAAAATTTCGAGGCCTGATGGCTAGACCATGGAAATTTTTATGCATTTCTTTGATGTGATGGGTTAGGATCATCTTAATGTTGTTGAAGAAGCTCGATCTACTAGTTTATCTATGAGTATTTTAACTCCACATTTATAGCTTTGGTTCCAAAGCTATCGAAACCCTCCTCCTTTATTGATTTCAAGCCTATTTCTTTATGAAATATTGTTTATGAAATCATATCTAAAATCATTGCTAATTGCATAAATCCCAAGCTAGCGAAATGTTTGTCCCGGGAACAATGGTTTTCTAACTAATCGCCAAATCTTGGATGTTATTGGGGTCTCGCAAGAGTGCTTACACTATTAAATCTAAGAGTTGGTTGCTTTGGTGCTCAAAGTGGACCTTAATAAAGCATATGACTAGGTGGATTGGTGCTACTTGAGGTTTATTCTCCTTCAAATCGGCCTCCCTCTTTTGGTGGTGGATTGGA
Source organism: Larix kaempferi (assembly GCA_027924585.1). Classification (NCBI taxonomy): domain Eukaryota; kingdom Viridiplantae; phylum Streptophyta; class Pinopsida; order Pinales; family Pinaceae; genus Larix; species Larix kaempferi. The sequence goes on from BSBM01000488.1 coordinate 2,318,517, forward strand.
TTATGGGATGCGTCACTTTGGCTTTCTTCTCAGTCTTGGTAAATGGTATCTCTTCCCGTTTCTTTAAAAGTTCAAGGGAACTCAGACAAGGTTTTCCATTGAGTCCTCTTTTGTTCCTTTTGGTGGTGGAAGGTCTGAGCAGACTCATCATAAAGGAAAAGCAGGATCAGTATCTTCAAGGGATCAAAGTGACGACTATTCATTTCATCACCCACCTATTGTTCATTGATGATGTGATTTTATTTGGTTGTGGGTTTGTTGCGAAATGGATAAAGTTCTATGATATCATCAATCTTTTCCAGTATGGATTTAAGCCCTCAAAAGTATTTTTTTTATCATTTTTCTACTGATCCTTCTGTTTTATCTCATGTTAAGTTGTTATTTCCATTTAATTGGTTCCCTATGGAGGAGGGATTTAAATATTTGGGTTTCTTTCTAAATACCAACCACTGTGGGAAATCTAACTGGCATTGGCTCATAAGGAGAGTGGAGAGGAGGATGGTTGGTTAGTCTTTTAGGTGGATCTCATTAGGAGGTAGACTTGTCCTTGTTAAATTTGTGCTTGAGAGTATTCATGTTTATTGGATGGCCTTGGCTCATATCTCGTCTTCTGTCATTAATGAACTACATAAGATAATTTTTCAATTCTAGTGGATAGGGGGTGGTCATAGGAACAAGATGCATTTAGCTAGTTGGAACAAGTTATCCTTGCCCAAATCCCTGGGAGGCTGGGGGATTAAGAACCCTTTTTGGTTTAATGAATCTCTCAGTCTTAAAAGTATTTGGCGTGGCTTGTTTTCTAATGGATTATGGAAGAATATTTTGCATGCTAATTATTTGAAGTGGCTTCCCCTTATTCACTGGATTAGGTTATCTAATAAGTCTTTTCTGAATGCCTCTAATTTATGGCAGGGATTTATGAAGGTTTATCACTGGTTGGGATCGTCTCTATCTTGGAAGCTCAGGGATGGAAGATCTATTCATTTGGGGGTTGACCCTATTGTTGGGGGCACATATTTTTTCTTCTTATTGAAGCCTCTTTGTGGATGGCCTACTAACAATGGGTTTGATAGGATGGTTCATGTGCGGAATTTACTGAGCAGTGATCATTCTTACTAGATGTTAGTTGCATCGTTGGGATTGATGGGATCTCTTGCTGCTGAATGGATGCATTTTTGGGGGGGTCTTAATCATCTTTGTGTCAGGATTTCTAAAGCTGCTAATTCATTATTTTGGGAAGGCAATTTAGATACGAGCCTGATAACTACTCAAACCGCTTACGATGTCATATCTGTGGAGGCCATGGATGTTCCTATTCGGTGGTGGTTCAAGAAGATGTGGAATTGGCACATGCCTCTTAAAATTAAATGGTTTACCTAGCTCGTGCTCGAAATTTGAGTTTTGACTTGGGATAATCTCTATAGTCGGGGTTTTATTGGTCCCAATCTCGGTTATCTTTGAAATAATAGCTCTGAAGATGCTTCTCATTTGTTTTTCGACTACCTATTTACTTGTGCAGTATGGATTGAGGTGATTTCTTTTCTGAATATCTCAGGTGTATGGAATAAGGGATCCATTAAGGTTAGCATGCAGTGTCGGGTTCATCTTCATAGTCGGCACAAGGAGTTGCCCCCCTTTGTGTGTTGGGGCATTTGGAGGGCAAGAAACTCCTGTATTTTCAAGGGCAAGTCAAAATATATTCACCCTACCTGTATTAATATAATTGGTCTCTTTGATGAGTACTTCAAACATGTTGCTCAAAAAGGGGAAGAGATTGGTTCCTTCTTTAATTCTTCTTGAAGATGGTGTCTTGGTTTCTTTGATGGTGTTGCGACCAATAATTCTTGTGGATGTGGAATTGTGGTGAGAATTAATGCTTCATCTTCTTTTCGCATTTGGATGGGTGTGGGATCTAGTTCTAATACCAGGGTTGAACTTATTGCTCTATGGGGTCTTTAACATTTTGCTTCGCTCCTTAGTATCCATGTCTTACATATTTTTAGTGATTCTAAAGTTGTGGAGGATTGGGATAAGAATCATGGATCACTTCGAGTGGCATTGTTGGATCAATGGGTTAAGAGGATATGATATCTAATCCTCTCCTTTTTCTCTATCGAATTCTCTCATGTTTATAGAGAAAATAATACTTTGGCGGACGACCTCTCTAAAAGGGCCCTTGAAGATGTGGAAGGCATCATGTATTATAAATATCTTGTAGGCTCTAGCCTTGTTGATCGGGGTCATTTTAAAGCCTACTAGAGGTTTCCTTTTTGTTCCTTTTGACTGGCAGTAGTGAAAGCTTTTGACTGACAGGGAAACCTGTTCGGTTTGATTACAGGCGAGTATGTTCAGTTAGATGTTGCTCATGTTTTCTTTTTGCATGCCTCTCCTTGTGGCTGGATCGAAGGTGTACGACTTTCTATTTTGTATTGGCTGGTTCAGTTAACCTTTTGGCGGGACTCCTCTGTTTTTTGTTTAGGGTCAGTTGATTTGTTGGACAGTCATTATGGACTCTTTGTAAAATAACTTTGATTCCTCTGAATATCAAGTTAATTTTTTTTTATTCTAAAAAAAAAAAATCAAAAACTGGGTACATATTATTTGATGGCTCTTTCTTTTGGTTATACTTGTCAAAGAGGAACACACAAATTTGGTTTATCATATATATATATATATATATATATGATGCACCTTTGAAATGTGTGTATATATATATATTGTTTATGCACTTTTAAAATGTATTTTTTCCTTAAGATGAATGAAATATACTTTTTTTTCTTTAGAAAAAAATAGTTTTATGATAAGTATTCTTATTTATTTTTAATTAAATAATGTATTAAAGAATTATTATAATTTTATATTTAATTTAAATGTTTTTAACTATCCCTATTTAAAAATATAGTAAAAATATAGTAACTCGTATATTGTATAATTATAAATATAAACTATATACAATTATATATATAGTTTTGTAATAAATATTATTATTTATTTTTAATAATTTTTTAATTAAATAATATATCATTTTAAAGGGAAATATTATATAAAATAAGTTATTAATTCGATAAATTTAATCATTAATTTATAACATTTGGTATATATTTTGTCAAAAATTATATTTCCATATGATTGATAAAAGCTTTAATTATAATACTAGACCTGTCTTCTACCTATACCACTTTAATTAATCGCTTCATGGCGGCTAATCACTATACCTTCTCTTATAGGGTTGGGTACTGATTAACCCTTCTCTTTGAAGCTGGTATTCATATCCAATCACAGCTAGCAGAAGGCAATGAGCAAAGGATAGATATATTCTTGGCAGGTAAAGGGGAAACGCACACTATCAAGGAGAAGGAAGGCGAGGGGCACATCCTTTACCATTTAACATTGGAATTTCATTTATTTATCACATTTGGCGTATATTTTGTCAAAAATTATATTTCCACATGATTAATATAATATTTAATTATAAGACTTTAACATTGGAATTTCAAAAAATAAATGATTCACCATGAAAAGTAATTATAAGACTTTAACATTGGAATTTCAAAAAATAAATGATTCACCATGAAAAATTACTTGATGAAAAAAATATTCATTAAAAAAATTAAATTTATTTACTTTTTAATTTACTACATTTATCTATTTTTTTAAATATTTTATGTCAAAGGACTATGTAGTTTTGTAAATCATATGGTGGTTTCTAAATCAATTATTAGAGTTTTGGAAATCTTTATCTAAGTGAGGTAAAAAATACAAATATAATGAACATACAAAGTTAGGTGAGAGATATTGACCTAAATTAACTAAAAATTATTTATAACTATCGAATAATGGTTCATTTAAAAAAATGCATGGTGAATAATGTTATTTTCTCTATAAAACCTTCTCTCATTGTCTTAATAAATTTGATGGTTGCTTCAATGTGGTATTTTTTTAAGGTAAGTGTATGTACAACATTCAAACCTTTTCTACAAAAATGCATGGTGAATAATGTTATTTTCTCTATAAAACCTTCTCTCATTGTCTTAATAAATTTGATGGTTGCTTCAATGTGGTATTTTTTTTAAGGTAAGTGTATGTACAACATTTAAACCTTTTCTACAGAGGAAGAATTTTTTTCTTTAGAACGTATGGTGTTTGGGGTTAAGTGACTTGCAAAAGGGAAAACTAAGGACATTGAAGGATACTGAGCATAAATCTTAAAAATTGGTGAGTCTATCTTCATCCCTCACATCCACAAGATCTTTGATTTAGCAATCAAGCAAAGTTTACCTAAATCTTGGATTCAAAGCCTCATTTTACTTAATTTTAAAATGAATATAAAATAAATGGCTCTAATTATAGGATGATTATGATTTGTCCTATTTTAGGAAAGGTATATGAAATTATTCTGGAAAATAATATTAGTGCATTGTTAGAAAATTGCAACTATGGACTACATTTTTATGCTTAGGACCATTGCAAAGGAGTGTCGCAATAATAGAACCAAGAGTGTTGCTTCGTTGACTTTAGAAATACATTTTTTAAAAATGTTGATAATTTGTATCTAAGAAGCTTCAAAATATTAAAAAAAACCTTAAAAAAGGGTTCTACTGGTAGCACCACTTTTGAAACAAGGGCAGAATTAACAACAACTAAATGCAATTGTTAAAAAACAAGAACTCTAGATATTTCTCATTGAGTTAGTCACTATGGTGTATCTTCCCACAACTCTATATTGCCCTTGTGGTCAGTTTGGGGTACCATAGTGACCCCTTGAGTCATGGACCATTTGTTACACTTTAGCATATCTAATTCTTCCTAAAAGAACCCCTTCTATTGTACTACATCAAACTTTTGAGCCCCTAGAAAAGCCTTGTTGATACTCATTAATCTTTTACTGTGATTATCTACCCTTATTTAGCACCACCTTAAGTAACCACACTTATAGTGGGGCTTATAGCTTCAAGTACAAATTGAGGTTCAAAATTAACTATTCAAAATCATGATAAATTGGTCAGTTGTGACTAATGCACATGGTTATGGGTCAAAGATTAATGACTTACTCTATACAAATAATCCAAAAAATGATATCTCATATGTTGGATTGGAGAATCCCCTAAAAACATAGATTAGATGTCCTTTGTCTTTCTTGACCTTCCCATATCTCAATTTGGTTATTGAATTCTTTAGTAGAGTTTCCACTTTCTCAATAATGATCACACATTCGCCACTAAGGGAGTGGACAATATCATGTGATATGTCCTACTTCATCACAATTGTAGCACATGATCGACCTAGTCCATGTTACCTCCTAATTTGTACATTAGGCGGATTTCTTGCGAGCCGTCAGAGTTGTGAACATGTTCAATGTTCATCGTCAGTGTTCAGAAGTTCATCAAGCCAAATTTTTGGCCCTTTGTAAAATTTGCATGTCCATACCCCCTTGGGGGAATTGTAATATGTTGGTCTAAGCATGATCATTTTGTAAAAGGATTGGACTACCTTAAGTTTAGTTATCAAGGGGATACTCTAGAGTTTTTTTTCCTTAGGAATTATGTGTTACGCTTCAGTGGCATATAATTCCTGAGTTTTTCACTCACACCTCCAAAGTTGGAGTATTTTCCATGGTGGTTGAACCTTAGGAGGTTATTAAAGCTAGCCATCAGTAATAAGTCCTATGTATGTGCACTAGGTCCCCTAGGAGTTTGAGTCAATTCCGATAATAATAAAATTTTTCATAAAATTAGACCATTTTTTAATGGTTTAATTGGAAATTTTCTAATTGTCATAAAAGTTTGGTCTGGATGTGTAATTTGGCACAGGGATGCTCGTTTTCATCCTTAGAGCGTCCTCTTTAACCTAGGACCCACTTTTCCTAGGTTTCGGGTGATTAAATTGTCACTTGTGGCATTTTTTCTTAAGGAGCCGACAAAATAACAATTAAATGCTAAAAGTGCTACAAATTGCACAAAAGGACAGAGTGTGAAAATTGAGAAACATGTTGAAAATGTGTCGAGAAGAGTTGGCATGTTATTTTCTTATTATATATGGCCTCTTAAAGTGGATAAAGGCACATGTTTTATGGTCAAAAGTTAGGATAGCGAGTAAAATCAAATAAGAGGAGCGCCCCCCTTCACATGTGGGCGTCATTCCTCTCTTGTAACACATTTTCTTTAGAGGGAGGAGAATCCCATGAGGTTGGCGCCCCTCTCATGAGGTGGCAGAAACCTCATCATTTACACCAACCAAAGATCTAAGTTAGAGTTATGATCAACACATTGTTTTCTCCCATAATTGAAGGTTGCGCCCCTCCATCTCATGCGCCCCCTCCTCTTGTATTTGGTTATAATTGCGAGGCTTGCTCCATTCTTCAAGGAGGATGCAAGGAACCTATTACTATTTGTGTAATGTAATTTGATTATCATTGTGGAATAAAGTTGATACTTTGGAGCTCTATATGGTGCAAGGATTCTTATAGTGTGAATGCAAGGTTTAACAATTGAGGTGATATCCTTCTAGTCTTTTCTCTTCTTATGCAAGTTTATATATCTACAAATATAGCTTATAATATTATTATTCTAGTCCATAGAGCAAACATTTCTAGGCTTCAAGTTGTTTGTTTGTGTCAAATTTTCCAAGATTTGAAAGTAACATGTTGTAGTTAGATATACGAATGTTCTTTCAATCTGTGTTTATGTTGCACACTAGATTTGATCTATTTTGCTTTGAAGTTGTGTGGATTGGAAGGATCACCAGGTTTGAAGGAAAGCTTGAGCTCAATCGTGTCTTGTTCATATTCAAAAATTGTTTTGGATCTAACTCCCCTATTACTGCATGATCTCCAAACTTCTTATCGATATTCAAGCGTGGGCTTGGCTTCCTCTTCCTTCTTAAAATTTCAATCAAACTCTCTTTTTCCCTTTTTTGTTTAAACAAAGCAAGTATATCCGAGTTTAAAAGTTTCATTTTAAGTGTTTATTTGCTTCATTCATAGATCTTTAGAGCTTCAAAATAATCTTAAGTTTAGATCTATTTTATGCTAAATACTTGTGTAGTAAACTTATTGAGCATTTCCAAGTACTAGATTGTAAAATTTTGATGTATTTATATGTGCTAATCCACTAATAAAAAATTTAGTGTGTGCTGGTTTTTAGTATTTGCCTCGTAGGAAAGCGAGAAAATGAAGCTTATTTGGGATCTCGAACCACAAATCTCCCTTCTCTTCAACCCCCTTGCTTTCCCTCAGATTTTCTTAAATCTTAAAGTCTCTTGAATATCGCTTTTAGCGGATCAAGAGTGCTCTCTATCAAAGAGTTAACTTATTTGTAAATTTTAATAAAAGAGCAACTGGGATTATGGCTCCCACATCCCTCTTCCCCCATTTGGGGGAAGCCTCTATCTATCCTTGATTTGCTCATTTTTATTATTTATTGTTTTACATACATCTTAGTTAGATTAGTATCATGGTAGGATAGTTTTCATTTTGCGAGAGTTAAAATCAAAATCAAAATTTTCTTAAAATTTTTACAATTTGCATAAGTTCATCTTTTCTCAAAGCTTTACTTTTCACAAAGTTTCAAAGTTATTTTTTCTTAAAATTTGCAAAAGTCTAAAGTTACTAAAAGATTCTTTTTCCACAAGTTCAAAGTTGTTTCAAGTTTTTACTTTTGCAAAATCTAAACTTATTTAAACTTTTCATTTAGTCTTTTTCTTAGATTTGTTTCATGCTAAACCGAATACTAACCCCCTTGCTTTCCCGAGTACGGTCTTTGACCTGAAAGAGACTCTTGGGCAGTAATTAGACAACTTGTAGTTTTTTTATTTATCTACTTTAAGTACTTTTCATCTTGTTTCCTTTGGTTAAGTTTTTATTTACTCATCAAAATCTCTTGAATATCGCTTTTAGAGGATCAAGAGTGCTCTCTATCAGAGAGTTTTTATTGTTCTCAAAATCTCTTGAATCTCTCCTTTGTGGATCAAGACTTCTCTCTGTCGAAGAGTTTAAAAATTGGAATTAACATTTTCGTGTATGCTCTACCCATCGCAGGATGGATTGAGCTTTGGGATATCAAAAACGGTTGTTTGCACTTTATAAATTTTTCACATTTAATTAATCCACTCATTCTAATAAAATCAAGTCCCTAAAAAAAAAATGAAAAATCCGGTGTTATAGTTAAGTGATCAAGTGGGGAAATTTTGACTAAGGACGCGAGAAAAACTGGGAGGCGACTTCAGAGCACACTTAGACTACACCCTTTTTAGTGTAGTGTTGAACATCGGTCTCGAGACTCCATTCTAGCCCGTATGTCCTTGCACGAAGCCACTTAGATCATAATCCTGACACATTCTCCATATCGTAAGGTATATTGGGAATCCCCTCTTCCCCCATTAATCAACTTATCCCATAAAATCCTAAATAAAATAAACCAAGAGCATTCACACAACAGTCTTTTCAGCACAACACTCCAATGATCAGTGACTCAATTAACACTAATCTCATTCATTAGCAACAATATTTCCATATTTCTTTTTATCTATCTTACAATTGTTGTTTATTTTATGATATTATGTTTTGGATGTGTTTAAATTAATTTTGCGAACATACTTGGTTTAATTTGCATCAACTCACTCAAAAACTCCTAAACAACACTCTTTCCAATCATCAAACATTGAATTAAAGAGACTTAGTAACCTCTTTTTTAATAGGGTATACCCCCTTGGCTTCGTTAGGAGTTTCCCTAAATGGAGGAGTCAGGATCAGGTGACAGCACCTGACTCGAAACTTGCCCCCAAGGCCATGCCGAGTAGCTTCGAAATATTTCTACTGTGCTTCCCCCTAGGTGTGCATTTTGGTGGCAACATTTTTGGCGCCGTTTCTGTGGAAATTTTTTATTCCTAGTTCGACTTACCTTAGTTTTTCTTTTAGTTTTTTACCTTGAACTTTTGATTGATTTTTAGTCCAATAAACTCTGAAATTAGACTTGATCCATCTGGCGACTCCACTGTCACATAACTTACCAAGGTATTCAACTAGAAGAAACTTTGTAGGCTTGCTTGATTTCATTCTTGAACCCGAGAAAGTTTATCAAAGGAGATTCAATAAGCTCTCTTCTCGTAGGATCCTTGAAAATATAGGATCTGAGTCTATTTCAGACATTCATTGTCTGTCTATAGAGGTTGGAAATAATATTTTATCTAGCCACTAATCTTTTTTCCTTTATGAATTTTACAAAGAAAAGTAAAAACTAGAATTATTGTGAGTATTCTAAATGCATATTTTTTATTCTCATATGGCGACTCCGCTAAAGGGATAAAAACCTTGTTTCTCATAAAATTGTCGAGACTTGTTGTGTGTAGATGAGCCCATGCAACGTAGTAGAAAATATTTAAAGCTCATTATTCAATTGCTCCAATGGAATGACTTAGTGCATTATTATGGAGCAGTATCAAGAAGGCATTTATTCTTCAGTCGACTTTAGAAACATCCCTGGCTTCCCACATGAAGAACATGAATACAATATGGATAATCATCTTCCTAGCTTTTGCGGAAGGAATGATTCAACCATCCTTCATATTACTTCCTTTATCGAAGTCCTAACCAAGTTCAATATATTACATGAAGATAATTGGATGCATATTTTTATATGTACGCTAAATGAGGAGGCTGGAGATTGGTTTTATTATCATCTTCCTAATAAGTGCATTAATTCTATGTCAAGTTTCTTTGGATTTTTTCTTGAGAAATGGCATGATGACAAGGGTGATATGGAAAGTTTCATCGATAAATCCCTTGCTCGTGTGCCTTGGAAAGAACATCATGTGGAGACCCATGTACAACCTGAAGATTTGATGAAACTGGAGGAACCTATGAATTCCACTATTGAGCATCACCTCCATGATGATCCTATTAATGAACTTCATGAAGCACCCTTAATTGAAAACATTGTTGAAAACCCTCTGCATATCATCATAACAGAAAAAATTGAAGATATGGATCTATCCATGGATTTTGCCACTAAAACTTATCACACATGTATGCCATTACCTCATGAAGAAATCCATGATGAAATATGGGGTGTGTATGATAACACTCCTCTTTGTTCTCCGCTTTGTGATGAAGCTTTGGAAAGTCTTTCTCCTTGTAAATTATTTGAAACAAAACCTTTTGAAGATAATTATTATGAACATGAGGATGGGTATAGACAGGGATATGATGAAATTCATGAAGACTCCCCCATATTTGACAAAGATATGGACGATGACTATTGGAAATACATCGAAAAACTTATATTCGGTGTATCAAGAGAGGGGAGTATGGATCTTGAAAGCTTGGGACATTTGGACATGGAAGAAGAGCATGTTATTCGTTCATATGAGCATTCAGGGCCATGCATGAGTATCAGCAATGAGGACCTAGAGAAGCAGTACAGTGAAGAGTCATCTCAGATACAGCCAATTAAAGATCAGTCTCAACCGTCGTCTTCACATACAAAGGTCCCTTATGATTCAAAGAATTTTTGGGCTTACACAGAGAGCTATCATTCGACAAGTTCGTTTGAACAATATGATGAAGCAGTTGATCTACCTCATTATTCAGAAACTCTTCTCAATCCTATCCAGTCATGGATAGAGGAATCCTAGAGGAGGGCTTGCCAGTTTTGGAATTAGCTCAATAACATTTTCTCTTATGATATCCCATCCATCCCTCCCATCTAGAAATCTCACGCAGGTTTGCATGTTTTAAATAAACTTTCCTTGCTTTGGAAGGTAACCAAATGCAAGGTCAGAAACTTTACAATTGATGAAATGTTAAGTTGGTTACATTGGACTTTTCACTTTACTTAACATTTTCATTATGTTAATCTTAGAGTAGGAAAAATAAGCTCCTCAAAGTGAGCATTTTCTTTCTACATTTTGTTTTCAGTATTTTCCTTTATATACCTAAGAAGTTTGCTTAGTTTCATTTTCAAAATAAATACAGCTTGTGGTTCATTGGCATTTTTATAAAACTTGTGCTATTGAAGCTTTTTCTTGTCAAAGTTGAGATGTTTTTACAGGTTATATAAAACCAGATATTATGGTGTTTTCATATGCTCTCCTTGCCTGAAGGCCAGATCGAGCACACGTCCAGCAACTGGATCCAGGTGTTACCTCCTAATTTGTACATTAGGTGGATTTATTGTGAGCTACCAAAGTTGTGAACATGTTCAATGTTCATCGTCAGTGTTCAGAAGTTCATCGGGCCAAATTTTTGGCCCTTTATAAAATTTGCATGTCCAGACCCCCTTGGGGGAATTGTAATAATTTGGTCTAAGCACGGTTATTTGTAAAAGGCTTGTCCTATTTTAGGTTTAGTTATCAAGGGGATACTTTAGAGTTTTTTTCCCTTTGGAATTATGCGTTGCACTTCAGTGGCATATAATTTTTGAGTTTTTCACTCACACCTCCAAAGTTGGAGTATTTTCCATGCTGGTCAAACCTTGGGAGGTTATTAAAGCATAAGTGTCTATGTATTTTTACATGATAACCATCAGTAATAATTCGTATGGACATGCACTAGGTCCCCTAGGAGTTTGAGTCAATTCAGATAAAAATAAATGTTTCCATAAAATTAGACCATTTTTTAATGGTTTAATTGGAAAATTTCTAATTGTGATAAAAGTATGGTATGGAGGCAGAATTTGGCACAGGGATGATCCTTTTCACGCTTAGAGCGTCCTCTTTAACCTAGGACCCTCTTTTCCTAGGTTTCAGTGATTAAATTGTCACTTGTGACATTTTTTCTTAAGGAGCCGACAAAATGGTAGTTAAATGCTAAAACTGCTACAAATTGCACAAAAAGACAAAGTGTGAAAATCAAAAAACATGTTGAAAATGTGTGGGGAATAGGTGGCATGTTAGTTTCTTATGATATATGACCTCTTAAACTGGATAAAGGAACATTTTTTATGGTCAAAAGTTAGGATAGCGAGTAAAATCAAATAAGAGGAGCACCCCCCTTCACATGTGGACATCATTCCTCTCTTGTAACACATTTTATTTAGAGGGAGTAGAATCCAATGAGGTTGGCGCCCCTCTCATGAGGTGGCAGCCACCTCATCATATTACACCAACCAAAGATCTAAGTTAGAGTTATCATTCAACGCATTGTTTTCTCCCATAATTGAAGGTTGCGTCCCTCCATCTCATGCGCCCCCCTTATCTTGTATTTTGTTATAAATTCGAGGCTTGATCCATTCTTCAAGGAGGATGCAAGGAACCTATTACTATTTGTGTAATGTAATTTTCTTATCATTGTGGAATAAAGTTGAGACTTTGGTGGAATAAAGTTGAGACTTTGGAGGTCTGTATGGTGCAAGGATTCTTATAGTGTGAAGGCAAGGTTTAACAATTGAGGTGATATCCTTCTAGTCTTTTCCCTTCTTATGCAAGTTTATAGATCTACAAATCTAGATTAGAAGATTATTATTCTACTCCATAGAGCAAACATTTCTAGGCTTCAAGTTGTTTGTTTGTGTCAAATTTTCCAAGATTTGAAAGTAACATGTTGTAGTTAGATATACGAATGTTCTTTCAATCTTTGTTTATGTTGCACACTAGATTTGATCTATTTTGCTTTGAAGTTTTGTGGATTGGAAGGATCACCAGGTTTGAAGGCGAGCTTGAGCTCAATCGCATCTTGTTCGTATTCAGAATTGTTTTTGGATCTAACTCCCCTATTACTGCATGATCTCCAAACTTCTTATCGATATTCAAGCGTGGGCTTGGCTTCCTCTTCCTTCTTAAAATTTCAATCAAAATCTCTTTTCGCCTTTTTGTTTAAAGAAAGCAAGTAGATATGAGTTTAAAAGTTTCATTTTAAGATTTTATTTGCTTCATTCATAGATCTAGAGAGATTCAAAATAATCATAAGTTTAGATCTATTTCATGCTAACTACTTGTGTAGTAAACTTATTGAGCATTTTCCAAGTACTAGATTGTAAAATTTTGATGTATTTATATGTACTAATCCACTAATAAACTTTTTAGTGTTTGCTGGTTTTTGTATTTTCCTCACAAGAAAGCGAGGAAAGGAAGCTTATTTGAGATCTAGAACCACAAATCTCCCCTCTCTTCAACCCCCTTGCTTTCCCTCGGCTTTTCTTAAAGCTTAAAGTCTCTTGAATCTCACTTTTAGCAAATCAAGAGAGCTCTCTATCGGAAAGTTGACTTATTTGTAAATTTTAATAAAAGAGCAACTGGGATTACGGCTGCCACATCCCTCTTCCCCCATTTGGGGGAAGCCTGTATCTGTCCTTGATTTGCTCATTTTTATTATTTACAGTTTTACATACATCTTAGTCATATTAGTATCGTGCTAGGATAGTTTTCATTTTCCAAGAGTTAAAATCAAAATCGAAAGTTTCTTAAAAGTTTTACAATTTGCATAAGTTCATCTTTTCTCAAAGCTTTACTTTTCACAAAGTTTCAAAGTTACTTTTCTTAAAATTTTCAAAATTCTAAAGTTACTAAAAGATTATTTTTCCACAAGTTCAAAGTTGTTTCAATTTTTTACTTTTTCAAAATCTAAACTTATTTAAACTTTGCATTTAGTCTTTTTCTTAGATTTGTTGCATGCGAAACTGAATACTACCCCCCTTTCTTTCTTGAGTACAGTCTTTGACCTGAAAGAGACTCTTGGGTAGTAATTAGACAACTTGTAGTTTTTTGCTTTAATTACTTTGCATCTTGTTTCCTTTGGTTAATTTTTTATTTACTCATCAAAATCTCTTGAATCTCGCTTTTAGCGGATCAAGAGTGTTGTCTATTGGAAAGTTTTTATTGTTCTCAAAATCTCTTGAATCTTGCCTTTGTGGATCAAGAGTGCTCTCTGTCGGAAAGTTTAACAATTGGAATTAATATTTTGTAAACACCGCGTATGCTCTACTCATCGCAGGTTGGTCTGAGCTTTAGGATATCAAAAATGGTCGTTTGCACTATATAATTTTTTCACATTTAATTAATACACTCATTCTAATGAAATCAAGTCCCTATAAAACAAACAAAAATACGGCGTTACCGTTAAGTGATCAAGTAGGGAAATTTTGACTAAGGATGCAGGAAAATTTGGGAGGTGACCTCAGAGCACAGTTAGACTACACCCTTGTTAGTGTAGTGTTGAAATCCGCTCTCGAGACTCCATTCCAGCCCACATGTCCCTGTACGAAGCCACTTAAAATAATCCGAACACATTCCTCGTACCGCAAGGTATATCAAGAATCCCCTCTTCCCCCATTAATCAACTCATCCCATAAAATCATAAATAAAATGAACCAAGAGCATTTGCACAATAGTCTTTTCAACACAACACTCCAACGATCAGTGAATCCATTAGCACTAGTCTCATTCATTAGAAACAATATTTCCATATTGGTTTTTATCTATCTTACAATTGTTTATTTTATTTTATAATATTATGCTGTGGATGTGTTTAAATTAATTTTGCGAACATACTTGGTTTAATTTGCATCAACTCACTCAAAAACTCCTAAACAACACTCTTTTCAATCATCAAACATTAACTTAAAGAGACTTAGTAACCTCTTTTTTAATAGGGTCTACCCCCCTTGGATTCGTTATTAGTTTGCCTAAACGGAGGAGTCGGGATCAGGTGACAACACCTGACTCGAGACTTGCCCCCAAGGCCACACCGATCAACTTTGAAATATTTTTGTTGCACTTCCCCCTAGGTGTGCATTTCGGTGGAAACATTTATGGCGTCATTACAGTGGAGAAATATTTTGTTCCTGGTTCGACTTACCTTAGTTTTTCTTTTAGTTTTCTTATATTAAAATTTTGATTGATTTTTAGTCCAAAAAACTCTGAAATTAGACTTGATCCATCTAGCGACTCCACTGTCACATAACTTACCAAGGCATTCAACTAGAAGAAACTCGGTAGGCTTGCTTGATTTCATTCCTGAACCTGAGAAGGTTTATCGAAGGATATTGAACAAGCTCTCTTCTCGTAGGATCCTTGAGAATATAGGATCCGAGTCTATTTCAGACATTCATTATATGTTTATAGAGGTTGGAAATAATATTATATCTAGCCACTAACCTTTTTTCCTTTATGAATTTTACAAAGAAAAGTAAAAAATAGATTTTTTGTGAGTATTCTAAATGCACATTTTTATTATCACATGGCGACTCCGCTGAATGGATAAAACCCTTGTTTCTCATAAAATTGTTGGGACTTATTGTGTGTAGATGAGACCATGCAATGTAGTACAAAATATTTAAATCTCATTATGTGATTGCTCCAATGGAATGACTTAGTGCATTATTATAGAGCAGTATCAAGAAGACATTTACTCTTCGGTCGACTTTAGAAACATCCCTGGCTTCCCACATGAAGAACATGAATCAGATATAGATAATCATCTTCCTAGCTTTTGCGGAAGGCATGATTCATCCATCCTTCATATTACTTCCTTTATCGAAGTCCTAACCAAGTTCAATATATTACATGAAGATAATTGGATGCATATTTTTATATGTACGCTGGATAAGGAGGCTGGAGATTGCCTTTTATGATCATCTTCCTAATAAGTGCATTACTTCTATGTCAAGTTTCTTTGAAATTTTTCTTGAGAAATTGAATGATGGCGAGGGTGATATGGAAAATTTCATCAATGAATCTCTTGATCATGCACCTTGGAAAGAGCATCACATGGAGACCCATGTACAACCTAAATATTTGATGAAACTGGAGGAACCTATGAATTCCACTATTGAGCATCACTTCCATGATGATCCTATTAATGAGCTTCATGAAGCACCTTTAATTGAAAACATTGTTGAAAACCCTCCACATATCATCATAACAGAAAACATTGAAGATCTGGAGCTATCCCTGGATTGTGCCAGTAAAAATGATCACACATGTATGCCAGATTTATCTCATGAAGAAATCCATGATGAAATTTGGGGTGTGTATGATAACACTCCTCCTTGTTCTCCCCTTAGTGATGAAGCTTTGGAAAGTCTTTCTACTTGTAAATTATTTGAAACAAAACCTTTTGAAAATAATTGTTATGAACATGAGGATACGTATAGCCAAGGATATGATGAAATTCATGAAGACTCCCCCATATTTGACAAAGATATGGACGATGACAATTGGACATACATTGAAAAATTTATATTTGATGTATGAAGAGAGGGGAGTGTGGATCTTGAAAGCTTGGGACATTTGGACATGGAAGAATAGCATGTTATTTGTTCATATGAGCAGTCAAGGCCATGCATGACTATCAACAATGAGGACCTAGAGAAGCAATACAGTGAAGAGTCAGATCAGATACAACCAATTAAAGATCAGTCAACCGTCGTCTTCACATACAAAGGTCCCTTATGATTCAGATAATTTTTGGTCTTACACAGAGAGATATCATCCAACAAGTCCATTTGAACAATATGATGAAGCAGTTGATCTACCTCATTATTGAGAAACTCTTCTCAGTCCTATCCAGTCATGGATAGAGGAATCCTGGAGGAGGACTTGCCAATTTTGGAATAATCTCAATAACATTTTCTCTTATGATATCCCATCCATCCCTCCCATCCAAAAATCTCGCGCAGGTTTGCATGTTTTAAATGAATTTTATTTGCTTTGGAAGGTAACCAAACGCAAGGTTGTAAACTTTACAATTGATGAAATGTTAAGTTGGCTACATTGGATTTTTCACTTTACTTAACAATTTCATTATGTTATGCTTAGAGTAGGAAAAATAAGCTCCTCAAAGTGAGCATTTTCTTTCTACGTCTCGCTTTCAGTATTTTCCTTTATATACCTAGGAAGTTTGCTTAGTTTCATTTTCAAAATAAATACAACTTGTGGTTCATTGGTTTTTTTATAAAACTTGTGCTATTGAAGGTTTTTATTATCAAAGTTGAGATGTTTTTATAGGTTATCTAAAACCAAAGATTCTGGTGTTCTTGTATCCTCTCCTTGCATGAAGGCCAGATCGAGCACACATCCCGCTACTGGAGCCAGATGTTACCTCCTAATTTGTACATTAGGTGGATTTATTGCGAGCCTCCGGAGTTGTGAACATGTTCAATGTTCATCGTCAGTGTTCAGAAGTTAATCAGGCCAAATTTTTTTCCCTTTGTACAATTTGCATGTCCAAACTGTGAAAATCCTCACAGCAGATCTAAGAGATGATGTATACCTTACAAGAGTAATTATGATTAAGCAGGAAAATAGAATAAGGGTGAACAATACAGTATAATGAGCAACAGAATAATATGGTACAGTAGAACTCGGATAGAAGCAATAATACTTCACACACACTAATTAATTAATCACAGTATGGACAAATAAATAGTACAATGGTAGAGAGGATTCGAATGCCTAAGGTGGCAATTCGAATTAGCCTCTTAGAGTGATCATAAGATCAATAGAGTGTCATCGGAGCACAACTAGTTGTCCTCGTGATCATCGGAGCGCAACTGGAAGTATTCATCATCATCAATGGAGTCATCAATGCTCAAGTAACTGTCAACCATCAGTCAAACTAACTCTGGTAGGTGTAACTGAGTGTAACTCAATGTAACTAAGTGTAATTGACTGTAATTGAGTGTAACTGACTGACAACTGGAATGGTAGGTGAAGAAGGGCGAGTTGCTCCCTAAAACCAAGGAAGAAGGGCGCATTAAGCAACTGGAGGGCTAAAACTGAATAGTGAGAAGCTCCTAGGGGCTGGCTAACTGAGGGCTAGGTGCTGGACTGATGACTGGGATGCATGCAAAATGCATGCAAACCCTAAAATGCATGCAAACCCTAAAGGTGCATGCATGACTAAAAATGTAAATGATCAAAATACTGGTGGGACTAGGATGGAGTACAGGGGAGTCAAAGTTGAGATGTTTTTATAGGTTATCTAAAACCAAAGATTCTGGTGTTCTTGTATCCTCTCCTTGCATGAAGGCCAGATCGAGCACACATCCCATAGCTGGAGCCAGATGTTACCTCCTAATTTGTACATTAGGTGGATTTATTGCGAGCCTCTGGAGTTGTGAACATGTTCAATGTTCATCGTCAGTGTTCAGAAGTTAATCAGGCCAAATTTTTTTCCCTTTGTACAATTTGCATGTCCAGACCCCCTTGGGGGATTTGTAATAAGTCGGTCTAAACATGGTCATTTTGTAAAAGGATTGTTTTTAGTTATCAAGGGGATACTCTAGTGTGCTTTTTCCTTATGAATTATGCGTTGTGCTTCAGTGCCGTATAATTCCTGAGTTTTTCACTCACACCTCCAAAGCTGGAGTATTTTCCATGGTGGTCAAACCTTGGGAGGTTATTAAATATTAAGTGTCTATGTATTTTTACATGATATCCATCAGTAATAAGTCATATGGACATGCACTAGGTCCCCTAGGAGTTTGAGTCAATTTCAATAAAAATATATATATATATATATATATATATTTTTTTTTTTCGTAAAATTAGACTATTTTTAATGGTTTAATTGGAAAATTTATAATTGTGATAAAAGTATGGTCTGAAGGCGGAATTTGGTGCAAGTATGCTCGTTTCCACGCTCAGAGTGTCCTCTTTAACATAGGACCCATTTTTCCTAGCTTTCAGGTGATTAAATTTTCACTTGTTGTATTTTTTCTTAAGAAGCCGACAAAATGGCAGTTAAATGTTAAAAGTGCTACAAATTGCACAAAAGGATAAAGTGTGAAAATCGAGAAACATGTTGAAAATGTGTGGGGAATAGGTGGCATGTTAGTTTCTTATGATATACGACCTCCTAAAGAGGATAAAGGCACATGTTTTATGATCAAAAGTTAGGATAACGAGTAAAATCAAATAAGAGGAGCTGCCCCCTTCACATGTGGGCATCATTCCTCTCTTGTAACATGTTTTCTTTAGAGGGAGGATAATCCAATGAGGTTGTCTCCCCTCTCATGAGGTGGCATCCACCTCATCATATCACACCAACCAAAGCTCTAAGTTAGACTTATGATCAACGCATTGTTTTCTCCCATAATTGAAGGTTGCGCCCCTCCATCTCTTGCACTGTCCTCCTCTTGTATTTGGTAATAAATGTGAGGCTTGCTCCATTCTTCAAGAAGAATGCAAGGAACCTCTTCCTATTTGTGTAATGTAATTTGCTTATCATTGTGGAATAAAGTTGAGACTTTGGAGGTTTGTATGGTGCAAGGATTCTTATGGTGTGAATGCGTGGTTTAACAATTAAGGTGATATCCTTCTAGTATTTTTTCTTCTTATGGGTGAATCCATGAAGATGGGTGTCTATTTTGGGGGGTTCCGTGAGAAAATAATTCTGAATTTTTCATGTTTTCCATCTTGGGGCGAATAAAAGTGATATTTTTGTTTGGAATTTCACTTTTGACTAAAAAGCAAACTTTTAGAGAATTATGTTAGCTTGCTATCCATATTTTTTTCAATTTTTTATATTGAGATTTGATATGTCTATTCGACAAAAGTTTGACAGTGTGTTCTTATAAAATGAAAGGACTACAAAATAGCCATGTTTTGTCACACACGTAAAATCATTGTTAAACTTGTTTTTTACAAAAAACAAATATGCTACGACAATCTACACACAATATACTACTGCATGACTATAAGTTTGTAGCAAATGGATCTATATACTAATTATTATATTTATTTGAATTCGATCAATGGGGAAACCTTGTCGATTTTCAACATATTTTTTGTCGCAAAACTTTTCTCTCAACTGAATATAAAACTAAAAATTCTATGAATACACTTTTGAAGTAGACACGCCAATTAACTGCATCATAGTTTTCTCAATTTTTTTCGTGGTGTATTTTTTAAGTTATGGATTTTTCATTTCACCGCATTTTGAAAGAGACGAAACTAAACTCAACACCTGTTAAGAAAACAAACAATTACAAATATCAGATCTTACCTATACATAAAGAAATCTATATATTCGGAAAGTAGATTCAATAACGAAATTAATGGTATCAAGTCTGACAGTTGCTTTATAGTGTAAGAGATCATTTTTACCTTCTGAAAATGGAGAAACCTGAAAACTGTGAGAGACAATCAGATTTTTAGGTTTCAGAGGTTATTTGGCCGAATAATTATTCGACCGAATAACTGTGTTCCGTAACGGCGACGTCAATTTAATCAAAGGTTATTCGGCTGAATAACCAAACGTAAAAAAAAAACTCGTCTACAAGAAAGAAAAAAAACAAACAAACAAACAAACAAAACAAAACTTTTCTAAACTTATATAAATAAAACTAAATACTTCAATTAATTTTGCATACTTTCTCGTCAAAATATTTTTGAAGGGATTTTCTAAGGAGCTTTTTTTGCAAAGGGAGTTTTTTTTATAAGGTATTTTTTTTCTTACTTATTTCTAAGCAATACATTGAAATAACTTTTTTGCAAAATGAGTTTTATTTCAAGCTTTTTGCACTTCTTATTTCTTTGCAATGGGTTTTTTTTTCAAGGATTTTTTAAGGAGTTTTTTTTGCAAAGAGAATTTTTTTTATGAAGTATTTTTTTTCAAGTTTTTTGCACTTTTTATTTCTTTTCAATGGATTTTTTTTCCAAAGATTTTCTAAGGAGTTTTTTTTGTAAAGAGAGTTTTTTTTATTACTTCTTTCTAAGGAATACATTGAAAGATTGTTTTTCTAAGGCATTTTTGTAAAATAAGTTTTTATTCCAAGCTTTTGCACTTCTTATTTCTTTGCAATAGGTTTTTTTTCCAAAATGACGATTTTAAAGAGTTTTTATTTCAAGTTATTTTTCCAAAGGAGTTGTCTTTTTCCTTCTTATTTATTTGAAAATGATTTTTTCAAAGTTTTTTTTTATAAGTATTTTTGTAAAAAACGTTTCTTTCCTTCTTATTTTTTTGAAAATGGGTTTTTTCAAAGTCTCCCAAGTTATTTTTGTAAAAAAAATATTTCGTTGCAAGGGTTTTTACAAAAAAATCTTTTTCCCGGGTATTTTTCAAAGAAGTTTTTTATTTTTTTTCCAGTGGATTTACAAAGAAGATTTATTTAGAAAGTGTTCTTATTCTTTTCCAATGGGTTTTTTCAGCAAATGTTTCTTTCCAAAGTGTGCATTTATAGAGTTTTTATTCCAAGACATTTTTGCAAATAAGATTTTATTTCAAGTTATTTTTACAAAGGAGATGTATTTTTCCTTCTTATTTATTTGAAAATGGATTTTTTCAAAGTCTCCCAAATTATTTTTGCAAAAACGTTATTTTGTTGCAAGGGTTTTTACAAAGAAATCTTTTTCCCGAGTATTTTTTCAAAAAAGTTTTAAGTTTTTTTTTTTTTTTTTCCCAGTGGGTTTACAAAGAAGATTTATTTAGAAAGTGTTCTTATTCTTTTCCAATGGGTTTTTTCAAAGGTGATTTTTTGTCAAAGAGTTCTTATTTCATTCAAAGAAAGTTCTTTTCAAAGGAAACTTGTTTCTAAAGACTTTTTCTTCAAAAGACTCTTACAAGATTTTGATAAGGTGAAGTAAATTTCAGTTCATGTGTTTATAAATTTCGTAACTGTTTTTAAATCTTCATTTTGTTTTTTTACAATAAAATAATGATTCTTTAATTTATCATTTATAGATTAAACAATCATGGGCAGTAAGAGAAACCATCAAAAAAAATATGATCGTAAACGTGCTGATGATTATGATAATAGAGAAAAGAAAAAACTTAAATATCATGCCAACAAAGCAAGCCTTGTAGAAACGCAAGCAATGATTATTGAAGATACAAATACAGTTTTACATGATAATGTTGATGAAATGGAAATTGAAAATAGAGTACAAGAGGAACAAATTGAAGTTGAAGAAACCATTGTTGAAGATATAAATAGTAATTTACATACTAATATCGATGAAGTCAATATTGAAGATCAAGTTCAAGAACCAGAAATTGGACCAGGTACGTATATATCATGTATTTTTCAAATTCATTTTTTATAATGAATTGTATTTTTAGATACATGTTTTAAATTAAATTTAACTTGATGTATAGGTACTTTCACCATTGATGATGAAACGTCAGAAAACGTTGATTGCAACAAATATGAAAAAAAAAATACCCATACACGCTGCACGATATCGGGCTCAAACAATTTATGATGATGTTCTGAAGAATTATTCAGCAACAGGACAAGCACAAATTTTGAGATGTTTATCAGTGACCAAGAAGTTAGAAGATGCTACATCATTATTGGGTATTCACAAGGCGACCAAAGAGTCGAAATTAAAACATAATGTGATAGAAAATATAGGTGATGCAATAAAAAAGTTTGAAAAATCTAGGAAGAAAGACATTAGTGCTGCACGAAAAACAATTCATACAGCAATTATTTCGACTAGTACTAAACAAAAACGTTTGACAACACAGCTAGCAAAAGCAGTTGGAACCTCAAGAAAAACATTATACAGACATAGCAAATTCAGAATGCAAATAGATGAAAATGATAAACTTGCTTGCTGAGCAATTATTTATAGACAACCTTACAAAGATAGAATGGGAGAAGGTGTTAAAGATATTGTACGGGAATATTGGTTGACACATGCTCGAGTTTCACCAAATTCAAGATATGTAATACGACAAAGAGTATCAAGGAGTATATATAAGCAGTCTAAAACATATAATAGATATGACACAAGTACAATTGTTCAATAAATTCAAGAAAGATCATCATGGAATTAATGTGTCAATCACTACATTTGTGCAACTAAAACCATGGTATGTTAGACCTATTACTATTCGTGACACATGTTGTTGCCGTTATCATGTGCAATTCCAATTATATTACGACACATTTCTTGAATTTGGTCAAATGTTTTGGACAAATTCACCATCTCCGCCCACAATACGTGAATTCATATCTCAAACCCTATGTGAGAGAAATCACGATGAAGTATTTTATAATAAGAAATGTGTCAATGGAAAACATTGTAATCGTTGTGGAAATTTGGTTTTATTCCACAATAAATATCCTATCGATACTGATCACTCACTATCAAATGTCACCGTTGATTGGAGAAGATATGAATACATTACAAGTACTAGTGATGTACATTCCAAAAGGATTGATTTGCGAGAAGATAAAATAGGTGTGGCAGATTTTCTCAAGAAATTCGAAAGTAAAATTTATAAATACACCAAGCATTCACATAGAGCACAATGGCAAGACCTTCAATTCAAACAGTCTCATGAAATTTTTCCACCAGGAACAATTTTGTCAGTGGTTGATTTTGCAGAAAATTATACATTTGCTGCACAAAAAGAGATACAGATTGAATACTATCATTCTGACCAAGTTTCAATATTTGTCCATGTTTTATATAGACATTCTCAACAGGATGTTGATGGCATTGAAAGCACGTGTGACAATCGAGATGTGATTAAAGAATATCACTTTTATATCAGCGACGATCGTACACACGATACACATTTTGTTCTGCATTGTATTGAAAGTATTTTCTACAATTCACTAAATGAACGTAAAATTAAATTCAATGAGCATTGGATATGGTCGGATGGATGTGCCGGACAATTTAAATCTTCGTGATCATTTTATTGGTTATGCCGACTTCATAAAGCATTGAACATTAAACATCACTGAAATTTCTTTGAAACTGGTCATGGAAAAGGTGAACATGATGGTGCAGGAGCATGTGTAAAAAGAGCACTTCGAAGATGGCAAATGAACCATAGTTCTGCACGATTCCATTCAGCTGCAGAGGTTTTCCAATGGTGTAAATCACATATAAACCATGATTATAATCAACAATCAAAAAATGTGCGCAGGTATGTACACACAAATGTTTTAATTTATATTTTATTGTCAATTTAAAAAAAAGTATGTACCTAACATCAAAACTTGTCATTTATGTATTAGGTTTTTGTGGCATGTTGGGGTCCAAGATATAAATAGATCAATACCATACGACGCTAGCACCATACAAGGGACTAGAGATTTTCACTCTATTCAAACAAAAGCCTTCCAAAACATTTATGCATTTGACAGTAGAAAGCAATCATGCTTTTGTCATATTTTCACTGAAAAGATCGAATATACAAAAGTTTGTGAAAACATAACGAACAACTACGTAAAACATTGAAAACACACAGAGATTAATCCTAAAGGAAAAATGCCACTAGCAAG
Source organism: Larix kaempferi (assembly GCA_027924585.1). NCBI lineage: Eukaryota > Viridiplantae > Streptophyta > Pinopsida > Pinales > Pinaceae > Larix > Larix kaempferi. The sequence goes on from BSBM01000488.1 coordinate 2,342,696, forward strand.
CATACAAGAATTAGAATCAGAAGATATAGCAATATCATCTGATGGCGACAGAATTTCAGATCTCCTTAGAGAAGGTAATGATCAAATACCACTGTTTTGTCGATTGTTCATTCTTGTCCTTCACCTTATGCACATGTATATTAGTCAATTTAATTGAATTAAAAATCCTGACATCAATTGTAATTTGTACAGGAGATGTTTTTGCTATGATTGCACCTGTAGACAACAACGAAAAATGTGAAGTATTATTTGATGCGATGCACTGAAGGAAAAATGAAGTTATTGGAAGACTACAATGACAACGGATATACATACAAGAGAGGAACCATCATTTTAAAGGGCTATTTTTTTCAGCAAACCCATATGACTCAAAATTATGTCTACTTTCAGGATTATGAACCTGATGTTATATGTTGTCAATATAGCCATTTAGTATGTGCATCTCGAATAAAATTGGTTCAAGTTCCATCGAAAAAATAATTAAAAAATAAAAAATGAAAACTGTCCAAATATGACCATGAACGGATAATTGAAGATGACATTCTATTGCGATGTTTTTAAAACTATATATTTAAAATTAATAGATCAATGGTTTTGTCGATATCATTGTCAAATGTTGTGTACAATATATTTTTTCTTTCTATGTCTATGATCTTGAAAGGAACTGGAGTATAAGAGTTTAAATGATCGTATTCTGGTATACTGAAATTTGAATTCAAAAATTATTTGGTAATGAAAACCTCAATGTGTAAAATTTTTGTCTGAAATACTTTATTCGGGTCCCCATATGTTTATTAAACCACTTAAGGGATGAGATAACGGATCTGTAGCTATCGCCACTCTCCACCCCGAATCTTTAATTTAAAATATCACTTGTGTAAGTTCACATAACTGAAATCATGGCAAATGGAGACAACGATCATTTGATTTTTAATCACAAGAAAATATTCCAAGATTGTGAAGCTTATGCTAAATTAGATAAATGATTATTTACAACAAATCGATGAAAATTCATCAAATTGTTGTTTAAAATCATTGCTCTAATTTAGCACAAGCTTCACAATCATGTAATCTTCGCTTATGATTAAAACACAAAAAATCGTTATCCCCATTTGCCATGATTTCAGCCGCATCAAATGTACCTGGACATTGAAAATAAGAATTATTAATTAAAAATTCATATCAAAATCTGAACAGATAATATTCATTTTTCAACTTCCTAACATTCATATTTCAATCTAAACTTCCTAACAAATTCCGGAACTTTAATCTCAGGTAGCATTCATTTTTAAACTTCCTAACATTTATATTTCTATCAAAACTTCTTAACATTCATTCATTCATTGCACCTTATCATAAATTCCTTAACATTCATTCTTACCATCACATTCATTCTTAACATTCCTATCAAAATTTAAACCTAACATTCAGATTTCAATCAAAACTTCCTAACAAATTCCTAAAATTTGAACTTAACATGTTCATTTTTAAGCTTCTTAGTTCGTCCATATTTCTATCAAAACTTCTAACATTCCTAAACTTCTTAACATTCAAAGATAACTTTCATGTTGTTAACATTCATTTTTAGACTTCTTAGTTCATCCATATTTCCATCAAAACTTCTAACATTCCTAAACTTCCTAACATTCCTAAAATTTAAACTTAACATGTGTTCTCTTTTAAGCTTCCTAGTTCATCCATATTTCTATTAAAACTTCTAACATTCCTAAACTTCCTAACATTCATGTTCTTAACATTCATTTTAAAAGTTTCATAGTTCATCCATATTTCCATCAAAACTTAGATAACATTCCTAATCTTCATAACATTTCTAAGCTTCATAACATTCTTAAGCTTCCTAGTCCATCCATATTTCTATCAAAACTTCTAACATTCCTAAACTTTCTAACATTCAAAGATAACATTCGTGTTTTTAACATTCATTTTTAAACTTCCTAGTTCATCTATATTTCCATCAAAACTTCAAACATTCTTAAACTTCCTAACATTCCTAAAATTTGAACTCAACATGTATTCACTTTTAAGTTTCCTAGTCCATCCATGTATTTCTATCAAAACTTCTAACATTCTTAAACTTCCTAACATTCAAAAATAACATTCATGTTCTTAACATTCATTTTTAAACTTCCTAGTTCATCCATATTTCCACCAAAACTTAGATAACATTCTTAATCTTCCTAGAACATTCCTAAGCTTCATAACATTCCTAAACTTTCTAGTTCATCCATATTTCTATTAAAACTTATAACATTCCTAAACTTCCTAACATTCAAAAATAACATTCATGTTCTTAACATTCATTTTTAAACTTCCTAGTTCATCCATATTTCCATTAAAACTTTTAACATTCATAAACTTCCTAACATTCAAATATAATACTCATGTTCTTAATATATTCAATCTTAATATTCATTCATGTTTCAATCAAAACTTCCTCATTCATGAACTTTAAACCTATGTTAATCTATTTTTAAACTTTCTTTAACATTCTTAAACTTCATAATATTCAAGAATATCATGTTCTTAACATTCTAGATTTTAACATTCATTCTTACATATTCATTCATTCATTTAAACATGCAAGTACATATTCTAAACTTTTAAATCACACCAAATATTTTAAATAAACAAAAATAAACTTAGATCATTTAAACCAAGTTTCAGAAAATATATAAGTTCAAAGAACATGTATATAATCCTAAAAAAAATGCTCATGAACATATAAGTTCAATGTACATATATGTATCTAGTCCAAAAATAAATCTCCTCGACATGTCCAAAACAAATCTTTGCAATCTATGCATATCAACAAACAAAAAAATGTCCACCATGCTATAAAAAAAAATGTCCACCATGATATCCTCCACTAAGGCCTCCCCCTGGACTCAACCCACCCTGCAACATGTATAAAAACAGATTATAAATATCATTTAAATTATTTAAACTATATTCAGAAAATTAAAATATTAAACTTATATATTAAAAAACATTTCAATTATTAACAATATTACATCAAATTCTCCAAATACTTGTCCACCACCATCTTCCAAAGGGGTTTTCCCTTTGCCTCCAAAAGATTTAAGAGACCCAAGCTGCAACATGTATAAAATCAATTTATGAATCTCATAAATTACTTGAACAAATTTTAACTAAATCCATAAAAATTAAAATATTAAAGCAGAGAACAATATTAAAACAGTGAACAAAATTACCTCCTTGCCAATATCTGTTGCATGAAGCAGAGAACCTATATCTCCCCCCTAAAATTTAAATTGTCTTAATAAATAAAACATAATGCAAACCAAAAAAATTATTGTGCCAATTAACTTAAAACTAAAACAAAAAGATTAAAAAAACATTAGCTCAATAGATGGTAAATCATTTATAAAGTTCGTATCTAAAGAAACCTGCATGGATAAGTCAAATTAACAATAAGATGCATAGTTAAATTAAAATTCAAATATATATATATATATAAAGTTCAAACATAATTACAAATATATAAGTAATAAATATGTACCTCTCGAATATTCTCTAGATTTTCGCTAGTTGAAACATGGAAAAAATGTTCATTCATCATTTTTGAAAACTGCAACCAATTTAAACATTTACATAATGTACCTATTACTTTACATCAAAAAACATAATTCATCATTCATATAATGTAACAAAAAAATTCAATTCAAAATGAATAAAATATTTAATTAAGATCAAGTCATATCATAATCAACAAACCTCTCACAAACTCGATGTGTCATTGGATATAACATTTGCTGTTAAGTCGCTACAAACCTTGGCATATGCCCTGAAATCTTCAATGCTCATTCCATTTATCTCATCATTAATTTTGTAAACAAACTTTTGACGAATAGCAGAACGAACCCTTTCTCGAACCAATCCCACATCTACTCCAACTAATGCTGACGATAAACCATCGCCAACAAAATTCCTTGCAATTGTCCCAAGTTGAGATGTGGGCTCTATCTTTGATCTTAATGCCACCAACCTAGGTGGGCGAGATATCTGGGGTGGAGGTCGAAGAGTTGTAAGATCTCTAAGAGCACCTTCTCGATTATATATTCGACCCTTTTCAACTCCATAAAATTTTGAATAAACATCAGTATAGTCTGGCTTCATATTTAAGAAAAACTCAGCATAAAAAAATCTAACAAAATATTGAGAAACCTCATCATTCCATGGAAACCGACCATAGGCTGCGAGAAACCGATCATAGAGTAGATGTGCAAGATTAAGATGCTTGAAATATTGCACTTTCAACATTTCTCGCTTTAGACCTTCTTTGAAGTTATACATTGATTTGGCATGTTCTTTCGTCACTCTCTCCTTCACAACATCCCACTTGTCTGGACCCATCACTTGTTCCCTTCGTCTTTGCATCAAATCAACAAAACCATCTGTAGTTGATCCGAGATTCTCATATGCCCGAATGAAGTTTTGCGATGATCCCAAAACAATCTCCAAACTTTGTTTACTCTCTGGAGGGAGATCCATAGTAGACAAATCATTTTCCAACTTGTCGTAGTGGGATCTACATCTTTCAAGAGTCATTTGATGATCACCACTTTCCCATGGAAGCTCCCGAGGTAGATCAGATGGATATGTTGTAATGGGTGTACAACCCTCAGTTAATTCAACATATTGTGTCCTAGCTCGACCATCATCACCTTGTGTAGAATGATGAGCCTCTTGAGAACCTTGCTCTGCACCCTCATCCGTCTCCCTTGCTTGCTCTGTCTCCCTCCCTATAGAATTACAAGCATCTTCTGAACCATGCTCTGCTTCAAATAAAAACAAAGTTCTGTTTAAACACAAATACAATTTTTGCGTACACAAAAAAACAATTTGCATGTACATGTTAAAAGATCGATATTCATATACCAATAGAGGGTCGATATCAACGTTCTCCCACAGAAGATATAGGGGAATCATTTGTACCCCTTTCACCTCGTCGATGTGAACTATACAATAAACTAGAATCCCGAGGGGAGGTTGACAACCTCCGATTATCACTTGTAACACCAACCCCAAAAGTTTGTGAAGACCTCCTACGCTTTCGCCTCAAAGAATCTTCTCTTTCCATTTGATATATAATGTCTACACTTGCACAAATATCAACTAATTACATATTCAAATCCTACATGTTAATTCTACAAATTCTAAAACCTAGCTGCTAAAGAGACTAAGTTATTTAATAAGGACCTAGATTTACCTAATATCATCTAATAGTTCTTAAAAAGAGTATAGTTAATATTGTTAAATGTGTGAAGAATTAATGTACCAATGTTCTAAGTGTTTTTGATGTTTAAAATGAATGGAACTAATATAGTTAAATACTAAGTGAAGGGTTCATTTATTTATGTCAAAGAATGAGTTCATGAACCTGTTTTAACTTTTAATCTAAATCTTAAATTAATAACTTAATTGATATTTTAATACTTTAAACATAAATTATATCTTCAAATATTTTCATTATTCCATAAAATAAAATAAAATTGACAATTCATGGTATTATGTTTCGATTTTGACATGTTTTCCAAATTTGTCATGTTCGATAATGGTCTTCAGTTTCTTAAATTAATAATTTAATCAAGATATTTTAATACTTTAAACATAAATTATATTTACAAATATTTTCATTATACCATAGAATAAAAAAAAATCGACCATTCATGGTATTATGTTTCTAGTTAATTGACATGTTTCCCAAATTTTTCATGTTCCACAATGGTCGTCAATTTCAACCTGATAACGGTAACGATTCTTGGTATTATGTTCTCCAAGTTTTCCATGTTGCAACCAAAGAAAAACATAATACCAAGAATCGCCACCTTTACAAGGATAAAACTCAAGACCATTGTGGCATAATATCATGTAATAGTTTTTAAAATGACTATGACTATTATTGTTCGAATGTATAAAAATTACTATACCAATTTTCTAAATGTTTTTGTTATTTCATAGTACATCTAAATTAAAGTCTATTCATGTTTATAGTTTCGTTGTACCTAAAGTCAATTTTAAAGTTTTGTTGTATCAAAAGTAGAGTTTAATCGTCTAAAGTTTCGTTGTATCTATAGCTATCCATCAACACAGTTTGTAATAGAACTAATATATTGATATCTGCACTCTGTCAACGTAAACAGAGTTCATTAACTCAGTCCATGTCCATGTTGATAGAGTTCATGAACTTTGCCCATGTCCATGTTGACAGAGTTCAGCAAATAAAACAAGTCTATATATAAATGGGATATATCATTTGCAAATACAATTACAGTCCTATTTTTATTTTCATTTCTAGACACATAAGCAAAATCAACAATTTAACAAAAGTAACTAACTAAACACTCAATATATTCCTCTTTTATATTTAAATTTAAATAAATTTCAACATACGATTTGACCAGAGTTCATGTCCTCTGCCCATTTGTACAGAGCCCATGAACTCTGCCCAATTGGGCAGAGTTCATTTATAGGGACAAACTCAAAACTTTTCAAACCAATAATTAACCCTTGAATTAAAAAAAAAATTCTACTTACCTCTTTAGACGCAGCCGAAACGAAAGCAGGCAAATTTAGATCTGGCCGAAGAGAGCCCCAAGAAGAATTTTAAACAGCCGAAACGAAACGAGCCAAACAGCCAAGAAAAGAAAACCTGCAATAACAATAACAAATTAAATAAGAAACTAAAAGAAAAAATAAACAATTACAAATTAAATATGCCAAAAGATTTACCTCTGCACACCGTCAGGTCGATAGGTCCCCAGCTACAACACCTTACTGTTGTGCGAACGTCCACAGGAGAACACTACAATGCCAAAGCTCCACCAACAGAAGTGCAGATGCACACTAAACCTACAGATGTCCAGACGCAGACTCCACCAAAGAGCGTCCAAACGTCCAAACAGAAATACGACCCAGCGACAGAGACAGAACCTCACATACGAGCGGATGGGGGAAACAGAAGGTGGCGGATGAGTGAATGGCAGAGGCAGAAGCTGGCGGAATAACACTCCAGCAACAACGAACCACCGAGCAAATCCTGACGCGCAGGGTGGCGGAGAAGTGACACACAGCAGCGAGGAATCGGGTGGCGGAGTTCGATGACAACAAACAGCGGGTGGACAGGTGACAAACCAGACTGGTGACACAAATGCGGGACCACCAACAACGCCAAGGGGTCCATGGAATCGGCCGAAAGTGACAAACAATGGCCGCGGCCGAGCTTTTATGCAGAATAATTATTCGGCCGAATATTTATTCGACCAAATAATTGCACAGCGCTGTGCGTTTTCTCCGTCCGGCTAAAACCTCGCACACACATCGAGGCCACCGTTAGGTCTAACGGTGGCCCGTTAATTATTATTCGGCCGAATAAGTTTAATTATTTGGCCGAATAATTAAATTATTCGGCCGAATAGTTAAACTTATTTGGCCGAATAACTTCCGCTATGGTTCTTCAGTGGCCGATTCTCACCAAAGTGTAACCCACCTTCGCATTTCCACCCTTATGAAAGTTTATAGATCTGCAAATCTAGCTTAGAAGACTATTATTCTATTCCATAGAGAAAAAATTTGTAGGCTTCAAGTTGTTTGTTTGTGTCAAATTTTCCAAGATTTGAAAGTAGCAGGCTGTAGTTAGATATACGAATGTTCTTTCAAACTTTGTTTATGTAGCACACTAGATTTGGTCTATTTTGCTTTGAAGTTTTGTGGATTGGCAGGATCACCAGGTTTGAAGGTGAGCTTGAGCTCAGTTGCGTCTTGTTAACCTTCAACAAAAAATTTGGATCTAACTCCCCTTGTACTACAGTATCTCCAAACTTCTTATCGATATTCAAGCGTGGGCTTGGCTTCCTCTTTCTTCTTAAAATTTCAATCAAACTCTCTTTTTCTCTTTTTTGTTTAAAGAAAGCAAGTAGATCTGAGTTTAAAAGTTTCATTTTAAGAGTTTATTTGATTCATTCATAGATCTAGAGAGCTTCGAAATAATCATAAGTTTAGATCTATTTCATGCTAAGTACTTGTGTAGTAAACTTATTGTAGTAAACTTATTGAGCATTTTCCAAGTACTAGATTGTAAAATTTTGATGTATTTATATGTTCTAATCCACTAATAGACTTTTTAGTGTTTGCTGGTTTTTAGTATTTGCCTCACAGGAAAGCGAGGAAATGAAGCTTATTTGCGATCTCGAACCACAAATATCCCCTCTCTTCAACCCCCTTGCTTTCCCTCGGCTTTTCTGAAAGCTTAAAGTCTCTTGAATCTCGCTTTTAGCGGCTTTTAGCGAATCAAGAGCGCTCTCTATCGGAGAGTTAACTTATGTAAATTTTAATAAAAAAACAAGCGAGATTACGACTCCCACATCCCTCTTCCGCCATTTGGGGGAAGCCTGTATCTATCCTTGATTTGCTCATTTTCATTATTTACAGTTTTACATACATCTTAGTTAGATTAGTATCGTGCTAGGATAGTTTTCATTTTGCAAGAGTTAAAATCAAAATCGAAAGTTTCTTAAAAGTTTTCCAATTTGCATCATCTTTTCTCAAAGCTTTACTTTTCACAAAGTTAAAATTTGCAAAATTCTAAAGTTACTAAAAGATTCTTTTTCCACAAGTTCAAAGTTGTTTCAAGTTTTTACTTTTCCAAAATCTAAACTTATTTAAACTTTGCATTTAGTCTTTTTCTTAGATTTGTTGCATGCTAAATCGAATACTAACCCCCTTGCTTTCTCGAGAATGGTCTTTGACCTGAAAGAGACTTTTGAGTAGTAATTAGACAACTTATTGTTTTTTGCTTTATTTACTTTAAGTACTTTGCATCTTGTTTCGTTTGGTTAAGTTTTTATTTACTCATCAAAATATCTTGAATCTCGCTTTTAGCGAATCAAGAGTGCTTTCTATCAGAGAGTTTTTATTGTTCTCAAAATCTCTTGAATCTCTCCTTTGAGGATCAAGAGTGCTCTATGTCGGAGAGTTTAACAATTGGAATTAACATTTTGTAAACACTGTGTATGCTCTACCCATTGCAGGCCGGTCTGAGCTTTGGCATATAAAAAATGGTTGTTTGCACTATACAATTTTTTCACATTTAATTAATCCACTCATTCTAATAAAATCAAGTCCTTCTAAAACAAACGAAAATTCAGCGTTACCATTAAGTGATCAAGCGGGGAAATTTTGACTAAGGATGCAGGAACAACTGGGAGGTCACCTCAAAGCACAGCTAGACTACACCATTGTTAGTGTAGTGTTGAACACCGCTCTCGAGACTCCATTCCAGCCCACATGTCCTTGTATGAAGCCACTTAGATCATAATACGGACACATTCCTTGTACCGCAAGGTATATCGAGAATCTCCTCGTCCCCCATTAATCAACTCATCCCATAAAATCCTAAATAAAATAAATCAAGAGCATTTGTATGACAATCTTTTCAGCGCAACACTCCAACGATCAGTGACTCCACTAGCACTAGTCTCATTCATTAGCAACAATATTTCCATATTGGTTTTTATCTATGTTACAATTGTTGTTTATTTTATGATATTATGTTGTGGATGTGTTTAAATTAATTTTGTGAACAAAATTGGTTTAATTTGCATCAACTCAATCAAAAACTACTAAACAACACTCTTTCCAATCATCAAACATTAACTTAAAGAGACTTAGTAACCTATTTTTTAATAGGGTCTACCCCCCTTGACTTTGTTAGGAGTTTGCCTAAACGGGGGAGTCAGGATCATGTGACAGCACCTGACTCGAGATTTCCCCCCGATTCCACATCGAGCAGCTTCAAAATATTTCTGTTGCGCTTTCCCCCAGGTGTGCATTTCGGTGGCAATAGTCCTTCCACCAATTCTCCCTCGTTGGTATTCTCCCCCTTGACCTCTACCTCCCTCTTTGTGTTGTTGTGAATTCTATTCAACTTGAAACATGGTCTTCTCCAACCTTTTCTCTGAGATTGCAAATGCTACTATGTTTATTATCCATGAATATCTTGTAACCTACATTTATAAGGTATAAGATATACTTTGGTAAAATTATATAGTGTTGCATAGGGTTTCCATACCTCTACAAATATCTCAATATTCTCTTTGTTATAAGCCTAGGAAAGGGCCAACTGAAGGCCCTTATGTAACTTCACCTAAGGGTATACTCATGAAAGGCTCAATAAGAAGGTCGTGTACAACTCCTCCACTTACTAATGGGCACTCATTTGCATGTTGTCCTTTTGTCTTATAGCTATTACACCACACATGCTGTCATCCTATTTTTTATTTTGTCAACTCTTATAATTGTTCTATTAGGACTACTAGTTGGCTCTAAACCTAGATTATATTTGAGGTGGATCTCGAGGTAGACACATGGATTTTACAAGGATTCGGACAATGGATTTTACCTAATGGATTGCCTCTAAATCCTCCCTCTAGATTGATATGCATTAAGTGGATATTAGTCAAAGGGATGGAACCTCCTATAAACCACCCCTTATGTTGTGTACCATGGATGTGATAAGTCAATCAACTAATCAAATCTAAAACCTCTAGTCATACTCCCAAAATGTTTCTTCTACTATTTTTTTTATTTCCTTTGTTGCTACAAATTCAACAATATTTTGTTATTCCAACTTTAGATTTTAGAATTCAATGATAAATTATCGCTTTAACTCATTTAAGTTTTGAACTACCCCAACTAATGCACTCACACAAATGGCATGTACCATTGTAAGGATACACCTCATAGAGTTGTCTATAAATTCACCATCTTTGATCCTTGGGCAATTCCATTGGCATTTTAGATAGTATCACATAGGAACCAATATTGGTTTGCATCTTTGTCTCCCTTTTCCAAGAACTTAGGAAATCTCAATGTGGATCCCCCTTGGACCATTTCCATACTACTATTACCAGAATTACCAATAAGAATGAAACCTCTCATATCGGGTTGGATTATAAGGTTTTGATTTTGACTATAGGATGTGTTACCACTCCCACTATTTAGAAAAAAATAACTTCTACCACTACCACCACTATGACCAACATTACCATTTTTTCCACCAGATGTTGGCTAACTACTATTTGAAATTAAACAAGAATTAATATAATTATGAAAACGTATCTAAATATTTTTCAAATGCGCTTGAGACATGGTTGGTAACAATTTGGATCCCTAATGATCGGTAATATCATGTAATATCAGCGGATATATTCTCCTTCCAATAATCGAAACACATCCATAATCAAATCATCATGTTGCATATATCCCTCTATCTCTCTTCTCTTACATTCTTTAGAACTTGGATCAAACATGACATCTATTTATGGAAAATTTGACCCATTTATGTAAAGTTCATCACCCATACATAATCCTATCCAAGTTTTTTCCTCATACCATGTCAATATTCCCTCACCACTTTGTCCTCTAGTTGGACTCACTTCTAATATCAATCATTGATCTCTTTGACTAGAGGTTTCTTAGATCTTAACCTTGTGAATTTCATCCTTAGGGATGTTAATAAATCTAGAATTAAAAAACAATGGAAAGTGAACAATATTTCAATTATTAACATACCAATCTTCCAGGAAATCCAAGGAGAAAATATACCAAAGTGACTTAATAAGTTTTGGCCCTCTAGGGCAATATTATCATGCATAAACCAAATCTGAGAACTTTGTTTTACAATAATAAAACAACCCTAACTTATTCAATTATGATGTCAAATCACTTTACAAAATTGTATTTTAGTTATTTCAAATCAATATGACACAGATAGTTGTAAATTACAATTTGTGAAGAACGTAGATGTTTGGAAATCAAGTCTACAATTTACACAAGTTGTCGACATTTGAAAACTACATTAATATACACAAGATGAAGTTGTTGTACATACCATATCCTTATCAAAATGCTAGTAAAATTCACTAGCTCTCCAAAACCCTATCTAGGGAAAACAGTGAAAAACCCTATCTCAACCAAGGAACCCCAACATGCATGATTTACTCAAACAAGTCCTCTAAAGAAAGACAACCACTTTGCTTCTTATTCTTCACTAAATAAACCCTTTCATCACAAAACCATAATCTCAATCATCCAAAGGATGAGACCCTAAACCTAGATTTCACGATGCTCCAAGAAGATCGTGAAACCTTGGCGTGCGCGTGCATGAGAGAGGGAGAGAGAGAGAGAAGATAACTTGTGCGCACTTCTCCTTTAGATCACATATCTACACAAGAGTGAAATAATAATGATGTAAATATGATGTGAGAAGGACTATCTCCTTCCTCTATACATGGGGGAGGTAAAGTAGCCAACAATACAATGTAGGCCCAAACCCTTACAAACAACCTACAATAAACTCATGTAGGACTACACAAGTGATTGGTCAACTCCAAGGGTACACATATCATGATCCAAGGTGATTCCATACACAATACGGGCTCCAAGATGATGTATCTACATAAGGTGTGTCCACACCCCTTTATCACAAACCCACACTGAATCCATCGCTCCTCCTAAGCCAATGTGCAAATTCATCACAAACCATCTCCCATGTGCCAATCCATCTTGAAACATCTAAGGGCTAAACATATATCATGTACCCCAAATCTCATGAAACACCCCTAAACATGGTGCAAACACTTTCAGAGTAACCTAAAGGCTAGCATTATCTTAATGAGAATAAAGAGGAATGTATTAATACTCTTATGGAAGGATGTGTTTTTAGTAAACATTTTTTGATATAAATCAAAATTAATTAATATATATAGGTATACATCTATATTTTATATTTCATCCTTAAAAACAATTATCTTAACGAGAATAAGAAGAAATTGATTGATACTCTTGTGAACCGATGTGTTTTTAGTAAAACAAATTAGAAATAACTCAAAATTTGTTAGTGTTTATATAGGGAACTAGTTTAGCAAACAAAGTGACAAAGTGTGTTTTCAAATAGCTAAAATTTTCTCATATAAAATCAAAATGACGGGAATTTATTTTAATGCTGCTAATTTTTGCAATAGGTTCATTAATATAGTTGGCATGTGGTAATTTTTTTTGTTATTTGGAAAAATCATAACAATTCATAGCAAGAGCTTTTCAAAACTAAATGGAAAAGATTACCTATGGAAGAATACAATGGAGCATCCTTTGCTTCTCGGGGGATTATGAGAACTAATTATAAGATAAAAACATGTTAATTATGATTCCAAAGTTCTAGTAAATTTTAAACTATGAAATAGAAAAGCATTTATACTCATTTTGGATTGTCAATAAAATGGGACATTTATCCTTATATTGATAATGGAAAATTACCAAATTATGCATGGGAAGCACTCCGAAAATTATATGGAACATACATAAGGAACTAAACAATTGAAGGGCCAACTAGCATTATTACAGGATTCTAATTCTACTCAATGGAATTATAAAATTGAGGATAGGAAATAATTCCATTAATAGAAAATTGAAGGATCTAGATTTAATGAGACCAAATTGTTGAACATTTTTTTGATTGATGTAGATTTCATGAGACCAAATTGTTGAACATTTTTTTAATTACACTGATCTATTAGCTCATCTGCAATTTGACATTGACATATTTGAAAAAAAGAAAAAAAGGTTTATGTACAAATAATAAAAAATTAAGAAGAGAGATTCACAACTTTTAGAAGTACACCAATAACATTGGATAGATATTGTTGCAAAGCATGGGTTAAATAGGAGAAGTATCATGGACGAATGAGTGATGCATAACAACTTTATTCGAGGTATAATTTAGATCAAAACATATGGGTCTTGGATTCCATGAAATAGTTGAAGGGAAAATTGAATGCTCAAAAGAAGATGAAGAAAAAAAACTTGCAAAGGTTGAGCCCTATTGATACCCACCATCATGGGAGACAATCAATTTCTCATAAACAATATAAGAATTCACATAATAATTTTGGAATGAACAACCATGGTTAACGTAAATACTGTGCCTTATATCCATGTAAATTTTGTGGTTCAAAACTAATCATTTTTTCTTAAATGTGGGAAGAAGTAAAATGACAATATAAGAGTTCACGTGAGATATCCCACTCAAAGGATGGGTTAAAAAGGATGGGTTAAATAGGAAGGGTATTAGGGAAGAATGAGAATTCATAAAAAATTCTATTTGAGGTAAAAATAAGTTCAAAACATATGGGTCTTTGCTTCCTTGAAACAATTGAAGAGAAAATTGAATGCTGAAAAGAAGATGAAGAAAATAAACTTGCAATGGTTGAGCCTTATTGACACCCCACCATCATGAAAGACAATCAAGTTCTCATGTGATAATTTTGGAATGAACAACCAAGTAAATATTGGACCTTATATCCCTGTAAATTTTGTGGTTCAAAACTAATCATTTTTTTAAATATTGGAAGAATTAAAATGACATGATGAATGGACCATGGAGATAAACCATGCATAATGCATTAAAACCTATTAATATTAAATGTGGATGGATGGGTGGATTAAATTGTCAAACAATTACTAAATTGTTGAGGGATCATAAATTCTTCTAAAGTATGTTAAATGTAACAAGTCAATCCAATCAGCGAGTTGGAATGTCCCAAACAAGTCAACATTTGATGAATCCAAAAGGGCGGTTTAAAGAATATTGTGTCGAAGATCAATTGTTTGGTCTTATTGGATCATGCCAACAACAACATTGTAAACATATACTTTATTAGTGTTAAAATTTTGGGTTACTTTAAAAGTGTTTACACCACCTTCATAAGATTTGGGGTACATAGTGTATGTTCAGCCCCTAGATGGTCTGAGATGGATTGTAGCATGAGAGATGACCCATGATGGATATGCATACTTGCGATAGCTTGCTCAAAGTATGCTAAACCTCAAATGATCATTAGATCAATGTTCTTCGCCAAGGCATTGGATATGTCTTGCTTGGATGGTGAATTCCCTACATGATGGTCATGGAGGATTCACTTTGTAGGATAATGCCCTACAAGATATGAGATATGAGGATCATTGTGCATTGTGGAGGAGGGATATAAGCCCTAAATGGAATGTGATGACTTCTTGTTGTAAGATTTGTTAGTCCTAAAGTCTGCACTTAACTGCAGTAGCACAGAGTTTAGGCACCTCTTGACCTCTTGAGAGGGATTGATTAGTTGTATGTGGATCGGATTGGATAGGGTTTAGGCTTTCAATAAAAGAGAACCTCGACTGATACTCTATATTTAATGAAGAGAAGGCCGAATGAAATCAATAATCAGATGCGGAGAAAAGTAGACACAAATTAAATGTATCATCATCACAACCTGATCAAATGATAATCTAATTAAATGAATGTTCATTAATTAGAAAAACTTTCAAATCAAGAACATGAGTTAAGAATGTGATTTATGAAACACAGGCAGGAAACTAGTAAATCCTTTATTAGTTCATGAATCTATATATCACGAACCATCAATGAATCCTTCATCAACAATCATCACATTCAAAACGACAGAAAGTAAATGAACACATAAGAGAGAAACGATCTGATCATTTCATTCACTGGAATCTTCAATCATGGAACCTAAACATATAGCAGAGTTCTATATATAAAGACAAAAATGCCTCTCTCCAGCCTCTCGGACTCTGCATTAAAAGATCCCAATCATATATTTTATAGCATATTACAATGAACAAACTGTTGCAAGCTTTTGGGGATCGAGTCTATCTTTCAATCTAAAAATAAATGACAGTTATCTCAAAAAATATGGAAATGCTGCTCTATGTCTGTTAACTGTTTGCTTGAAATTCTGTATTCAATCTTCCTGCAATCTTATGATAGCAAGGTGCTCTGCCACCTGTTGATTTAATATCTGAAAACCTGGGGATGACCCTTTGACCAATGCTGATAATATGGCTGAAAATATGGAACTGCTTTTGGCTATTCAACCAAATAAATGGAGAAGATACCCCTTCATTTGCTCATCAAATAAAAAGAACCCAAATTAGATTGATTGCCAATTTAAATACACTGTAAAAATCTCATGCAATCAACCAATCTATTTTAATGCTACTCTCGCCATTTCAAATTAGAGGTCTTGACAACATGACTTAGCTTGAGCACTTGTATGATGAGGACCGAACCTCAACAATATCAGCTGGAAATTGCTATTCGAAGAGCTTCAAAGCATCATTTAAAAAAACAAAAGTAGACCATTGCACCTTTTTTAAGGGTATTGAAAAGCATATCCTCTTTGGCCCTGTCCCTCGAGATTTTGCACATCGGTGTATGCACCAGACCTGTAAATTTAATCTGAGATTGAGCATCCACTTCCAACTTATTTTCACGAGGGGAGCTTGAATTTATTGCAGAAAAATTCAGTTGGTATATTCATTTAAAACCTCTGGGCGCACGCTTTCAGTGCATTGTGAGTTGCTTGCATTTCAATTTCTGTCATCACCTCATCATACCATAAGATTTAGAAATGAAGAATACATTGACAATGTGTGGAGCCTCTACATAAGTATGTTTCAGCCCATCATACATAAAATACTCGTGAGTATTATCTACAAGCTAACACCCTGCATTTACTTTCTTTGACATCTGGAAGCTCCAAGGTTTTGACCCATGTTGCTTGCAGTCGGCGCTTTAGTTTTCTGGGTATAGGACTCTATCCCGCAAGCATAATCAGAAGTACATTTTCTTGCTCTCTCCCTTAGCGCCTTAGTGTGGGAGCTGCTCCTCGTGACTTGGCATTAGATGCTCGACTTTGACAATAGGGAGATGGGGCTCGATAAGTGATAAGCCCAACCTTTTAATGAAAACATTAAGATTAACTTTGAAGTTTGAACACTATCCTTGGCACTCGGGCTTGACACTTACATGGCTTGACATATATAAAACATTATTCAGAAAACTATATAAAATAGTTTTTTAAATAATAAAATTTTATATTTATTTTATTATTAATAATTTATTTTTTAATATTTTGGAGGACAAAAGAGGCAAAGGCAGAGCTTGCACAATTTTTAAGGCTTTGACAAACTTGATAAAAATACAAGGCATTTTCAGATGCAAACAAAGAGAAGAAAACCAGAGACACATTACAAATTGATCAAGATAGACATTGACCAGGTGGACACAAAGAACTTAGGGCTTTGGTGAAAATGTTGCTGGATTTTGAACTTCCCACAGCACATCTTTTAGATTTTCCAATCATTGTGCTCCCAAATCTTGAAATTTTGCCAAAGTAGACTTTGGTACCAACATCTAGCTCCAATTGGGGATGGAGTCCTCCCTGCGAGGCTCCAAGAACCTGCAGACCATGTGCCTTCATCCTGAAACCACTTGCAACTTGATTCTGAAACTTGTGACTTGTTCTGTTCATCAAGCTCTGAAACCATTAATTCCTGAATGATCCTATTCTGCAAACCAAGGTTGCCCTGCAACTGAGAATAAGAAGCACCATTGCTCTGTCTCCACTAGGCTGGAGTCTTTATTTCTACTAATCACACCAAGTTTAAACTGAAAAGAAAACCGTTCAAAACAAACTTCACGCTAAAAGATGGAATCTACGAGACTATCTATATACACTGCTCCTTAGTAAATTTCCAATATGGTCAAATGAGCAATTGTTTGACTACATTTGCTTTTTGCATGCAGCTGAAGGTGCAAAAAGGATATAACATTTGTAGCAGAAATTTCAAAAGTAATTCATACTTACTGCTACAATTAGTTTGCATGCTCAATGTTGTAACATTAGGGACCCCTTGAAGAACTGAGTCCATCCAAATAGCCACTGGATCATGACAAAACTTTAGCTCAATGAAAATATTCTCTTCCTGCTCCGGCTAATCAAATTGTCTTTGAGATTCTTTGCAGGAACAACTTCATTGATGATGCTAATATCTACCTTCTGAAACTCTGAGAATGAAACAAGAAAAGGCTGAGCACTAATTCCATTGCCTCTAAGGTCTTGAATTGAAATCTGTTCATGATTAAAATTCTCAATGCTTTCTCCAAATTCCGGTTCATAACAGTCGTATATAGGATCTGAGTTTTCATGGACCGTAGGTTTGCTACCCTTATGAAATTGTTGATCAAAACTTCCAGGAAAAAGGTGAGCTTCTTTTTCTTTTTCTTGACATTCATTAAGATTGCTATCAATTATGGTTTGAGAATTGTTACCAACTATTTTGTACAATAGTTGAACTTCCATTGAGCCGCCAGTGTTTGAACATGATCCATGTTCATTTCCAGAGTATTAGAGGTTCAGTTTTCAGACTTAGCCAATTTTGGCTAGCCATTTTTATTTTTATGTTGAAATGACCATGCCCCATGGGGTTTTTGCAATAAAGTGTGCTAGTAGGGGTTTGAGTGGCTCGGTTCCCCAAGACTTGACTATCAACTAAGGTATTCCAGGGATTTTTTTCACTTGTCGATTATGCTTTTCCTTTAGCTGAGTAATAATCGATGAGTTTTTCTCCTGCTTCCTCCAAAGCTGGAATGCTCGATTTTGAAAGTTGAGCCTTGGGGGGTTATTAGAGTCCAACAATTGTATATGAACCCACTAGACACTATGAGTCTATTCTATGGTCATTTCCTAGGTCCCTAGGTGGTTTAAAACGTTGTCTGAAATTTTTTTTACCGGACGTGTTGGATTTTCATTTTTTCATTATTTTAATTGAAAATTTTCAATTTGTAATATTTAAGTGGTTTGGGGGTGGATTTAAAAGATTGGAGGCTCAATTCATAAGCCAAAAATCCCAGTTAAACCCCAAACCCACTTATCCTAAGTTTCAGACAGTCATTTGGCCTCATAATTAATATTTTCTCAAAAAATCAATAAACGAGAAATATTAATTAAAATAATCAGAAATTATTATTTTGGAGAATATCCAAATCTCTCCAAAATAATCCAAATTGAATAAATAAACAGGTTAAATGACATGGCAATCAGCATTTATGAAGATTCCAATCATCTCAGATTAGTTTCAACTAACTATCTAATCACTACAAGTCAAAATCAATCAAGGAATTCGCCAACTCCTTCATTGATCACGAATTGGTTGATGCGGCAAGAATTTAATGGATTGTTGGTTGTGTATTAATGGAATGGTGGGCACCTTTCTTAGATGGAGGCCACTCACAAAGCTTTAACTCCCACAACTTGAGTTCATCTCAAACATCCAACTCCAAGCTTGTCTCTTGATTGGATTTCACCCCTCTTGCATGCTCACGACTTTCCTATGTGGAGGATGCATATTGGTTGGGTGATGGTAACTAGAAGGAGTGGGGGCGCCTTGCCTAGGTGGAGGCCACCTCCCCACTCACAACAACCAAAGCTCAATGTTAACTCATGTATCAACACTCCAAGCTCTCTATTGATTGGAATTCGACCTCAATCTTTGCCAAGTTCGAATTAGGGTTTAGGGAGTCAGTTTTTGTATAAAGGAGAGGCCTTTTGGCTCTCTTAAGATGGATTTTTTTGTACAAGATTACTCTGCCAAATTTGTAATAGTTCTTAGCTTTTGCTATCTGGAATAAAAGCGACTTTGGAGGTCTACATGGTGTGCTCAATTTGTTCATGAGGAATGCTTCAATTGTATTAAGGTGATATTGTTCTTTTATGCTTCTTACATTATAATGCTTTGATCATGCTTCTAGCTTAGAAGTCTTTCTTAAGTCCATAGTGTGAGCATTTGTGGTTACAATTTGTTCATTGATGTTTGGTTTCATGTGATTTAGAAGTAGCAAATTGTAGTCGGTAATACTGATATTCTTCTTGTCCCATTTAATTAATCATACTAGGCTTGATCAAGTTTTATTTGTGAGTTGTGTATTGTGAAGATCTCCCAAGTGTGAAGTAGGAGCTTGAGCTCAGCTCCTCTTCACCACTATATTTCTGACAAATTTGTGTATTTCAGGGCTCTCCAAAGATCAAATATGT
Source organism: Larix kaempferi (assembly GCA_027924585.1). Classification (NCBI taxonomy): domain Eukaryota; kingdom Viridiplantae; phylum Streptophyta; class Pinopsida; order Pinales; family Pinaceae; genus Larix; species Larix kaempferi. The sequence continues at coordinate 2,362,675 of BSBM01000488.1, forward strand.
GCTTCAAAGTTGAGCTCGAGAAGTTTGCTAAAGATCCATCCTTTAAAATCAATTTAAATCCTTGGTTACTGGTTACTATAACAAGAAGCCCTAAACTTTTTAAGATCTATTCCTTGGCTCCTTGTCCTCTTTGCCTTGTTTGGCTTGATTCCTCCTTGATTTTCTTTTTTCTCCTTGAACTCCTTCTCCCCCATCCTTTTTCCTCTTTTCTTCCATTCATTTTCTCCTTCTTTCTTCCTTTCGTTTTCCTCCTTGAACTCCTCTCCATTCGTCTTCCTCCTTTGCTCTTCTTCCTTTTGTTTTCCTCCTTTGCCCTCTTTTCATTTCACTTACCTCATCTCCTCTTCTCTCCTTTCATTTTCTTCCTTCTCCATTCGTTTGATTCCCTTTCCATTCGTTTTCCTCTTTTCTACCTCTTCCATTTGTTCTCCTTTCTTTGCTCTCTCTTCTTTCGTTTGCCTTCTTTGTTTTGGTCTTCTCCCTTCCCTTTCTTCACCTTGTTTAAGTTTCATTTAGTTCTTAAGTAGTTTGAAGCTAGAATTTGTTCGTTTTCATTTCTAGAGCTTAGATCTTAGCTTAGTTTCATTTAAAAGTTAACAAAGGTTAGATTTCATTTCTTAGATCTTAGATTTAGTTTTGAAGCTTTGATTTGATTAACGAATAAGAGGTGCTTGAAGTGTGTTTTGTTTTAGGTGCTTGAAAAAGAGATCAACCAAAGACAAGTCAAAAGACTTGAAGAGATAAATAAGAAGAAGCTAAAACCAAGAAGATCCATTGAAACCCAAGAACCAATCTCCTTTTTGTAAAAGCTTTCAAAAGCTTCCGATCACTTCACTTCTTCTCATTTCAAGGGTTAAAAGCCCCAAAGTATTGTAACTCTTAAAAAGATACTGGGATTATGGCTCCCACATTTTATTTTACTTCCCCTATTTGGGGGAAGTGTGTTGTTTTGGCATATATTCCTTTTTTGCATCTTTAGCTTAGTTTTGATTTCAGTACTTAGCTTAGTTTTACTGTCTTAGAGTAGTTCCATTCCACTAATTGCTAGTTGTTTGTCATTGCTTAAGTAGTTCATTTTTGTTTGATATAAATTGATAAACTGAAAAAATTAGAAATCTCTTGAATCTCACTCAACAGTGGATCAAGAGTGCTCTCTGTTGGAGAGTTGCTTTTGATTTGTTTTGACTTACCCCCATGCTCTCCTGAGTACGGTCTTTGACCTGAAAGAGATTCTTGGGTAGTTTAGATTTTATTTTCAAGTACTTTAATTCGGTGCATCATAAATCTCTTGAATCTCGCCATAAGGCAGATCAAGAGTGATCTCTATCGGAGAGTTTTCTATTGTGGTTCTCTTGTTTCAAACATCCCCCTTAAAATTGGAATTTACCATTTCTATACCGCGTATGCTCTACCCTACCCTGGGTGGTTGGGATACATAGAAATGGTATAGGCTATTTAATTGTTCACATTTAATCCAATTTTAACCATAATAAAATTTTCACCCCATAACCAACGAAAATCCAATGTTGATCGTCAAAAACTCTAATGTGGGAAAATTCTGACTGGGGGTGCTAGGTAGTTATACCTTGATTTCCAGTGGCTGGTAAGTTATTGAACACCTCGCTGGAAACTTGGATAGTCCAACATGTCCTTGTACGGAGCCACTTAGAGCATTTTCCGGACACATCTCCAGTACCTTCGCGTATATTGGAGATTCCCCTTAGCCATAATAATCAAGATCACCCCAAAATTTATAATAAAATTTACAAAGAGCACTTGCAAAACAGTTTCAAACACACCACAAACACTTGTATCAAGCAACCCTGAACTCTTGTATATCAGCATCCCATTACATTTTTGACTCCATAAGGCACTGGTTCATCAGTTGTTTCATTGATTATTATATCTGAAGTGCATGTATTATTTGCTTTAATTATATCATTGTGGATACTTCATATCTGAGTTGTTAAAATTATCAATCTGTGGTGTATTCCTTAAAGTATTATTGCAAGTATTCCTTTGTGTTGTTTAACTCTCAATTATTGTAAATCTGTGATCACAAAAAACTCCTAAATAACACCCATCCACATCACATCACCTTTAAAAACACTTAAAACAAAAGAGCCTTAGAAACTCTTTGTAGGGTCTACCCCCCTTGGCTTCGTTAGGAGTTTGCCTAAACAGAGGAGCTGGGATCAGGTGACAGCACCTGGCTCTTTGTTTGCCCCCAAGGCCACACCTTTCCCACTTTTAGTGAGGAAACAACTTTCGAAAGATTTTTGCTACTAGTGTGCATTAAAGCGGGCAACAAGAATCATACTCAAAATCCTCTTGAATGATGGTTTGTGTATGAGATTATGTAGCAATAATTTTTTTAAAAGAAAATAGATCTACTGAATCAAGAATTAGAGTTAGCATATCTCCACATACATCATAAATAGGTTGATCTGAAAAACTGTTAAAATGACCTAGTGTTAACTCCAACAGTGTCATTATCAAAAACATCCTGGAAATCCTTTTCTGACAGCATATCATCATGAAGACAACTAGAAACTTCTTGAAAGTCATGAGAATCAAATCCTTCTACAACGACCTCTTCATTACAAGCATGATCTTCATCACAAGAATGATCTTCAAAATGATTGAAACAACAGTTTCTTCAATAAAAGGTTGAACTTCACAAAGATTCTCAATAACGAATTCCTTATGATGATGACCACTCGGATTATAAGAAACATTTTGAAAGCTTTCAAATACCTCTTGAGCTTCGTTCTCTTGAAATATCTCTTCATGAATTTCATCACTAAAGCTATCCTGATCATTATTGCCAAGAAATTTTTTAAACTTGATTTGCTTGCAACCGTACTCCAAAAGGAGCTCAGGAGGATAAATTCTTTTGCAATAATAATGAAAGACAGCATGAAAATCTTTTAATGAAGAAATGCTAGACATGGGAACAGATTGGTACCACTGTTTGGCATCTCCTTCCAAAGAGTACATAAACATTTTCAACAATACATCCTCGTGATGGATATTTAGTTGATCCATGCATTCATGAAATTTGATGAGATGTTGTGCAGGAGTATCATCATCAACTTCTCTGAACCTACGAAGATAATCTCCCCATTCATCCATAGTAGGAACATCATTTGGAAATCCAGGAATAGCAGAGAAATCAAAAGGTGCAAAACTCTAAGCCAAAATGGTAACCATTCTAGCATTTGACATCTTGAAACTGTGGAGTCGCCATTGGATTCTTCAATCATGGATTCGCCAGGTGAATGATTGCAATAGCTTATGTCACCAATCCTTGTTCACCATCAAGAACTGGTTGTATTCAATGTCATACAACCCAAGGGAAATCTTCAACTTCGTCCCCGGCAATGGCACTAGAATATGTTAGTCCTAAAGTCTGCACTTGACTGTAGTAGCACATAGTTTAGAATATGTTAGTCCTAAAGTCTGCACTCGACTGTAGTAGCACAGAGTTTATGCACGTCTTGAAAGGGGATTGATTATTTGTATGTGGATCTGATTGGCTAGGGTTTAGGTTTTCAATAAAAGAGAACTCCGACTGATACTCTATTTTTCTGAAGAGAAGGTCAAATGAAATCAATAATCAGATGCGGAGAAAAGTAGACACAAATTAGATGCATCATCATCACAACCTGATCAAATGATAATCTACTTAGATGAATGTTCATTAATCAGAAAAACTTTCCAATCAGGAACATGAGTTAAGAATGTGATTTATGAAACACAGGAAGGAAACTAGTAAATCCTTTACTAGTTCATGAATCTATATATCACGGATCATCAATGAATCCTTCATCAACAATCATCACATTCAAAAAGACAGAAAGTAAACGAACACATAAGAGAGAAACGATCTGATCATTTCATTCACTAGAATCTTCAATCATGGAACCTAAACATATAGTAGAGTTCTATATACAAACACTGAAATGCCTCTCTCCAGCCTCTTGGACTCTACCCTAAAAGATCCCAATCATACATATAGCAAAGTTCTATATACAAACACTGAAATGCCTCTCTCCAGCCTCTTGGACTCTACCCTAAAAGATACCAATCATATATTTTATATCATATTACAATGAACAAACTGTTGCAAGATTTTAGAGATCGAGTCTATCTTTCAATCTAAAAATAAATGACATTTATCTCAAAAAATCTGGAAATTTTGCTCTATGTTTGTTAACTGTTTGCTTGAAATTCTGTATTCAATCTTCCTGCAATATTATGATAGCAAGGTGCTCTGCTACCTATTGATTTAATATCTGAAAACCTGGGGATGACCCTTTGACCAATGCTGATAATATGGCTGAAAATCTGGAATTGCTTTTGTCTATTCACCCAAATAAATGGATAAGATACCCCTTCATTTTCTCATCAAATAAAAAGAACCCAAATTATATTGATTACCAATTTAAATACATTGTAAAAACCTCATGCAATCAACCAATTTGTTTTAATGCTCCTCTCGCCCAGGGTTGTAATTTGACGGGAAAAATGCCCGTCACAGGCCATTTTGCCCGTTAAACACTGGTAAAATATTTTATAAACCATCTCATCAGATGGGCAAACAGATAGCCTACACGTATTTTTGACGTTGGATCATTTTTTAAAACCGTCATAATTTTTTGTTTATATTTAGTTGTAATACAGGAATTGGCCTTACAAGATACAAGATACTCTGTTACCACAGAAACATCTCTTTCTGTTTCGAAAAATATGACATTACAGGAAACAGCTTTTTATACAACCGTTTTCGTTTCTTGGTTTCGGAAACTGTTTCTCGTTAAATGTTGCATGCAGGTCATTTCTCCCTTCTCCCTCCGTTTCATTAATGGTTAAGTTCGTTTCTCCTTCCCGTTTTTAGTTGGAAATTAATGGTTAAGTTCGTTTCTCCTTCCCTCTTTTAGTTGGAAACTATTTTTTCTTCCCGGCTTTGAATTGAATAGTCATTACTCTTTTACTTTTTATGGGCTTTGAATTGAAAAGACATTTCGACTCTCTTAATCTTTATGGGCTAGGTATTCCGTACGCCTCTTTGGATATTTAATCAATTAAACTCAAGTATTTTCTGAATGGTAGTTTAGTTTTATTTATTTGTCATTTTTTTAAAATTAAGTTAACTTCAATTGAATTGAAGTACTTTTGAATGGTAATTTCATTTTATTTATGAATTTACTTGTTCAATGGATTTTTTTTAAATCAAGCAAATATTCAATATTTGTTCATCTTTCTATTTGAATGTTTACTTGGAACTTTTAAATCACTAAATTAGAATATTGTTTTGGATATGACTTATGTATAAATATATGAATAAATATAAACCACTATGATTTATAGTAATTAGATTAAGTGACTTCTCAAATGTTATATTAATTTTTATGATTTAAAAGTTATATATATATATATTGAAATATTTCAATATCTATATGTGGAGTTTGTTTCATTAATTAATTTATTTCTCTCAATTCTAATATTAACATGTGTCTTATATTTTGAAGGTATAATAACGTATAAAAATTTAAGATAAAAAAAAATTACACTTTAAAAAATTGAATCTACCTAACCTAAACCTTTATTTAAAAAATAGTTTTACTATAAGATGAAGAATTTTTATATATTTAAATTACCATGTTAAATTATATAAATTTACAACATTCCATTTTTTTAAAATAAATTATATATATTAGAAATCTAAATAAAAATTTATTTTAAACTAAAAAAACTATATATCAAAATTTATAAACAATTCTACTTCCTTAAATGATTTCTTACAACTCAGTTTCCATATACACAAATTCATACTTAATAATAATTGATAAATTCAAAATAGTACATATCTACGAAAAAACAACTTCTTAAATTTCTTTTGGCAAATGCCAAGGAAGGAGAGCATTCCTTCCGGATGACTTGGTAATATTTAGCAAACATAAAAAATATTAAAATACTCTCGCTGCTCCTCTAGATATAATTGAAATGTGTTTTTTTATAAACAACCTTCACCTATGGCACATTGTAAGATTTGGTGTTTGGTATGTTGAACATTGTAAAAATTGGTTGTTTGGTATTATACGCTCTGAAATTTGGTATATTCTATGTAAAATTGGGTGTTTGATATGTTGCATAGTGTAAAATTTGGTGTTTAGTATATGCACCCTTTAAAATGTGATATATTGCATAATGTTTGTGGATGCCACTTTTAATACTTTGTATTATAGTTTGTGTCACTCTTAGATTTCCATTTTTCAAATTATATGATAAAAAATACAATAAATGTTTTTATGACTATTTTTTTATTAGTAGTTAAATTCTTTAATATTTTTTAATTAATGAAAAAATTTCCAACTTCATGGTTGAAGGGTAACTTTTTTAACTAAACGTTGTTATGTGACGGGGAAGATAAAAGTTCAAAACGTCAAAAAAAATAATTTCAAATTAGAGGTCTTGACAACTAGACTTAGCTCGAGCCCTTGTATGATGAGGACCGAACTTCAACAATTCATTTTTTAACTGCATCCAAAATGCCGTCTGTTGTTATGGATAATCTGTCCATATCAACTGCCAATTGTTGTTCGAAGAGCTTCAAAGCATTAGTTAAAACAACAGAAGTAGACCATTGCACCTTTTTTAAGGGTATTGAAAAGCATATCCACTTCGGCCCTGTCCTTCGAGATTTTTCACATCGGTGTATGCACCAAACCTATGTTACAGAAACGAAAAACGGGCAACGGAACCAGAAACGGGAACGGTACAAGAAACGTAGTTGGGAGGTTTCGCATATAAAGAAACGAGGAAAGAGAAAAACAAAAAAAAGAGTAAAGAAACGGCGTTTTTGTCTCGTTGCCGTTTCTTGGCCGTTTTTTCAAAGAAACGGTTGCCGCCGTCTCGTTTCTGGCAACAGAGCCTGACCAAACCTGTAAATTTAATCTGTGGTTGAGCATCCACTTCCAACCTTCTTTCACGAGGGGAGCTTGAATTTATTATAGAAAAATTGAGTTGGCATATTCATTTAAAACCTCTGGGCGCACGCTTTCAGTGCATTGTGAGTTGCTTGCACTTCAATTGCTGTCATCACCTCATCATACCATAAGCTTTAGAAACGAAGAATACATTGACAATGTGTGGAGCCTCTACGCAAGTATGTTTCAACCCATCATACATAAAATACTCGTGCGTATTATCTACTACAAGCCAACGCCCTGCATTACTTTCTTTGACATCTGGAAGCTCCAAGGTTTTGACATGTGAATGAATGAATGAAAGATTTTAATAACATTCATGAGGCTGATCAGCTTAAGGGACCAAAAGAACCACAACCCTAATTTCTCTCCATATTCTTTTCCAAGTTGGATCTTCTACTGTAAATCTTGACTAGAAAACTTGCAATCTGGTTGATCTTATCTTCTTCAAAAAGATGGTGCATGCTGTTAGCCTTTAAGCTGTCTTCGTATTGAATGTGGATATCCTCGTAGGCTACACATTCCATAACAAAGTGCCACTCTGTCTCCACCACACCCTTGTTGCAGAAAATGCAAGTTCTCTCTTCCCACTCTTCCTTAGGCACCGTCCACCTACCCGTCTCACATCTAAGGCAATGTGAACCCGTCCTCAGGTGAACAACTAACATCTTTGCTTTTCCTTTGATAGCTACCCCTAAATATTCTTTCTCACCATGATCGCAGTTTGGGTTAAACTCTTTGATGTAGTAGTCTTTTTTATGCCCATTGTGATTGGTCCACATGGCAATCCTGAATTTTTCAGTCACGAAATTTTTTATTTTTTTCTTGGTGTTAGGACATTCATGTAGCTTGATATTCCACTTAGCTATTTTTTGTTTTGCTTCATCCAAGTTTTCTTTCTACGATCTAACTCCTCCTCCACAGTTACCTTCGGCCAACGTTGATTGTTCATGTTTTCAACCCTCTTTATGTAGCATATTAGCTTGGTTATCGTTGTTGCCTCCATCGGGAAAGTACCTGCTTCAACTAGAAGTATTTCATACGGTACTGTCACTCTAACTTTGAGATTGCTAGTAATTAGTTGCTTTTGAATTCTTTCCAGCTGTCTTCATCTGCAAGTTGACACGTTGCTTCCCCAGACTTCACAGCCATAAAGAACAACCGGTGTGACCAGCAAACCAAAGAGGGTCTTTTTGGTTTTCCAATCCCAAAGTTTTGCTTTTCTACACCTGTTTTGAAGTGAGAATGAGGCCTTCCATCCCCCCTGCACCCTTTTCTCCCTACAAGTCTCCTAACTGAACTTATAGTGGAAGTCAATCACAAGATATTTGTATTCCTTCACTATCTCCAGCCGGCTGCCTTCAAAGAGGAAGGTGGTTGGTTTGTCTTTTCTACTTAATGAAAAGATCATGATTTTGGTCTTGCAGATGTTCACTTGCATCCTAACCTCTTGACAAAAGTGTTCTAAAGCCTTTAAGTGCTCTCTTAAACCATGTGCTTTTTGCGAAATTAGAATAAAGTCATCCGCATACAAAAGTAGCTTCACTGCATAACCTGCTAGGTGGACACCCTTTACATTTGTTTTGCTCAACCAAGCTTCTAACTTATCAATATATAAACCAAACAACGTGGGGAATAAAGGACAGCCCTGCTTAACACCAATATCACTGCCGAAACATTCGGACATTCCCTCGCTTGTTCTGATTTTAGCTCAAACCTTTTCATAAAGCATGTGGACTGCCGCTCTGTAGCCATCCAGAATACCCAACTCTTCCATTATGTTCCAAAGTTTTGTCTATAGGCACTGTATTGAAGGATTTCTTAAAGTCCACAAAACAACAATATGTTGTTCCACCTTGTTTGTCCCATATTTTCTCTATCAAATGTCTAAGGGTGATACAATGGTCAATAGAAGAGTGCTTAGGCCTAAAACCCGCTTGTCCTTTTGCTCTTTTTCCCTCATCTTCTGCCCATTTGTTGATTCTCCTCTCTATCATGCTCCCCAAAAGCTTGCCCATGAGGGGGTTGACCATAATAGTGCGGCAATTGGAAGGGTTATTGGTATCTCAACTCTTAAAGAGAGGAATAACCACGTTGGCGGTCCATTCTTCCAGAAATCCATCCTGGATGACCTCATTGAAAATTTCCTTTATGTGAGGGGCAAGGAGCTCAACTCCCCACTTTAAAAATTCAGCTCGAAGTCCATCTATGTCCTCCGCCTTGCCACTTTCTAGTTTCTTTATTCCCTGCTTGATATCGTTCACTGCGAATAGCTCCATTGATGTTTCCACTATGGGAGGAGTGTCCTTCTTTTGTAATCGCTCATAAAGGAGTCTCACGTATTCTAACCATTCGACATCAATGATACTGTTTTCGGTATGCTCTTTCCTTTGTTGTAATTCTCTCCAAAAACCTTTGGGGTTATGTTTTCCAAGAGATATTAACTCCTTTCTTCTTGTATTTACATAATCCTCTCTCTTTCAATGAATTAACTTCTCATATTTCCTCTTGTTTTCTTTGTTGAATTTTCCCTCTTTCAAAGACCTCTTGGCTGCCTTGCAATCTTCATCATACCACGGGTTTGCCAGAAAAGTACTTGTAGCTCTCTTCCTAGGACGAGACCGCTTGCATGTCCTTAAGGCCTTGTGGATTATTGGGATCAGCAGAATACTATGCACGACTGTGACCGTTTGCCTTATTGATTGTCATATCTGTCCTTTTATATTCCACTTCCTGAAACTGTTGCATAAGGGTAGCACTAAATTTGTCCCTGTTTTCTTGATTCAGGAGGATTTTGCCCTTGCCAAGAGTTTTATTTTGCATGCCAGAATTTTGATTATTGTGGGGGCTATTGGGGGAAAAGTCCAACTTAACAAATAGGGGGGCATGGTCAGATTTCATTTCAATAAGGCGGTCCCCTATATCAAACTTCAGCACTCTAGGAATAAAACTTTGAGAGCAAATTACATAATCTACCACACTTTGACCTTTGTAGGTTTTGCATGTGATACCCCCTGAAGTTGGCCACCTTCTCATTCCATTGCAAATAACCATGTCAGACAAGCTACACAGTCCCAGTAATTCTGCCCCAAAGTGTGTCACTTCCCCATCACCATCTTGTGAAACTCTTTCCCATAATTGGTCTCCACTTTCCTCCAACCATAAGGGATTTTTTCCCCTCTTTCTTTATTGGTGAGTTGGAGAGATTGGTTGTTGGATGTCCTTGCGTTAAAATCCCCTATTAATATTATTTCTCCTTGGGATCTAAAGAGAGAGATATCTCTTTTCAAAGAGGCATACGAGTCTTCACTATCTAAATTGCCTCTTTTATAAATCTTTGAGTTTTGGGGGGCACAATAACAAGCAGACAACCTAAAAGTAACCTCTTTCTCGTTTATTTGCAACCAAATGTACAGTTTGTTTGGGTCCTCCTTCTCCACTTTTACAATTTTCCCCCATTTTTCACTTATTAGCACTGTGACCCCCCCATGTCCTTTTCCCGTCCCAGTTCCTTTGTTCCAAAATGAAACCTTCTTATAACCCTCAAAATCTGGAACCTTGCATCCATCGTGTTCATGTGTTTTTGTAATAATTATAATATCTTTCCCACATGCTATGGGCCCCAACCCCGGACCTCTTCTCCACAGGTAACCTCTGCAATTCCAAATTACCACCAGTAAATAGTCCCGTGGGGCCCTAATTTCCTATTTCTTATTTGAGAAACGATCACCAATTTGCGCTTTCCCGTTGACCATCCATGCCCATTTTCCCTCACTTCTTGTTGATTTCACCTTTTCCCACTCCTTTCTTTGTTGTTCTTGTTGAGAAAAAGTTAGGTCCTCATCTAAGTAGATGCGTGATCCTCTAAGCAATCCTCTATTTATGAGGATCATGTTCTTATCCTCTATGTTCCTTAAACTGACTCTCACATGTCTATCTTTTCCCCCTTCTATCTTTCTTCCAATCCTACTTGCTTGATGAATTCTTCCCGTCCATTTTAGTTTATCTTTGAGGAAGTCTCTTACTAGAGTGTCCGTCCTCTCGTTTTCCCCAAAGTCCCTCAGCCCTTTAATGATGATATTTGTAGCCTTGATTTGCTTATCATGCTCTTCCTTTAACTGTATTCTGATTTGTTTCTCAATGATTTCTCTTTGTTTATTTGATGACCCACTTACAACCTGTGACCATGATTTCGCCTCTTCTATCCGATCTTTTAGTTGATTTTCTTTAACTTCCAAGTTGGCTAGCGCTACCTAGATCCCTTGTAATTGTACTGTTTCTTTTTCCTCTTTTGTCACTTCTGATTTCCCAAATCCGGACATCCTCATTTGTTTTAGTTCTTGTTTCATGTTAGCCACTTCTTGCTGTCCCATTTCTATTTTACCCTGCATGCTTGAGATTTGTTCCTTAAGAGTTTTATTTTCTCCCTATAATTTGTTCTTGAACTCAATAATTTCATTTAATTTGTTGCCTTCATACCACCTTTTCTCTTCTAAAATTTTGAGCCTCCTTTTCATGTTCATAAGTTCTTTAACGTATAATTCAGATGACCACATTAATGGAGTTGATGTGGGACTGTATAAATCTTTGTTGTCATGGTTATCTGCTTTACTGCCCTCTATGTTTGTCATATAAACCTCTGTTTTGTTCAAACTTGTTTCAAGATCCTTAAAATTTTCTATTTGCTTCACCTTATTGTGAGATGCCTTACTGGATAAGTTGTTCATTTTTGGTAGGATCAGTGCCAGTTTCTTCTTATGTGTTTGCCTTAGCTTGCGGATCTGCCTACACTTTAAAATCCCCTTGTACTGCTTTGCATTTACGAAGATCAGTCTTTCTCCTATGTTGCCTGCATCCTTCTGCAAGAAATCTGCCATAAAAGAGCCCCATGCTCTTGCTAAATCATCCACTGTTACCGTAGGTTGGTGAAGAGAATATCCACTGGAAAACTGAGGGTTATGTTTCCAACCCGGGCTGAAACTCTCTTGATGGATGTGGTTTAACGGTGGTAATGGTAATGGACCACTTAGCTGATATTGTGGACCCCCGATGTATCCTGTCCCCTCCCCTGTAAATGGTAATGGACCACTCAGCTGATAGTTTGCAAACTTGTTTCCTGTGTAAGTGAGCAATGGTGTTTGTGCAACCCTTACTCCGGAGGTCTGGCCCACCAAAGCTAAATTGTCTTTCGTTCCCTCCATGATAGCTCCCCTATTTGTTTTGATGAGTTTTTTTACTGTTTTGTTCTGTTTTGTTTTGATTTTCCCACCTTTGGTTTGTACCATCTCAGGGTAAATAAACAAAGCATAAATGAGAAACAAGGAAAGATAAAAGAGGGAAAAACACTGGTTGCACCTTATCCTATCGGGTAGCGGATTTCTGCAGACTGTTTAGATATTCGTTGCCCTTCCTAAGACCGAGACTAAGACTAGGCCCCTCTCCCCACCAAAAGGTCGTCGGGAGTGCCGCTCCTCGAGGAAAGCCCTTCCTTGGCCCCTGTGACTCCTAGCTCCTGCCTACGACTCTTCCCTGCTGACGCTGCTGTTACCTCCATGCCCCGTGACCGAGACTGGGCCCCTTCCTGCGACTACTACCTGTTCCCTGCCTGCTACCTGTTGAATGCTTGCTGTTGTTACCTCCGTGCCCCGAGACTGCTACCTGTTCCCTGCTACTTTAATATTCTCCTCCCTAACTGGCCACATGATAATACTCTTGGGCAATGATCTTCCACTTCGCTGTATGGTTGAAAACAGATTGTACACTCTAGAAAATACAAATACAGATAAGATAGATGCAGTTGACGAGATATGTGGATAGAGAAGAATGCAATTATTAATCCCCCACTTGCCCATGGTTTATATTCTCCAACCATGAGGATGAGTTACATTCTCTGCACTGAATACAACACAGACGTCCAATTTGAGCAAGATTCCAGTGCAAGTGTTGGGAATTCTAATCATACGAATGCTAGCACCTTGGGATGTTGCTTAGAAGTAGACACATTAGTATTCTTGGTATAGGACACTATCCTACATGCATAAGCATAATACATTTTCTTTATTTATATTGATCGACACTTGCAGGTAAAATTAATACGTAGTGCAAGCCTTTGTTTCATGGGCTCTCCCCGTGGCATTCCATGAGGGCTCTCTCCCTTAGAGTCTTCGTGTTGGAGCTGCTCCTCGTGACTTGGCATTAGATGCTCGAATTTGACACCAGAGAGATGGGGCTTAATAAGTGATAAGCCCAATCTTTTAATGAAAACAATAAGATTAACTTTGAACACTATCCTTGGCACTCGGGCTTGATTAACTTTGAACACTATCCTTGGAACTCGGGCTTGGCACTTACATGCTAGGTGGGGAGACCATGAAAACGAGAGATGGGGCTCAATAAGTGATAAGCCCAATCTTTTAATGAAAACAATAAGATTAACTTTGAACACTATCCTTGGCACTAGGCACTCGGGTTAGCATTTAGAATGAAAACAATAAGATTAACTTTGAACACTATCCCTGGCACTCGGGCTTGGCACTTACATGCTAGGTGGAAAGACCATGAAAACAATAAGATTATCTTTGAACATTATTCTTGGCAATCGGGCTTGACACTTACATGTTAACACTATCCTTGGCACTCGGAATGCCCACGACAGGCTTGTTTCACCTGACCACTATGGGAGGCCTAAATCTCAGTGCCTCCATTACCCTGACCCTAGACCACCTTAAGAGCTGAGAGATACCGTTTCATGCCGACTCCTCCCGAGTTAACCTGAATATGCTTTCTACAGCGACGACACTGCAGCGCAAGGAGACACAGACCTGCATTACCACCTTCCATGCTTAACTAAATAAAACCGATCCAACAGATAGCGTAGGGAAGAATGTGCTTGATGCCCGGACCGCCACCCTGTTCCGTGTTATATGCACTGGATTCCTGTCACCTACACGCATTGAATTCCCGCATGGGAGACAGGTGGAGACTGGCTAGGGATGCCGCCGAAAGAGCCTTGAGGACGCATGAGGGGATTGAGAGGATCCCAAGGAGATCTTGTGGTTGACCAAATTCATGAGCAAGACTAGACCAAAGTTTATGTGAGCAGATGGAAAACAAATATAAAACGAACAAGAGGGGATGCTAAGGAACCCAAACATTTGCAAGGTGTTGTCCATTTCTAACAGCAAAACCACAGTCTAAACCAACACCGCTATTATCCATGGCATCGGATTGCTGATTGTTGATCCTTAAGATGTGAAAAAAGGAGATTGAGATAAGATCCTTGATCGAGTGAATGAAGTGATAATGAAACTTAGAGGTAGGTTTGCGATGATTTCTGTCTAAGGCCCTGGATTCCTTGATAACCAGTAAGGAATCTCCGATGGCCATGAAATCCTTAGCATTATTTTCCTTTGCGACGTCAATACCTTTGATTAAGGTGAACCACTCCGCTTGATTGTTCGTCCTCCTTCCAATTCCCCGGGTGAAATCTATCACTTTGTTTCCATCGGAGTCCAGAAGGATCCCCCCCGCACCTGCCAACCCAGACAACAACATTGTTAATGGATACTTATTAGTGTTAAACTTTTGGGTTACTCCAAAAGTGTTTACACCATGTTGGTCACATGGAGGATTCACCTAGTGGGAGAACACCTTATGGTACATGAGAATTGTTGTGAATTGTGGAAGAGGGCTACAAGCATTAGATGGCATGTTGCAACTTGGTTTCCTGTTCATATGATTGGAGATGACTTAGGGACACCTGGGGATTCAATAATGTTCTTTTAGAGGGTAGATGCCTCAATGGAGCACTTGGATTTAGAGGATGAATGGAGTTTATGGAGGCTTTGGATGGAATGGTTTGCACTTTATTTGTGTAGCTACATTACCTTAGGTAACTTTTGTGCATGGCATCACCATTGGATCTTGACACTTGTACTCTAGGAGAGGAGTGCTTCACTTGTGTGTGACTTACTTATGTTTAGTAGGCTTGCTTGCAATGCTTACGATAACTTGTGTTATATTGTTGTCCTTCCTTACCTCTCATATAAGTATAGGAAGGAGATAGTCTTTCCAAACAACAAATCACATCACCCATTCATTTGTGTCTCTTCTTTTGAGTACTCTCTTAGTGATACACTAGGGTTCATGAGGAAACCCTAGTGGAGCATATGAGGAGGCGGTGGGTGATTTCTCTATCTTGAGATTCTTCAATGTACATTTGATCCATCTCTTTTGGGTACTAGGGTTTCTTGGTCTCTTGGAGCATCTTGAATTATAGGTTTAGGGTTTCATCCCTTGGAGACTAGAGATTAGGGTTTGTAAATCCTTGGATGTACTTAGGGGAGAAGAGGAGAATGACATATTTCCTTGGAGATAGTGTTGGAGGGATTCTTGCACTTGGATGAGTTAGGGTTTGTTGACTAACCCTAGATAGGGCATCTTGGATGGTTGGATCTTATCCAAGCATTGAGAGGAGGTTGGGGTATGAATGCACTTCATTCATTGAACACACACACACACACACACACATGGGATTTCCAACTGTCCATATTTTGTGTATATTGTAGATTTGATTTCATCATTTTTTCTTCTTGGGATGGTTATTTCCATATCTTAATTAGCTTGTTTATTTGACATACTTTAGAGAAAACCGTTAAGAGACTTAACAAGATTGAAGATAATAGTATAACCATATATTTTTCTTGTGTTTGGTGCTAATCTATTGTATAAGAAGAGATTTTAGTTTTGGTTTATGCATATGAAGTTGATCTAGAGGACTGGAAACTCATTGAAATGATTAGTGTATTTTCTCCTTTGTTTTCCACAAATTTTGGGGTTACTAGAAGTGGATTATTGTGATGGTTCTACTATTGTTTTACACATTAATTTACAACAATCTTAAATGATGAAAATTCTAGGGTTAAGATAAAAGGAACCTTATCGAAAGAAGGTGAATTTTAATATTTGCATTAATTTCCCAGTGCAAATGAAATTTCAATAATTAGGTGTAAAGGTCAAGTCCATATTTTTTGCGGAGTTATTTGTGTCATTATAATATACTAAGGATTACTGATAAGTTCTCATTAATGAGTGATAATGGTAACAACAACCCATTATCACATGTTGTTTCCAATATATGGTTTATGATTTTATGTGGTCAAGTTTGTGGTCCCCATATTATAATTAAGGGAGAGTGTTGAGTCAATAACGATAGTTTGTATCTGTGTAAGCATTGTTCAAAATGCGAACAAAGTGGCCATGTGTGATAGGATGTAGAGTATGTATCAAATGACCATGGACATGTTTGGACCATGCATTAGTTAAAGTGGCCCTAGGTTAAGTGAGATTCCAATCCTAACCTAACCCTAACTCTAGATAGCATATACAGAATCATATACAGAGATATATTGCAAATAACACAGTGATACAGTAAACACATATTCTATTAAATAGCGGAAATAGAATAGACTGTAAAATACAATAGCTAGAATGGTGGTAGCTATCTCTGAGAAGAGATGTGGCCGCTATGCTCATTCGTGCCAAGATGAATACAAAGAGAGGCCGAAAGGGCCTATTTATCATAAGCATGAGGGAAAGAATCCCAAACATCCAAAAACCTAACCCTAGAAGATGAACCGTCATAAAGTTTGCGGCCCCAAGGTGGTTAGTTGAACAGTCAACTTCCCGGGGTCATAACTCTTGCATACGATCTCCGTTTGGGGCGCTCGGTAGCCCGTTGGGAAGGTCTATCCGAGATTTAGAACTTTTGACTGGATTCAAATGTATGTCGGAGGCAACCATTTGGTCCCCCAAATCGCCAAAAAATGTCGTTTAGGGCCTCAAAATGGCTCCCGAAGTTCAGGACCCGAAAAACTGCTAAAAATAGTAATTTACCAAAACTGCCAGAAGACTGTTTTGAGCCAGTTGGAAGAGGTGGGCCGCCACCGATATCCACCTGGATCACTCTAGTATATTTAGGGGCATCTATTAATGTTATGACAAAGGAAACCATGAAAAAAATTCAAATATCTAGCATGAGAACCACCCCTACAATGCTTCAATTAGCTTATAGATCTATTGTGAAACCTGAGGATATTTTGGAAGATGTAATAGTCTCTATAAATCCTTGAGAATATCCAGCTAATTTCATGATTTGATAGTCGAAATCTAATTTGGGAGGGTATCCCTTAATTCTAGGTCGACCCTAGTTAGCTACTGCTAATTCATATATTGGATTTCGATCGGGCAATATGACCATCACCCATGGGGATTCTACAAAGAAACTCTCATTATATCCTCCTACCAAACCAAGCTCTTTGCATGAAACACCATGTGGATTGGAAATGAAGATAGTGATGATAAGAATGCTCAATTACTTATGATTGAATCAACCCTCTCCCCCATAGAGAAGATTGAAGATGATATCCTCATTAATCCTCATTCACCCACAATTTCCTTATGAGTATGTTGGAAAATGATTTTTCTATCTCTACAATTCATAAAAATTCCAATCCATGCCTTCTTACTTATACACTACATGTGAAACAAACAGTGATCCAAGAGATATTTTTCTAGGAAAAACACCCAACATCAATCCTCAATTGGAACCATCATAAAAATAGAACTTGATTAAACTATTTCAATCGCACACTAAAGCATTTGCATGGGATTGCATGGATATGAAAGGCATTCATCATATTTAAATTTAAGAGGACTCTCGTCTAGTGAGGCAGCCATAGAGGCAGTTGAACCTTGCTCTCTAAGATATAGTTGAAGAAGAAATGCAAAAGTTACTCAATGTTGACTTTATTTACCATATATCTGATAGTAAATGGGTCTCTCCATTGTCAATATTCCAAAGAAGAATGGAAAATGGAGGGTATGCATCGATGGATTGAACAAGGAAACCCTAAAAATCATTCCCCTCTTCCATTTATATTTGATCAGGTCCTGGACACATTGGCATGGAAGACATTTTTCTCTTTTCTTGATGGATTTAACAGCTACAACCAAATCCAAATTTCCCTAAGTATTGAAAAAATACCACTTTTACCTGCCCATGGGAAACATACGCTTATTGAGGGACTTGGGTGTTGTCCGCCGAGATGCACACCAGCAGCAGAAATCTTCCGAAAGCTGTCTCCCTCACTGGAAGTGGGGAGAGGTGTGGCCTTGGGGGCAAGCAATGAGCCAGGTACTGTCATTTGAATCCCAACTCCTCCGTTTAGGCTAACTCCTAACGAAGCCAAGGGGGGTAGTTCCTACAAAGAGTTAACTATGGCCCAATGTGTTTTTAAATGTTTTTTGGTGTTGTGATGCGGATGGGTGTTGTTTAGGAGTTTTTGAATAGATCACGAAATACTTTAAATGGAACACAAGATAAAATGCAATCCACGTCGCAAAACAATATTACAAGATCTAAGAAACAACCACTTAACAAATTAAAGCAAGACAACCATGATAATGTAAATGCTCCAAATAGATAAATAAAAATAATGACAAGGACGAGTGCCTTATGGAGTCAAAACAGTCTTAAGTGCTTGGGTTGCTTGATACAAGAGTTCAAAGTGGTAATGTTTGTGAGATCATTTTGCAACTTATCTTGGTAAATTAAAGATTTTAATGGTCTTGATTATTAGGATAAGAACAAAGAGATGAGCAAAAGTCCGGAAAGTGATACTTTCAGTGGCTTCCCCTTCTGATGGTATGTCGGTCCACCCAGATTTCAAAGAGTAAGTGTTCAATGGCTTGACCACCCTAATGTCCAGACAACGGAAACCTCTGGCCCCACTAGGTTTAGGAACTTTGCCCACTACCTGAGTATATCTCGAAAAGTCAATGCCAGTTCATTGGTTATGGGGTAAAATTTTATTCTGTTATAGAAGTTAATCAGATCTAACACCTTTCTGAGTACTAGCCCAACCCTTTCAGGTTGGCAGAGCATACGGGTGTCAGATAACAACCAAGATAAATTAATTAATGGAGGCGTGAGTTGAAATTTTTATTATTATTAAAGCACACAGTTCAACTCTCCGATAGAGAGCGCTCTTGACTCAGTTTTAAGACCACAGTTCAAGAGCCTTATTTCATTGAAATGCCTAATGCAAGGGGAATGCAGAGTCTAGTATGCTCTCCGATAGAGAGTGCTCTTGACTTGGGTTATTTCAAGTTCAAGAGGCTTTGTTCATTGTTAAGATAGAAGCAATTTGTAAGCATGAACGCATGTGATAGCTCAATAAGACGGGAAAATAAAAGACAAAGATATCACTTGCAAAAATGAACAACTAGCATTCTACAACAAAAATGAAATCAAACTATTCGGCCAAGACTTAAACTAATCTAAGAAAAATATACAGGTGGGATCAACCTCCGAACAAGGTGATCACTAGAAACGCTAGTCCCGAAAACCTTCCAGCTAGCTGGATGTCCACAAGGATGTTAACGGGGAAAGAGAATTAACCACAAAACTATGTGGCCTTGCCCTTGGGATGAAATCCCAAAGATACTATCTCAAGTCAAGACTTGGAAGAGAACTAATCTAAGTATAGAAAGCAGATTTTAATCTAAGAATTGAAAATAAAACTAATCTAAGCATGCATGAACAAACTTCCCCAAATGGGGAAGGAGAAACTAAGTGTGGGAGGCACTATCCCACCTAGCCTTTTTATTACTTGGGTTACAATTGCCTTAGGAAAAATCCTTGAAAGGTTTTTTTGAAGAAGAGAACAACTTAGTGAAGCAAAATTTATAAGCCCTTAATGGCTTTTACAAAGGAGAGTGGCTTTGGTTCTATTGTTTGGTTTGAATCTTCTCCTTGAATGTACTTTTGCTCTTCTTTGAGTATTGTTCCACAAGTTTATCTTCTCATTCAAAGAGACCTACACAAGCTTAGTAAACACTCAACAAGCACCCATTAAATGTTAATGAAAATCAAATAAACTTGAAACTAAGTGCAAAGAACTAAGGTCTAATCTATATGCAAAACACTTTTTCCAATGCAAGCTTTTGAGATTTTAAAAGATGAGATCTAAGCTGCCCTAATGCTACTTTTCAAAACATGAACTAGAGTTTACTTATCAAAACCTTAGAGATCGAATCTATTGCAAAATGTAAGATCTAAACTATGAAATTAATACAACACTAACAAGCTTACACTTCGTTTTTTATGTCTTTTTTGAAGGTGGACGAAAGGGAGGATAGAAAAAGAAGTTTGACCAAAACGAAAAGGAGAAGAAAAGGGCCAAGAAAAGCAAGAAAAAGGGAGATGGCAGCAGCAAGGAAAACTAGGGCAGCAAAAAGGGAAAAACTAGGGAAACAAACAGTAAACTAGGGCAGCAAACAGTAAACTGTTAGGTGACCCAAAACAGTGAGCAAAATGGTGGCAAAAAACAGTGCTAAAGCATGCCCAAACAGTGGGTGAAGGGGCAGCCAACA
Organism: Larix kaempferi; assembly: GCA_027924585.1. Classification (NCBI taxonomy): domain Eukaryota; kingdom Viridiplantae; phylum Streptophyta; class Pinopsida; order Pinales; family Pinaceae; genus Larix; species Larix kaempferi. The sequence goes on from BSBM01000488.1 coordinate 2,383,101, forward strand.
AGACAAAGGAGAAAAGCTTCCAAAAGGAGGTACAAAACGAGGCAAGGAGAAGCTAAAACGAAAGCTAGAGAGAAGAAAAATAGAGAAAAACGAAAGAATAGAAGAAAGCAAAAAAGGAGAGGGGAAGACAAGGGTAGAAGTGGAGATCTAAGGAAGAAGACAAGGAAAGAAGCAAAAAGTTTAAGAAAGCCACAAACCAAAGACAAACTTAAACAATGATCTCAAACCTGGAGATGAGTAGAACTTGGATTTTCCACAGTTTGAAGAGGGTAGATCTAGTAACCAAAGTAGAGTTTTGTTTGAAAGTTTGATGGTGAAGCAAGATCCTCTTGTTCTTATGCTTATAAAACTGAGAGTCCTTTGGCCACAAGTAGAGTGAAGGAGAACCTGCAAAAATCTTAAACCTTGGAGGATACCTGCAAGTCACATATGCTCAAGCGAAAAGAGAAGATATATAGATGCATGTGCTAGATTGTTAGCCTTCTAGAAATATAAATCAAAGCTTAATATTCCTAAGCATATGAGAAATTACACAATATCACCTCAGAAATGGGATGATGCATGGCCACCAAGAGCCTCCACGAATTGACCTCCAAAGTCACAAATTTTATTAAATATGGATCAAGTACAATTCCTCCAGAGTTTCTTTGCTAAAAATCCATGAGGAATGAGGAGAAAAGACCTCATTATATAACAAAACTACACTAACCCTAACCTAGCTCGAATTGGCATCTATGAAAGCCAATGGCATTTGACAATAAATCGAAATTCCATCTAAATCTCCATGATTCGTAGCTTGGAGTGATAACTCCATCCAACCACTCGAATTGTAATTAAGGAGATGGGGAGGTGGCCTCCACCTTGGCAAGGTGCCCCCCATTTTTCATTGTTGATATCACCCAACAAACAAAGAGCTACCATGTGTAAACTCGAGCTCCAATGAAGATATTCGTGAGGGCTAGGTTTCAATGCAATGAACAATTCGTGGGATATGAAATGAGTGTTAATAGGAGCCAAGCCATGAGGTGGCTATGGCGCCTACCATGGCATTCATTATCTTCCACGAATGCCACATGAAAAACTCGAGTTTGAACCAAGGATGGACGTGAGCATGAAGGAGTATCACGTGAAGATGAGGTGGATGCTTGGAGTTTTAGACTTGATTTGATTGATATCTTGGTGGTTGGGAGTGGGAGGTGGCCTCCACCTAGGCAAGGCGCCCCCACTTCCATTTATGTAACTCGACTCTCAACTCAATTCCATTTAATAACCACTCCACATCACTAAACTTGAGTTTTTGCATGCAGGGGGCGAATTCCTTTGAAGCTAACTATTGATTGCTGACTGGATTGTTAACTGAATCTTCTTGGAGATGACTGGAATGATAATAAATGTCTTGTGCCATGTCATTTAGCCACTGAAATAATCCAATTTGGATTATTTTGGAGAGAATTGGATTATCTCCAATTATTAATTTTTTATTTTAATTAATTAATAATCCTCTTTTATTTGAATTTTGAGGAATTATTAATTAAGTGGCTGAATGACAATTTGAAACTTAGGATAAACTGGTCCGAGGATCATGAATGATTTTTGGCTTAAGTTTGGAGCCTTCAATCATTGAATTCAGATCCCGGATGACTGACATATTACAAATTGAAATTTTTCCATTTAAAATATGGAAAAATTTATTAAAATTTAAAAATAATTAAAAACCCAAAACCGGAGGACCCAGTAAAATTTTTTCTGAGGGTTCTATAGACCTAGGACATGACCAAAACCTATTCTAATAGTGTCTAGTAGGAATATATACATCAGTTGGACTCTAATAACCCCCCATGGCTAAAATTTTCAAAATCGGGCATTCCAGCTTTGGAGGAAGCGGGAGAAAACCTCATTGATTATAGCTCGACTATAGGCAAAGTATAATTGACAAGGGAAAAAAACTCCCTGAAATACCTTAGTTGCTTAATCAAGTCATGGGGAACCGAGACACTCAGAATCCTACTAGCACACTTTATTACAAACCCCATGGGGCCATGGTCATGTTGACTGAAAAACAAAACTGACTAGCCAAAATTGGCTAGGCACAAATGCTGGATCATCTGATACACTGAGTACAAACATTCATCATGTTTGTCAAATGGCGGCTCTTCAGATAATCCAACTATGGTACAAAATGTTGGTAACAAGGGGCAACTACAAGTTTGGTGATAACAAGGCCAATCCAGTATGGCTCAAATCTTCTCTAAGTGTACCTGTACCCCGTTGACCCCTATCACATGTCCCAAATATAACATCTCTTGCATACCGAACTCGCACTTGGACATCTTGGCATATAGTGATTGTTCCTGTAAAATCCCAAGTACTTCATCTAGATGTCTCAAATGTTCTTCCCAAGTCCTACTGTATATCAATATATCGTCGAAGAATACCAGAAGATACTTGCGTAACTGAGCCTTGAAGATATTGTTCATGCATGACTGGAAAGTGGCTGGTACATTAGTGAGCCCAAATGGCATCACTAGAAACTCATAGTGTCTGTAGTGATAACGGAAAGCGGTCTTTGGAAGATCCTGTTCCCTAACCCGAATCTGATGGTAACCTGATCGGAGGTCAATCTTGCAAAGTACTTTTCCCCCTGTAGTTCATCCATCAACTCATCAATCCTGGGGATTGGATACCTGTTTTTTATGGTCTTCTTGTTAAATGCCCTGTAATCGATGCACATGCGTAAGGTTCCATCCTTCTTCTTTACTAGCACCACTGAGGATGCAAATGGACTGGAGCTAGGTTTAATGTACCTTATTTTGAGCAGTTCCTTGATTGTACTTTCTATTTCATCTTTATACCTTTTGGGGTGTCTGTAAGGGGTAGTGATGACTGCTTGAGTCCCCTCCTCTAACTCAATAATGTGCTCAAATCCCTGATCTGGAGGTCGACCTGCTGGAAGGTCTCTGAATACTGCTTTGTGCTTCTGCAGTAAGGCCCGTATATTTGCTGGATGTTGTGTGGTCTTATCTGGTGGTTTCCTGAAGGTAACCAAGCACTATGCCACCCCACTCTATGTCTCCCTATCGGAGCACTACCTCCATCCTGTGTGATGATACTGCTGTGGGAGGGTAGGTATTCATCCCCCTCAACACTAATTTCCCATGGAGTATTCTATCATGGGGTTGAGTTGGAAGTATGTGTCCAACTTCTGTACCCAATTCCGCGCTGGGCCACCCCGGGTCCCCTCAAAGGTAGGAATAGTCAGTTTCCCTACCGTACGTTGTAACTCAAAGTTCTGGTTGAAAGGCCTATTGCAAGATCTTGGCTTGCTCTTAATTTTAAAGTGACAAAAGTCAGTGAAGGTCATGGCTGACTGGAAGTAATCTCCCAGTGCTTTGTACTCTCTCAAATATGCCCCCATGGGCTTTTCTAGCTCTACCTGTACTATGGGTACTGCGGCTGGGCTATCTAAGAACTGTGGCAGGGTAGGTCGGGAGGACCTATTGTATATATGGGGGTGGCTCTGGATGTTGGTACGTAATGGTTCCCCACTGCTACTGGTGGATACTCTATCACTGTTGGGAAACATAGGACTGTGTGGGGTGTGCCCTGATTTATCTGTCAGTTGTTTGATGGCACTCACCATTTCTTTTTGTCTTGAAGTTAGATCTTTTATAGAGGAATGAGGCTATTGAAAGCTACCTTATCATCCTCTGCCATTGTTTCTTTGCCTTTACCCTTTTCAAGCTGAAACTATGTATCCCCCAGTTCTATATCCTCTAACTCTTCTTCTTCTCTTCTCCCACTGTTCCTAAACCTCTGCCTCCGGTAAGTAATATTGTGTGGGTCCTCTGAATTTATTTACTATTCACAATTGCATGCTCCCACAGCTGGCGAGGAACATGCTCTGATACCACTGTAATATCCCAAACTGATATTTTTTCTTTTTTTATGTTGTTTTGTGGTTTGCTAGTGGTCTTATGCCTCAGTATAAGAATAGAGTATGAAATTATGCACCGATCTAAGCATGAATGCGCTTGCTTGCAGATCTATAACCCAAATAATCAGAAATGCTATAAAATAGGAAGAAGTTATGCATGTACGTACCAATAGATAGATCGGGTGATGAGTACCAATAAAAACCCAACATGAAAGAGTTGTGTTGGTGGATGAGTGAGATAAGGCTGAATATCCTCCAGATAATGCGCCCTTGGGAATAATGCGCCCTCTCAAACCTTGATATGCTCGTAAGGAGGCAATACTTAGCAGAAGCAGCTCCAGAAAAAGTGTGATGGGGTTATATTGCCCATATGATCACGATAGAAGTAGCATGCAGACAAAATGATGGCTCAGATGCCTAAACGTGAATCTCATCCTTGAGAAAGTCGCCCACACAAAGAAAGACGTCTTCATGAGGATGGTTGTGTTGATAAATAGCTCTAGAGTTAAGCTGAGATGCCCTTCTTCCAGGGGAAGGGTAATGTTGTTGATCTGAGAAGGATGGAGCCAGCATGCAAGAGAATGGACCCCTATAACCTGTGATGCGAACAGAAGTGTCCTTGAGCAATTCGCTCATGCAAAGAGGCGAATCCCTCAGCCAAGTATAAAACTCGAATCCTGCAATAACCGAAGAATAATGTATGATGATGAAGCAATGCTAACTTTGAATGATCCAACCCGATAGTGACTAGGGCAGATATATTTCGCTGCCGAAATGTACTAGTTAGTTGAGTGTAAGCACTCAACCCCAACTTAGCTCATTGAGCTCCCCAATTCGAAGTCACAAATCAATAATCATATAAGCCGGTCTTTCTTACTTACTTTACCTTTTTTTTATAACATTCACCTATCAGACCTAACTTTTGACCTAATTAGGTCACTTTTTATTCTAATTTTCAGTTGACTTGCATGCGGTGCTTCTGGAGTGTTTGGAGACCCAATGAAGAAGTATCAATGCATGCAACAAGAAATAAAGCTCGGATGTTATGCATGCAGGTGGCCTTTAGTTCCTGTGGCACCTGTTTACCTACTGATGATATAATAACCATGCTAAAGATCTTCTTAGGGTGCATAAGGCATCAATCCTCAGTTAATTCACTGAATGTCAGTGCCCGCTCGAACCTATGGGAATCAGATAGGTTAGCGGGATGGTCCCTGTGCTTAAGCAGAAGAGGACATTACAGTGTATACATAAACAACCATTTCCTATTTTCCGATAGCCTACATAACCCTATACTCTGTTTTAGAGAACTAACCCTTTGTAACTATTGCTTGAATGTAAGGGTTCATTGTTGACTACAGACATTGGTTCATAAATTAAATGCCAAGACAAGCTAATTGTAACTTTTCACAACAGAGCTATTAAGCAACCAGTCAATATAGTTAACTAGGGCTTGAACACTTATGCATACACTTTTGAAGAAATAGAGTAACTTAGTTTTCACACACACACACACAAACCTTAGGCATACCAAAAAACAAATCAGTTACTCTCAGGCCTTCCTCTGTACAGACAGTATCAGTATCTCATAAGCTCAAATAAGCCTCAGGTTGACAAATAAATGAGCCAATGAACCATCAATTCTAGTCATCTTTCAGATGCATATAAAATCACTGTCAGAATCAACATGGAAAAAAACATTTAAAGAAAGATACCATGTGATTAAAACTCGTGATGAATGGAGTGTAATCATTTTAGCAATGAAAATTCAGTAAAAGGTGAAAGGGTAATTTTGTATTTATTGAAGCCTATATACCAACTATAGGCATTCTATGCCCCTATGTGACAGACCATTGGTACAAGAAACAAATTTCTAGATTTTCTATCAAGAATAGAAATAAACATACTTCTACATTTTCTGTCAAGATTAGAAATTTACTTCCATCATTGAATTACATCATAAATTGTGGATAAATATAGAGTAGTGTCTGGCATTTTGACATTGCTGTAAAATATGTTTGAGACGTTCAGCTTCAAGAACTAAAGTTCTCAAAATTTTGTAAATGATATTGGAGGCATCTTTACACACTTCCCTCTTTGTGCAATAAAATAGGTTCCCACATCACAAACTCAGAAGAGTGTAGGGAATTATATTCAAAAGATATAACTAATCCTTTTCAAAAAATGTCCAAGCCATATAGTTTAGAAGATTGTAAATATTTGACCAATATAGATAAAAGTTCAAAGAAGAATTTCAAAATATAAATCTTTGTAATGTCAAATTACATTTTTCTATTCAAAACAACAAATCCAGGTATTGCTCAAAGTGGTCAAATCCTTTTTGCATTCTTTTGGAACCTGAAAAACAATCTGTCTAAGGATGAACACATTGTCAACAATTTTAATATAATGGAATAGTTATTAGGTCTTATATTTTACAAGATACCAAAATTTTACAGCTTCTATGAATATTTCAACCATTCTTCTTATCATAAAAGAATTAAGAGAAAGCAAACTAAGAAGAATCAAGGGCAAAGCAAGGAAACTAATTTTAGTTGCTCATTCCAACACTATTTGTGAGGAAGAGGAACTAATGAGGAACAGAAACCCTAACCATAATGGGTGACACAATTTCTGCAATCATGATCTGAGCAATATAAAAGTTACTATCACAAGGATTATGAGTGACAAAACTGTTTCAATCATGATCCAAGCCATAAAAAGTTAAGTACTATTTCATGAAAGACATCAACAGGTACTTCATTCATGCAAGATCGTATAACAATTATAAAAAATTACAAACTATTTTATCATCTTATTTCCTATGCAAGATTGTACAGCAATTATTAAAAATACAAGAAACCGAGACAATCGAGTACAAAGCATAAAGAAAGTAGAACTGCCATATATCCAAGAGACAACTGATAGAATAGCTAAAGTTTTAAGAAGAAAACAAATCAAGATGGATAGAGCTAAAGATCCGATTGACCCCACACTAATGAAAGGTGTTTATTTGATTCCCTGCTCATGTGGTGATGTGTATATCGGAGAAACAGGCCGGTAAATAAAAATGAGATTAAAAGAGCACTGTGCAGATATCATGCATGGCAGAACAAGGAAGTTGGCTGTAGCAGAGCATTCATTGAAGTCAAACCATCATAGATGCATTGAAGAAGCTAAAGTTATCGCATTGGAAGATCATTATAATAAGAGATGTATACGTGAGGAAGTTGAAATAGAAACACATCCTAAAAACCTCAATAGGGATGATGGTCTTTAAACAAAGGAATCATCCATTAATTAATCTTAACCCATTTGGTCAACAGTCAAGGTCGGCTGACAATGGTTGACGGTGGCCTTAATTAATATTTAATGGACCTAATGGCCTAATTTTTCCATTGTGATAATCCTCTCCTGACGATGGACTCAGCTAACGAGTCCGAAATTCAAAAAGACACACAGGTCTCTCCATAGAAATCTCCATCATTAAATTTTCAGTCTGTGAAAGCATGAATAAAAGCGTCATTAAAAATTGCAAACTATTTATCATCTTATTGCAGATGCCTGGAGATTAATCCAACCTCCCTAAAAATTCTCTATAAAGTTGATAGCCGAAAACTTGCCTTTGCGAAATATGAGAAATATAAGCCTTATTATTGCAGAACATGACGACGATATTCACCAAGAGCCCATATGGGAAAGATATTATGATAGGAAGAATAGGCCATAACACAGTTCCCACAACCTACACCCATAAGTTCCTGTACATGAATAAAAACAGTTAAATTAAGGTCATAATTAAAAAATACTTTTAGCACAAGTATATTTTAGTACCATTCTATACAAGGTTGGAGGAATAAGCATATCCTTTTCCGTCATAGATATAAAAAAGGACAAGGTATTGATTTAGCATAAACATAATTACATTTATGTTTAGTAACATGAAAATAATTACAACACAGTTTATGAATTCTTTTAAATTTAACATACTAACAATTATGAATATTGCTAGTCGAATATTGAGTCTAACATATCCAAAGATAGTTTGCAGCGCATTGATAAGACCACGTCATATAACGATAATAAATATTTACCTTACATTCTTTGTGGTAGAAAGTAGAACATGCCTAGCCAACCGAGATACTTACTGATTTCTACAATCGCTCTTTATACATTAGATCATAGAATCTAGATTAGATAGAAACTAACTAGGGTTTGATGGGGCATTTTTTTAACCTTGCTTCTATTTTTAATGTAAATTGAAAGGTCTCTTCTAAGTTATGGTAAGAAGATTCATCTTTTCATTGGATGTGGTAGAAAAGTTCTCCAATAAATTAAAGCTTTAGAAAATTATTAGAATTGGTTATTTTTAACGCAATCAACAATTCATTGAACTGATCAATATATATATCGTTGCGTCATCTACCCAACTAATTGATGTAGAAGCAACCAGGTTTTAGTGAGCTCCTCACAATTACTAAGGGGATAAAAATGGTAATGGAAGAGAGTTTTCAGTAGCTTCCATGTTTGACAGGGTGGTTGTCAGTTGGCTTCAAGATAGAACACAGATGCCTGGACTGAGAAGTAGAGTTCCCAATCCATACGGGCCAAAGGACAGAACAAGATGAGAAGAGTTCCTAACCAATATTGGCCAAAGGACAGAACAAGGTGAGAATAACTAAATTATGATTGTATTGTCAAACTCTAGATGATGTGCAGCTAGAGAAGATATCCATTCACTAGAGAAGGCGATTTTGCATAAGAATGCAGCTTTTCCTACTATACAACGATCTTACATGCAATCAATTACATCTTGGATTATGTCACCTTCTCTAAGCTACCCTTGATGAAAAGGACAACGTGTGTAGTGTACCCCATGCTATGTTCATATCGTGGGTATTGAAATCTTCTTTTCATTGAGAGTAGAAACTAACTAGAAATCCATATTCACATTTATAGACAAAGAACTGGCAAGATAATAGAAATAACAATACATGTCCTTTAATTTAACAGCTCACAAAACAAAAAACATTACATTAATTTGCTTTTGCAAATACAAGAAAGTAACAAGCACATAACTGACACTCATCTTTCTTTCTGAAATTTCAAGGAAGTGATTTCAAAGGAAGACTCACCACCTAACGATAGGCATTCTTACTCAAATAACACCCGAGTTAGAAGGCTGGAACTATGATATGACAATGGCAATACAATGGAAACAAAATTTCCAACTACTAATGTTTCGAAACCCTTGCTAGCCTACTCACTATAACAAGGAAGAGGGATGAGGAAATATCAATAGGATGCCAAGCTAGATTACTTGCTAAGTAGGGTGAGAGTTATAACAGCTTCAAAACTTTGCAAAGAAGACATCATTTCTACAATCACCAATAATTGTGTTGTACTCACTAAAATAGGGCCACTTTGCTAGCCTTTTTGCTAGAATGAGGGATCTCATTTCCTTGCTAGGCTACTTCCCAAGACAAGGATATGCTCATCAGACTCCAACAACAAGATTCAAGCACCTGCTTGTCATTTCCATCCCCTCACGTTTGCAAGAAATCAACCAATATAGCACTAAATCTGTTGGAGAATTGCATTGTCCAAGATGGTATTGTATATATAGGAATATAAACAAGTAATAAACATTGATATACTAGCTAGGGCTCTCACCAAAACTCTTTTTCATGCATAGAGGTAAAGTGAACGTGACCCCTTTCCAATCTCAAAACAGGACCTATATAGGAGATGGCATGTTAATGATGATCAGTGAGGAATTTGATGCACATGTTCAAATTCACTATTGAAGTGTTTATTTCTTCTTCCAAATATTTTCTCTCACTCTATACTCTCTTTCCACTCAAAAAGTAAAGGAGTTAGATGTGCAATACTTGCCATACCATACACTCGCCTTGTAATAATATGTGGTATTAGACATCATAACCAATCCTTGATTAACAAAATGAACCAATCACATAAATATAATCCAATATACAACAAATGAACAAAATGAACCAAGCGCATAACGATGGTCCAATATACGACAAACGAAAGAGGTGACATCAAATGTATAGTGGAGAAATCCCCAAAGGGAAAAACTCAAATTTAGAAATTACATTGTATTACTTGGTGCCATATTGCAAAGTAAAAGACCCTAATATATAGGGTTTAGGCATAACCACCTCATAAATAAGGACCACTAGCAAGCCACTGACCATCTGATTTATAAGGAACACTAACCTACTAACAATCTATTAATGAGGATCACTAGGCTAGGTTCTGTACAATGTCACACATGTCTACATAAATGTCCACTAATACAAGATTAACTAACACATGAGACCAAAGTTACAACATTAAATCAGGGGTTCAAAACTAGGGGTGTTACATGATTGTCGTTTCTTTATTCAGACTATTTTCACTATTGATCACATGCCTCTTGGTTGCTAAGTAGTTGATTCTTGACTCCACTTTCCCAATGGATAGACAGTAGGCTTTGTCCAACCATCTCCATGTTATTTTCTTATCTGCAACTTGCATTTTGCTAAAGTCACTCTTCATTTTCACCTTGAGGCTAAATGCCTAAACTTTAACAGTCTTATGTTAGGGAATCCTCCCTTGTGCTAGAGGAGATCTGGACTAAAGTGAAGAAAACGGTTGGTGAGGTGACGGTGGCTTCCCTTTTAGTTTCCCATATGCTAGCATTACTCTTTTGGAATTTAAATCTCAAATACTAGTGTGTGAGGTATCAACACCCATCCATGAACTTGGTATAAGTGCATGAACCCAATGTGGGGTGACTGCACCCTAGCTACACATGTACATAGATTATCTTATATGTTTATTTCCAACCTCTAGATGAGCCTCGATCACCAAAATCTCCTAATCATATATAATACAGATTATCGATGTACAAAAAATATCCTAACAAGTTGGTTGTTGCAAAGTGTAGTTTAAAAAATACAAAGATTTATTGGGCTTTGAAAACTTGTTATGTGCTCAATTTATTATTGATGTAACACAATTATAGACAATGCATATCTTGCTGCTGATAAAAGGAATTTTGTTCTTAACAGGTATTTTTGTTGCAGCTTTCAAGTTCTAGAAAATTATAATCAAGAAAACACATGCTCTTCCCATACGACATGCAATGATTACAATTTACAATCTTACCCGCTGCGGAAAATCACCATTCTCCATTTGTGAATTGACAAGTATAATTGCTGCTCGATGAAGAGGTTTTGGATCTCTCAAAGCCTATGTTACTCCCAAAAGAAAACAGTAAATTTAGTACCATTGTAAAGCTGCTTCAATTTGTAGTCCACAAAATCATTTCAAAATTGCTGATCTATGAAAACTAACAATAGAATCTTGTATTTGCAATGAGACAAACATAAGTGGAAAAACCTAATAAATATTATAAATCATGGGGATCCTTGAATCTATCAATAGTGAGATAGAACAAACAAGATTCACAATGATTACATTTGTAGTGATGTTCATTTACCTAGATTGAAAGGACTGGGTATCTATGTTCAACAAATTTCATTTCTTATTTGGCACGAAACAATGTTTATAGAATGAGTTGTCATACAAATGTATTGCCTTACATTCAATAAATCCTGCGGAAAGGATGATTCCAATTGAAGTTTTTCACCAACTTAATTTTTTAATGCATGTCTTCCATTTTGAGAAAATATCAATTTAAAAATTGTCCTTTTAGAACAAAACAAAAATGCCATTAGTCAGAAAAATAAATAAAAAGATAACTATGTTCTCAAGGGCTTTGTATACACACCTGCCCAGCAGAAATAAGAGCTAGTATAGCCCATGCTGTATTTACTATGTGTGATCTTCCACCATCCAACTGTGTATAGACCTGATTCAATAATGATGATTTCATACATTTGAAGATTGATGAGTACAAGAAACGAAAAACAAAAGACACTTTATCATGTCACACTAAAAGTTTCAATGAGAAAGTACATGCCATGTCGAATGTAACTCATCAAAAATGAAGAAGGAACCACACGAAAGATGAAATAAACCCAAAGAAACTTATATAAATATATGTTTACACTTGAAGTAAATTTTGTAATCCACATCAATTGTCAACTTACTTACATCTAGTTTTCTCCATAGGAAAAAAAGGTGTTCCCTCTCAGAACCCTGTTGTCTGGCGAGATGCACACCAGCAGTAGAAATCTTTCGAAAGTTGTTCCCTCACTACAAGTGGGGAAAGTGTGGCCTTGGGGGCAAGCAATGAGCCAGGTACTGTCACCTGAATCCCAGCTCCTCCGTTTAGGCTAACTCCTAACGAAGCCAAGGGGGTAGTCCCTACAAAGAGTTTACTATGGCTCAATGTGTTTTAATGTTCTTAGTGTATGGTGATGCGGATGGGTGTTGTTTAGGAGTTTTTAAAGATGAAAGATCACAAAGTTACTTTAAATGAAACACAAGGTAAAATGCAATCCACGTTGCGAAACAATATATGAAATACTTTGCGAAAATAAGAAGCATCCACAGATAGATAAGTTCCAAATATAAAATCCAATGGACAAATGGCCCAACTTAATTAAAGCATAAATGTAAAATGACTAGTGCCAAAATGGAGTCAAACAAGTGTAGTGCTTGGGGATGCTGAAATGCAAGTCTCAATAGTAGTTGTTCGTGAGATCGTTGTGCAAATTATCTTGGTGAATTAAAATTTTTAATGGTCTTGATTATTAGGCTAAGAACAACAAGGTAAGCAAAAGACCGGAAAGGTATACTTTCAGTGGTTTCCCCTTCTGATGGTATGTCGGTCAGCCCAGATGTCAATGAGTAAGTGTCTTAAGAATTAACCACTTCGATGTCTAGACAACGGAAATTTCTGGCCCCACCGGGTTTTAGGAACTTTGTCCACTAAGTATGTCTCGAAAAAGCAACGCCGGTTCGTTGGTTGTGGGGGTGAAAATTTTATTTATGTTATCGAAAATTGTCAAATCCAACACCTTTTTGAGTACTAGCCCAACCTTTTCAGGTTGGCAGAGCATGCGGGTGTCGGATAGCAACCAATATAAATTTATTAAAGGGATGTGAGTTGGAAGTTTTATTATTATTATTAGAGCACAATATTCAACTCTCCGATAGAGAGTGCTCTTGACTTTGTCTTATGACAAGGTTCAAGAGACTTAGCTATTCTATATGCCTAATGCAGGGAAAATGCAATATTAATATGCTCTCCGTCAGAGAGTGCTCATGACTTGGGTTATTGCAAGTTCAAGAGGTTTAGTTCTTTGTTAAAAAAAGAGGCAGTTGTGAACAAGAACACACGTGGTAGCTCAATAAGATAAAATGAAGCAATGCCAATAATAAAATAAATGAACTACTTGCAAGAAAGAAAACTAGTGTTCTATCACAACGGGGACTAATCCTAAGATGAAGTCAAAGTCACTTCTGCACACCGCTCATGAAACTTCCAGCTTAGCCGGTCCTACGCAATACACGGTGGGGAAAGAGAAGTAGCACGTAGTGTCAATGCAGCACTTGGGATAAAATCCCAAGATGGCTTCTCAGGTCAAGACTTGAAATAAAAATTATTCTAAGTACAGAAAATGAAATTTAATCTACAAAAATTAAACAAGTTTAACTAAAGCATGCACGAAACAGTCTTCCCCAAGTGGGGAAGAAGAAACCAAAGTGTGGGAGGCCTTATCCCACCTAGCCTTTTTATTAATCAGTTACAAATGCCTTGGGAATGAAACCCTTGTTAGGTCTTTTGAGAGAAAATGAAACTTGGAAAACTAATGAGAAAAACTCTTATGAGTTTGTACAAAGGATAACAATTTGTTTCAAATGACATTCATGATTTGGATCATCCTTATGGTTTATGGAAGTCTTGCTTTGTTTAGGTCTCCTTATTCCAAAAGTTTTCAAGCTCTTTTCACTTTCAAAGTACCTACAACAAAGTTCAATCTCAAGGCACCCTTTAATATTAGTAGACAAATCAAAGAAACCTAGATCTAGAAACAAAACAAAAGAAACTATGAGATCTAAATGCAAAAGTCACTTTTTCAAGATGTAAAATTTTACTTATTTGAAATGAGATGCAATACTAACATGGAAAAACCAACTAAAATGTAACTAGAATGAAACTAGACTTAAGTCAAATGCTAAGTGAATGAGATCTAAAGTGCAAATGCTGCTAACAATGACTTAGAAGCAAGATCTATTTATGAAATGCAAAATTAACAAACTAGAAATACTAGATCTAACAAATGCAAAGCATGAGACTTAACAATGCCTAACTATCAACCTTTTAAAGCATGAAACTATTAAAAATGGAAAGCAGCTAACCACTAACTCTTAATCAAAATATGCAACTAACCAATGCTAACTTTTAACAACTTTTTAAAGTGTTTTATGTGTTGTTTTTAGGGCCTTTTGATGATGGACGAGAGGAGTGTTTTGGGACAGCGAATGAGGAATGAAGGTGTTATCACACCATAGTAGCAGGGCTACTATTCTTGTTTAGCAGATATCTGCACATTCCAGAGCTTCCATTATTCAGAGCATGGCTATGATGATTGTATATTTTGTGATCAACCATGATCAGAGCAGTGTATTATTCAGACTTATGTTAGACCTTGTGTCAAGGCTGAGCCTTGAGAGTTTAGATTTGATGACCGATGTGACCCTTTATCCCATACAGTTTCAGTTCAGTGCTTAGAGATGTATTGCAGCAGTGTTTCAGATGGTATATGATGTTTATTACTATGATGATGTTGTATGATCTATGGATATTTTATCATTGACTGTGGATTATTATCTTGTTGATTTAGTCATGTTCATAGCATCTGCTTGGTATATTATTCCTGATGTGGCAAACTATTTAAAATGAACTATAAATCATAAAATGGACAATTGCTTGCACATTTAGGTCATTTAACAAAACACACTGGTTTTCCACCTTACATAGATATGATCTTTCCTGACACCAGTTGTCTGCTAGTGTAGGCTCCATATTCACTTGACTCCATCCATACATGACTTTCCTATTTGACTTTAAACCTTGACCTGTCTCATTTGACTTTCTGATACTGAGGACTTCCCCATTTTTCTACCTTTGTGTTTGGACCGCATCACTGTATGTTCAGTGTCTCGGCTCTAAGTTGGTGACAAAACTTGCCGTTGGTGAGTTGGATTGTAGGCCTAAATCATTCTGGTCAGTTGTCCCGATGTTTGGCATTGGCTCGAACTCCCCTTAGTCACTTGAGATGTTGTTGGCTAAAACTGAAAGCTCATGTTCTACTTATGGAAACTTATAAATTCGTCCATGGAAACTAAAAAGGGCAAGAGTGATGAACAGCTAAAAATACTCCTCGAAGAGTATAAGAAAGGTCCAAAAAGCAATGGTTCTTAAAAGCTATATCTAAACAATTGCTGACCTTATATGTATATGAAAACATGCCCTGGATGCAAGCTGCAACTAGTTGTGCTTATCAGCACATCTGAGATCCGAAGGGTTATGTAGGCCAAAAAGGCCATGAAATGAAATTGAATGATCCTAATGAACCTGGATCAACTTGATGTAGACATGATGCCTAAGTTGAATAAGCACTCTCTAAACAACTTATCCATTTGTGAGGCACAGCCATTCCCCGTGTTATTTTGTCCAGCACAGAGTTTGTAGCTTCCCCCTTCTCCCAGTCCAAAGTATTTTTGAGTTAAGTTAGACAAGTCAACCCCTTGGCCCAACCTTGTTCCTAGACTTCATCCTTCACTAACAGTTTGACCATGTCCAATGGGTGAGTTTGTCATTTGAACTATTGTGCAAGTAATTTTATATAACAAAGGAATATGCTAACTTGATTAATGCCACTGAATGGATGTTATACTTTGAGCTTGGTTGTGAGAATGATTAGAGAAGCATGTCTTAGTCTACTGATGTGATTTATCCTTGGTTGTATATTATTGGGATCCGTGATGATGTGGACCATATATCTATACCTATTGATGATGATTGATGGTCCCACATACTTGATGATGACGCCATATGATGGACATATGGTTCAGATGATGATTGATGTAGTTCAGCTGATTTTATTATTACTTCAGATCATCAGATTATGCACTGTCCATATATGGCGAACCCTACAGCTGGTCCATTAGGGAAACCCATGGTGTATGAGTACACATTCCTAGTGGATTTGGGTCTTCTGGATCCAATGAGACACTTATCTTTCAGTTCCAGGCACTTCTGACAGTGATTGATGCAGTTTTACACTTGTTGACCAGATTTGGGGCTGATTTCCCAGCCTGAGCAGTAGGGGCCATGAGAGGCCAGTTCACCTAGGGCGCTGTATGAGGAGGGGGTGGTCCAGCCACTTGTTTTTACCATTTACCTCCCCTTCTGGAGAGCTTGGTGGGCTCAGTTGGACAGCGCAGATGCCCTAGGAGGCAGTTTTGGCACTTTCACAGTTACCGAGGCAGTTAAAAAATGGGATAAAGTGGTCACTGAGGAATTCGATTTGGGAAATTGAGGCAAGGTTTTGGCATTTGGTTTTCACAGAGGTCTTCCAGGGTGATCCTACTATCTTCCAGCCAGTTTTCACCATGTGGGTAGGCCCACAGCGATCACAGGAGGTCTTTTACTACTTGTCTGTCACAGATTTTGAGGACAGATTTGATCATTTATATTATATTGGACATATTTTATTATTTTATTGTGCCTTGGGGATGAGCTAGTAAGGATTGATGCCTCTTAGCCCCACCATGTGCTTCTTATGTCATGTCCTAGTCATTATGAGGTGGGCTTTGGTACTTTTACCCCCTCTAGTGGATGACATCACCCTCCATGATTATTTTAGACTATGACGTCATCACTTTATGAGTGATCCATGTGTTATGTTATTATGGCTCATCTTAGCCATTGATTGTATATTGAGATCTTTTAATCTCAACCACTCATTTGATGTAGTATTGTAGAGTGGTATAGGGTTTTGGTCTTTATTATCCTATATAAGGAGGAGACCCCCTATTGTATAGCTCACCTTGGGAGCTCTGGAATATTGGAATAGAACACTTCTTTATGGAGCATATCTCTCTTGTCTTGTGGATTCTCTTGCATCTTGAGTATACAGTATCTCTTCTATGTATCATTTTGGATTTTGGTGCTTCTACTAGTTTTCTTGCAGGAAAGTCGAATTGGTGGAGAGGAGGGCGATTTCTTGAGGGTTATTGTTGGAGGGATCCACATATTCTCTCTTGGGTTGATCTTGTGACAGGGAGTATCATTATTGTATCTTTGTGACATAGTTGATGCTTTCTATTACATCTTTCTATCATTTTCATAATCATCTTACTTGACTTGTTCCTTTGATCTTGTCTTGTAGGAGGAGGACGATTTGGCTATCTTGGAGGAGGACGTTTTGGTTGGAGTTCTTGGATCTCACTCTTGAATATACACATAGGAGAATGCTATCAATTTGCAAGGTGGCCACAAGCAATTGAGGTAAGATCTACAAGGTATGTGCCTCTTTCTATCCATTCTCTCTTCATTGGTCACAAACCCTAATTAATCAAAACCCCAATTTTGGTTTTTCTTAGATCTACTTAGATCTAGCCTTGCTTTTGAAAAGATCTTAAGAACCCACCTCTATAGAATCCACCCCTAGTTGGATCTATAGTTTGGTGGTGATTGGGTTAAAATTAACACACTTTTCAAGGAAATATAGCCCTCTTGAACCAAATCGCACTTCCTTGGAGAGGCTTGTTGGGTTAGATCTAGCATGTGGGTAGGTGAGATCCCACTTGATTTGCAACCTACACACTTGATAACCTATCCCTAGACTTTTACTTGGGTGATTTCTACCTTGTGGGCATCATTCCACATTTTAGGGGATTAAAACCCCCTTTTGAACTACTTGGCACCTTAAAACTCAGATCTAGTAAGATCTAACCCTTGGATTGACTTGATTTTCTAGATCCACATAGATCATTGCCTAAACTACTTGGATCTACAATTTGGTGGCCATTGGACTTGATTTGACACACCTTATCCACCTTTTAGCCCTCCTTGAGCAAGGTCGTACTTCCTTGGGTGACTGAGTTTGCCCACTTCTAAGACTTGGGTAGTTGAAATTTCAGTAGATTTGGAACGGGCATACCTTGAAACCTATATCTAGAGTATCATTTTGTGACGATCTGCCTTGGGGGTAGCATTCCTTGTTTTAAGGGATTTTGGTCCACTTGGGTCATTTCATGAAATCCTAGATCTAGCAAGATCCAACCACTCTATCTCAATTAGCCCACTTGACTTGACCTCTAGGTGTCCCGATCTACATTTTGACATATCTTTTGACTCCATTAACCCATCCAACAAGGCACTAGTCCTCCTTGGGCAAGTCGCACTCCTTGGGAATTGTGTCAAACCTTAGATCCAGTGAATGGGTACTCCTAATTTCAACTTAGATCCATAGATCTACTCATTACATGTCCTTTAGTGCCAATTGCATCCCTTAATTTCACCTTGTGGGTTCACATCAAGCCATTTCACATATCCCAAGAAAGTAGGACCCACTTGTGTAACACAGGGTAATAGATCTTGTCATTATAACTAATCATGTGGCCTAAATCACACATTGGTTGAAACACTAATCATCTCTCAAACCACCTTCAACCATACTATAATTTCTAGGTCCACTTTACCTTGCATTGGTTTCCGTAACTTACCATTAACTCATCCCTAGGAACCTTTGTTTGGGTCCAATCATCTTTGATTGGTTATAGAGTCTCCCCTAGGTCTTGATTTATCTAGATCTGAAGTGAAGAGTGCCTCGGTTGACGTGACTCCCACCTTGCATTGGGAACCGTGGCATCTCTTGGGTCACCTCTTTAGTTGTCCATCTCCTCTACCATCCCGAATGGGATACCACTAGGGACAACTACAAGTTGTGTGATAACAGAAGGGTAGCTGCAAAACAGTGATGAAAGGAGCAGCAGACAGAGATGAAAAGGATGCAGCAGACAGAGATGAAAAGGAGCAGCTGAAAAGATGAAAAGGAGTAGTTGAAAAGTGGTCCAAATAGTAGGCTAATGGAGCAGTAAACAGAGGTGAAAAGGATGCTCCAACAGTGGGCTAAAAGTAGCCCAAATAGTGGGTGAAGGGTGCCCAAAAAGACAAGGGAAAAAAGCTTGCAAAAGAAGGAAAACGAGTGCAAGAGGTAGCAAACTAGGGCAAAAAGAATCTAGGAGAAGAAGCTTGGAAGGAGGAAAAAAAGAGAGACCAAGGCAAGGAAACATGGCTAGAATGAAGGGAAGAACAAGTGGGACGAGAGCAAAAGGGTCAAAGGTCAAGCAAGCCAAAAACCAAAGGCATGCTAGACAAGGTTTCCAAACTTGGAGAAGAATAGAGCCTTGGGTTTCCACAGTTTAGAGAAGTAGATCTAGTAACTAGTAACCAAATGAAAATTGTTTGAATGCTTGATGGAAGAAGCAAAAACTCTTTGTTTCTCGATTTTGTAAAGCTAAACTCCTTTGGCAACCTACAGAGTGAAAGTGAAACCAACAAGAACTCTTGCACTTTGGGAGAACACTTGAAAAGCCCACATACTCGAGAAAAGCATAGATTTATAATACTTGTGCTAGATTGTTAGCCCTCTAAATCATAAATCCAATACTTAAAAATCGAAAGCATATAAACAAGATATGATATCACCTCGTTACAAGATGAAGTATGGCCACCAAGAGCCTCCACATTGACCTCCAAAGTCTCAACTTTATTCAATACTTAAACAAATTACAAAAATTCTCCAGAGTTTCTATGCTAAAAGATCCATGAGGAATGAGGAGACAAAGCCCTCATTATATAACAAAAGACAAGAGCCAACCTACCCTAATTCGAATTGGCTATAGAAGGAGCCAATAACACTGAACATCAACTCGAATTGCCATTAAATCTCAATCACCATCAAGCTTGGAGTGGAAGACTATCACACAACTCGAACTTGTATTGAATGAGGGTGGGGAGGTGGCCTCCACCTAGGCAAGGCGCCCCCCATCCCTTCCTTGTTATCTCCGCCCAAGCTTCGTAATATACACCCATCAAATAGGATATCTCCAGCTCATCAACACGTGAATCCTCAATAGAATGCGTGAAGCTTCATGGAGATAGACTTGGAGCTTGTATTAATTGCTAACTCGTGAGTGAATGGAGCCAAGCCCAAGTGGTTGCATAGATTGAGGGAGGCGCCCACCTTTGCAATAAATTTAACTTTAACAATCCATTAAACAAGTAACACATCACTAAATCGAATTCTGCATGCATGAGGGCGAATTTACTTGGAGGAGATCTCATCTGGTGACTGGATAGTTGACTGGAGTTAATTGGAGATGATTGGAATCCTCATTAATGCTCAGTGCCATGTCAATTAGCCTTTTATTTTAATCCATTTGGATTATTTTGGAGAGATTTGGATTATCTCCAAATATTCATTTTTTAATATTTTAATTAATAATTTCTCTGTAAATGCCTTTTTTGAGAAATTATTTATTATGAGGCTGAATTGACATCCGAAACTTAGGATAAACTGGTCCGGGGATCATGAATGATTTTTGGCTTAAGGTTGGAGCCTTCAATCACTGAAATCGGATCCCGGATGACTAACATATTACAAATTGAAATTTTTCCATTTAAACTATGGAAAAATTTATAAAAAAAATAAAATAATTAAAAACCCAAAACCGAAGGACCCGGTAAAAATTTTTTGAAATTTTTTTCTGAGGGTCCTAGGGACTTAGGACATGACCAAAACCTATTCTAACAGTGTCTAGTAGGCTTATATACATCAGTTGGACTCTAATAACCCCCCATGGCTAAAATTTTCAAAATCGAGCATTCCAGCTTTGGAGGAAGCGGGAGAAAACCTCATCGATTATAGCTCGGCTATAGGCAAAGTATGATTGACAAGGGAAAAAACTCCCTGGAATACCTTAGTTGCTTAATCAATTCATGGGGAACCGAGCCACTCAAAATCCTACTAGTACACTTTATTACAAACTCCGTGGCGCCATGGTCATGTCGACTGAAAAACAAAACTGACTAGCCAAAACTGGCTAGGCACAAAGGCTGGATCATCTGATACACTGGAGTACAAACATTTATCATGTTTGTCAAATGGCGGCTCTTCAGATAATCCAACTATGGTACAAAAAAGTTGGTAACAAACCCCATTAGTAGAACATAACTTCCCTCTTTCTATGTTAACTATATTGCATCAACTATGTATAATGTAACCAATCTGGAATTCCAAGGTCTACAATAAAAAAATTTGCATGCCAAGCTATGTAAGAGAAAATGTTGAAGACTAGTAGTCAAAACCACATTCTAAATTTTGTTTTTAATTTTTTCCCACTGTTTGGATTTTCTCACTTGCAAAACATTAGTATATTCCAATTTAGTGATTTTTTCTCTTTCAAATTAACATGAAAGTATTTAAGATATTAAAAATGAGAAAAATGATGTGTTAAGTAGTCCAAAGTCAACTGGCTAAATCAAAGCACTTTTAGTGCTTAGATCCAAGTTCAAATACTCCAAATACATGTCATTACATCAATGCAACCAACAAATTCACTCCAATCACCATAATCCCTAAATTAGCCAATGTCCATCATGGTCTCTATTACCGTGCAAAATAGCTGGTGTAGTTAAAACCCCAAAGATTGCTACTAACTCAAGGTAACTTGAGCGGTCTTACCCACTGTCGCCACGATAACCACCTCTATGCACTTCTGGTTGGCTCTTCAACTCAAGGGTGCATCCCTAAGATAGGATTGCTAGGCTATGACAATGAGGGCACAAGGTGATTTGGAGAAGATAGCCATAGCAAAATGGGGTTGTAGTTTTTAGGTTTTTTAGAATAGGTGACGGAGAGACCCGAAGATTAGTGTCAATATCTAACTAGGGCGATGGAGTTGTTATCACACAACTTGTAGTTTCCCCTATTGGATGATCCTGTTCAAACTTGGGATTGGTTCCCCTTTTCACTTCTTTAAAATCAAAATCAACTTCCTTTTTCCCTTTTTTGTTACTAAAGCGATTTGTTCTAAGCTAAAAAGTTTAAATATTTCATGCATTTCACTCTTCTGCAGGCAAAGTAGGTTTAAAGCTCAAAGTTCTTTCATTCAAACCCTTTCGCTCTCTTCCATGCAATAGATCATAGGATTAAAAGTTCTATCTTTCTTTCTATTCGCTCCCCTAGCCTAGATCTAGAGCGAACCCCTTCTTCTCCAAGCGAGAAGCTAGGGCGAGTCTCAAAGCATCCTAAGTGCTAGATCTAGTTTTCTTTAGTACTTGAAGTATCTCTTTCTTAAATAATTTGTCAAGTACTTTAGTTTGTATTCTTTTGTTTCTAGCCTAACCCAATACTAATCGTTAACTAGCCTCTATTTAAAGCTCTTATCTACAAGAAAGATAAAAGGAAAATCAATAGCCCAAAGGTTAAAAAGACAAAGCGAGAAGAACTAAGGCAAAAGCAAAAGGCACAAAAATTCTACTCTCCCCCTTCTTCGTCCCCTTTCTATCCTGTGCCTTCAGAAGGAAGCTAACACCAATTCTTGTACAAATCATAAATAAAAAGCGAGCGGGATTACGGCTCCCGCACCCTTCTTCCCCCATTTGGGGGAAACCTGTATTGTCCTTTGGAGTTATTTTCTCATTTACTTTATACATGCACAAGTAAAATAAGTTGTTAGTTTAGATTAGTTTCAATTTTTGATATACTGCTAAGAATAGTTTTTTTTGCTTTTTGCTTAATTAAAATTAAAATTCTTATTTTATATAAAGTTGTTAAAAGGAACAAAAAGCCTCTTGAATCTCATTGAAAAGTGGATCAAGATCACTCTCTATCGGAGAGGTTTTTACTTGCTTTCTGTCTTAGTTAGATTTCTTGTTTTATATACTACTTAAAAAGAACCCAAAATCTCTTGAATCTCGCCATAAGGAAAATCAAGAGTGCTTTCTTTCGGAGAGTTTACTTTTACTTAGTTGTTTTAGATTTTCCTTTCTTGTTTTAGTTTAAAGCTTGTATTACAAAATCTCTTGAATCTCGCCATAAAGTGGATCAAGAGTGCTCTCTTTCGGAGAGTCTATAGCTCTTCTTTTCATCACCTAACATAAAATTGGAATGAATCATTTACTGCACTGCGTATGCTCTACCCACCAGCAGTCCGTCTGAGCCGTGGGATACCAAAAGAAGTTGTAGCACTACTTAATTTTTTCACATTTAAACCAACTTCAGCTTTAAAAAAATAAACTCCCGTATAAACCAACGTAAATCCGGCGTTGAAACGCTGTAGTCTAAAGTGGGAAAATTCTGCCTAGGGACGCGGGAACCATTGGGAAGAGACCTTGGGGAAAAATTTAGACTACATCCTTGTTGGTGTAGTGTTGAACAAATCAAAAGACTCTGTTCCAAACCACATGTCTTCATATGGAGCCACCTAGACTGCATTCTGGACATATCTCCTGTACCGAAAGGTATATCTTGGAGATCCCCTTTTCCCACAATAATCCACATCACATTCAAAATTTATAATAAAATTTATCAAGATACATTTGCAAAACATCTCCAAGCACTCCAAAGACAGTGACTCCAAGGCACTGGTCTCTTTGTGTAAAGAAAGCAATTGTCTCTTTTATTTCATAATTTATCTATCTTACAATTGCACTATTTTGAGTAAATGTTGTGGATGCATCTTTAATTTTATAAGTTATCATCATATACTGTGGATGTGTCTTATATCTTGCAAATCTATACTTGATCAAAATCTTATTGTAAACTGTCTAAAAAAAAACTCCTAAACAAACGCCTATCCCAATCCACAAAAAACACTTAAAGAGCCTTAGTAACTCTTTGTAGGTGTTATCACATCTATGTTAGCTGGAGCTACCATACTGCAGACTGTGTGGCCGAGGACCGCATAGTACTTTTTTTTTCCAGATCGGAGATCAGCCACCTTCAGACGAGGCAATTTTGTTCAGATTACCCCTAGCAGACATATCAGAGGGGACAGACAATTGGACAGGGTCACAGACATTGTCACTTACCATCTACCACAGGGTCACCTTTTCCTTGCCAGGCTTTGACATAAGCCCATTTGAGATAGTTGCCTAGTCATGTTTTGATTGAGACTATCACAGTATATTGTTGGTTTACTAGGTGCCTGGATTCAACAGAGATCCAGCTCACAGATAGCTTCAGTAGCAGCAGGTATATGGTGCAACAGGTATTTCATTTGATGATTATTGCTCATGTTGTAGATTAGGCTTCTTTATACTTGCTAGTGTTGATGTATATGTAACTTCGGAATGTATTTCATATATGTA
Source organism: Larix kaempferi (assembly GCA_027924585.1). Lineage (NCBI taxonomy): Eukaryota > Viridiplantae > Streptophyta > Pinopsida > Pinales > Pinaceae > Larix > Larix kaempferi. The sequence goes on from BSBM01000488.1 coordinate 2,407,403, forward strand.
TATTGTACTCCTATAGAGATGGTATTATTCCTCTATACGGAAGTGTTTGTATTCCTATAGAGATGTTATTATTCCTCTATACGGAAGTGTCATCATTTATATTGTAAGTGTCGTAACTTATACTTGATGGGTTATTAGACCACCTTGTTGGGGTCGGCCCTGTATAAGTCATGTGGGTCGAAGGGTTATTAGACCACCCTATTGGGGGTTGGCCATGTGGGTCAAAGGGTTATTAGACCACCCTATTGGGTGTCGGCCTAGTCAGCATTATGTTATGTGGTTAAGTTAAGGCCGACCTAGTAAAGGTTATTAGGCAAGTCAAGTCAAGTATAAATAGAGTGCGGGAGGCACTCTATTTCACCATTCTATTCTCTCTCACACTCTCGGGAGAGTGGCGCACTTGTGGAGGAGGAGAAGCTGCTGCTAGGAGATGCCTATCTCTTATGCTTGGGTTGTATCATTGCTCTATCTATCTCTGAGGAAGTTATTGGGGTTTTTCACCTTTATGGTTTTCCCCAAGTAAACTCTGTGTCTCTTGTGTGCTTGCATTATTGTGTCTATAATTGATATGCTGTACATGTTATTCTCTCAGTTAAGATCCTAGATCAGATTGAAGTAAATTCTGAAAAACTAACATGGTATCAAAGCTAGCCTGAAAGAAGGCATGGTATGGCATGTATGACACTTGTTGCACTTGCGATGCTAGGGCTTGATATAGCAAAAACCAGTCATCGTAGCACTTTCGCTATAAATAAATTTCGGCGAGGTTTCAGAGTCTGAAAATCGTACAGGACGAAGCTAAGATCCCCATGTACCTTGTGTCCAAAGGAAAACCTCTAATTCGTTGTACTTTGTGATTTATAATCTGTACAATATAGGGTTTCTGCCTCTTCCAGATCTTAGTCATAAACAGGTGACCTTGGAAAAAATGTCATAACTTGGGCTAGGAAGTTCTGTTACCAACTAAGTTGTACTTGGTTGGATTATCAAGCGAGCGAGCAGAGTTGAACATGATACATGTGCGTTTTTGATGATTTGATATCCAGCTGGCCTTTTTAAAGGGCCCCGGTTTTAACTTTTTTCCACATGTCCATGGCCCTGCAGGGTTTCTAATAAAACGTACTAGCATGGTGTTTTGTAAAAGACTTGGTTCCCTAGGACGTTTTGGCTAAGTCAGGTATTCCAAGGAGTTTTTTCACCTAGTTATTATGTCTTGCACTAGTGCATAACATAATTTTTGGGTTTTTCTCCTGCTCCTCCAAAGCTGGAATGCCTGGGGAGGCTAATGGGCCTTAGGGAGTTGTTAAAGTCTATGGGTCAATGTATATGAACATGCTAGGCATTATTTTTGAGTCATATGGACATGTGCTAAGTCCCCCTAGGTTGTTTTTTATTTTTTGGCAGGGTTTATTTTTTCCGTAAATTGGGCCATATTTTTAATGATTCAATTAAAATTTTTGTAATTGGCCTGGAAGTGGCGTTTGGAGGTCTTTTTTGCCTTAGGGGTGCTCATTTTCTAACTCAGAGCACCCCCTAAACCCAGTCTTTCTAATGTTTGGGTGATTATTTTTCCTCAAAAATCCAAAAAACCCAAAAAAGTCATAAAAAATTGAAAAATTGGCAAAATGACTTTAAGAAAATAAAAATGTTTTTGAGTAATTAGTGGTCTGATTTCGACCAGCACTATTAGGGGAGAGCTTTGGGCTATTTTGCAAGAGAATTGGCAGCCCAAAATTAGGGGAGTGTGTCCCCACCTTCACATGGGTGCATTCACCTTCACATGGGTGCATTCACCTTCACATGGGTGCATTGGGTGTAGTGGGCATGCCCATGTTTCAAGCAAATGGTAGCCTATAATCATGGTTGTCATGTGGGATAACTAGTAGCTGCTACAGCAGCTTATTACAAGGAGTATGCAGCCCCATCCTCTCCATCTATGCCACCACTCCCACTCTCTTTTGGCAAGTGCGCCCTTCCTCTCGTGGCCATTTTTTTCTATAAATTGAGGTGCTCTCTCATTTCTTCACTAGTTGGAGGAGGAGCAGAAATTGTACAAGCATTATGCTATTTGTTTAATGAATAAAAGACTTTGGAGGTCCATTGGTGTTGTGCTTTGTGAGTGGTTCCATGATCTCTGTGTATGAGGTGATTTGTGGCAAGAGCAATATGTGTTCAAGTAATTTTTCAGCCATCAACTAAGCTCACTTGAAGGACTGGTAACAGTTTTGTGAGGATAGCTAATTATTCTTGTTTGATTTAATTAGTTTTTCTATTTGTCATTGTGTTAGAGATTTAAAAATGAATATGTATCATTTGCTTATGTGCATGTTATTTTGATTTCTGACCCAATGCATTTCTAGTTGATGGGTGCTTTGCAAGTGTTTTGCTAGCTACAGGTTGACAGGTGGATGAAAAAATAGCTTGTTTGTTCTCGTATTTCTCATCTGTGCATGCTTTGGTGGATCTTACCCTCGGTGTCCCACTTCTAAGTTTCAAAGTCTTCAATTTCGGAGAACCATTCTGTTTCCTTCATCCTTCTCAGCAAAGTTTGAAAAATCAACAAAACTCTCTTGGTCACTTTGGTTTGCATTTCTCAGATCTTGTCTCTCTTTAAATACTTTATGTAGATCTGATTTGTATTTGGATCTTATGTGTTCCCAAAGTCATATCTAAATCTAGATCTAACTTTAGCTAACTACTTCCGAAAGTTAGAATTTTCATGCATACTTTAAATAACTTGAACAAGTAGTGCTTTTTGTTTATAAAAGTTTTATTTAGCTGTTTGAAGAGCTTATAATTTGCAGCCATTAAAAGCTAGCAAAGATCCCAAGTAGACAAGCCCCATAGCTTGTTTTGCTTGGTTACTTTCGGTCATTTTAACTTAGAAGTTTAACTTAGTTTTTTCTGGGTTTTTAGGAGGTGTTCCAAAGACACTCTTAAAGTGTTTTTGGGCATCTTTACTGATCTATTGCTTGCTGGTTTGCAGCATTTAAAGAGCAGGTAGAGAGAATTGCTGGCCAATTTTCGAGGATCCAGGCCATCCGGAGCATCTAGATTTTAAATTTTATGAACTGGTTACTTTTTCTCTCCTATATTGTAAGCCACTAAATCAATTTAAGACTGGGGCACTTCTTTCGCATTGTAACAAAAGTATCAAACGAGAGCAAGTGTGCTAATCAAGCGCTCACACCCCATCCCCCCAGGGGGGGAAACTATGTCGACTCAATTTTCGTGGTTTGCAATTTTTTTAGTTTAGATTTCATTTCCGTACTTAATAAAATCAAACTAGGCTTAAAATCAACCTTGTGGGTCCGTTCCACTGGTGGGCCACAAGTTCATTCAAAACATAGTTTTATCATTTTTTTTTACAAACTCAAAATGCCCCCCTTGCTTTCCCAAAGTAGGGTTTCTGTACAAGGGCTTGCCCGAGTACGTGCCTGAAAAGAGACTCCTGGGGTTTAAAAAAACATAAAATTTTGGTTCATAAAATTTTTCTAAAAATACCAAGGTCTTCTCCCGTATGCTCTGTGGCCGACTTGCAGCTCAGTCTGATCCAGTTGGTACACATCAGAAAGGGGGAGATGACTAGTAATAGGATCTAACACCGCCCCAAATAAAAAAACCTTTATGTGAAAATCCTGCACATCACGAACATTTTGTTGTCGTGGGGAAATTTCTCAGAAGGCTTGGGACAAAACTGAGTAGTGACCTCTTGGAAACCGTTAGGCTTGCCCTCGTTGGTACAGCATCTGAACACCTCCTTGAGACTCCGATTCAGCCCAAGCCTGAGAGGGAAGCCACACATCAAACTTCCGGACATGTTCCCCCGTACCTTGCATATATTGGGAACCCACCTGCCATAATAAAAAGATCACTCTCACATTAATCTTAAAATACACCAAGAACACTGGCACAACATTTACTTTTCTGCTCATGCATCTATTTCGACTCCATTATAAGGCACTGGTCTATATTGATATTATTTCATGTTATTGACAAATGTTGCGAATGAATGATGATAATAGTGAATGGGAGCAAATGATGTATTGATGAATGATTGTTTTGCTTTATATAAGTATATGCTGCTTTTATCTTGGTTATCAAAAAATATTTTTTCTAACTCCTAGATTAGATACCTTAGTTTTTATTTTTTTAGGGTCCACCCCCCTTGGCTTCGCTAGGAAAGCCTAGACGGAGGAGTCGAGTCCCAAGTGATAGCACTTGACTCTAACTTGCCCCCAAGGCCACACCAGCAGCTTGAAGACTTCTGCTGCGTTTTCCCCAGGTGTGGAACCAGGCGGCAACATTTTGGCGCCGTTGCCGGGGATAAGTCTTTCTATTCCCGGAATACGACTTTTGAGTTTTCCTTTTTGTTTTTGCTTTGTTTGATGTATGTAGTGAATTTTTTAAATTGACTAAGAACATCTGGCGACTCCACTGTCGACAAATTTACCAAGGCGTTTTTCAAGAAGGAATCCTCAGAACTTGCTTCAGTTCTTTCCTGAGCCTGAAAAGGTCTATCATAGAAGGAAAAGCAAGCTATCTTCTCGAAAAACCCTTGAGGATCTTGGTTCTCAGTCAATTTCTGATATTCACCTTTTATTTGCGGAAAATAGTTTGAATAATCCTCCTGTTGAAATGGCTGAGTTTGGTCCTTATGATTTTACTGCTATAGTTGGTTACCCTCATGATATTCCTGAAAAAGCTATTGATAAGTTGCCATCTTTTCAAGGAAATAATGCTATTAGTGCTAAATCCCATATAACTTGTTTTTGCCATTGTTTTGACAAATGGTGCTTGGGTGCCAAGTATGAAGATGTAAAAATGAAGTTGTTTGCTCTATCTTTGGAAGAAGATGCTTATGAATGGTTTAACAAGTTGGAAGCTGACAAGTACAAAACCTATAAAGAAATTGAAACTGCTTTCCTGGCCAAATGGGGGGACATCAAAGAAGACCGCTACCTTCTAGTTGCCTTGACCAATACTAAGAAAAGTGAAAATGAGACAATGGAAGAATTTAACAAAAAATTCAATGAAATTGTGGGTAGACTTCATGCTGATATCAAGCCACCTGATAATTCCATCCTCATTTACTACATGGAAGCTTTTAATGGAGAGTTGAAATATCAATTGAGTGATAAAGAACCTGCCGATCTAAAGAAGGCCATGGAATTGGCTGAGAAAATTGATAAGAACATGTTAAATTGTGGCAAGTCTCATCTTCCTGGTTTCACAAGGGCCAATGTTCCTATGAAGCAAAATGAGAGTAAAGAAAAGACCATTAACACTGAGATTAAGGATCCTTCAAAGGAACCTTTGAAAGAAATCGCTCAACTCTTAAAAGAGGCTGTTTCAAATCAAGCTTCCAACATGACTGCCATACAAAACAGGTTGATCTCCATTGAAAGATCTCAAAACCACCAAGTCTCAAGCCAGTATGTGCCTAAGCCTCAGTATGCTCCTAGGCCTCAATTTCAGAGAAAAGTTCCCTTTCAAGATCAGAGGACCCCAAATCCTTTGGAAACTGTAAATGCTCTTTCAGAAGAAATTCCTCCCTTTTGTAGGGCATGTGATAGCTTCCATGAGGAGTCTACTTGTGCTATATTTAAATGGTCAATGGAACAAAATCCGTCAGAAGCCAGTAGCAGTGTCAGATTAGCAAGCGAGCCTGAGAACTAGCCTGAATATATCAATGTTGTGGGTCAAACTCACCCTGTCTCCAAAGAAACTTGGGAACAAGCTAGACATTACAGCCAGGACTTGAAAGATAAAGCTACCCTTAGATTTGGTGAGATGCCTCCACCAGAGAAAATTCTTGAGATGTCAAAGTTCAAAGGTTTAACATATCAGAGAAAGGACAATATTGGAACATCAAACTCGAATCAGAATATTCCTAAGGTAACACCTTCTCCCAACTCTGAAAATCTTCATGATGATTTGGCTCAATGGTTATCTTCTGCAAAGATTCCTGTTCTTGTTACTTACCTTATCAAAATCCCAAGCTTAAAAGAAAATCTTATGAAAGTGATAGATCATCCTCAACAAGAAAAAGGCAAAGCTCCTATGGACTCAGAGAGAGTGAATCTTAGCCAGACTAGAGAAGAACCTAAGCTTCAAAACATAGTCAATCATAAAGATGACCCAATTATTTTGCATAGCTTGGATCCTCATAAGGAAGACCACCCTCCCTTCTATGTCTCCTTGCTTGTCAATACTATGCTTGTGCACAATTGCATGTTGGATTCTAGGGCTTCTTCAAACGTTATGACCAAAAGGGTTATGGATCAAATGGGTTTAAAAACAACTAGACCCTATCACAATGTGTGTGCCATGGATTCGAGGGAAGTTGATACTATTGGTATCATTATAAATCTACCTGTTAGTTTGGCCAAGTATCCCGATGTCCATTTAACCATGGATGTCGTAGTAATTGATGTGCCAGACAATTGGGGAATGCTTTTATCAAGAAAGTGGGCTGCATCTTTAGGGGGTGACATAAGGATGGATTGGTCATATGCTACTATTCCTGCATCAGAACATACAACGGTTAAGTTATACAATGAACAAGCTAGAAAGCTCCATGTCGAAGACCCACAGAATCTGGCTAATGAATTTGTGCATCAAACAGACAACTTTGGAAACTACGCTATCCTATCAAATTTCATAGCACCTTTTAAAGAAGTATCCAAAGATGAAAAGAAAGATAAGGTATGGAGGATGAGTTTTGATGGGGCGTCTTCAAGATACGAAAAAGGAGCTAGAATTGTCATAACTTCTCCTTCTAAGCAAACTTTCAAATTTTCTTTCAGACTTGAGTTTGATGCATCAAATAATGTGGCTGAGTATGAAGCCCTTTTGCAAGGGTTAGAAATCGCCAAAGATATGGGGATTAAAATTTTATCTATTAAAGGTGATTCTGACTTAGTGGTTGCCCAAGTTAAAAACATATTTGCTTGCAAAAGTTGAAGGTTGAAACAATATAGGAATGTCGTCTAGGATACTATGGAATGGTTTGATGCTTTAAATATCATGGCAGTTCCTAGAGAAGAAAACACTGAGGCAGATCAACTAGCTATGGCAGCTTCTACACTTCAACCAACTGAGGAATTATTAAAGGGTAATGGGAAATTTGAAATCAACTTTAGACCGTTAATCCCTGACAACATAGATCATTGGCAAGTGTTTGATAGTGACAAGCAAATTCTCAACTTCATCCATAATCTTCAAGAATTTTCTGATTGTCAAATCACCTATCAGGAAGAAGGGAAAGAGTATCCAGAGGAAGAGGATCAGCCGAGGAACAAAATTCCCAAAAGCATCACCCGGTTAGAGCAGCTTTTTGATAGACAAGATGGCCATAAAAAGAAAAAGAGTTCAATAAAACCAGGGGAGTTTATTGAAATAAACATAGGAACTGAAAAAGAACCAAAAATGATAAAACTTGGAAAAGGAATATCTGAAGAAGAAAGAAAAGCCTTGATTGACTTGATCTATGAATATAGGGATATATTCGCTTTCAGCTATGATGAACTTAAAGCTTATCGTGAGGATATTTTTCAACATACAATCCCTTTCAAACCAGGTATCAAGCCTTTTCGCCAAAAACTGAGGCGAATAAATCCCAAATTGGCCCCCATGGTTTACAAAGAACTTCAAAAGATGTTGGCAGCAGGCATCATTGCTCCAACAAGACACTCTGCTTGGTGTTCTAACTTGGTGGTTGTTAGAAAAAAGAATGGGGATATTAAATTGTGTATTGACTTCAGAAACATGAACTGGGCATGCCTAAAAGATAATTATCCTTTGCCAAGCATGGACACTTTACTTCAGAAGGTAACTGGATCAGGTATGATGTCTTTTCTTGATGGATTTTCTGGATATAACCAGGTGCTAGTAAGCAAGGAAGATCAACATAAAACTACTTTTACTACACCTCGGGGCACTTTCATGTACCTTAGAATGCCTTTTGGTCTTACTAATGCTGGTGCTACCTTTCAACGTGCTATGGATGTTGCTTTTAATGGGTTGATTGGTAAAATTATTGAAATATATCAGGATGATCTAACGATATTGTTATCACATATATAGTAGCCAGGCTACCATACATTATTTTTTTGATGCCAGTACACTATTCAGCCAGTTCCCTTACATTTGAGATGCTGAGATGAGCATCTATATTGGATCACTATCAGATTTTGGACAGCAGTTGTATTCCCCATGCCATGACTGAGTCTCAGGACACTCAGAAAGATGACCGATGTAGCCATTATACCATTTGTACAGAGCAGTTAGTAGTGCCCAAAGTTACAACAGCAGTTTCAGAGGACAGATGATGGTTTAGATTGATGAGCATTCAGGTATATGACTCAGCAGGTATATCATTGTGTTATGGTTATATTTGGTCATGTTGACTTGGTCAAACCTAGTTTGACCAAGGTCAACCATAGGACATGAGATGGTTGGACCTTGTGATGATATGGATAGATGATATATGGTCTATGTACATGTATATGATGATTCTATGCCGCAGCTACAGGGTTATGATGATGATTCATGGTTTACAGCAGTATTTGATCATTTACAGATTATTATTATTTGACCTGTTCCGATATATTGGATATATATTTTGATCATGCAGAGACTCATATGGTGTATGAGTACACATCTTTGATGGATTTGGACCTTCTGAGTCCAATGAGACAGTTTGTTTTCAGTTCCAGGCACTTACAGTGATGATTGAGCCTCAGTAGGCTATCCCAGTGCAGTTTTGGTCTGTCTGAGACCCTGTCAGAGCAGATGTGATTTTTATCCGGTTGACATAGGGCGCTATGCTTGGAGGGGGTGGTCCAGCCACTTGTTTTTACCATATTACCCCCCTCCCGGACACACTAGTGCCCTCATCTTGATAGTGCAGGCACTCCAGGAGGCAGTTTGGGGCAGTTTCACACTTCCCGAGGCATTTCAGGATTGGTAGAAATGGCTATTGAGGAATTCGATTTGGGCTACTGAGGCAATGTTTTGGCATGGGATGATCAGTGATGATGGATTGATGTCTTCCACACCTCCTCTAGCAGTTTCAGCTTCATCCGGACCCGCATCCATCACTTATGGCACTTTCTGATGATTTCTGAGGTCTTTTGAGGCCTACGATTTGGTATATTGATGACTATTTTATTATTATTGTGCTATGGGGATTGACCAAGGGTGGCTAAAATTACCCCTTGGACCCACCATAAGCTTCCTATTATATTTTGTCATCATGATTTGGTGGGATTCCCCTCTTTTAGGGCGATTTTGTCCACTTATATTATATTTTATGAGTGATCCATGTATTTTAATGTTGAGCTCATCTCAACCATTGATTAGACATTTGCATCTTTTAATCTTAGCCACTCATTCAAAAAGTGGTTAGGATTTTGATGCCTCTCCTTCCTATTTAAAGGAGAGAGCTTCTCATTGTAAGTGATCTTTGGCTCTTGGATTATTGGTATAGAAAAAATTTCTTGTGGAAATTCTTGTGGTCTCCTTTGCATCTGGTGTTCTTAGATGGTGATTGGAAAGTCTATTGCAACCTAGCATTTGGAATTTGTGGTAGGATCTATCTATTTTGGAAATCATTGTCTTGTCTACAGGAGGGCGACTTCAACAAGGGCGATTTTGCAAGGCTTCTTCAAATCGACTTTCTTGGCATTTGCTTGTATCAGGGGGTTATCATTAGTATCATTGTGATCTATGCTATCTTTCTGTTACTTCTCTTGTGGCATTAGTCTTATCTCTTGATTACATCAAATCTGATATTGTTGACGTTTGTTGTGCAGGAGAGAGGGCGCATTGGCTTCTTGGACTAAATCGATTGCATAGAAAACTACCTCAAAGCTTCTCAAATTGATCGGGTTTGCATAGATCATCATCATCAAGGCATCTACAAGGTTACCCAGGTAAGATCCACAGGTTTGTTTCTCTTATCTTGATCCAATCCATTGACATAGCTCATAAATTGATAAAACCCTTATTTCTTCAAACCCTCATTTTTACATTTTCTCAGATCTACTTAGATCTAGTGGGTTGTTGGGTATAATATTGAAAACCCACCTCTATAGCATCCACGGCATCCCGGATCTATAGTTTGGTGAGGATTGGCTTCCATTTGACCCTATTCCCAAGCCAACCTAGCTTCTCCAAGCAAGGGCGCACTTCTTGGTGAGGGTGAGTTGACCTAGATCTAGTTGATGGGTAGTTGAGATCCCGCTTGTTTCATGATCTACACATCCAATAACCTACCCCCAGATTGTCACTTTTCTGATTTCTACCTTGTGGGCCCTATTCCACATTTTAAGGGATTTAATCCCCATTTTGGACCACTTGGTATCTTTAAACTCAGATCTAGTAAGATCTAGCCATCGGATTGCCTTGAAATTGTAGATCCACACTCCTACTTGATCAACCTACTTGGATCTAAAGTTTGGATGCCATTGGACTTGTCTTGATCCATTTATCCCACATTTTAGCCTCCTTGGGTAAAGTCGCACCACCTTGGAGAAGTGAGTTGGTCCACTTCTAGGACGTGGGTACTTGAGATTTTTGTGGATTTGGAACAGGCATAATTCAAAACCTAGGTCTAGTAGGTCACTTTGTCAAATCTTGCCTTGGGGATAGCATTCCTTGTTTTAAGGGATTGTGGTCCACTTAGGTCAAACCTAGATCTAGACCTATTCATCCATCAAGAATTTAATTGCCCACTTGTCTCATGCAATAGGAGTCCTTAACAACAAGTTAACCTTACTTTGACTCCATTATCCCAATTCCCAAGGCACTGGTTTCTCTCCAAATCAATTCAACTTTCTTAGATTGTTGGATTAACTTGTGGTTTGAACTTAATGTGGTGAACTAAACCCTTTGATGTCATCATGTATCATGATCAAGCTTGTCACTTGTACTAGTTAGCCCCAATTCAACCCCTACACTACCCTGCATTGGACACGGTTCCTAAGGCAATGGATTTTCTTACATTGAACTAGTACTTTAATCCTGGATCCTATCATAAGTCACTCTCACATCAATAATGAACCAAAGCTATACTCACTAAACCCCTCATTTGTCTTGTGACTTCATCCTAAGGTCTAGGATAAACCATACACCTTACTTCACTTAGAATTAACTTGATTTGGTGTCTTGGTTTTGATCTCTCCTGTCGGGAGTAGATCGGGTCTCCCCCTTTGTTGTCTGGACTAGATAACATAAAGCGAAGGTTGCCTCGACTGGCGTGACAACCATCTATTGGAGGTCGAGGTGATCGTGGTTGCACCTTTTGAGTTGCCCTTCCCTATTGCCATCCATGAGTGGATACATCCATAGGGGTAACTACAGTTTAGGTGATAACAGGTATATTCTAAGGAAAGATCAGATCATGTTGACCATCTTAGAAAGATTTTTGAGAGATGCAGAAAGTATGGCATATCTTTAAATCTAGCTAAGTTTGTGCTTTGTGTTGATGAGGGCAAACTATTGGGACATATTATCACTAAGGATGGTGTAAAGGTTGATCCTGAAAGAGTTGAGGCCATTAAAAAGGTTCCTATCCCTACCAATGTCAAAGCTCTCCAATCCTTCAATGGCCAAATTAATTTCATTAGAAGATTTATTCCAAATCTAGTTGAGCTAATGAAGCCTCTACAACTCTTACTTAAAAAAGATGCTAAGTTTGAATGGAGTAAGCAAGGAAGAGAAGCTTTTGCAGGTATAAAGGATGCCATATCTAGAGCCCCTGTGTTGATAAGCCCTGATTATTCAAAAGAATTCCAAATCTTTTCCTTTGCTTTTGAGCATACTATTGCTGGAGTTTTACTTCAGAAAAATGACCAAGGCCAAGAACAATCCATAGCATTCTTTAGTAAAGCTTTACAAAATTCAGAGCTTAAATATACTATAATGGAGAAACAAGCTTATGCCCTTGTTAAATCTTTGAAACATTTCAGAATATATATTGGGTATTCCAAGGTTGTGGGTTATGTTCCTCATACCGTTGTTAAAGATATATTAGCTCAATAGGATTTCCTTGGTATAAGGGGAAAATGGGTGTCCAAAATACAAGAGTATGACTTGGAGATAAAACCTACCAAGTTAATCAAAGGTCAAGGTCTTGCACGCATGATGATGGAAAGCAATGAGAAAGCTGTAGGAATGATTTGTAAAAATAATGAGTCAGCACTTGTCATATCTGAAGAGCTTCAAAGATTAAGTCAAACACAATGGTATTCTGACATTATTTACCTTCTTAACAATTTTACTTATCCTGAACATCTTGTTGGTCGCAAAAGAAGGTCTCTAAGACTTAAAGCCACTAAGTATTGCATAACTCAAAATGGATTAGGTTGGAGAAATCCTGATGGCTTAGTTCTTAGATGTGTTGATGAACCAGATTCCAAAAAACTTCTGGTTGAGTTTCATACTGGATTTTGTGGTGGGCATTATGCAGCAGACACCACAGCGCACAAGATCCTTAGATCGGGTGACTATTGGCCCACTTTGTTTACTGATGTGCATAAGTTTGTCAGATCTTGTCCCTAATGTCAGTTGTTCACCGGGAAACAGAAGTTGGCAACTTTACCTCTTGAGCCAGTAGTTGTTCAAGCCCCTTTCCAACAATGGGGTCTTGATTTTATCGGTCAGTTTAAGGAAAACTCAAGCAATGGTTATACCTGGATCCTAACTGCCACCGATTATTTCACCAAGTGGGTGGAAGCAATCCCCACTAAGTATGCCATAGATAAAGTAGTTATGGTCTTTCTTGAAAATCATATCATAACTAGATTTGGGGTGCCATCCAAGATAACAACTGACAATGGTCCTAGTTTTAGTTCCATGGCCTTTTCAGCATTTTGCTTCAAGTATGGTATAATCCTTTCCCATTCATCCAACTATTATCCCCAAGGAAATGGATTGGCTGAATCAACCAACAAGACCTTAATGAACATTTTAAAGAAAACTGTTGGGGATAACAAGAGGTCTTGGGATTTTAAGATAAAATTTGCTATATGGGCTGATAGAATAACACAGAAACGTGCTACTGGGAAAACCCTTTTCTAGTTGGTTTATGGTTTGGAAGTTTTTGTTCCCATTCATATTCAGTTGCCAGTGTATCAGATGTTGCATGATTATGATTCAAATGATGATGGTATGCAGAATAGAATTGAGCAAATTATGAAATTGGATGAAACTAGAAGAAAGGCCTTAGACCAAAGTATCAGAAATCAGGACAGGGTTAAAAGAACTTTTGACAGATCAGCTAAGCCAAAAGATTTCCAGCCAGGGGATTGGGTTCTTTTATAGGACAAGCGAAGGGATAAGCCAGGGAAGCATGGAAAGTTTGATAGCCTATGGTTGGGACCTGTTATCACACAACTTGTAGTTGCCCCTAGAGGTATCCCATCCGGGACGGTAGAGGAGACAGGCAACTAAAGAGGTGACCCAAGAGATGCCACGGTTCCCAATGCAATGTGGGAGTCACGTCAACCGAGGCACTCTTCGCTTTAGGTCAAGGTATAACTAGACCAAGGGGGAGACCCTATACCCCAATCACAGTTGATTGGACCCAAGCAAAGGTTTCAAAGGTGAATGAATGATGAGTTACGGGAACCAATGCAAGTCTAAGTGGACCTAATGTTTAGGGCATGGTTGAAGGTGGTATCCAGGATAGTTAGTGTTTCAACCTATGTATGGTTTAGGCCACTTGATGGGGTATGATTATTAAGTATAGTACCATGTGTTTACACAAGTGGGTCTTATTGCCTTGGGAAGTGTGAAATGGTTTTAGGTGGGCCCACAAGGTGAAGCTAAGTGTGAAGATGGTACTATAGGCTAGGTCTAGGTTAGATCTACAAGTTAGAGTTGGTTCTAGGGTTACCCATGTGTTAGATCTAGGGTTTGACACTAATCCCAAGAAGTGCGCCTTGCTTGGAGAAGGACTAGTGCCTTGTTGGATGGGCTAATGGAGTCAAGAAGGATGTCAAAGTGTAGATCGGGACACCTAGAAGCCAAGTCAAGTGGTTTGGATGAGATCCAATGGCCGGATCTTACTAGATCTAAGTTTTTAGGTAAAGACCAAAAGTGGACCACAATTCCTTAAAACAAGGAATGCAATCCCCAAGGTGGATCGGGACAAAAGGACAGTCTAGACCTAGGTTTCAAGGCATGGGCAATCCAAATCCACAAAAATCTCCAACACCCACTTCCTAGAAGTGGTCCAACTCAAAATTCCCAAGGGGTGCGACTTTCTCAAGGAGAGGCAGAAAGTGGTTTTGGTGGACCAAACCAAGTCCAATGGCCACCAAAATGTAGATCCGGGGTGTTAGTACCCCGATCTATGTTCCTTCAAAGTTTCAAGTTAATCCAATGGGTAGATCTTAGTAGATCTAAGTTTCTAGGTGCCAAGAAGGTCAAAAGGGGGTTTCAACCCCTCAAAACATGGAGAGATGTCCACAAGGTAGTTTTCACCAAAGTAAGGATATGGGTATGTGTTATCAAGTGTCTAGTTGTCAAATCAAGCGGGATCTCACATACCCATGCACTAGATCTAGCCCAACAAGCCTCTCTCAAGGAAGTGCGCTTTAGGTCAAGGAGAGCTTTTGTCTTAGAAAATGGGTCAATTCTTAGCCAATCACCACCAAACTATAGATCCAACTAGGGGTGGATGCTATAGAGGTGGGTTTTCAATATCTTTTCAAATTGAGGGCTAGATCTATGTAGATCTAAGAAATACCAAAAACAAGGGTTTTACTTTGATTAGGGTTTTTGTGATCTAGAAATTATGGAAGTTTCAAGGAAGAGAAGATCATACCTCTTGGGACATACCTGGATGAAGAGATGAATGCTTGTTGAGACGAGGATTACTTTGCCAAAGATCAAATGGAGAATTGTTGAAGCCCTCTTGCCAAATCGATTTTTCCAAGCCACATGTGATTCCTTCTAACCTGTCAAGCCAAGGAGCAAAGCATCAATTAGTTTAACAAATTGAAGGTAGATGCAAGCAAGAGAGAGAAAAACATAGAATAGTTGACACAAAGGCAAAACCACTCCCTGTCAAACCCAAAACGACTTCTTCCAAGCTTGAAGGGCAAGCCTCCCCACCAATTCGCACTTGTCAAAGTCGCCCTCTCAACCTGCAAATAAAGTATGGCAAATATGCAAGATAGCTACAATAGATCCTCCAGTGCAATGGACAATAGCATTTACAATCGAAACAACAAACATCCACTCCAATCCAAGCATGTACTCCAAAAGATAGAAATTTTATTCCAAGAGCCAAGAGCCAAAAATCTCTAGATGAATTTTACAATGAGGGGGTCTCCTCCTTATATAGGATAATAAAGACCAAAACCCTAGATCTCAAAACCACTTTTTGAAATGAGTGGTTGAGATTAAAAGATCTCACAACATAATCAATGGCTAAGATGAATCCATAACATAATATCACATGGATCACTCAACATAACAATAGCGCCCTCACTAAATGGTACAATAGAGGGTGACATCATCCCACAAGAGGGGTATAAAGTACAATAATCCACCTCATGATGACTAGGACATGATAAAATAAGCACATGGTGGGGCTAGGAGGTATAAATCCTTGCTAGCTCACCCCAAGGCACAATGAAATAATAAAAAATATGTCCAATATAATAATAATGACCAAAACTGTCCTCAGAATCCATGACAGTCGAGCAGTAAATGTCCTCCTGTGATCAATCTGGAGATACCCACATGGTGAAAAATGACTGGAAGATAGTGAGATCAACCTGGAAGACCTCTGTGAAAACCAAATGCCAAAACCTTGCCTCAATTGCCCAAATCGATTTCCTCAGTGACCACTTTATCCCATTTTTTAACTGCCTCGGGAACTGTGAAAGTGCCAAAACTGCCTCCTAGGGTGCTAGCGCTGTCCATCTGAGCCCACCAGGCTCTCCGGGAGGGTGGATAAATGGTAATAACAAGTGGCTGGACCACCCCCTCCATCATCAGCGCCCTAGGTGAACTGGCCTCTCGGGGCCCCTGCTGCTCAGGCTGGGAAATCAGCCCCAAATCTGGTCAACAAGTGTAAAACTGCATCAATCACTGTCAGAAGTGCCCGGAACTGAAAGATAAGTGTCTCAATGGATTCAGAAGACCCAAATCCACTAGGAATGAGTACTCATACACCCTGGGTTGCCCTAATGGGCCAGCTGTAGGGTCCACCATATATGGACAATGTATAGTCTGCTGATCTGCAATAATAATAACCTGCTGAACTGGATCAATCATCATCTGTATCATATGTCCATCATATGACATCATCATCAAACATGTGGGACCATAAATCATCACCAATAATCATCATACATGGTCCACATCATCACGGATCCCAAGAATATATATAATCAAGGATAAATCACATCAGTAGACTAAGACAATGCATCTTTAATCACTTCATAGCTAAGCTCAAAGTATAAATTCCATTCAGTGGCATTAATTAAGTTAACATATTCCGTGATAATATAAAATTACTTGCACCCTAGTTCAAATGACAAACTTACCCATTGGACATGGTCAAACTGCTAGTGAAGGATGAAGGCTAGGAGCAAGGTTGGGCCAAGGGTTTGACTTGTCTAACTTAACTCAAAAATACTTTGGACTGGGAGAAGGGGGAAGCTACAAACTCTGTGCTGGACAAAAGAACACGGGGGATGGCTGTGCCTCACAAATGGATAAGTTGTTTAGAGAGTGTTTATTCCACTTAGGCATCATGTCTACATCAAGTTGATCCAAGTTCATTAGGATCATTCAATTTATTTCCATGGCCTTTTTGGCCTACATAACCCTTCGGATTTCAGATGTGCTGAGAAGCACAACTAGTTGCAGCTTGCATCCAGGGCATGTTTTTCACATTTTCACAAGGTCAGCAATTGTTTAGATATAGCTTTTAAGAACTATTGCTTTTTGGACCTTTCTTATACTCTTCGAGGAGTATTTTTAGCTTTTCATTGCTCTTGCCCTTTTTTGTTTCCATGGGCGAATTTATTAAGTTTCCATAGGTAGAACATGAGCTTTCAGTTTTAGCCAACAACATCTCAAGTGACTAGGGGGAGTTCGAGCCAATGCCAAACATCGGGACAACCGACCAGAATGATGTAGGCCTACAATCCAACTCACCAAAGGCAAGTTCTGTCACCAACTCAGAGCCGAGACACTAAATAAACAGGGATGCGGTCCAAACACAGAGGTAGAAAAATGGGGAAGTCCTCAGTATCAGAAAGTCAAATAAGACAAGTCAGGGTTTAAAGTCAAACAGGAAGGTCATGTATGGATGGAGACAAGTGGATATGGAGCCTACACTAGCAGACAACAGGTGTCGGGGAAAGACCATGTCTATGTAAGGTGAAATACCAGTAAGTTTTGTTAAATGACCTAAAAGTGCAAGCAATTGTCCATTTTAAGGTTTACAGTTCATTTTAAATAGTTTGCCACATCAGGAATAATATACCAAGCACATGCTATAATCATGACTAAATCAACAAGCTAATAATCCACTGTCAGTGAGAACATATCCATAGATCATACAACATCATCATAATAGCAATCATCATGCATCATCTGAAACACTGCTGAAGTACATCTCTAGGCACTGAACTGAAACTGTAATGGGATAAGTGGTCACATCAGTCATCCAATCTGAACTCTCAAGGCTCAGCCTTGACACAAGGTCATATACAAATCTGAATAATATACTGCTCTGATCATGAGTGATCCATAATATATAGCCATGCTCTGGAATAAATGAAGCTCTGGAGTGTGCAGATATCTGCTGTACAAGAATAGTAGCCCTGCTACTATGGTGTGATAACATCTGGCTCCGGCTGGGACAAGTGCTCTAAGGGAGAGAGCGCTTGAGAACCTCAGAATCTCTGGTCTCGAACTGCTCTGCATCAATCTTCAATCCAGCACTGCACCATCCTTGCTTTCAGCTTTCATCTTGCACCTGTTCCTGCTCTCACAAAAACTAGAATACCATCATGGAGCATGTATGGGATAAAAATAAAATAAAACTGAAATGAAATCTAATCTAACACATAAACTGAAATGCATCAAAATATAAACATAACTAACATGGCATATATTATTCATTTATCATTTTTATTTGCTGTGCAGGGGGACAAGAGTATCTTTTTTAATTCAGGCAAATCTCGACCAGCACAGGCAGCCAATAATATAAATGCTAACTATAATTTCTTAAATGCATGCAGGAGAAGAGAAAAGCTTAGGAGGGAGCAAGACTCAACTCAGGCAGAAAAAGAAAAACGGGACAATACTCAGCACACAGAAAAAGAAAAGTCACACAAATCCTACTGCTCAAGTGAGCTTATTTAGAAGCTACCTACTCTAAACAGGCAAGGCAAGGTGAGGAAGGTCAGGGATGATAATCCCTCAGCTCCCTTTGGTTGATAGGGAGTAAGATGTGTTGGCCAGTCCCAGTGGTGAGAAAACACATCTCATCAATGCAGCGCTCAACAGTAAGTGGTCCAACCCAAAAGTCACCTGATCCCTTGGATCGTATATAAAATAAATCATTAGGTACTACAACCTTATCACCAATTTCGAAACTTTGGCGATTTACAGATTGAGGGATGACTTCAATAACATGTTCAGGAAAAGGTTGGATATCAGAAGTGCATTGGGGTTGAGGTGTAACTATATTTGAATTCCTATTAGGAGGAATTTCATCACATCTGGGAGGTCCACCGTTCAAGGGTACAACCATGCTACCAATCAAGATTTCTCCTATAGTCAAAAAGTCAGTATTAACATCCTCATTCACTTCAGCTTGGGTTATGGGTGGAGGGCTTTGATTTTCACTACTTCTGCTACTGCCTTCTCCCGATGGGATAGGAATGGTCATGTTCTCTAAAAGTTCTAGATGGTCAGCAGGAATGGGACTATGAACTGTGCTAGGTGCATTGTGAGTCCTCATATCCCAAGATATTGGTGTAGAGTCAACATCCTCTTCACTACTAGGTAACTCTCTAGGAAAAAGGAAGCTAGGGTAAGGATGAAGCAACTGTGGGTCAGTGGGTTCTTCTTGAAAGATGGCTAGATTATTCAATGAAAAGTCTTCCCCAGGGGCATCATGGCTCAAGGCATGTTCTTGCCAACTCATAGAGTTGTCATTCACTTGCCTTAAAACCCCATCCTCTAAGGACAAATGGGACAAGTGATCAGGCACATCAGAGAAGTGATAATCAACTAGTTCTTCATCATTCCCCTCAGGTGAGGGAAGGTGTGTTCCTTCATTGTTATTTGTCCAAGGAGTGATGTGAGGTAAACCCTGTCTTCCTCTTTCTGTGTTAAGGTCAACTAGGAAAAGCCACTCATGTACTGTTCTAGGTATATACTCACCCCTTCTAATTTGATCAAAGTTATCTTCCGAAGTGTTTAGCTGAGTAGGATGTGTAGGTTGATCAATGTTTGGTTCTACACTATTGGGTTGGTTCGAGATCCTAAGGTTTTCTAACACTTGAATGGACCTAGGGTCAACTTCAATAATTCTTTCTTCTTCCATGCTAGGATCATCATCATGACCACCCATGACCATAAAGATACCCTCAGGTAATAACTCACCCTCACCAAAAGTGTTTCTTACACCATCCTCATAATTCTCAAGATGTCCATCATAAAATGGCTCCCGATACACCCTAACCAAAGAGCCATCAGAGTTGGGGATGGTAGCATAAGACAGGTCCATCTGAAGATGTCCCCCTAGCCCAGCGGACCACTTCCTACAAAGGAGCATGCCATAGGCTGGAGGGAGATCTATAACTACTATATCCATCAGCATAGATATATCGGGGCATGAAAACAGGTCAGCTCTCAGGTTTTTGATCAAGCCAAAGACTTTAACTGGTTTAGAGTCAATCCCACAAACGTTCCCATAAGGTCTAGTTATCTTTAGTCCCATAGCTTCCATGACTTGTAAAGGCATCACATTCATGGAGGCACCAGAATCCAACATACAGTTATGAAGGAGGAGATCACCTATGCGTAGTGTAAGGTAAAATGGTTGATGACCCCCATTCTTCCTCTCATATAAGGCAGTTTGGATGTTAATGGGAGGGTCATCCTCTTCATCAACAACATCACAAGATGCTGGGTTTTGAGAAGATGAATCCTCGCCACCAGTCGTGGCTGTCTCAGGGATACTCTCGAAAAATTCTACCACCTGCTCCTTTATTGAAGGAATTTTCATTAACTCAGTGAGTGGAATGTTATGCATAACTTTGTCTAACTCTCTTTCGATGTTGATATCGAAGTCATACTCAGGCAAAGGGATTGGCTCACTCACTGGATTAGGCAACTCTTTGTTTTTCTTTTCACTAAAAGGGATAGGCTTTGGGCCATCTTTTCTTCGTTGATAAGTTTTAAAAGGAGCTTGGTCATTGATAACTTGTTCAGTAGCATAGATGGGACCACTAGGGTTGTTTTCTTCTATGGTGTTTTCTTCATGATCAATCAGGATTCTTCCAAAGTCTTTGTCAAACTTTAAGTCATCAACCCAGTTAATGTTCTTTGGAGAGTCCGGAGTATCATCACCATGGGCGGTATACTCAGGATCTTCCAAATTTTGTTCTTCAGACCAGTTTATGATAGGAGGTTCTTGATTCATAGGGTTTCTTCTATCTCCTTCATTAGGTTTCTTTTGTTGATTCCAATAAGGTTTAGGACCATAGGGCTGCCTATATCTATCCCCTTCTCTGTTCTTGGCTAGGTCCCTAGTTAGGAGAGTTAAGTTTTTCATCATTTCATGCATACTCTCCATCATTTCACTGGGCTCTTTGCTAGGTTCCTTATTCTTCTTAAACTTAGGCTCAGATCTAGAGGAAGAGGGTCCACTAATTAGGTCAAAGAAGTTTTGTTTTCCCATGGAGGCAGCATTTGCCTCGGCTTTCTTGGCATTGTCTTGGGCTTCCTTCAAATTATTAGGGTCTTTGTCCTTTAGGTGGTAACCCAGGTAACCTTCATAAGCATTAAGGTAATGGATCAAGATGGCTTGGTCAAGGGGCCTTATGTTACTTGGGATGTTGGCAACAGTCCTATCAAAGCGTTGGTTAAACTCATGGACAGACTCATTCTCCTTCTTTTTGATGTCAAAAAGTTGGTGTAAAAGGAAACGCCCATCTAACTTGACTGACCACTCTTGCTTGAGTTTATCGGTGAATGCATCATACCCATTGATTGATGATGGAGGCAAACGGTCAAACCATTTGCGAGCATCACCCTCCAAGGATGCAAATAGACCCCTAATAAACACATCCTCCTCCTCAGCCCCATATGCCTCCATATGAGCCCAAACATTGTCTATGTGGTCCTCAATAGAGGTGGCACAATTGCCATTGAATTTTGGGATCTTTTCAAAGTACTTGTCAGGCATGCTATGGGGAGCACCCAAAATCTGAGAAAAGTCTAAGGGAGAAGCTCTAGCCTTATGACCAAAAGCACGAGCAGCAGGAGGGTTGTTTTGGTTGTTGATACCGGAGTTTGATTGACCTTGTCCAGCCATTGGATTGACTGGGTTTGAACTGGAGCTGTGATTAGGTGATAAAGGAGGAACCGGATTGAACAAAGGGGATCCTAAGGTATGGTTTGGAGAACCTGAGTTAACAAGTTTCCACAAGAAGTTGGTTGACTGGGTTCTAGGATCTCTTTTGTGATATGTAAGTGGGGTTCCTTCCAATTGATTTGGATTTGATTTACTTCGCGTGTTGTAAGGATGACTATGAGCTCGCTCCTCAGCGGAGTCACGGTTAGGAGTCGCCAGGTAGATTTTTAAGCTCTACTACCAAGAGGTATGTCGTTTAAAGTGCAGAAAGGTAGTGAGACACAAGGATGTGTTGAACCAAGGTAGGCCCCTACCTCCCCGGCAACGGCGCCAAAAATGTTATCACACAACTTGTAGTTGCCCCTAGAGGTATCCCATCCGGGACGGTAGAGGAGACAGGCAACTAAAGAGGTGACCCAAGAGATGCCACGGTTCCCAATGCAATGTGGGAGTCACGTCAACCGAGGCACTCTTCGCTTTAGGTCAAGGTATAACTAGACCAAGGGGGAGACCCTATACCCCAATCACAGTTGATTGGACCCAAGCAAAGGTTTCAAAGGTGAATGAATGATGAGTTACGGGAACCAATGCAAGTCTAAGTGGACCTAATGTTTAGGGCATGGTTGAAGGTGGTATCCAGGATAGTTAGTGTTTCAACCTATGTATGGTTTAGGCCACTTGATGGGGTATGATTATTAAGTATAGTACCATGTGTTTACACAAGTGGGTCTTATTGCCTTGGGAAGTGTGAAATGGTTTTAGGTGGGCCCACAAGGTGAAGCTAAGTGTGAAGATGGTACTATAGGCTAGGTCTAGGTTAGATCTACAAGTTAGAGTTGGTTCTAGGGTTACCCATGTGTTAGATCTAGGGTTTGACACTAATCCCAAGAAGTGTGCCTTGCTTGGAGAAGGACTAGTGCCTTGTTGGATGGGCTAATGGAGTCAAGAAGGATGTCAAAGTGTAGATCGGGACACCTAGAAGCCAAGTCAAGTGGTTTGGATGAGATCCAATGGCCGGATCTTACTAGATCTAAGTTTTTAGGTAAAGACCAAAAGTGGACCACAATTCCTTAAAACAAGGAATGCAATCCCCAAGGTGGATCGGGACAAAAGGACAGTCTAGACCTAGGTTTCAAGGCATGGGCAATCCAAATCCACAAAAATCTCCAACACCCACTTCCTAGAAGTGGTCCAACTCAAAATTCCCAAGGGGTGCGACTTTCTCAAGGAGAGGCAGAAAGTGGTTTTGGTGGACCAAACCAAGTCCAATGGCCACCAAAATGTAGATCCGGGGTGTTAGTACCCCGATCTATGTTCCTTCAAAGTTTCAAGTTAATCCAATGGGTAGATCTTAGTAGATCTAAGTTTCTAGGTGCCAAGAAGGTCAAAAGGGGGTTTCAACCCCTCAAAACATGGAGAGATGTCCACAAGGTAGTTTTCACCAAAGTAAGGATATGGGTATGTGTTATCAAGTGTCTAGTTGTCAAATCAAGCGGGATCTCACATACCCATGTACTAGATCTAGCCCAACAAGCCTCTCTCAAGGAAGTGCGCTTTAGGTCAAGGAGAGCTTTTGTCTTAGAAAATGGGTCAATTCTTAGCCAATCACCACCAAACTATAGATCCAAATAGGGGTGGATGCTATAGAGGTGGGTTTTCAATATCTTTTCAAATTGAGGGCTAGATCTATGTAGATCTAAGAAATACCAAAAACAAGGGTTTTACTTTGATTAGGGTTTTTGTGATCTAGAAATTATGGAAGTTTCAAGGAAGAGAAGATCATACCTCTTGGGACATACCTGGATGAAGAGATGAATGCTTGTTGAGACGAGGATTACTTTGCCAAAGATCAAATGGAGAATTGTTGAAGCCCTCTTGCCAAATCGATTTTTCCAAGCCACATGTGATTCCTTCTAACCTGTCAAGCCAAGGAGCAAAGCATCAATTAGTTTAACAAATTGAAGGTAGATGCAAGCAAGAGAGAGAAAAACATAGAATAGTTGACACAAAGGCAAAACCACTCCCTGTCAAACCCAAAACGACTTCTTCCAAGCTTGAAGGGCAAGCCTCCCCACCAATTCGCACTTGTCAAAGTCGCCCTCTCAACCTGCAAATAAAGTATGGCAAATATGCAAGATAGCTACAATAGATCCTCCAGTGCAATGGACAATAGCATTTACAATCGAAACAACAAACATCCACTCCAATCCAAGCATGTACTCCAAAAGATAGAAATTTTATTCCAAGAGCCAAGAGCCAAAAATCTCTAGATGAATTTTACAATGAGGGGGTCTCCTCCTTATATAGGATAATAAAGACCAAAACCCTAGATCTCAAAACCACTTTTTGAAATGAGTGGTTGAGATTAAAAGATCTCACAACATAATCAATGGCTAAGATGAATCCATAACATAATATCACATGGATCACTCAACATAACAATAGCGCCCTCACTAAATGGTACAATAGAGGGTGACATCATCCCACAAGAGGGGTATAAAGTACAATAATCCACCTCATGATGACTAGGACATGATAAAATAAGCACATGGTGGGGCTAGGAGGTATAAATCCTTGCTAGCTCACCCCAAGGCACAATGAAATAATAAAAAATATGTCCAATATAATAATAATGACCAAAACTGTCCTCAGAATCCATGACAGTCGAGCAGTAAATGTCCTCCTGTGATCAATCTGGAGATACCCACATGGTGAAAAATGACTGGAAGATAGTGAGATCAACCTGGAAGACCTCTGTGAAAACCAAATGCCAAAACCTTGCCTCAATTGCCCAAATCGATTTCCTCAGTGACCACTTTATCCCATTTTTTAACTGCCTCGGGAACTGTGAAAGTGCCAAAACTGCCTCCTAGGGTGCTAGCGCTGTCCATCTGAGCCCACCAGGCTCTCCGGGAGGGGGGATAAATGGTAATAACAAGTGGCTGGACCACCCCCTCCATCATCAGCGCCCTAGGTGAACTGGCCTCTCGGGGCCCCTGCTGCTCAGGCTGGGAAATCAGCCCCAAATCTGGTCAACAAGTGTAAAACTGCATCAATCACTGTCAGAAGTGCCCGGAACTGAAAGATAAGTGTCTCAATGGATTCAGAAGACCCAAATCCACTAGGAATGAGTACTCATACACCCTGGGTTGCCCTAATGGGCCAGCTGTAGGGTCCACCATATATGGACAATGTATAGTCTGCTGATCTGCAATAATAATAACCTGCTGAACTGGATCAATCATCATCTGTATCATATGTCCATCATATGACATCATCATCAAACATGTGGGACCATAAATCATCACCAATAATCATCATACATGGTCCACATCATCACGGATCCCAAGAATATATATAATCAAGGATAAATCACATCAGTAGACTAAGACAATGCATCTTTAATCACTTCATAGCTAAGCTCAAAGTATAAATTCCATTCAGTGGCATTAATTAAGTTAACATATTCCGTGATAATATAAAATTACTTGCACTCTAGTTCAAATGACAAACTTACCCATTGGACATGGTCAAACTGCTAGTGAAGGATGAAGGCTAGGAGCAAGGTTGGGCCAAGGGTTTGACTTGTCTAACTTAACTCAAAAATACTTTGGACTGGGAGAAGGGGGAAGCTACAAACTCTGTGCTGGACAAAAGAACACGGGGGATGGCTGTGCCTCACAAATGGATAAGTTGTTTAGAGAGTGTTTATTCCACTTAGGCATCATGTCTACATCAAGTTGATCCAAGTTCATTAGGATCATTCAATTTATTTCCATGGCCTTTTTGGCCTACATAACCCTTCGGATTTCAGATGTGCTGAGAAGCACAACTAGTTGCAGCTTGCATCCAGGGCATGTTTTTCACATTTTCACAAGGTCAGCAATTGTTTAGATATAGCTTTTAAGAACTATTGCTTTTTGGACCTTTCTTATACTCTTCGAGGAGTATTTTTAGCTTTTCATTGCTCTTGCCCTTTTTTGTTTCCATGGGCGAATTTATTAAGTTTCCATAGGTAGAACATGAGCTTTCAGTTTTAGCCAACAACATCTCAAGTGACTAGGGGGAGTTCGAGCCAATGCCAAACATCGGGACAACCGACCAGAATGATGTAGGCCTACAATCCAACTCACCAAAGGCAAGTTCTGTCACCAACTCAGAGCCGAGACACTAAATAAACAGGGATGCGGTCCAAACACAGAGGTAGAAAAATGGGGAAGTCCTCAGTATCAGAAAGTCAAATAAGACAAGTCAGGGTTTAAAGTCAAACAGGAAGGTCATGTATGGATGGAGACAAGTGGATATGGAGCCTACACTAGCAGACAACAGGTGTCGGGGAAAGACCATGTCTATGTAAGGTGAAATACCAGTAAGTTTTGTTAAATGACCTAAAAGTGCAAGCAATTGTCCATTTTAAGGTTTACAGTTCATTTTAAATAGTTTGCCACATCAGGAATAATATACCAAGCACATGCTATAATCATGACTAAATCAACAAGCTAATAATCCACTGTCAGTGAGAACATATCCATAGATCATACAACATCATCATAATAGCAATCATCATGCATCATCTGAAACACTGCTGAAGTACATCTCTAGGCACTGAACTGAAACTGTAATGGGATAAGTGGTCACATCAGTCATCCAATCTGAACTCTCAAGGCTCAGCCTTGACACAAGGTCATATACAAATCTGAATAATATACTGCTCTGATCATGAGTGATCCATAATATATAGCCATGCTCTGGAATAAATGAAGCTCTGGAGTGTGCAGATATCTGCTGTACAAGAATAGTAGCCCTGCTACTATGGTGTGATAACAGGACCATATGTTATATTTGAACCAGCAGGGGTTAATTCTTTCTTCCTTTGCACTATGGATGGAGAAAGGTTGACTCTCCCAATCAATGGACAACATCTCAAGCTGTTCTTCAAAGAAGATTTCCTAATGCCCACGGGGGCAGATTGATAGCAGGGCCATCTCTAAACCTTTGCCTTGCATTTTTGTACATTATGTTTTGTATATTATTGATGTATATTAGTTTCATTTGCTTGCTTTAGTCTTACTTTGCAATAAATGTTGCAACTTATGTTTCATTTGGCAAAAGATGTGGGACTGATGCATTTTAATTTTGTGGCAGGAACCAGAGATTCTTGGATTCTCGCATACTCTCTTTGATTGAGAGAATCAGATCGAGCACACTTCCCGCAGTTGGAGCCAGATGTTGCCAACTAAGTTTACTTGGTTGGATTATCAAGCGAGCGGGCAGAGTTGAACATGATACATGTGCGTTTTTGATGATTTGATATCCAGCTGGCCTTTTTAAAGGGCCCCGGTTTTAACTTTTTTCCACATGTCCATGGCCCTGCGGGGTTTCTAATAAAACGTACTAGCATGGTGTTTTGTAAAATACTTGGTTCCCTAGGACTTTTTGGCTAAGTCAGGTATTCCAAGGAGTTTTTTCACCTAGTTATTATGTCTTGCATTAGTGCATAACATAATTTTTGGGTTTTTCTCCTGCTCATCCAAAGCTGGAATGCCTGGGGAGGCTGACGGGCCTTAGGGGGTTGTTAAAGTCTATGGGTCAATGTATATGAACATGTTAGGCGTTATGTTTGAGTCATATGGACATGTGCTAAGTCCCCCTAGGTTGTTTTTTATTTTTCGGCAGGGTTTATTTTTTCCGTAAATTGGGCCATTTTTTTAATGGTTCAATTAAAATTTTTGTAATTGGCCTGGAAGTGGCGTCTAGAGGTCTTTTTTGCCTTAGGGGTGCTCGTTTTCTAACTCAGAGCACCCCCTAAACCCACTCTTTCTAATGTTTGGGTGATTATTTTTCCACAAAAATCCAAAAAAACCCAAAAAACCCAAAAAAGTCATAAAAAATTGAAAAATTGGCAAAATGACTTTAAGAAAATAAAAACGTTTTTGAGTAATTAGTGGTCTGATTTCGACCAGCACTATTAGGGGAGAGCTTTGGCTATTTTGCAAGAGAATTGGCATCCCAAAATTAGGGGAGTGTGTCCCCACCTTCACATGGG
Organism: Larix kaempferi; assembly: GCA_027924585.1. Classification (NCBI taxonomy): domain Eukaryota; kingdom Viridiplantae; phylum Streptophyta; class Pinopsida; order Pinales; family Pinaceae; genus Larix; species Larix kaempferi. The sequence goes on from BSBM01000488.1 coordinate 2,435,071, forward strand.
CGCATTCACCTTCACATGGGCGCATTGGGTGTAGTGGGCATGCCCACGTTTCAAGGAAATGGCAGCCTATAATCATGGCTGTCATGTGGGCTAACTAGTAGCTGCTACAGCAGCTTATTACAAGGAGTATGCAGCCCCATCCTCTCCTTCATCTATGCCACCACTCCCACTCTCTTTTGGCAAGTGCGCCCTTCCTCACTCGGCCATTTTTTTCTATAAATTGAGGTGCTCTCTCATTTCTTCACTAGTTGGAGGAGGAGCAGAAATTGTACAAGCATTATGCTATTTGTTTAATGAATAAAAGACTTTGGAGGTCCATTGGTGTTGTGCTTTGTGAGTGGTTCCATGATCTCTGTGTATGAGGTGATTTGTGTCAAGAGCAATATGTGTTCAAGTAATTTTTCAGCCATCAACTAAGCTCACTTGAAGGACTGGTAACAGTTTTGTGAGGATAGCTAATTATTCTTGTTTGATTTAATTAGTTTTTCTATTTGTCATTGTGTTAGAGATTTAAAAATGAATATGTATCATTTGCTTATGTGCATGTTATTTTGATTTTTGACCCAATGCATTTCTAGTTGATGGGTACTTTGCAAGTGTTTTGCTAGCTACAGGTTGACAGGTGGATGAAAAGATAGCTTGTTTGCTCTCGTATTTCTCATCTGTGCATGCTTTGGTGGATCTTACCCTCGGTGTCCCACTTCTAAGTTTCAAAGTCTTCAATTTCGGACAACCATTCTGTTTCCTTCATCCTTCTCAGCAAAGTTTGAAAAATCAACAAAACTCTCTTGGTCACTTTGGTTTGCATTTCTCAGGTCTTGTCTCTCTTTAAATACCTTATGTAGATCTGATTTGTATTTGGATCTTATGTGTTCCTAAAGTCATATCTAAATCTAGATCTAACTTTAGCTTACTACTTCCGAAAGTTAGAATTTTCATGCATACTTTAAATAACTTGAACAAGTAGTGCTTTCTGTTTATAAAAGTTTTATCTAGCTGTTTGAAGAGCTTATAATTTGCAGCCATTAAAAGCTAGCAAATATCCCAAGTAGACAAGCCCCATAGCTTGTTTTGCTTGGTTACTTTCGGTCATTTTAACTTAGAAGTTTAACTTAGTTTTTTCTGGGTTTTTAGGAGGTGTTCCAAAGACATTCTTAAAGTGTTTTTGGGCATCTTTACTGATCTATTGCTTGCTGGTTTGCAGCATTTAAAAAGCAGGTAGAGAGAATTGCTGGCTAATTTTCGAGGATCCAGGCCATCCGAAGCACCTAGATTTTAAATTTTATGAACTGGTTACTTTTTCTCTCCTATATTGTAAGCCACTAAGTCAATTTAAGACTGGGGCACTTCTTTCACATTGTAACTAAAGTATCAAACGAGAGCAAGTGGGCTAATCAAGCGCCCACACCCCATCCCCCCAGGGGGAGAAACTGTGTCGACTCAATTTTCATGGTTTGCAATTTTTTTAGTTTAGATTTCATTTCTACACTTAATAAAATCAAACTAGGCTTAAAATCAACTTTGTGGGTTCGTTCCACTGGCGGGCCACAAGTTCACTCAAAACATAGTTTTATCATTTTTTTTTACAAACTCAAAATGCCCCGCTTGCCTTCCCGAAGTAGGGTTTCTGTACAAGGGCTTGCCCGAGTACGTGCCTGAAAAGAGACTCCTGGGGTTTAAAAAAAAAAAAAAATTTGGTTCATAAAATTTTTCTAAAAATACCAAGGTCTTCTCCCGTATGCTCTGTGGCCGACTTGCAGCTCAGTCTGATCCAGTTGGTACACATCAGAGAGGGGGAGATGACTAGTAATAGGATCTAACACCGCCCCGAATAAAAAAAACCTTTATGTGAAAATCCGGCACATCACAAACATTTTGTTGTCGTGGGGAAATTTCTTAGAAGGCTTGGGACAAAACTGAGTAGTGACCTCTTGGAAACTGTTAGGCTTGCCCTCGTTGGTACAACATCTGAACACCTCCTTGAGACTCCGATTCAGCCCAAGCTTGAGAGGGAAGCCACAAATCAAAATTCCGGACATGTTCCCCCGTACCTTGCGTATATTGGTAACCCACCTGCCATAATAAAAAGATCACTTTCACATTAATCTTAAAATACACCAAGAACACTGGCACAACATTTACTTTTCTGCTCATGCATCTATTTCAACTCCATTATAAGGCACTGGTCTATATTGATATTATTTCATGTTATTGACAAATGTTGCGAATGAATGATGATAATAGTGAATGGGAGCAAATGATGTATTGATGAATGATTGTTTTGCTTTATATAAGTATATGCTGGTTTTATCTTGGTTATCAAAAAATATTTTTCCTAACTCCTAGATTAGATACCTTAGTTTTTATTTTTTTAGGGTCCACCCCCCTTGGCTTCGCTAGGAAAGCCTAGACGGAGGAGTCGAGTCCCAAGTGACAGCACTTGACTCTGACTTGCCCCCAAGGCCACACCAGTAGCTTGAAGACTTCTGCTGCGTTTTCCCCAGGTGTGGAACCAGGCGGCAACAAGCTCCAAATGAAATTTTGTAAAATGTGATAGGTAGTGGACGGACTTTACTTTCTCAGGTAACCTTTTCAGAGGCCGAAACTGAACCAGTGACACGTGGCATGCCGTACAAGTTCGCTCTCTTGTTTTATCCCATAAACAGGTCACGTTGCGACACTTGGCATAACTCTCTCTAAGAGAATCCATTTGAGGTCAGACCTGTGGGGTTGGAAAGATGACAGGTCGGGCTATCACAAGAAAACTTTTCAGACCCTGTGGATCGAAAAGTTTGGAGTTACACCAGAAACAATCAGGTACATATTTCTGTCAAAATAGAATTATTTTTTAGCACCTTCATTCATGGCTTCCGGAATTTAGGGTTTCGGAGAAAGTTGAAATTTTTGTAATTGGAGACTACGGCTGAATACTACTCATCAAAATCGAAATTTAGAGACCAAGATCAGAATTTTTGGTTGCGCAGAAGACCGGGCTTGATCAGACCCTAGTTCGGGACTTTGATCGGAAAAGTGGAAAATTAGGGCTTCTGCAAAAATGGGAATTTTTGAAATCTGTGACCACAGCTGGAAGCTCCTCAGAAAACTAGAAGCTTAGAGCTTTGGGTTGAACCTTTTGATTGGGCAGAAGGGTGGGCTTTATCAAACCCTAGTTCGAGGTCATGTCTAGTGAATCTGGAAGTTTCGAAGGCAAATTTGAGGAGTGAAACTTTGCAGTTTTCAAATTCTGAGTATACCAGCTTGATCAGCTCATCAAGGTGCATATTTCTATCCTTTCAGAAGTTTGAAATTCAAAGTTTGAATTTTTAGGGTTTCTCTAACAAACCCTAATCCCGCTCCAGATCCAGTTCCTGCAAATCAAGTGGATTGGGTTAATAGTAGAAGAGAATGGATTGGTCACCTGCATAAGTGAAGAAGTTCTTATTTCAAAGAGAGATGAGGCTAAGGCCTTACATAAGAAGATTACAAGCAATCTCGACAGGTATGGCTCATCCAGGTATGTTTCGAGATTTGTTCATGATTAAGTTTATGGTATGTTTGTCTTCATGTTATTACGGTTAGTACAATCTTGATTAAATTTAGACTTGTCGTATCACCTTAATAAAATTATGAATGCATGATAAAATATATTCATTGATTAGGGTGTTGACACTTATGATTGTACTAATGCATTATGGTGTTATATGAGGTTTATGTTGTCCGCTAACATGAAAGGTACACCAAGAAAGACAAATCATGTTCTAGTTCAAGAACATATGATCATGATGACATGAGGACAAAGATTCATCTATTGTCGTGAATCACTTAGAAGATCTATTTGTGAGGTATGTATAACTTGGTTCTATAATGGTTAACCTATGAGATATGCAGGTTACTAGCACAAGTCATTGAAGAGAACAAGAAGACATCATGTGGGTATGTTAGACATAACTAGCTAATATACCAATCCAGGTATGTTTTTTCTATATCAAGTTAGAATCCTACCTTGTGTTAGGATCCCTTATATAAGTATACTTGGTATGATTAGTTATGTTTATTCATAAAGTTAGAAATGTAAGTAATCAAGGTTTTATGCATTTTATGTCTCTTATCTTGATTGATGATTTAACTAACCAGAAGAGTCCTATGATCAAATAAGAATATGCATGAGTAAAAGAAGACTTCCCTAAAACCTTGAATACTAATGTTTATTATCTGTGTTTGAAATGATCATGACTATACATGTTTAAGATTATTGTGTTTTGATAGTATTAAGATTATACTAATAAATGTGTGATTATGTATGAGACCTCGAGGATAACACAATGATGATACTAATAAGCATGCATAGTGATTAAGGATGGATATAAGTTAAAGGACAGGTAATCTGGGAAGCAAAGATCAAGAGGGAGCACACTCCAGTTGTTCCTGCAAGGAAGCAAAGCAAAGAAGGAGCACACTTCAGTAGTTTCTGCAAGGATGCAGATATTCAGAGGGAGTTGACCACTTCTCACAATCCACATCAGAATGGAGTTGCAAAAAAGAAGCAAAGACTGAGAGGGAGTCAACCCAACAAACAAACAAAGATAAGTATTTGAATTATCATTCCTTGCATATTTTATTGTTTAAATAATACTGTTCAATAATGTATATACTGATGTTCCTAGAATTAGGTTGTGTATTATGCATATTAGAATAGTTTGCATTGATGAACAGTATACTACTAATATACATGGGTAAGTGGCCTATGGCACTGTACAACATTCCATTGCTACTTATCTAGAATAAAACCTCTTTACTGACATGTTGGGAGTTGTGCACACTCTTAACAATGTTCTGGTAGAGATTGGAAAGCATCTAGAAAGTTACGGGATATGGATAAATGTTGTATTGAAGCATTGGCTAAGATAATTGCATGACTGTATGACATATTTCTTTATGTGTAAGAATTTGTTCTGAAAACTATGAGATGTTTTCTAATCATGCAATTTAACTTGTTGTGTAGGAAAGATCGTATACCATCACCTACAAAAGAAGGACTACAACATTTGTTCAGCAACAAAGTTATCTTTGAAAATTTTGAAGATATTGAAGTTCCCAGGATCTGGGAAGAATGCCATGATCGAGGAGTACCAGTCGATCATGAAGATGTTTGGGATGCAGTCCCAAGACTTGAAGGGGAGTTTGTAGTGACTTCCAAGAGGATCTACAAGATCAAGCATGTTGCAGGTGGTAGTATAGAGACTTTTTCTCCTGTAGCCAGATACACTTCCATTAGATCAGTACTTGCTCTGGCTGCAGTGATGAAGTGGAAGATACACCAGATGGATTTCAATACAGCTTTCTTGAATGGTGTAGTTGAAGAAGAAGTGTATGTGGAGTAGCCACTTGGTTCTGAGACACATGACAGGGAGTCATATATGTGCAGAACTTGGTACGGTAGGATCAATGTTACAAAAACCGAACCGGTGGTCGAACCGGCCGACCCTGTGAACCGGAACCGGACCAAAACCGGAATAAAAACCGGATCGTAAAACCGGATTACCAAAAATACATAAAATATTCAAATTTTGTAAAATTATAAATATATTTATGTGCATCCATGTGCATTCAAACCATTATACACAAAATATGAAAAATATCTCATTTATATAGCGAATAAGAGTGCATAGTGGTTAGCAGTAGCACTTAGCAATGAGTGCAACACATGTCTGAATCAAAATACATCATCAAAAAAGGCTCTAAATGGCCTATAAAAAAGACTAGAGTCAAAGACTAGACAATCTAATAATCTGAATCCTCAGGCTCAGAGGCCTCCGACTCGGACTATGAGTCATCATCTGCATCCTGATCCTCAATCTGTGGAGTCTGGGCTTGGGCAACCTGACTTGACTCCCCTGTTCCAGTCCCAGAAGGCACATGTCCAACATCACCTTCCACATCATGCTGCTGTGGAAGAGGGTCCAAATCCATCCATGAAAGGTCTTCATTCTCAGTGTCAAATGCTGGTGGCTGCGTCTCCACAATCCAATCTGCTGAGGCATCACTATCATCCAGGAATATGAAAGACGATTCAGGGGTCCTGTTCTGCAATTGGTTGCGTCTCAACCGAAGGTTGTACTGAACAAATACCATATCATTTAACCGTTTTTGCTCTAAACGGTTACGCTTCTTGGTGTGAATACGCTCAAAAACACTCCAATTGCGTTCACAACCAGAAGCACTACATGTTTGGCTCAATATTCGAACTGCAAACTTCTGCAAATCAGGGCATTGGCTACCAAATTGTTGCCACCAATATGCTGCATGTACATTGTAAAGACAAAAAAATTAGTAAAAGAATTATAAAGTTTTACTCATATTCTAAATTTTAAAGACTTTCTAAATTCTATTATTACCTGGAGGATCTTTAGATCTAGTCCGTATAGCCGTAGCCATGCCAAAGATACCAAGACTCTCATTGAAATGCAAGAGCTTGCTGTGGATCTCGTCTTGTTTAGCAGGATCAAATACCATGCGCTCAATGCATTTGTACAATCCTTCCTTTACCTCCCCATCTGCTTCAAAATCTTTTGTGTAATGGTACCTTTACAAGACAAAGCAAATGATCAATTTAAGTCTTAAGAAGATAAACTTTTGCAATTAAAATTGAATAAAATAGCTTAAAAACTTTGAAAGTAGTTACCTTGGATTCAAGTAATAGCCTGCAGCATGTAAAGGCCGATGTAGTTGTCTGTTCCAGCGATCATCAATTATTTTCCACAAAGGAAGATACTTTTGTCTTTTGCCATCATATGCTTCCTTTATTGCCTCCTTGGCCTGATCCATGGCCTCATAAATAAACCCCATCGCTGCTTTATCACCATCCACGATTCTCATAACTTTCACAAGAGGTCTACTAAAAAGTACAAACTCCTCTGCCTTTTTCCAGAATCCTTTCTCATAGACTTTGTCAACAATGTCTTTTCCTTCAGCCTTCTTGCTATATTGAGAAGCATTCCACTCATCACAGGAGAACATCTTCCTCAAGTTGGCCTTTTGCTCAATCAAGGACTGCAATGTAAGAAAGTTTGTTGCAAATCTTGTGATAGCTGGCCTGACAAGCTCTTTTCCACCAGTGCATTTTCTCATAAGGGTCAAAACCCATGTGTGGTTGTAAATGTATCTTGTGATGGATTTTGCTTGTTCCACATACTTTTTCACCCACTCCATTTTCCCAATATCCTCAAGCATGAGGTCCAAACAATGGGCTGCACATGGAGTCCACCAAATGGTGGGATGTTTCTCCTCCAACATCCTTCCGGCTGCAACATAATTGGAGGCATTATCTGTGATAATTTGTACTACATTTTCCACCCCCACCTCCAGAACTACATCATCCAAAAGACGAAATAGTAGTTGTGCATCCTTAACTTGATCAGATGCATCCATTGATCTAAGGAACATAGTTCCTTTTGGGCAAGCAACAAGGAAGTTCACAATGGTGCGACCCCTTGTATCAGTCCATCCATCAGACATGATCGTGCACCTTGTTTTACTCCATGAGTTTCTGAACTCTGTTAGGTATTCTTGTACTCTTTCCACTTCATTTTTTAAAAGTGGCCCCCTAATATCCTCATAATCGGGGCCCTTGAAGCCTGGACCACATGAAGCTACGGCATCCAGCATAGGTTGATAATAAACAGATCTTGTAGCATTGAAAGGTATGTCTGCATCATACCACCATCTAGCAATGCATTCCCAAGCAGCCTCCTTTTCCACCTTCTTCCATTTGGCATCAATGGTGGGCTGAGCACCAGGGGTAGTTCGGGGCTGAAAGAAAGACTCAAGGTTGCCACGAGGCCTTTTAAATTGGGATGTACTGCTACCAACACCACCACCAACAACATTTTCTTCCAAAGGTATGGTATAAGGATCATGGGTAGGATTTGGAAAATTGGAGGATTCTTCAAAACTAGGGTTTCTCTCAGATAAATCAGAACTACAACTTCTCCCTATCTCTTTTTGGATCCTCCCTTTTCTAACTTTTTCAGCTTGGTTGGATTCAATAAGACCAAGCATCTCAGCTCTCAAGTCATTAGACACTTTTGGGCATGGTCTTACATTCCCCCTTGCACTCGCTAAATGTTGTTTCAGCCTATGTATACCTCCCCCACCAACCTCCTTCTGACAATAGTTACACACCATTTTCCCCTCAACTAATTGACAATGAATCCATGCAGGATCCTTTCTATCTTTGGGAGCCATGGAAACCAATATAAATCTACAAATAAAAAGCAAAACCCTAGTCTTTTAAAATTTAAATCCTATGAAAAAAACGATTTCAAATTTTTAGAGACTAACTACCACATAGCTAAAGGAATACATGGGTGATTTTACATACCTTGAAGAGACGCCTCCAAATCTACAAAAGAAAATCAGCCACTAGTGGACTCCAAATCTGCTCCAATTTTTCTCCAAATCTGCTGCAATTGTCTCCAAGACTCCAACACAAATCAGCCCACACACTCTTGAAAAAAACTCCTTCAATCCTCCCTTCAAATTAGCCTAACAACCAACTAGAAGACACTCAGCAATCAACACTCAAAGAATCTAAGGCAAAAGACCCCAAGCACACACTTAGAAATCGAATATTGGAATCCTTGGAAAGACTCCAATGAATAGTGTGAGTGAAAGAGAGGGGGTGGGTGTCTTTTTATAGCTTAGGGGGAGTGTTTGGGTTAGTCTAGGTTCATCCCCCCCCCCACCCACTTTTGTTTTTTTTTTTTTTTTTTTTTTTTTAAAGTTTTTGGCTGGCCGTACGGGCTGCTGTACGGACCGGCCGGTTCACATAAAAAAACCGGTTTTCTGATATAAAGTCCGGTTTTGACCGGTTTGTGCACTAAACTGACCGGTTTTGGCCAAAACCGGGCAAAAGCGGTTTGCTTGACCGGTTTGGACCGGAATTGCATGTGAACCGGTCTAACCGGCCGGTTTTGGCAAAACCGGTCCGGTTCTGGTAACATTGGGTAGGATAAACAGCTTCCTATCCAGTTTGGGCTTTACCAAGAGTAAGGCGGATTCCAACCTTTACTACAAGGTTGAAGAAGGCAATCTAGTGATACTACTTTTGTATGTGGATGACCTGTTTATTATAGGTGAAGATAGATTGATTGCCGACACACAGCGAAAGCTTGCTGCCAAGTTCGAGATGAAGGACTTGGGGATGATGCACTATTTTCTAGGTATGGAGGTGTGGCAAAGTGCAGATGGAATCTTCCTTGGACAAGGGAAGTATGCAGTAGAGATCCTGAAGAGGTTCGGGATGATGGACTGCAAGGCCATGGCCACACCTATGGCATCGAACCTGAATCTTCTTTGTGATGCTTCATCTGATCCGGTTGATGTCACTATGTATCGTCAGATGATTGGGTCCTTGATGTACCTGACGAACACGAGACCAGATATTTGCTTTGTGGTGAACACATTGAGCCAGTTCCTGACGGATCCAAGAGGTGTTCACCTGGTTGCTGTAAATCATATTCTGTGGTACCTGAAGGGTACAGTTGATTATGGGCTCAAGTATGATGCGAATCAAAAAGTTTAACCTACAGGGTTATGTTGATTCAGATTGGGTAGGCAGTGCTGCAGATAGGAAGAGCACTTCTGGGTGCTGCTTCAGTATGGGATCAGGTGTGATCTCTTGGTTTAGCAGGAAGCAGTCCTGTGTAGCACTGAGTATAGCCGAAGCAGAGTATGTTGCAGCTTGTTCGGCTAAGTTGTGAGGCAGTATGGCTTCGGAAGCTACTGTCTGAGTTATTTGATCTCCCGCTGGAAGCTACTGGTATCTTTTGTGATAACCAGAGTTGTGTGAAGCTGTCTGAGAACCCGGTGTTCCACGACAGGTCGAAAAACATAGAGATCAAATATCACTATATCAGGGATATGGTGCAGAGAGGAGCAATGAAGCTCCTGTATGTTGCGACGGACGAGCAGATTGCAGATGTGTTGACGAAGCCACTAGCCAGAGTGAAGTTCGAGTACTTTAGAGAGAGGCTTGGTGTTCTTCAGATCGATGACACTTCGAGGAAAAAGTGATGGAGACATTTGCTATAGCCATTCCTAGCATGGTGGAAGGGGGATCCTTCACATGGCTGTGGATGTAAGCGCTGGATGATGAGCATCAGGATGATGTTCTAGTTTTTGCTCTATATGATCAGTTGGATCATTTACATTTGTATGTATGTATGCATCATGTTGGATGCTGGATATGATCAGTTGGATCATTTATGTATGTACGCATCATGTTGGATGTTGGATATGATCAGTTGGATCATTTATGTATGTACGCATCATGTTGGATGCTGGATATGATCAATTGGATCATTTATGTATGTATGCATCATGTTGGATGCTTGGACCATGTATCTGTATATGTATCAGGTGGATACGTTGTATGATCAGGTAGATCATATATGTTGATATGTATCAGGTAGATACAATGTGTGGATCATGTATCTATGTATGCATCAGGTGGATACACTGTGTATGGTGATATGTATCAGGTAGATACTTGGTATGCATCAGGTAGATGCATTGTATGATTAGGATGATTGTGGATGACGAGCTTCTCCAGATGACATGCATCAGGATGATGCAGTGATGATGATCAGGATGATCATGTGTACATCAGGATGATGTATGGAGAGTATCAGGTTGATACTCTATGGCCGTGGACAGGTTGTGTAGATGAGCATGTAAGTAGACCTGGGAGATCTGGACAGGATGAAAAAGGCCTCAGATGCTCTTTCGAGGCATTGCTCTGGGAGGACATGTAAGTAGACCTGGGAGATCTGGACAGGATGGAAAAGGCCTCAGATGCTCTTTCGAGGCATTGTCCTATGGCATGTAAGTGGACCTGGGAGATCTGGACAGGATGAAAAAGGCCTCAGATGCTTCAGCCAGGTTTTGTGGTGGACCACATGTAATGTGCTCCTGGGAGATTCGACAGGTAGAGCTGTGTGCTCGTAATATCCTGGAATGCTTCAGCTAGGTTTTGTGGTGAGATCACATGTAATATGCTCCTGGGAGATCCGACAGGTAGAGATGTGTGCTCGTAATAGCCTGGGATGCTTCAGCCAGGTTTTGTGATGGGTCACATGTAATGTGCTTCTGGGAGATCCGACAGGTAGAGCTGTGTGCTCGTAACAGCCTGGGATGCTACCGCTAGGTTTTGTGACGCACGTAATAAGTCTTAAGGATTCCATAGTATGGCCAGTGATGATGAAGACCTGCAGGTGGTGGGCCTACATCCAGTATGAAAAAGGACTGGCTCTATAGAACTTCCTATGACGAGTAGATTCAGAGATTGATTGAGATAGCAGTAGCAGTGACGATGACGATGACTCGATGATGATTATCCAGTGACGATGATCCAGAGAAGAAGATTGTGCTAGAAGACCTGTGTTGAGAAATACCCTCCTAGTTAAGAGGGAGTGTTGATGTATATGTAACTTTGGAATGTATTTCATATATGTATATTGTACTCCTATAGAGATGGTATTATTCCTCTATACATAAGTGTTTGTATTCCTATAGAGATGTTATTATTCCTTTATACGGAAGTTTCGTCATTTATATTGTAAGTGTCGTAACTTATACTTGATGGATTATTAGACCACCTTGTTGGGGTCGGCCCTGTATAAGTCATGTGGGTCGAAGGGTTATTAGACCACCCTATTGGGGGTCGGCCATGTGGGTCAAAGGGTTATTAGACCACCCTATTGGGTGTCGGCCCGGTCAACATTATGTTATGTGGTTAAGTTAAGGCCGACCTAGTAAAGGTTATTAGGCAATTCAAGTCAAGTATAAATAGAGTGCGGGAGGCACTCTATTTCATCATTCTATTCTCTCTCACACTCTCGGGAGAGTGGCGCACTTGTGGAGGAGGAGAAGCTGCTGCTAGGAGATGCCTATCTCTTATGCTTGGGTTGTATCATTGCTCTATCTATCTCTGAGGAAGTTATTGGGGTTTTTCACCTTTATGGTTTTCCCCAAGTAAACTCTGTGTCTCTTGTGTGCTTGCATTATTGTGTCCATGATTGATATACTGTAGATATGCTATACATGTTATTCTCTCAGTTAAGATCCTAGATCAGATTGAAGAAAATTCTGAAAAACTAACAGCCAGTACACTAACTTTGCATGAAATGATATATTTGGTGATCTAGCTATTGTATGATGTGATTGGGCCCTTAATGATGTCTGTCCACCCCTCTGGTTAGACTTATGTATATGCACGCTGAGTCATGTCCTCTACACTTGGCATAGACTTGATCACTTAGTCCCTCTCGGTAGCTGACTTTAGCTCCATTATCACTTTCCCCATCCATCCGACTCATCCATGATACTTGTTCCCGACTTGGATTCTGATTTGTGATCCCGAGGTCTCCTTCCCCACTGATCTCTGAGTTTGCCATGACTCCCTGTTTATTGTGCCTCGGCTCTTTAGTGTGTGAGATACACTCTTAGACCTGGGATTTGCTCCTGTCGGTTGCCCCAAATGTTGCAATGCAGTTAGGATTGTGTAGCCTCACCGGGTGTTCCCCATTGGTCATCGAAGCATGTATTGCTCACCCCCATTACCTTTGCAGTATGAGCACCATGTTTATATCTTTTGAGATATGTATGTAGCCCAAGAGGGCCTTGATGTAAATGAAGAAATGAAGAAATGAAGAAATGAAGAAATGTAAATCAAGCCAAAAAGGCTATTATATTGTAAATGTAAAATCTAGCCAAAAAGGGCTAAGTATGAAACTCATTGTAAAATCCATGCAATGTGTTTATGAACACACATGGATTCAGGTCAGCCATACATGTCAGCATTTGTAGTGGTTATTTCTCACCTAGTCCTATGGGGCAAGGAGGTGAGAGGGAGCAAGGGACAAGCTCAAGATTGTCCCCTAGAGTCTCAAGTTACGGTTTGTCGGACACCCAGTTTGGCGGCTCTAGAAAAGAACCTCATGGAGTCTTCGGATACGGATGTGAGTTGTGAGATACTTGTTAGATGACTAGTGGTGGTTTCCCTGCACTATACCCACTTGTGAGGCACCGCCATTCCCCGTGTTCTGTCATGGCATACTTATCTCAGTGGACCCCACTTTCTCAAGTTGTCCAAAGGGTCACATGATCTTCATCCTTGTCTTCCCGTGTCCTTTTCCTTGTTGTCCGCATCACCTAAAGTCAGCAGAGTGGTCAATTCTATAAGATGTGCATAGCATTTTAGTCTTTTGGAGGTGGTGGGCCCACCTCACCAGGGCCTTGTATTATCTCGGGATTTAATGTATTTTTGATCACCATGTTATCATTGTATTGCTTAGTAATGTACTAACTTGTATAATTGAGTCTTATCACACCATGTTTGCACACAGGTATGCAGCTAGCACTATTGTTGACCAGATTTCACTTAGTCAAACTAAGTTAACTAGGCCAAAAAATGGGCCCGAAAAAATGTTGCAACCGGAATTTCGATTTCGGCCAATTATTATCTATAGGGGTCCCATATGAGCATGTAGGTGTCAGAATTGCAAAATACTGAAGCATTTGAGAAATTTTTAATTATTATTGGTCAATTTTGACCTGTTTTAATTAAAAATTATGGATTTTGGGCAAATAATGCCTAAGTGATGGATCAGGGTTGTTCGAGTGGTCATCCCTACTACTTTTGGGGTCCACGATCGCATTGCAGCAAACGGTTCAGCAGTCCGGGCACTAAAAGTGGGTCAAAAGCCCAAATTTCATCTTCAGCCATATAAACCAACAAAAATTACATGGAAAATCAAATTTTGACCAAGGCAACTATAGACAAATGGCAAAATCAATGGTTGGCAAAGGTAAAGGTAATTTCTAAGGTAAAATGGTAAGGTTTGACATTGTATTTGGGCATGGTGGGGCCCTCTCCATGGCAGCTCATTGTTGGAGGTCGAATTGGCCCATTGGGGGCGTTTTTTTCTCCACCTAGGGGAATTCGATTTTGATGTATGTTGGGTGTGGGCCATTGTTGTATTAGTTGGGGAGATAAAAAATCCCATAGACATTCCCCAACCACATTATATGTAATATAGGGGCCCCACAAGGGCACCTCCACTCCACTAGTGCGCTCTCCTTGGGTAATTCCTATGTTGCGTGGGAGCTATCCCCACCCCCTCGCTCTCGCTCCCGAAGCTCGCTCCCAAAACGCTCCCAGTTTTGGGAGCACGCTCCCAAGGCGCTTCCTACCTCTCCAATACTAAAAGCTCCTATACTAGGTTGATCATTTGATGACAAGGTTATGGTACCTCCCCCTTCATTGCCAAGCTCATATAAAAGTAGTTATGGTTGATCATTTGATAATAATGTTATAAGTTATAACTACTATATGATTGATGTTATATGGTTTAATCCATGTTTTCTATAGCTAATTCAACATCCTACATGTTTTTTAGATATAAAAACATCAAAATATATCAAAATATATACAATATAAAAAACGCTCCCGGAACGCTCCCAAAACGAAAGCTTTTGAAATTTTCGCTTTTCGCTTCGCTCCCCGCTCCCCGCTCCCAAGTAACCTTGGGTAATTCGCACCCCCATTTGGCATCTCTCTCCACCATTTGATTTGATGGTTGGGGAGTGATCTCCACCCTCCATTTTGGGGGGAAACTTGTATGAGGAGTGGCCTCTCTCTATAAGAGAAGGCACTCACTCCATTTGTAACTTCTTCTTAACATTTTCGACTTGCACTTGAGATAGAGAGACATTCCATTTGCAGCTTGATACTTGGTGTTGTGGAGTAAATTTTGTGGTGATTGATAGCCAGTGTTGGATGCATTGTGGAGATAGTTTGTTGTGCCTTTCCATACTTGTTTGTTGGTTCATATTTGCAGCATTGGTGGCCATTTGAAGAAGGGCATTGTACTTGGAGCGGGAGCACCATTCCAGCGATTTTCTCCAAAGTTATCCACTAGGGAGTTGTTATTTGCTTTCTGCTATTCAATTCCTTTATCTTCAGCCATTTATTTGCTGTTATACTTGATTATTTGCTGCAGTTACTGATTATTGTCTTGATTGTGGCAGGTACCCAAGTCGCCATTGGTGTCCAGTCATTTCTCATGCTCAAGGGAACTCGCAAGCTGCTTCACACTTGATCTTCTGGGCTAGTCTTCACTCAAAGTTCTCAATTTAACCATTTTACCAGGTACTCTTCATCTCCTTGTCTCTCCTTCATCATTTTCACTGTCTTGCTAAGTTGGAAAACATATAATAAACCCTAAAATACCAAAAAAAATTAACTTCCCACTGTTAGAATTAGTTTATTTTGCAAACCCCCTAATGAAACATACTTAAAAGCCCATATATTAAGTTTCATTAAATTTAGACTCAATTTGCCCATCGAATCAGCACTAGTCTACCTGGCAAAAACGCCCCCCTTTGGGGCGTTTTTCTGTTTCAGCCTGTTGGGGTTAGTTTGGGGTTCTGAGTACTTGATAATCGGTTTTAAAACGTCATTTTACCTTAGAATATCAAGTATCGTTGGCTGGAAGTGAATATAAACGCTTATTTTTCTATGCCCTAGGTCCATTTTTCCACTGTTTAACTCATCCCCCTAGGGCAGTTTCATTTCACTTCTTGTTGGCCTATTTTTTTTTGTTATAAATCAGCTAAGTAATCAATTTACAATCTGTTACCAACTTGTTTGTACCATAGTTGAATTATCTGAAGAGCCGCCATTTGACAAACATGATAAGTGTTTGACTCCAGTGTATCAGATGATCCAGCATTTGTGACTAGCCAGTTTTGTTTTTAGTCGACATGACCATGGCCCCATGGGGGTTTGTAATAAAGGGTGCTAGTAGGATCTGAGTGTCTCGGTTCTCCATGACTTGATTAAGCAACTAAGGTATTCCAGGGAGTTTTTTCTCTTGTCAATTATACTTTGCTTATAGCCGAGCTATAATCGATGAGGTTTTCCCCCGCTCCTCCAAAGCTGGAATGCCCGATTTTGAAAATTTTAGCCCTTGATCAATCCTTGAGACATCAAGAAAGTATGAAGGGTACTTTTGACAAATCAGCTAAGCCAAGACCTTTCTAGTTAGGAGATATTGTTCTCCTATGGGACAAGAGGAGGGAGAAGCCTGGGAAACATGGGAAATTCGACAGCCTTTGGAAGGGCCCGTTTATCATCCGTGCAATTGCTGGCACTAATTCCTTCTTACTGAACACCATGCAAGGAGAAGAACTGAGCTTACCCATAAATGGGCAACACCTGAAGCCTTTCTATCAGAACAACATTCAAGATGACCAAGGGGTCATCTCAGTACATCTCTGAACCCATCTTTGTTGATTTTTATGTATTTTTATGTACCATATTGATGTATCATAGTTTTTTACATGTTAGCTACTTGTATTATATTTCATATATATGCTGAAAAAGAGAAAATTTTCATTTTCATGTACCTGTTATTTATTGAAAAAGCAAAAAAATATTATGTTGGTATTTCATTTTGGCATTATTTATCATGAAAATATTGAACTAAGACACTTCCGTTTCTGTGCAGGAAACTGATGTTCTGGGATTCTCGAACACTTTCTTTGATCCATAGATCGAGCAAGTGCCCGTCCCGCAGTTGGAGCCAGATGTTACCAACTTGTTTGTATCATAGTTGGATTATCTGAAGAGCCGCCATTTAACAAACATGATAAGTGTTTGACTCCAGTGTATCAGATGATCCAGCATTTGTGACTAGCCAGTTTTGTTTTTTAGTCGACATGACCATGGCCCCATGGGGGTTTGTAATAAAGTGTGCTAGTAGGATCTGAGTGTCTCGGTTCCCCATGACTTGATTAAGCAACTAAGGTATTCCAGGAAGTTTTTTCCCTTGTCAATTATACTTTGCTTATAGCCGAGCTATAATCGATGAGGTTTTCTCCCGCTCTTCCAAAGCTGGAATGCTCGATTTTGAAAATTTAGCTATGGGGGGTTATTAGAGTCCAACTAATGTATATAAACCTACTAGACACTATTAGAATAGGTTTTGGTCATGTCCCAAGTCTCTAGGACCCTCAGAAAAAATTTTACCGGGTCCGTCGAGTTTGGGTTTTTTTAATTATTTTTTAAATTTAATAAATTTCTCTATAGTTTAAATAGAGAAATAATAATTTGTAATATGTCAGTCGTCCGGGGTCCGAATTCAGTGGTTGGTGGCTCGTTTCATAAGCCAAAAATCACACATGACCTATGGACCAGCTAAACCCAGGTTTCGGATGTCAGCTAGGCCTCATAATTAATAATTTCTCAAAAAAACCCAATTACAGAGAAATTATTAATTAAAATAATAAAATTGATTATTTTGGAGATAATCCAAGTCTCTCCAAAATAATCCAAATGGAATAAAATAAAGGGCTAGTTGACATGGCACTCAGCATTTAAGATGATTCCAATCATCTCAGTCAGCATTCAATCAAGTATACAGTCAGCACAAGTCATCTACTTCAAAAGAATTCGCCCTCCTTCACTAAAGGTCACGAATTGGTGATGTGGAGTTTGTTGAATGGGTTGTTGGGTTGATTGGTTGGCATTCATTGCAAAGGTTGAGCGCCCTCCTAAAAATCATGGCCATTGGCTTAGTGATGGCGAGTTACCACCTACTCACACTCCAAGCTTACTTACCTCAAGGATCACGCTACTCCTTTAGTGCTCACGTCAATCCTCTTTAGGAGCTCGAATTGCCACATGGCATAAGGTATATGGTGGGTGATGCATCCAAGAATGGGATGGGGGGCGCCTTGCCTAGGTGGAGGCCACCTCCCCATCCACATAAGCTCCAAACTCAAGCTTAATGTTGAGTTAAGACTCCAAGCTCGATTTGGTTGGTAAAGACATGGTTTTGATTGGATTATGATGGAGTTTTTGGCACTATTCAAGCCAAATTCGACCTAGGGTATTAGCATTGTAGTTTTGTTATATAAGAGAAGTCTTTTAGGCTTGTTCTTCATGGAGATTTTGAGCATGAACACTCTGCCAAAATATTGTTGTAATATCTGGTTAATATTGAATAAAGTTTAGACTTTGGAGGTCCATGCTGGAGCAAGTTGGGATGTTCTTCACACTATTGGTGATATCTCTTTCATTTGTTTATTGTTCATGCAATCTCATTATTAGATGTATGTTTTAACTTTGATTAGAAATACATCTTTCGGTTTTTGTATGCTTCATAACAAGTTTTTGCAGAGATTTTCCAAGGTGGAGAAAGGCTTATTAAAGACTGAGTCACTCTTCACTTAACAGTGGTTCTTGGCATCTAATCAATTTGTCTTGCAGGTCTTCAAGCCCTTCTCTTCTTTTCAAAGGAAGAAACTTTCAAGTAGGAGTTTTTGGCCTCTTCCTCCATCAACAGTTTTCTCAAACACCTTGGTTACTTAGCTTTGAGCTTTTTTTCTTCTAGCTCCCATTTTGCTCCTTGATCTCTCCTTGCTTTGATATCCATGCTTTAGATCACCTTCCTCTTTCATTTGTTTTTCTTCATCCTTGTCTTCAAAACTCCTTCCTCTCGTTTTGCCCTAGATTCACCTTCTCTTCCTCCATTTCGTTTTTGCCTAGGATTCACCTTCCATCCTCCATTCGCCCTTCCTCTTGAAGCTCTTTTCGTCCACTTCAAAAAAGCCCTAAAACAAGCCCATAACACCAAAAACGAATTGTATGAGTTAGTTTGTAGTTTCATTCTTAGTTTGCAAAAGTAATTTGTTAGATTTAGATCTCTAGTATTATTGCTTCTCATACATCATCTTATGCATTGAAAAGTTAGATCTTAGAAGCATTCTTTGTTTAATTTTAGTTTCCATTTGAAAGATAGAAAATTTTTCATAAAAAATATTTCAAATTTTTATACTTTAGATCTCTTTCCCACTACATTCTAAGAGTTTGTTGTTCGCTGGTCCGTTTCATCATAGTTAAGGTTTTATGTCAAAATCTCATACATTTCACATTTTAGAGTTAAATTTTTAAATCTAGACTTAACTAGTTTCAAGTTTGTTTCATTTTCCTAATGATTAATGGGTGCATTGTTGAGTTGTTTTGAGACTTGTGTAGGTGTTTTGAAAGAGAAGAGAACTTGAAAAGCTTTCAAGAAGCAATATCCAAGAAGGAGCCAAAGAGAAGCTCAAGTGAATTTTGAACCAAGGAGAAGTGCAAACCATGAATGTCATTTGAAATAAACCACTATCCTTTGTACAAACTCATAAGAGTTTTCACCTTTTTTCATTCAAGTTTTATTTCTTCAAAGTCCTTCAAGGTTTCAAAACCCAAGGCATTTGTAATCTCATAATAAAATTTCAAGTGGAGGAGTCCTCCACTTTTTTGGTTTCTTCCCCATTTGGGGAAGAGTGTGGTGTTTGGTTAAGTTAGATCTTTCAGTTTTTGCTTAAGAGTAGTTTATTTTCATCTTGTTGCTTCTCTTTCAAGTTTTGACCAGAGTAAGCTAACTTTGGGATTGTGTCCCAAAGGCCACATAGTTTTGTGGTAGCTTCTTGTTCCCCCATTAGCATCTTGTGGACATCCAGCTAGCTGGAAGGTTTCCAGGACTGACGGTTCTAGTGATTAGCCTTGTTCGGAGGTTGATCCCACTTTAGAATAAATCTGCTTGGTAGAACACTAGATTTTGTTTTCTGTTATATTCAAAGCATCTTTCTTTGTGGTTATCTTTATTTTTTCAGTCATTTTCAGTTTCATTTACTTCTTTAAGTTTCACAATCGCTTCACTTTTGCAATAAAACGAACAAAGCCTCTTGAACTTGGCCAAATCCAAGTCAAGAGCACTCTCTGTCGGAGAGCATATAGATTTGCAATTTCCCCTTGCATTAGGCATTTTAAAGTAGGAAGTCTCTTGAACTGTGGTCTTAAGACTAAGTCAAGAGCGCTCTCTGTCGGAGAGTTGAACAAGTGCTCCTAATAATAAAACACTTCAATCCACATTTCCCCCTTTAATTAATTTATCTTGGTTGTTTGTCCAACACCCGTATGCTCTGCCAACCGGAAATGGTTGGGCTAGTACTTAGAAAGGTGGAAGACTTGTTAAGCTCATAAGTGATAACTAATAAAACTTTCACCCCCATAACCAACCAATCCGGAGTTGAGCGATAAGATAAGTTCAGTGGGTAATCTCCTAGTTGCGGCCACCGGGTTGCCATGTTCAGCCTCTAGTTTGCTGGTTAGCATTGCGCGACCTGACTAGAGCACTGGGTGGTCCGACATGTCCTTGAACGGAGGCACTTGATACTGTCTTTCCGGACATTCTCTTGATATCCTTGGTTTTATCCTAATAATCAAGACCACTAAAATATTCAATTTACAAAGATAATCTACATAACGATCTCACGAACGGTACTTCTTCAAGATCCACACTTTCAGCATCACAATCCTTACTTTTCTTTGACTGCATAAGGCACTGGTTATCTAAAAGTTTATATATTGATCAGGACCATTTGTCCTTGTGTTTATTTCATCTTGTGAATGCTTTAGTGATTTGTCAAATCTTGAATCATACTGCCATCTTGTTATCTTATCTTGCAACGTGGATTGCTTATTATCTGTTGTTCATCTTTACATATTTTTTTGGTCTCATCATAAGAAAACTCCTAAACAACATCCATCCGCATCATTTCACCAAAAACACTTAAAAACACAAGATCCTTAGACAACTCTTTGTAGGGACTACCCCCTTTGGCTTCGTTAGGAGTTAGCCTAAACAGAGGAGCTGGGATTCATGTGATAGTACCTGGCTCATTGCTTGCCACCAAGGCCACACCTCTCCCCACTCTCCAGTGAGGGAGACAGCTTTCGAAAGATTTCCGCTACTGGTGTGCAGTTTGGCAGACAACAGCTAGAAGATGTCTTTTAGCTGCTTATTGCACTGTTGCCATGTATGAGTAAATCATAACGAGCTTCATTCTCCATAGACAGGGTTCCTGTTATCACATATATAGTAGCCGGGCTACCATACATTATTTTCCTGATTCCAGTACACTATTCAACCAGTTCCCTTACATTGAGATGCTGAGATGAGCATCTATTTGGATCACTATCAGATTTGGACAGCAGTTTTATTCCCCATGCCATGACTGAGTCTCAGGACACTCAGAGAGATGACCGATGTAGCCACTATACCATTGGTACAGAGCAGTCAGTAGTGCCCAGAGTTACAGTAGCAGTCTCAGAGGACAGATGATGGTTCAGATGATGAGCATTCAGGTATATGACTCAGCAGGTATATCATGGTGTTATGGTTATATTGCTTTTATATTTATTCTTATAGCATGTCTTAGCACTTAGTGTCATGATCTGGCGATCATATAGATATGTGGAACTGGTTGATCTTATTATATATATTTTATTGTCCCTACTGAAGTTCACTATCCATACTCATTGGTTTTACCCTCCTTAGGAAGAATAGAGATGATCATTCCACCATACCTTGGCTTGCTAGTGTTGGCTCCATTATTCATTGTCTTCATCCATCCATTACCTACCTTTTAGTTTATCACCTTGACTTACTACTTGACTAGTGACATAGAGGATCTTTTCCCCACTGTAGCCTATGTATTGGATGAGCTTCCCTGTTTATTGTGTCTCGGCTCTGAGTTGGTGACAAAACTTACCTATGGTGAGTTGGAGTTCCTTGTGAACTCCCCCTAGTCACTAAAGTTGTGTTGGCTAAACCTGAAACTTTTAGTGCTGCCATGAATACAAAATCTGGAAAATGAAATGTTATATCTTGTATGAAAAGCCCATTCATGCAATGTGTTTTTCAACACACATGAATGAAAGGCATGCCAAATGAATATGGCCATGAAAATAAAATGTTATATCTTTTGGAATGTAAATACCTAGGTAAACAAGCTGTCTGTGACACACCTAGAAGTGCTCAGGTAAACAAGTGCCTTAAAAACACACCTGCAGCAGAAAGCCTAAAATAAATGTAAATCTATGCAATGTGTTTATAAACACACATAGATCAAGGCTATGGAAACTTCAGGCCCAAAAAGCAATGGAACTTAAATGCTATATCTAAATTATTGCTGGCCTCATTTGTATTATGGGTTGTGCGCATCTGTTAAAGGTGAATAAACCCTCTTTGAACAACTCATCCATTTGTGAGACACCGCCATTCCTTGTGTTGTTGCTCATTCAGTATATACTATGGTGTGTATTCCCTTTCCCTTTGCCAAAGTGTCACAATGATAAGTCAGTCAAGTCATCCTTTATCCTAGCCAGTTATTTTAGCCTTCACCCTTCACTAGCAAATTGATCACAGCTATGAAATGAGTATGGTCTTGAAAGTCTAGTCTGAGTAATAATAATAATTAATGACATTATATATTTGGATTTAGATCGCCAATAATGATTACTCTGTGTTATAATTGTTATTTGAATAAGTTGTAGAGCATGCATTAACCTTTGACACTTTGCAGCAGCTTCTGATGATGGTCTGAGTTAAATTTGGTCATGTTGACTTGGTCAAACTTAGTTTGACCAAGGTCAACCATAGGACATGAGATGGTTGGACCTTGTGATGATATGGATAGATGATATATGGTCTATGTACATGTACATGATGGTTTTATGCATCAGATACAGGTTTATGATGATGATTCTTGGTTTACAGCATTATTTGATCATTTACAGATTATTATTATTTGACCTGTTCCGGTATATTGGATATATTATATGATCATGCAGAGACTCATATGGTGTATGAGTACACATCTTGGATGGATTTGGACCTTCTGAGTCCAATGAGACAGTCTGTTTTCAGTTATGGGCACTTACAGTGATGATTGAGCCTCAGTAGGCTAACCCAGTGTAGTTTTGGTCTGTCGGAGACCCTGTCAAAGCAGAGAGGATTTTTATTTGGTTGAACTAGGGCGTTGTGCTTGGAGGGGGTGGTCCAACCACTTGTTTTTACCATATTACCCCCCCTCCCGGACACACTGGTGCCCTCACCTTGACAGTGCAGGCACTCCAGGAGGCAGTTTGGGGCAGTTTCACGCTTCCCGAGGCATTTCTGGATTGGTAGAAATGGCTATTGAGGAATTTGATTTGGGCTACTGAGGCAATGTCTTGGCATGGGATGATCAGTGATGATGGATTGATGTCTTCCACACCTCCTCCAGCAGTTTCAGCTTCATCGGGACCCGCATCCATCACTTATGGCACTTTCTGATGATTTCTGAGGTCTTTTGAGGCCTACGATTTGTCCATAGAGGCATGATTTGGTATATTGATGACTATTTTATTATTATTTTGCTATGGGGATTGACCAAGGGTGGCTAAAATTACCCCTTGGACCCACCATGAGCTTCTTATTATATTTTGTCATCATGATTTGGTGGGATTCCCCTCTCTTAGGGCGATTTTGTCCACTTATGTTATATTTTATTAGTGATCCATGTATTTTATTGTTGAGCTCATCTCAACCATTGATTAGACATTTGTATCTTTTAATCGTAGCCACTCATTCAAAAAGTGGTTAGGGTTTTGATGCCTCTCCTTCCTATTTAAAGGAGAGAGCGTCTCATTGTAAGGGGACTTGTGGCTCTAGATTATTGGAATAGAAAATTATTATTGCATCTATCTCCAGTGTTGTGGTGAATGTTTTTGGTGTTCGTTCGTTGGTTCTTCCTTTGCACTAAGTTATTGGAGATCTTGTTTTGCCATATCTTTTGTACCACGTTTTTGCATCTACAGGTGGAGGCCGATTTGCTTTAAGGGGGAAGTATTGGTAGGGGAAGACTCTCCCTACTTCTTCTTTGGATCTCTTCGTTGGTAACAGGGAGTATTACTGTCCCAGGACCTTCTATTCTATGTTATCATTGCATTTTACTTGTATTTCCTCCATACTTGACCTCTCTGATTGAAATCGATTTTCCTTGGATTGACAGGTAGAGGAGGGCGCACTCGTGGGCGAGGGCATCAATTTGGCAAGCAAAATCAACAATCTCTCATTTGATCTTTGCGGGAATATTCCTCAACATCAAAGCATCTCTCTTCATCACTCAGGTATGATCTCAAGGTAAGTTCTATCTCTGTGATCTATCCACTTGTCTAAAATATTTAAAACCCTAATCAATCAAAACCCCATTTTTACATTTTTTCAGATCTACTAAGATCTAGTGGCTTCTTGGGCAACAAATTTAAAACCCACCTCTATAGTATCCACGGCATCCCGGATCTATAGTTTGGTGAGGATTGGCCTCCATTTGACCCTCTTCCCAAGGCATTTAGCCTTCTCCAAGCAAGGGTGCGCTTCCTAGTTTGGGTGGGTTGACCTAGATCTAGTACGTGGGTAGTTGAGATTCCACTTGATTCGTGATCTACACATCCAATAACCTACCCCCAGATTGTCACTTTTCTGATTTCTACCTTGTGGGCCCTGTTACAACCCATTTTGGCATGGGTTCCCACAGGTAGATTATTCAAAAGTTGAGAGTGTATTTGTTTGAAAATGGAGAACACAAACTGCCTTTCCAGCACAAGGAAGTATTTGTTTTGCTGCCCTAGGGTAGGGAATCTATGTTAATAGATTAAAAGATCCGGTTTAATTTTCCTGGAGGGGACTGCAACAGCAGGGCTGGAGCGCATAGTCAGATTCAAGAGGAAACCGACAGTGACAAGGAGTTCCAAAATAACTTCTCTCGTACCGATTCATCTAAAGCTTGTATCCTCCTAAAGTTGTTAATTTGACATATTGTTGGTTTGCCTGTTTTGACAAAGGTTGCGGTAGAGTGACAACCAGAGAGTATTGTTGATGATTTTTTGGATCATTCCCCACACTATGAACAAAGTGATTATGTAGCAGATTCTACAGTCAAGTTCTTAAGTACTTTCTGGATGATGTTTCTGATTTCTTATGCACAAACACAGATGATCAGGGAGGATGTAGTGCTTAAAAATCTTTCTTGATTATTTGTCTACAAGACAATATGGATGCCAAGTCTCTTTCAATGGAGGAAGGAGAATTTGAAAAGAACATGCAAGCAGCAAAGTTACTTTTCAATGGTACTACAAATCATGTAGACTATCCTGCAAATCACTCTGCTACAGAAGCAGTACAATTCATGTCAGAATCTACTATATCAAAGATGCAAGTACAGAAATTACATCAAAAGGAAGGAAATGAAGAATTCCAACCTCTAGGTGAACATCAACATCAAGCTAGTAGAACATCGGCAAAACGGCCTCCAGTATCTACTGGAAAGAAGGACAAGAGTAATGAAGCATATGTGAAAGATGGTTCAGAAGCAAATAGAATGTCAGTGCACAAACTAGAAGAGAAAGGAGCTGCTGCAGTGTTGCATGCAGCTCATACTGGTCAACTAATTCGAGAATATCCCTTCTTGTATGCAAATGCTGGGGATTTGAAGGTGGTGAAATGAGTATCCGATAACAGTATTGCAAAACTCAGCATTGGCAAAAAATTCAGACAGTTGGGGGTCGCACTGTTTCATCACCGGGTCCTGATACACCCCCCATTTCTGCATGGATGGTAACTTGAAGTTTTCATTGTTTGCTCTGGGGTTTGTTTAGCATTGCAGGTCTTTTTCTATCTCCTAGCAGCATCAATAATCAATCTAGAAACAGTTTTCAAATTTGTGCTAAGAAGTGCACTTACTCGTGTCACCTGATTGGCTTATATGGAGGTTTTTCTTTGAGACATTTTGGACACACAGAGTGCATACAAAAGAGCCTTTGTGTGATGTATTGCAGCAATTTGATTAGTCTTTGTTCCCCAGGGTTCCTGTAATAAATACTATTCTACCTATGAAGAAATCAGCAAGGATACAGACTTGGACAACCCTGGAACTAGCACAAATTTGAGAACGGGTTCTGGTTTATTCTGGAGCTATTTTGAAAGAAATAGAACATTGCAGAGATGGTGTATAAGAGCGGCCAGCAAACGAGTAAGGTTTGACATATATTGTGCTTAGGAAGGCCATCAAACGGTCTTTTTATTCCTGGCATCCAAGTCAGAAATAGGTGTTCAGGCTGGCTGACAATGCATTGCTCAGGAGCAGATCTGGCAGCCATGTAATTGTGGCAGACAAAAGGATAATTTTTTGGGACTCTTCAGGAGTCAGATATCAAAATGGAAAAATCACATAAAGGACAGCTTCCACCTGGGAGATTTGTTAATGACCCCAGCATATAACTCTATGAAGTAGATGCCATTGACAGTTTAGAGGAAGCTTTTCTATTTTGAATCCCTCTGGTCCATTAAAGGAAGATGCCTGGGTTTTAGCAAGTGGTCTTGGGCCATACAGTTCAAGTCTCGAATGTCTGGATGATGCATTTCAGGATTTATCACTGATGCTTCAAATCGCGAAAAGCACGCCATAGGGAGAATCTAAAAGAAGTCGGTAACAATGATCGCTCATGAACTCCACCAGCCGATGAAAGTTCCTAGCTTAAGAGAATTGTGTGCAAGGCTAATCCGCTTGGGTTCGGTTTTGAAAAATGCAAGTCATCACTCGTCGGGGCAGATCGACCGCCGATAGGAGATTGGTGAAATTTTATGATCCGCGCGTCACTCAGGAAGCTGACTGTGTGGGATTTAGTGAAGCGGGCCACAATTCCGATATCGGCAAGTGGATTAGCTGATTACATGGAGAGAACCGCGCTAAATGAATTAGCTATTATCTGTCAGTGGTTTAAAGGGCATCCCATGGCTAGACAGAGTCTTTCACGCGTCATTCTGTGGCAAATTAATTGATGTCAAGTCAGTTTCAATAAACTCGGGTTCAACACGATGAACAAACAGGCCGTAAAATGCAAATCAAACTACAGTTTGAAAAAGGCCACGCGATTATCCACCTTTTTCCTTGAGGACGTGGCAGCAGCCGGATTATTTGTTCCACAAACGCCGAGCTCGGGGGCACGTTTTCTGTGGTTGCCACACATAGTATCAATGCGTTCTTCACGAAATAGCATGAATCACGCATTAGCGTCCAAGCGCAGAGTTAAAATAAATTTGCTGGAGCTCGGGGTTCTGCAAGTGATCAGCACACAACAGTTTTTATTTATGTTTTAATCTCATCGGAGGTCACGAAGATTGTCATAGCTAGCAGTGGTGTATTTCTTGACATGGAGCTTCAGGCATTGAACCCACTTTTAATTTTGTTTTATTTGACAGCCGGGTTCACCCACTTTTTGTCATATTTTTTAATATTATTCTAGGTGAGCTTTTAGGCCTATAAAGGAGTCAGACTCCTCATTGTAAAGGATGGAAAAATTTTGGGAGCTCTTTCCCTAGAAATTAATGAAAATGGGCCTCTTTGGATAAATTCAGAACTCTCGTTCTTTATATGTCATTTTTCTTTGTTTGCCATCTTTCATCCTGTCTGAGGCAATACCTCTTTTAGTTCATTTCTTTCGACTCTTAAGCTAGGATCATTTAAACGGAGGGCTAACAATCTAGCACATCTTTATTTGACCCATGCTTTTCTCTTAAGTTTTGCGGCTTTCAGGTATTCTCAAGTGCAAGAGCTCTTAGTTGGTCATTACATTCACCTGGCAGCAAGGCCCATTTGAGCTCTCTTTTTTTACTCCATTCGCCCCTCTAACATACTGGCACTGGTCTTTCCCTGAGGATTGATCTTCCCTTCTTTTCCATCACCCATTTCTAAAACTATCATTTGTTACTTCCGTTTCTCTAAGGCAGCCTCTTCCATTCACCTTGCCCGTTACTGTACCTGCCTTTGCGATCCTATTTTAGGGATACCCCCTAGTGTTGGAGAAGAGCCAACCTGAAGCGAAGAGGAGAGGAGTGTGGTGACATTGGCCTCTCTCCTGAGAGAGTTGTCATTCCAGCTGGTGTGTTGCATTTTGGGATTTCAAACGACACGCATGCCATTTCGGAGGACAACAGGCCCTATTCCACATTTTAAGGGATTTAATCCCATTTTTGGACCACTTGGTATCTTTAAACTTAGATCTAGTAAGATCTAGCCATCGGATTGTCATGAAATTATAGATCCATACCCTCACTTGCCTAAACTACTCAGATCTAAAATTTGGATACCATTGGACTTGTCCTAACTGATTTATCCCACTTTTTAGCCTCCTTGGGTAAAGTCGCACCACCTTGGAGAAGTGAGTTGGTCCACTTCTAGGATGTGGGTACTTGAGATTTTAGTGGATTTGGAACAAGCATAATTCAAAACCTAGATCTAGTGTGTCACTTCATCAAATCTTGCCTTGGGGATAGCATTCCTTGTTTTAAGGGATTGTGGTCCACTTAGGTCAAACCTAGATCTAGACCTATTCATCCATCAAGACTTTAATTGCCCACTTGTCTCATGCAATAGGAGTCTCCAACCCAAGTTAAC
The DNA here is from genome assembly GCA_027924585.1 of Larix kaempferi. Taxonomy (NCBI): domain Eukaryota; kingdom Viridiplantae; phylum Streptophyta; class Pinopsida; order Pinales; family Pinaceae; genus Larix; species Larix kaempferi. Next base: position 2,463,463 of record BSBM01000488.1, read on the forward strand.
TTTACTTTGACTCCATTATCCCAATTCCCAAGGCACTGGTCTCTCTCTAAGTCAATTCGACTTTCCTAGATTGTTGGATTAACCTGTGGTTTGACCCTTGTATGGTGAACTAAACCCTTTGATGTCATCATGTATCATGATCAAGCTTGTCACTTGTACTAGTTAGCCCCAATTCAACCCCTAAACTACCTTGCATTGGATACGGTTCCCAAGGCAGTGGATTTTCTCACATTGAAGTAGTACTTCAATCCTGGATCCTATTTCACAAATCATAATTCACTTTCACATCAATAATGAACCAAAGCTATACTCATTGAACCCCTCACTTGTCTTGTGACTTCATCCTAAGGTCTAGGATAAACCATACACCTTACTTCACTTAGAATTAACTTGTTTTGGTGTCTTGGTTTTGATCTCTCCTGTCGGGAGTAGATCAGGTCTCCCCCTTTGTTGTCTGGGCTAGATAACATAAAGTGAAAGTTGCCTCGACTGGCATGACAACCATATATTGGAGGTCGAGGTGATCGTGGTTGCACCTTTTGAGTTGCCCTTCCCTATTGCCATCCATGAGTGGATACATCCATAGGGGTAACTACAATTTAGGTGATAACAGTTCCCAACCGCTCTTCTAGTCAATTTCTACTTGCTGATTTAATTTCTAGCCTTATAATCTTTCAAAGAATTCATCATTTACACTTATAATCAGATCTGAGATCTTTCCATTCAATCCACTCCCTAATCCTTAATCTCGATCTCACAAGGCTGGAAGAAATCTCACACTTAGTCATCCATATCACATCTTGTTTTATTTATCTCTTGGGTTTGGATGTCTAACTGTTGAGTCTCAACCATAACTGGTTGAGCAGGATCTCCCCCTTGACTTGGCCAAGTGCCTCATCTAAAGTGACAGTAGCCCTGTCCGGTGTGACTTCCGTTCATTCGAGCGGAGGACTTGGCTATTGCCGGTTACACCTTCCTAGTTGTCTCCTCTACCGTCCCTATTGGGATACCTACCACAAACAGCTAGAGATTGTGTGATAACAGTAGGGTCTACCCCCCTTGGCTTTGTTAGGAGTTAAGCCTAAAAGGAGGAGTCGGGATCAGGTGACAACACCTAACTCTTTGCTTGGCCCCAAGGCCACACATTCCAAAAGCAACTTCGAAATATTTCCGCTGCTGTGTGCACATCGACGGGCAACATTTATGGCGCCGTTGCCTGGGATAAATCTTTTTATTCCCAGGTTATGAACTTTGTTTTCTCCTTTTTGTTTTTTCTTTGTTTGATGAATGTTTAGAGTAGATATTTTTATTTTCATCTGGAAACTCCACTAACCTTTTTTCAGTCTTGTAATTTTTCAAAGAAAAGCAAAAAAGTTGAATTTTTGTGAGTATTTTAAATGCATATTTTTATTCTCACATGGCGACTCCATTGAAGGGATAAAACCCTTGTATCTCATATTTTGTTGAGATTTGTGTGTAGATGAGCCCATACAAATAAAGAAAATTTTAAACCTCATTGTTGGATAGCTCTGTTCTTTCAGTACTTGAGATTCTCCATGATCAGTTCAAACCGAGGTCTGAATTACTATGACATGGATATTAAGAGAAGAGAAAGTGCTGCTCAGATCTCCCTTGCATATCTGCCCATTGATTACTTTATAATTCCAGGCTTTCCTAATAAATTTGAGGGTGAAAAGACATCTTATCCCCTTCCTATGTTTTATTGTCGTGACGAGGATTATTCAGCCAGATTCCATGTTTTGACATTCCTTGCACGAATGAGGGAATATAACATATACCATGAAGATCATATGATACAGATGTTTGCTTATTCTTTGCAAGGGGATGCTTCATGTTGGTTTTATGAGGGCCTTCCCGATAAATCTATTACTTCCCTCATTAACTTCTTTGAGACATTTTTGAGGCAGTGGCATATATATGATCATATTAGGTTATTTGATATTGAGTTATACATTAGAAACATTCTTGCTTACTTCTTTCCTTCAAAAGAATTTCATAAGGAAGAGCTTGAGTTATCCAATGTCAATATGATGTATGACACACCATTTTCGGAGAGTCATTTTGATCCCATTGAAGAACAACATGAGGAACCATTCATTGAAGATATCATTGAAGACTCTCCTCATGTTACCTCAATAGAAAATGATGAAGAGTGGGAATTTTTTCAAGACTATTTCAGTGACGATGAGCACATTTGTACTCTTGATCCACCTCTAGAAGAAACCATTGCAGAAGCCCATATTGAAATTCATGAAGAAGTTTGCAATGTATATAATGATGATAGTTTGGAAGGTTTCCTTCCTTATGACCCTTTTTCTCAGGAGGAGGATTATGAGCATGAAGAAGATAGATATAGCCTAGATCATGATATAAGTGACGAAGAGTCCCTCACGAATGACATAGATGTTGATGATGATAAACGGAAATTTATAGAGAACCCCATCTATGCCATGTCTGAAGAAGTAAATAATGAGCCAAAATCCTTTGAGAGCATAATTGAGAATCCCATATATGACATATATGAAGAAAGAGAGTTTAAGTTAGAAGCTCTTGATGATTTTATTGAAAATCCCATTTATGAGGTGTTCAAAGAAGGAAGCATGGACCATTAAACCTTGGGATATCTTTGCATGGAGAAGGAGCATGAAATATTTTTATATAATCAGTATGAGCCATGCATGAGCTTATTGAAGAGCAGTCTCAACCATTGTCTCTACATACTGTTACTAGCTAATTTGTACTTAGTTGGACTATCAAGTGAGCGGGCAAAGTTGAACATGTCACATGTTCATATTCAGTGATTTGATGTCCATCAGGCCTTTATAAGGGCCCCTTTTTAAATTTTTCTTCACGTGTCCATGCCCTGCGAGGTTTGTAATAAAATGTGCTAGCATGGTCTTTTTATGTAAAGGACTTGGCTCCCTAGGACTTGTCAATCAAGTCGGGTATTCCAAGGATTTTTTTCACTTATTAATTATGTCTTGCATTCGTGGATTTCATAATTTTTGAGTTTTTCTCCTGCTCCTCCAAAGATGGAATGCCTGGTGAGATTTACGGGCCTTAGGGGGTTATTAAAGTCCACGTGTCAATGTATATGAACATGATAGGCATTAATTTTGAGTCGTATGGACATGTGCTAGGTCCCCCTGTTTTTTTTTTAATTCCGACGAAAAAAGTTTTTTTCTGTAAAATTAAGCCATTTATTAATGGTTTAATTAAAAATTTGTAATTGGTGTAAAAGTGTGGTCTAGGGATCTTTTTTGCCACGGGGGTACTCGTTTTCTAACTCAGAGCACCCACCATACCCCAAAACACACTTGTTATCACACCATAGTAGCAGGGCTACTATTCTTGTACAGCAGATATCTGCACATTCCAGAGCTTCCATTTTTCCAGAGCATGGCTATATATTTTGGATCACTCATGATCAGAGCAGTACATTATTCAGATTTTGTATATGACCTTGTGTCAAGGCTGAGCCTTGAGAGTTCAGATTTGATGACTGATGTGACCACTTGTCCCATTACAGTTTCAGTTCAGTGCCTAGAGATGTATTGCAGCAGTGTTTCAGATGATACATGATGATTATTATTATGATGATGTTGTATGATCTATGGATATGTTCTCACTGACTGTGGATTATTATCTTGTTGATTTAGTCATGATCATAGCATGTGCTTGGTATATTATTCCTGATGTGGCAAACTATTTAAAATGAACTGTAAATCATAAAATGGACAATTACTTGCACTTTTATGTCATCTTACAAAACTTACTGGTATTTCACCTTACATAGACATGGTCTTTCCCGACACCAGTTGTCTGCTAGTGTAGGCTCCATATCCACTTGTCTCCATCCATACATGACCTTCCTGTTTGACTTCAAACCCTGACTTGTCTCATTTGACTTTCTGATACTGAGGACTTCCCTATTTTTCTACCTCTGTGTTTGGACCGCATCCCTGTTTATTCAGTGTCTCGGCCCTGAGTTGGTGACAGAACTTGCCTTTGGTAAGTTGGATTGTAGGCCTTGGCTCGAACTCCCCTTAGTCACTGGAGATGTTGTTGGCTAAAACTGAAAGCTCATGTTCTACCTATGGAAACTAAAAAATTCGCCCATGGAAACAAAAAGGGCAAGAGCAGTGAAAAGCTAAAAAGAAATACTCCTCGAAGAGTATAAGAAAGGTCCAAAAAGCAATAGTTCTTAAAAGCTATATCTAAATAATTGCTGACCTTGTGAAAATATGAAAAACATGCCCTGGATGCAAGCTGCAACTAGTTGTGCTTCTCAGCACATCTGAAATCCGAAGGGTTATGTAGGCCAAAAAGGCCATGGAAATAAATTGAATGATCCTAATGAACCTGGATCAACTTGATGTAGACATGATGCCTAAGTTGAATAAACACTCTCTAAACAACTTATCCATTTGTGAGGCACAGCCATCCCCCGTGTTCTTTTGTCCAGCACAGAGTTTGTAGCTTCCCCCTCTCCCAGTCCAAAGTATTTTTGAGTTGAGTTAGACAAGTCAAACCCTTGGCCCAACCTTGCTCCTAGCCTTCATCCTTCACTAGCAGTTTGACCATGTCCAATGGGTGAGTTTGTCATTTGAACTATGGTGCAAGTAATTTATCATAACAACGGAATAGGTTAATATAATTAATGCCACTGAATGGAATTTGTACTTTGAGCTTAGCTATGGAATGATTAAAGAAGCATTGTCTTAGTCTACTGATGTGATTTATCTTTGATGATATATATATTCTTGGGATCCGTGATGATGTTGACCTTGTATGATGATTATTGATGATGATTTATGGTCCCACATGTTTGATGATGATATCATATGATGGACATATGATATAGATGATGTTTGATCCAGTTCAGCAGGTTACTATCATTACAGATCAGCAGATTATACATTGTCCATATATGGTGGACCCTACAGCTGGCCCATTAGGGCAACCCAGGGTGTATGAGTACTCATTCCTAGTGGATTTGGGTCTTCTGGATCCATTGAGACACTTATCTTTCAGTTCCGGGCACTTCTGACAGTGATTGATGCAGTTTTACACTTGTTGACCAGATTTGGGGCTGATTTCCCAGCCTGAGCAGCAGGGGCCCCGAGAGGCCAGTTCACCTAGGGCGCTGATGATGGAGGGGGTGGTCCAGCCACTTGTTATTACCATTTATCCCCCCTCCCGGAGAGCCTGGTGGGCTCAGATTGACAGCACTAGCACTCTAGGAGGCAGTTTTGGCACTTTCACAGTTCCCGAGGCAGTTAAAAAATGGGATAAAGTGGTCACTGAGGAAATCGATTTGGGCAATTGAGGCAAGGTTTTGGAATTTGGTTTTCACAGAGGTCTTCCAGGGTGATCTCACTATCTTCCAGTCAGTTTTTCTCCATGTGGGTATCTCCAGATTGATCACAGGAGGACATTTACTGCTCGACTGTCATGGATTCTGAGGACAGTTTTGGTCATTATCATTATATTGGACATATTTTATTATTTTATTGTGCCTTGGGGTGAGCTAGCAAGGATTTATACCTCCTAGCCCCACCATGTGCTTATTTTATCATGTCCTAGTCATCATGAGATGGATTATTGTACTTTATACCCCTCTTGAGGGATGACGTCACCCTCCATTGTACCACTTAGTGAGGGCGCTATTGTTATGTTGAGTGATCCATGTGTTATATTGTTATGGATTCATCCTAGCCATTGATTGTATGATGAGATCTTATAATCTCAACCACTCATTTGATGTAGTATTGTAGAGTGGTATAGGGTTTTGGTCTTTATTATCCTATATAAGGAGGAGACCCCCCATTGTATAGCTCACCTTTGGAGCTCTGGAATATTGGAATAGAAGATTTTTTGTGGAGCACATCTCTCTTGGCTTGTGGATTCTCTTGCATATTGAATATAAAGTATCTCTTCTATGTATCATTGTGGATTTTGGTGTTCTTGCTAACCTTTTGACAGGAAAGTCGAATTGGAGAGAGGAGGGCGACTTTTTGAGGGTTATTGTTGGAGGGATCCACATATTCTCTCTTGGGTTGATCTTGTGACAGGGAGTATCATTATTGTATCTTCGTGACATAGTTGATGCTTTCTATTACATCTTTCTACCATTTTCATAATCATCTTGCTTGACTTGTTTCTTTGATCTTGTCTTGTAGGAGGAGGACGATTTGGCTATCTTGGAGAAGGGCGATTTGGTTGGAGCACTTGGATCTCACTCTTGAATATAAACATAGGAGAATGCTATCAACTTGCAAGGTGGCCATAAGCAAATTGAGGTAAGATCTACAAGGTATGTGCCTCTTTCATCCATTCTATCTCCATTGGTCATAAAACCCTAATTAAATCAAAACCCCAAATTTGGTATTTTTTTAGATCTACTTAGATCCACCCTTGCATTTGAAAAGATATTAAGAACCCACCTCTATAGGATCCACCCCTAGTTGGATCTATAGTTTGGTGGTGATTGGCTAAAAATTGACACACTTTTCAATGTAAAAAGCTTCCTTGAACCTAAATCGATTTTCCTAAGAGAAGCTTGTTGGGTAGGATCTAGCACATGGGTAGGTGAGATCCCACTTGAATTGACATCTAGACACTTGATAACCTATACCCATATCCTTACTTTGGTGAAAACTACCTTGTGGACATCTCTCCATGTTTTGAGGGGTTGAAACCCCCTTTTCATTTTCTTGGTACCTTAAAACTTAGATCTACTAAGATCTACCCATTGGATTCACTTGAAACTTTGAAGGAACATAGATCGGGGTACCAACACCCCGGATCTACATTTTGGTGGCCATTGGACTTGGTTTGGTCCACCAAACCCACTTTTTGCCTCTCCTTGAGAAAGTCGCACCCCTTTGGAGTTTTGAGTTGGACCACTTCTAGGAAGTGGGTGTTGGAGATTTTCGTGGATTTGGAATGCCCGTGCCTTGAAACCTAGGTCTAGACTATCCTTTTGTCCCGATCTACCTTGGGGATTGCATTCCTTGTTTTAAGGAATTGTGGTCCACTTTTGGTTATCACTCAAAAACCTAGATCTAGCAAGATCCAACCATTGGATCTCATCCAAACCACTTGACTTGGCTTCTAGGTGTCCCGATCTACACTTTGACATTCTTCTTGACCGCATTAGCCCATCCAACAAGGCACTAGTCCTTCTCCAAGCAAGGCGCACTTCTTGGGATTAGTGTCAAACCCTAGATCTAGCACATGGGTAATCCTAGAACCAACTCTAACTTATAGATCTAACCTAGATCTAGCCTATAGTACCATCTTCACACTTAACTTCACCTTGTGGGCCCACCTAGAACCATTTCACACTTCCCAAGGCAACAAGACCCACTTGTGTAAACACATGGTACTATACTTAATAATCATACCCCATCAAGTGGCCTAAACCATACATAGGTTGAAACATTAACAAACTCTTACACCTCCTTCAACCATACCTTAAACCTTTAGGTCCACTTAGCCTTGCATTGGTTTCCGTAACTCATCACTTACCTACCCTTAGAAACCTTTGTTTAGGTCCAATCAACTGTGATTGGGGTATAGGGTCTCCCCCTTGGTCTAGTTATACCTTGACCTAAAGCGAAGAGTGCCTCGGTTGACGTGACTCCCGCATTGCATTGGGAACCGTGGCATCTCTTGGGTCACCTCTTTAGTTGCCTATCTCCTCTACCGTCCCGGATGGGATACCTCTAGGGGCAACTACAAGTTGTGTGATAACAACACTTTCCATAGTCTTAGAGTTATTTATTTTTCTCTTATGCTCAAATTTCCAAAAAAAAGTGAAAAATTGGTCAAAAATTTGAAAAAAAGCCAAAAATCATGAAAAATCAACTCCACAAATTTTGGGATTTGGAGTTAATTTTATGACTAGCTATGTAAGAGGGTGTAAGAGGAACATTTTGGCAACATTTTGGGCAGCCTAAATCATGGGAATGACTCCCACTTAGGGAGGGTGCATTTCCCCATGAGGGGGGGCACAAATCCCGAGGAGGGGATCCCACTTGTTAAGAAAAGTTTCCAGCTACATTCTTGGGCTGTCATCTAGCTGATTTGCAGCTGATATGGGAAGCCAAATACGTGGGAGGCAGCCCCATTTTGGCCCCCATTCACTCCACTACTCTCTCCTTCACTTGGGCGCCCTCCCTTCTTAGTTTCTCTATATATACTTGGATGCCCACTCCATTTTGCTCTAGTTGGAGTTGGAGAAGACCATTGTTGTACTTGTTTTATATTTTGCTTATGAATAAAGAATATTTTGGAGGTCCACATGTGTGATGCTTTGTGAGTGGATGTATGATCTCATGGCATGAGGTGATTTGTAGCTAAGACAAATTCTGTGCAAGCATTTTTAGCCATCTTCTAGCTTACTTGAAGGACTAGTATCGATTTTGTAAGGAAGACTAATTAATCTTTCTTGTTTTAATTAGTGTTTCTATTTGTCATTTTGATTAGAGATACAAAACATATATGTTTCATTTGTTTATGCTCATATTGTTTTGATTTTCTAACCATATGCATTTCTAGTTTGATGGGTGTTTTGTGAGTGTCTTTGGCTACAGGTTGATAGGATTGAAGAAGAAGATAGCTTGTTTGCTCTCTTTTTCCTCATCTGTGCACGCTTTGGTGGATCTTTCCCTCGGTGTCCCACTTCCAAGCCTTCAAAGATTTCTGATTTCAAAGGCCATTCTACTTCCTTTCTCTTTCTCAGCAAACAAAAAATTCTCTAAACTTAACTTCTTGGTTACTTGGTTTCTTGAAAAAGTAGCAAATATTTCTAGATATGTTCATAAAAGGTTAATCATAAGAAGATATGATATGTTTGCATACAAGAATAGATTAAGCTAAGTTTAAAAGGTGTATCTAGTTTCTAGATCTATTCTCCTAGTTTCATACAAAAAGTCATTTTTTATTGAAATTTTTTATAAGCTTGAGTAGGAAGCTAGTTTTGCTTTGAAAGTTTTATTTGGATGATATAAGAGCTTAGAATTTGCATCTCTTTGAGTATGCAGAGATCCTAAGGAGACAAGCCTTATAGCTTGTCTCACTTAGTTCAATTTTTGCATTTTTACTTAGTTTTTTGCCTTAGACTTTTTAATTACTTGTGGAAGGTTGCTCTATATTTTTAGCAAAAGTGACCTTTTTAGGGGTAGGAATTCATTGAAAGTTTACCCACGTCAGAAGGGAGAGGAAAAATATCTGTGGTAGTTGATATATTAATTAAGTATGCACATTTCATGGATGTGAAGAAAACAAATTCAGCAAGACAAATTGCTAAAGTATTTTGCAAAAATATCTATAAATTACTTAGTTTTTTCAAAGATCATTGTTAGTGATAGGGATGCCAAATTTAATGGTAATTTTTGGAAGGATTTTTGCAAACATATTGGGATACCCATCAATATGAGTTCAACTTACCATCCCCAAATAGAGGATCAAACATAGCTTGTCGACAAATGCTTGGAAGTCTACCTACCTTCACTGTCATAACCAATAAGAAGAATAATAAGTATTTCCAATGGCTACATCTTGTAGAATGGTGGTATAACTCTACTTAACTCTCATCGGCTTAAATGACTTCCTTTCAAGCCATGTATGGTTAGAACCTCCTAAGTGGAAGGAATTTGCGATCCCTAAGTGATACAAAGGTTCCAACATGTAGAGATCAACTACATGAAAGTCATGAAGTTATCTAGATACTCAAAGTAAACTTAATATTGCACAAAACTATATGAAGCAACAAGAAAATTAGCTTAGAATAGAGAGAGAACTTGAAGTTGGAGAATGGGTACTCGTAAGACTCCAACCATACAAATAACTATCCCTTAAACAAGGGCTATATCAAATTAACAAGAAAACTAGTCAAGTTGCATATGGAATGGACTTACCAAATAAGATTCATATTCACAAAGTTTTTCAAGTGTCTTATCTCAAGAAAATGTTAGGATAACATCAATAAGCATAGATGATACTTCCCATCTTGGAAGGCAAAGGAAGAGTCATTTTAGAACCAAAAGCTATCATCACCACCAGGGTGAAGAGACTACATTCTAAAATAATTAAGGAGTACCTCATCAAATGGCAAAATCTTCCAAAGGAGGACAAGTTGTGGGAGACACAAAAGTTTCATCACCAACATCTTTCATTACCCTTGCTTTGAGGACAAAGCATCTCAAATGGGAGAACAATAGTATATACAAAAAAAAATAGATAGAAGAAAATTGAAATGAATATATGCTAGGATAATTAGATAAAGAAATTGTAATAAAATAAAGACAAAAGAAAAATAATAAAATAATAATTGGTATAAGAAAAAGACATATAAGCTTGTCAATTGGGTCTATCTCGGGTGGTCGGGAGGAATGATTGTTATCCTCCCTACCTGGGTTTGATTCCCGCAAGTGACATGTTGAGCTATAAATGAGTATATTGTTGTAATGGCCTTGAGCCCTATGTTGACAAAGCTTTGAGCTTTGAGCTTCTACAGAATCCAGTTTACCCTAGCTAGCATCCTCAAAATCAGGGAAAGTAGCTGGTAGGTTTCCCCATGATATATATTACATGGAAAATAAATAAATAAATAAAAATACATAAGCCTTCATAAAGGGTACCAAGGTACCTCCTTTACAAGTATTTATTCAGGCCATCACATTGTAAGAAAAAACATCAATTTTCAATCATCATTATACAAATATATTTATTCTTCTCAAATCAAGTAAATCTTCGTGAGTCTTTGCTCCACATAGAATTTCATACTTTAGTATTATAGGAATTAATCAGGTGGAGCAATTATCTATGTTTCTACTTTCTTCATCATAATAAATCTCACATATCCAAGGGCGCAGGTTATTCAATCCTTGAATAAAAGGAAACTGCTATTTTTACAAAAAATTGCCAAGTCCTACCAGAATAACAGAAAAGAAATGAATATCTAATAGTTGACCAGTTATAACTTCTAACTTAGAAAAGGATGGCATTCACATTAGAGATTTCATTCTTTGCCAGGGCCTACCGGAACAACAGAAAAGAAATGAATATCTAAAAGACTATGGTTGACCAGTTCTAACTTCTGACTGAGAAAAGGCTGGCATTTTCACATTAGAGATTTCAAACTCCGAAATATAGAGGGCATTATGCCTTACAAAATTAATTCTCTCCATAAAACTATATAGTATAAAAGTCTGCAAATCAAAACAGAGAAATAGGTTTTGAACGACACCACAAATAAAATTAACTTTCACACAGGCCTGAAAATTAAACAGTAAACTATTTTATCACCTTGCTTCTGCTACCATACAGAAGTGTTATTCAGGAAAATCTGATTATCTAGATTTATAGATATTCCTCCACACATATAAATGAAGTAATCAAGGCCATCACAATGGAAACATCCTATCAAATGGAAATATCCTATCAAGAGTGTCGCTCAAAGCCACTTCAAAAAAGTTACTTCCTTGATGTGACTTTCAGATTCATTTGAAAATTACACAGCGAATAAAGAAAACACGTAAAGAAAATGTCACCTTATTTTGGCATGAAAGATAACTTTCTCCCCAACCACCAGAAGGAAGCTGCTTTGAAAGAAGGAACTCGCAAGCTTTACGAATACTTGAACAGTTTTGGTAGGTTTGGCCAGCAGCCACTAAACCCAGAATACCAAACCATGCACCATATGTGAAGCAAACTCCCCATGAACCATACCTGAGAGAAGCATGTTCGATCAACATGAAATTGTTTTTACATTCTGTTTTGGAATTGCTTACTACAATTACCGAGTTGTAGAAATTGAATTGAGATTTAAAAATTTTAGCCAGTTGCCTACTTTATCACTCGAGCCCTTGATGATTTAAAACCATGTTTAATTTATATGAATATTCCATCTCAACAGTCAACAGTTAGAAAAGTGCACAGGGGATAAACAAAAAATAGCATCACTTCCATCAATGATAGAAACAAATGAAGTCAGACTTATTATGTCCACTAACAACCACTAATGTCTAATGAGATTGCGTGATTACTACAGTTATAACTACAGACGAGGAAATTTTCATGCATGGATTCATAAATACGAGGGAGGAGAAAATATGAAATATTACATTAACACTACAGCGAATATAAATCACGGGGAGCACAAGATTGGCTGTCCATGTAAGACTTACATCTTAGACTCAATTGTATCATCTCTCATTAGATCATTTATAACACTATATACACTTATGGTAGTTCAACCACCTAACACTTGTAGTGTATAGAATTTGCACTTTGCATTAGCCATGCACAACCCCAAAACCACATTAGCACTGTTACCAACATATTTGTACCATAGTTGGATTATCTGACGAGCCACCATTTGACAAACATGATGAATGTTTGTGTTCCAGTGTATCAGATGATCCATCCTTTGTGCCTAGCCAGTTTTTGTTTTCAGTCAAAATGACCATGGCCCCACGGGGTTTGTAAAAAGTGTACTAGTAGGATTTTTGAGTGGTCCAGTCCCCCATGACTTGGTTAAGCAACTAAGGTATTCCAAGGAGTTTTTTCCCTCGTCAATTATACTTTGCCTATAGCCGAGCTATAATCAATGAGGTTTTCTCCCGCTTCCTCAAGGCTGGAATGCTCGATTTTGAAAATTTTAGCCATGGGGGGGGTTATTAGAGCCCAACTGATGTGTATAAGCCTACTAGACACCATGTATGTCTTAGATGGTCATTTTATAGGGTCCCCACCCAATAAAAACACTGTCCGAAAAAATTTTAACAGACGCGTTGGATTTGGGTTTTTAATTATTTTTAATAATTAATTTTTCCATAGTTTAAATGGAAAAATTCAATTTGTAATATGTTAGTCGTCCGGGGGTGTTTTTCAGTGAATGGAGGCTTGATTCCTAAGCCAAAATTCACACTTAGACCCTGGACACCTTTATCCTAAGTTTCGGATCATTATTTAGCCACTTAATTAATAATTCCTCAAAAAACCAATAAAGAGGGTTATTAATTAATTAAAATCAAAAAATTAATAATTGGAGAAAAGTCCAATTCTCTGAAAAATAATCCAAATTGGATTATTTCAATGGCTAAATGACATGCCACAAGGCATTAAGGAAGATTTCAGTCATCTCAGTCATCATCCAGTCAGCCATACAGTCAGCACCAGTGATTAACTCCAAAAGAATTCGCTTTCCCTCAAGTGAAAATTTGAATTTGTGACATGGCAAAGGTATTAAATGGTAGAAGAGTTAAGTTTTGAGTTACATTAATGGGAGTGGGGGCACCTTGCCTAGGTGGAGGCCACCTCCCACTCTCAACTACCAAGATATCAAAGCAAATTCAAGTTAACTCCAAGCATCCACACGTGTTTTTTCCATCACTCACTTAAATCTTTGTTGGGGCTTGAATTTATCATGTGGCAATCGTTTTATTGGGTTGTTGAGTTCACATTTATGAAAAGGTGGGCGCCTCCCTAGGTTTATGCAACCACCAAGGCTTGGTTTTCAATGCAACTAGGCGTGCTCCTACATTATCTCATGCATTTAACCCTAGCCTTCACGCATTATCCCCTTGGTAGCTCGAATCTCCACTTGGCATTCGAATTTGAATGGGTTGTTGGATTGATATTAAATAAGAGGTGGGCGCCCTCCTTCTTTTGTGGCCACATCATGAGGCTTGGCTCTCTTTACAACTCACTACACATCCCTACAATCACTCATGGTATCTCTATGAAAGCTCACGTATATTCTCGTTTGGAGCTCATGTTTGAAATGTGGCGAATGCTTGTTTGATGGGTGATGTTAACAATGAAAGATGGGGGGCGCCTTTCCAAGGTGGAGGCCACCTCCCCATCTCCTTTAATGCAAAACTCGAGATTATGGGTGAGTCTAAGCTCCAAGCTTGGATATAACATGGATTTGATTGAGATTTGACATGGAATTCGAATTATTGACTAGTGCCATTGGCTCTCTTGGATGCCAATTTGATTTAGGTTGGCTTAGTGCTTGTCTTTTGTTATAAAAGGAGAGGTATTCCTCCTCTCTTCTGATGGAGATTTTGAGCAAGAAAATTCTGCCAAATTCTCATTGTAATATTTGTTTGAATTATTGAATAAGAAGTGACTTTGGAGGTCCATGCACAAGTACTTGGGTTTTTTTTCACATTGTCTTGGTGATATCTCTCTCACCTCATCTTTTATTTCAAGCATTACATTATTCAATTTATGTTCTAACATATTAGAAGTATCTTGTTCGGTTTTGCTTGTTTGATTGTGAGGGTTTTGCAGGGATCATTCAAGGTGGAGAGTGGCTTGGAGATCAAGCTAGTTTTTGCTCATCAGTGGTTTTTACTACCTAATCAATATCTTTTGCAGGTTCCCAAAGCTCTTCTCATTTCAAGAGAAGAAACACATCAAAGAGACTTGCCTCTTCCTCCATCAACAACGGTTTTCTATCAAACTTGATTACTTGGATCTATGAGTTTCTATCTTCCAACTCTCTAGTTTTCTCCTTGAATCCCTCTTTCACTTGACTTGCTAAGCCTCTTCGTCTCTAGTTTTGCCCTAGTTTGCCTCTTCCTAGCTTCGTTTTTGTCTTCTCTTGAGTTCCTTTCATCCCTCCTTAAGAGCCTTCTCCTTTAGCTTTCGTCCTCCCTTACTTTTGCCCTAAACTCCTCCTTTCGTCCCTCCTACTTAGCCCTTTCGTTTTCCTCCTTTGAGGCCTCTCCTCCTAGCTTTCGTCCACCTCCTTTTTCCTCTCCTTTTGCCCTCTTTGCCTTTCATTTTCTCTCTTTCTTCTTGCCCTAGGTCTCCCTCTCGTCTTCCCTAGTTAGGGCCTTCTTTTCTCTCTTTTTTGTGTCTCCATCCTTGCTGCTTCATCCCTTCGTCCATCTCCAAAAAAGAGCCCTAAAACAACAAAGACGAATTAAAGATTTAAGTTTTGGTCAAAGTAGTTTCATGCTTTTGAAAGTTTGCAAGTTAGGCATTATAAAATCTTAGTTTTATTTGTTAGTTCACATATTAGTTAAGTTTCTAGTTTTGTCACTTTTGCATCTAGTTTATGTACTTAGATCTCATTTTCTTAAGATTAGATTTGTATTGCTCTTTAAACTTCTAGATTACACTTATATTAGAGCTTAGTTTTATTTGCTAATAATAACGAGTGCTTTGAAGTGATCTATTGTGTGTAGGTACTCGAAAGAAGAAATGAACTTGAAGACTTCTTTGAAGTGAAAATATCCAAAACTAAAGCAAGAAAGTGAAGAAACCATAAGGACGATCCAAGACTCTAAAATATCATTTGTTATCCTTTGTAAAAGCATTCAAAGGCTTACTTCAATTTGTTTTCTAAATTTTTACTTTCTCTCAAAAGTCCTTACAAGGGTTAGATTCCCAAGGCACTTGTAACTCATTAATAAAAAGGCGAAGTGGGATAAGGCCTCCCTTTTTGGTTTCTTCTTCCCCATTTGGGGAAGAGTGTCTTGTGCATGCTTAGTTAGATTTGTTTCAAGTTTCTAGAGTAACTTTCATTTTTGTAGTTAGAGTAAATTTTATTTCAAGTCTTGACCTGAGAAGCCTCTTGGGATCTGATCCCAAGTGTCGCATTAACATTGCGTGCTGCTTCTCTTTCCCCACCGTGTACTGCGTAGGACCGGCTAAGCTGGAAGTTTCATGAGCAGTGTGCAGAAGTCACTTTGACTTCACTTGTTAGATTAGTCTCTGTTGTGGTAGAACACTAGTTTCATTGTGCAAGTAGTTCATTTCATTTGATATATCATTTGTTTTGTTTCATTTTGTCATCTTTTGAGCTATCATATGTGTTATTTGCTTTAGTCTGCTTCTATCTTAACAAAGAACCAAAGTCTCTTGAACTTGCAATAACCAAGTCAAGAGCACTCTCTGTCGGAGAGCATTCCCACTGCATATATCTGCATCAAGCATATAGTTTAGCTAAGTCTCTTGAACTTCTGTCTTAAGACAAAGTCAAGAGCGCTCTCTGTCGGAGAGTCGAATTTGTGTGCTCTTAATAATTAAAACTTTCCAACTCACACTCCCCCAAATAAAATTTATTTTCGTTGCTATCCATCGCTGAGTATGCTCTGCCGACCATTATGGTTGGACTAATACCCAGAAAGGTGTTGGATTTGTTAATCTTGAAAGTGATAACATTAATAAAATTTTCACCCCACAACCAACGAACCGGCGTTGATTATTCGATAAATACTCAGGTAGTGGAAAAAGTTCCTAAACCTGGTGGGGCCGGAAATCACCATTGTCTTAGACTTCGAGTTTGGTTAAGTCATTGGACACCTGCTCTTGATAACTGGATGGTCCGTCATACCATCAAAGGGGGAGGCCACTGAAAGTATACTTTTCCGGTTGGATGCATGCCTTTCTCTTGCTAACCTAATAATCAAGATCATTAAAACTTTCAATAAACAAAGATAACTTGCAAAACGATCTCATGAACAGTTACTGATATTTGTATCTTCAGCATCCCCCAACACTACACACTTATTTGACTCCATTTGGCACTGGTCACTTTACATTTTCATGTTTTAATTAAGTTGGGCCATTTGTCCATTTGAAATTACTTATCTATCTGTGGATGCTTTTATTTCGCAAGTCTTCACATACTATTAATCTCATATCTTGTTTCGCAATGTGGATTGCTCATTTATCTTGTGTTTGTTTCAATTATACAACTGTGATCTCTCATCATTTAAAAAAACTCCTAAACAACACCCATCCGCATCACGCAACACAAAAAACATTTAAAAATATAAGAGCCATAGTAAACTCTTCGTAGGGACTACCCCCCTTGGCTTCGTTAGGAGTTAGCCTAAACGGAGGAGCTGGGATTTAGGTGACAGTACCTAGCTCATTGCTTGCCCCCAAGGCCACACTTTCCCCACTTGTAGTGAGGGAACAACTTTCGAAAGATTTCTACTGCTGGTGTGCATTCTCGGCGGACAACAAGCACAACACAAGGACTCCTACACACTTATGTGGTGAAATCACAAGTGCTTAAGTCCCTTCTTTTGAGTGTCCCTCCTATAGTCCTAATCATATATGAAAAAAGCACTGAAAAATTAGTGACATTGCGGTTTTTGCAATGTCAAACATCAAAAGAAAAATCGGCCTGAAAAATTGAGAATTTTGGAAAAAAACAGCACATCACAACTTTTTGAAAAAAATGGCGAAATTAGCAGAAAAATTGGCAAAGATAAAAAAAGGGGGGTGGGGGGGCAATTGCAAAGCCAATCTTAACCCTCTTAAAGTGTTGATTTTGTTTTTCTTACTCATTTTCCTTTACAACTATTGAGGAATGAGAGGGAAGGCGTTTACCATCATCAACAACCAATCTTAGGAGGTCCAAACCATTGTTCTCATTGCCATCAAGGTTTTTTTATTGGAACAAGAATCAATGTCATTGCAGAAATAATTTTAACCATGTACTTGATTTCATTCCAAGACTTACCCTACTTGTTTATATGAATTTTAACATCTAGTACCTGTTATCACACCATAGTAGCTAGGCTACTGTTCTTGCTGAGCAGATAGCTGCACTTTCCAGAGCTTAGCTTTTACAGAGATCAGTTATGATGAGCATAGTTATTTGAGATCACTCACAGATCAGAGCAGTATATGTTAGACATTGAGTAGACCTTGTGCCAAAGCTGAGCCTTGAGAGCATAGATTTGATGACCGATGTGACCTTTTGTTTCATATAGTTTCAGTTCAGTGCCTAGAGTTCCAGATATTATTATTGCAGCAGTGTTTTAGTTGGTTATGGATGATGATTATTGACATGATATGATGTGACCTATGGACTTGTGATTGTTATCATGGATTATTATCTTGTTTCTTTAGTCATCTTCATAGCATTGACTTGGTATATAACTCATGATGTGGCAGTACTATCTAAACAATAAAATGAAATATCTTGGATGATTTTATAAAAACATAAAATTGGATGTATTACTTGCACTCTAAGGTTTTCTGACAATACTCATTGGTTTCATTACCCTCCTGTGATCATGGACATGGTTTTTCATGACATCTTTGTTTGCTAGCCTAAGCACCACATTCACTTGACTCCATCCATCCATGACCTTCCTTATTTGGCTTTTCACATTGAATTGCCTTCTTGACTATTTGATATGGAGGACTTCCCCATTCCTACCTCTGTGTTGGATCACATCCACGTTTGTTTTGTGTCTCGGCTTTGAGTTGGTGACAGAACTTGCCTTTGGTGAGTGGGATTTTATGCCTAGATCACTCTAGTCGGTTGCCCCGATGTTTGGCTTAGCGCGGAATTCCCTCTAGTCACATGAGTTGTTGTTGGCTAAAACTGAAAGCACATGTACTACTTATATTGGAAATCTCTTATGAAAGCCTATGAACTTAAAATTCTAGAATGTGTTTTTCAACACACGTGAATAAAGGCTAAAGCAATGAACTGCTAAAATAGCCCGCGAAGGGTATATAAAGGTCTAAAAAGCAATGGTTAAACAAATGCTATATCTAAATATTGTTGACCTCATAAATGTAAATATGCCTCAGATGCAAGCTGCGATTAGTTGTGCTTCTTAGCGCATGTGAAATCCCAGAGAGGTCATATAGGCCAAAAAGGGCATGGAAATTAAATGAATGATCCTAATGAACCTGGATCAACTTGATGTAGACATGATGCCTAAGTTGAATAAGCACTCTCTAAACAACTTATCCATTTGTGAGGTACTGCCATTCCCTTTGTTATTTTGTCCAACACAGAGTGTAGCTTCCCCTTTCCCCGTCCAAAGTGTCACTTAGTTGAGTTGATCAAGTCATCCCCTTTTTGCCTAGCCTTCTTCTTAGCCTTCACCCTTTGCTAGCAGTTAGGCCATGTCCGTTGAATGAGTATGTCTTTAAAGCTTTTGTGCAAGTGAAGTTGAACTATAAACAATACTGAAATATATATGTATTAACTGCCACTGAATGATGTTTATACTTTAAGTTAAGCTGTGAATATGATTAAAGGAACATGTCTTAGTCTTTTTTTATAATCTAGCCTTTGGTTATATTTTGACCTAGTCAAAGATAGTTTGACCATGGTCATTCTTGAGATCCGTGATGAGATGTACCACATGTGCTTATTGATATTGATCTATGGTCCCACATACACCTATTGATTATTTCATATGTTGGATATATGCTTCAGATGATGATTGATGCAGTTGATCAGTTTCATTATTTTTTCTAGATCATCATATTTTACATTGTCCAGGATATGGTGGACCCTACAAATGACCCCACAGGTTATCATATGGTGTATGAGTACTCATTGTTATCAACTGATTTGTACAATAGTTGAAACCTTATTGAGCCGCCAGTGTTGGAACACATCAGTGTTCACTTCCAGAGTATCTGGGTTTCATTATATTTGGGTCTAGCCAGTTTTGTTTTTGAGTCGACATGACCATGGCCCCATGGGGGTTTGTATCAGTGTGCTAGTAGGGTCTGAGTGGCTCGGTCTCCCATGACTGGATTAAACAACTAAGGTATTCCAGGGAGTTTTTTCACCGTCAGATTATACTTTGCTTCAGGCGAAATATAATCTCTTGGTTTTTCTCCCGCTTCCTCCAAAGCTGGAATGCCCGATTTTGGAAATTTGGCCATGGGGGGGTTATTAGGGTCCAACTATAATGTATAAACCTACTAGACACTATTAGAATAGGTTTTGGTCATGTCCTAGGTCTCTAGGACCCCCAGAAAAAATTTCGAAAAAAAATTTACCGGACGCGTCGAAATTGGGGTTTTTAATTATTTAATTATTTTTAAATTTTAAATAAATTTCTCTATAGTTTAAATAGAGAAATTTGAGTCTGTAATATGTCAGTCATCCGGGGTCCGTTTTCAGTGTTTGATGGCTCGTTTTATAAGCCAAAAATCACACATGACCCATGGAGCAGCCAAACCCAACTTTCGGATGTCAATTCCGCCCCATAATTAATATTTTCTCTGAAAAGTCATTTACAGAGAAATTATTAATTAAAATAATAAAATTTATTATTTTGGAGATAATCCAAATCTCTCCAAAATTAATCAATTTGATTAAAATAAAGGGCTAAATGACATGGCAATGAGCATTAAGGAAGATTCCAATCAACTCCAACCTCATCCAGTCACTCATCTAGTCACCAGCAAAGAACCTTCTTAAGGAAATTTGTCCTTCTTCATGCAAAATTCGATTTTGTGACATGGCATAGATTGATTGGTTTGTTGGATGGCATTAAAAGCCAATGGTGGGCGCCTCCTTTAAACCAGCATTCAATCCAAGCTTGGCTCTCTTCATAATTCGAGTTTGCACCTACCATTCCCCACGTGTTCTCCCCACAGCTAATTCGCATCCCTCAAAACCCTCACGCTTTTTCTATTGGCTCGTGTTTCCTTGATGGAATTCGTGGATTAGTTGATTTGCAATCAGCTCCTTTCATGGATACGAGTTAGTACCTACTCTACCACGTGTTCCCTCACAAACTAGCTCGCAATCCCTTGAAAGCTCACGTCTATCTCTACCAAAGCCGAGTTCTATCCTTGTTGGATTTTGCCCATTGGTTAGTGCTTTAGATTGGTTCTCACTCATGCGAATTAGTACCTACCTTACCACATGTCTCTCCACCTTGCTAACTCGCACCTACCAAAGCTCACGCCATTCCACATGTCTCTCCACCATGCTAGCTCGCATCCTACCATCCTCACGTCAATCCTCACTTTAGCTCACGTCTAAGCTTTGTTGTAGTCTTGTGATTGGTTGTTGATACTCCCTGTGCTTCCATCAAAGTCGAGTCTTGCCACATATGCCTTCAACCTACCACCAAACTCGACTTTGATTATTCCTTAGCATGCCAAGCCCTCCCTTGATTGGAATTCGACCTATGCCATTGCCAAATTCGACCTAGGGTTTAGGTGTTTAGTTTTAGTATAAAGAGAGGCCCATTTGGGTTGTTATCTCATGGAGAATTTGAGGCAAACTTACTCTGCCAAAATTGTATATGTGTTATAGCATTTGCTAATTGAAATAAAGTGGCTTTGGAGGTCCATATGGTGTGTTGATCTTGTTCATGGAAAGTGCTTCAATTTAATCAAGGTGATATTGTGTTATGTTATTTACTTACATGTTCCAAGTTTTTGATCAAATTATTTAAGCTTAGAAGACTTTTCCAAGTCCATAGGGTGGGCATTTGGGTTCAATTTGTCCATTGATGTTGGGTTGTTTGTGATTGGGAAGTAGTGGATTGTAGTCGGAAATACTAACACTCTTCTTGTCCCATTCAACTTGGCATACTATATTTGATCAATCTTGTTTGTAAGTGATACATTTTGCAGATCTAAAAAGTTTATGAAGAGGAGTTGGAACTAGGTTGTCTCCTCCATCTCTTCAAAGAATATTTTTTCCATTTAACATTCATACATTGCAGGATCTCCTAAAGTCGATCTCACAACACCAAGA
This sequence comes from Larix kaempferi, assembly GCA_027924585.1. NCBI lineage: Eukaryota > Viridiplantae > Streptophyta > Pinopsida > Pinales > Pinaceae > Larix > Larix kaempferi. The sequence goes on from BSBM01000488.1 coordinate 2,485,001, forward strand.
TGGTGGCATAAAGGGTTTGATTTCAAAGATCCATCTCTCATATTCAAATATTATTCATTGGTTACAATTGGGTTTCCCTTCTTCAAGCCTTCTCATTTGCTCTTTGAAGTTTTTTTTATTTGCATGCTAAGCCACTTCTAGCCCCTCTAGCCTTGATCCAAGATTGCCTTGTCTTCAAGCCATAGTTTAGAAATCCATAAGGTTGAAGTTCCTTCAACCTTGGGGAATAACTTGGGATTTGCTCCCTTGTGCTCTCTTCAACACTCGCTGTCGGCGTATCACCGGTTAACCGGAGGATTTCCAAGGCGGTGTTCTATTACCTCAAGTGTTCCACTTGTAGCCTTTTGCCCTTGTCTTGCTTTTTTTTTCATCCTACTTCATCCTACTTCATCCTACTCTATCCTAGTTTTTTCCCTTACCATTCGTTTTTTCCCTTCAAGGGTTTCTCATCCAAGCCTTTGTCTTCTTTCTTCTCCCTTAGATCCATTCTCTTAGATCTCCCTTTCACCCTCTTGCTTTGCCCTTTTGTCCATCTTCTCAAGTGCCCTAAAAAACCACACAAAAAAGCAAAAACGAATTGGACAAGTTAGTGTTTCTTAGAGTAGTTCAATTTGATTTGATAGATCTTAAATTATTGCATCTTGTAGATCATTGGCATACATTGAAAAGGTAGTTTAAAATTATACTAGATCTCATTCTAGCACTTGTTAAAGTTTGCATCTAGTTTCCTTTTTTAAAGATAGAAAATTTTTCATAAAATTTTCCAAAATTTTTTAAGTCTTAGATCTCATTTCTAGCATTTTTAGAGCAACTTTGTTCGCTGGTCCGTTTTGCCATAGTTAACATTTTATGACAAATTTTCATGCATTTTCCATCTTAGAGTTAAAATCTTAAATATAGACTCAAATAGTTTCAATTTCGATTTATTTTTTACTAATGATTAATGGGTGCCTTGTTTAGATTTTCTTGAACTCGTGTAGGCCATTTGAGAGAGAAGTACTTGATAAGATCTTGAAACAAGAGGATCGAAGCAAAACAAAGTGAAGAAGCCATAAGAATGACCAAATTTTGATACACTTATCCTTTGTAATAACAAGTAGAATCTGTATCTTCTTCAATATTTTTCCAAGTATCATCACTCTCGAAAGACCTTTCAAGGATTTTCCCTTGAGGCACTTGTACTCATCAAATAAAAATTTTTAAGTGGAGGAGGCCTCCACTTTTTGGGTCTTCTTCCCCATTAGGGGAAGGGTGTTGGGTCTTGTGGTTGTTGTTAGCTTAGATTTACATTTTTATGTCCTTAGTTTAAATTTTGCTTCAATAAGTTTATCTTGATTATATCTCATATTTTACTTACCCCCATGCTTTCCCGAGTAGGGTCTTGAACCTGAAAGAGATTCTTGGGTAGCTTAGTTTAAATTTTATCATTATATTGTTTCTCTTCCAATCCTTGACCAGAGAATAGCTAACTTTGGGATCGTATCCCAAAGGCCACATAGTTTTGTGGTAGCTTCTCGCTCCCCCATCAACTTCTTGTGGACATCCAGCTAGCTGGAAGGTTTCCAGGATTGGTGGTTTCTAGTGGTTGATCTTGTTCGGAGATCAATCCCACCTAGTAGATTAGAATTTGTATGGTAGAACACTAGTTTTAGTTTTATCTCATATTATTTGGCAAAGTAGTTATTGTTAAAAGCATTAATTATATCTTTCAAGTTATCAAGTGGTTTCATCTTTCTCAAGTTATTTTATTGCTTTTCACAACACAACTGCTCTTGTTGGCTTAAAATAAACCAAAGTCTCTTGAACTTGGCCAAATCCAAGTCAAGAGCACCCTCTATCGGAGGGCATTTTTAGTCTTGCATCATCCCCTGCATTAGGCATTGTTAATTTAGCAAGTCTCTTGAACTGTGGTCATAAGACCGAGTCAAGAGCGCTCTCTGTCGGAGAGTTGAACAAGGTTCTTTTAATAATAAAATTTTCCACTCACACTCCCCTAAATTAATTTATCTTGGTTTGTCCTACACCCGTATGCTCTGCCAACCGGAAACGGTTGGGCTAGTACTCAGAAAGGTGGAAGACTTGATAATAACGATCGATAAATTTAACTAAAATTTTACCCACAACCTCAACCAAGGCAAAATACTGTTCTTCCCGCGAGGGGTGGCGCCGGATTCCCACTGTCAGACTCAGGGGCGGTTCAAACATTGGACACCAATCCTTATCGAATCTGGGTGCTTTCGACATGTCATTCAGGGTTGCCAGTATTTTTCTTGGGTAGGGTTCTACCATCTCTTGATACCTTTTGGTCTTAGCCCTAATAATCAAGACAACTAAAATTTTCAATTTACCAAGATAAGCTGCACAACGTTCTCATAAACTTTCCATTTCAAGCACTTGTATCAAGTTTTCACTTTCACTGTTATTTTTGACTCCATAAGGCACTGGTCCTTCATCATATATCTCTGTATGCTTAAATATCTATATTGGAGTATTCAGCTTAATCTGTGTGAAAAGTGATTCGTTTATTTTGTTCAAGTGCATCCTTTATTTTCTGTTGCAACGTGGATTGCGCTATCTTGTGTCATATTAAAGTTTTATTTTGTCTCTCATTTCACAAAAACTCCTAAAAAACACCCATCCGCATCACAACACCTAAAAACACTATAAATACAAGAGCCTTAGACAACTTTTCTTTTAGGGACTACCCCCCTTGGCTTCGTTAGGAGTTTGCCTAAACGGAGGAGCTGGGATTCAGGTGACAGTACCTGGCTCATTGCTTGCCCCCAAGGCCACACCTCTCTCACTTGTAGTGAAGAGACAGCTTTCGAAAGATTTCCGCTGCTGATGTGCATATTGGCGGACAACACTCATCATTAGTGGATTTGGGTCTTCTGGATCCATTGAGACACTTATATTTCAGTTCCGGGAAATTCTGGGCATGATAGTTGCAGTTATCCACCTGTTGACCAGTTTGGGCATTTTGATCCAGCCTGTCCAGCAGGAGCATTGGAGGCAAGTCGTTTCCTAGGGTTCTACAGAGGAAGGGGGTGGTCTAGCCACTTGTTTTTACCATTATACCCCCTTTTTGGACAAGATGACACCTTCAGTTTGACAGTGCAGGCACCCTAGAGGCATTTTTTGGCACTTTTAGGGTTTTTGGGAGGATTAAAAAATGGAATAAAAAGGTCACTGAGGAATTCGATTTGGGAAATTGAGGCAAGGTTTTGGCACTTGCTTTGATATGAGGTCATCCATGGTGAACCCCCCCTTCTTCCATATCAGTTGGCACCAGTCAGTGGGGTCCACAGTGGCTACATGAGGTCTTTTACTGCATGTCTCACTCTGATTTTGGAGACAGTATTTGATCATTTGTGTTACTTGGACATGTCATAGACTTATATTTTATATTAGTGTGCCATGGGGCATGCTAATGAAGGAGATTAATGCCTCCTAGCCCCACCATGTGCTTTAGATGTCTTGTCCTTGTCATATGTTGTGGCTCCATGCTATCTAGCCACCCTTTAGGTGTGAGGTTAGCCTCCTTAGAGACACTTTATGTATGACATCACCCTCCTTTTGAGTGATCCATGTGATATATTGTATTGGCTCATCTTAGTCGTTGATTAGATTGTTATATCTTTTGATCTCAACCACTAGTTTTAAAAATTGGTTTAGTGGTTTAGGGTTTTGGTCTTTATTATCCTATAAAAGGAGGAGACCCCCCTATTGTAAAGGAACCTTTGGAGCTCTTGAAGATTGGAATAGAATACTATTTTGTGGATCTACTTCTCTTGTCTTGATGGATTCTTTTGCAAGTTGAATATATAGTATTTTCTCTATGTATCATTTGTGGATCGTGGGCTACTAGTCGTTTTTCTACAGGGAGGCCGAATTGGTGAGGAGGAGGCCGATTTGAAGGAGGCTATTGTTGGGGGGACCCACATATCTTCTCTTGGGTTGATCTTTGAGATAGGGAGTATCATTATTGTATCTTTGTGACATAGTTGATGCTTTCTATTACATCTCTTCATCATTTTCATAAATCTTTTGCTTGGCTTGTTTCTAACTTGACCTTGTCTTGTAGGAGGAGGACGATTTGGCTATCTTTGAGGGAAGATGTTTTGGCTTGGAGCACTAGATCTCACTCTTGAATATACACATAGGGGGAATGATATCAATTTGTAAAGTGGCCACAAGCAATTGAGGTATGTTCTACAAGGTATGTACCTAGATCCATTCATTCTTCTTCATTGGTCATAAAACCCTCATAATCAAAACCCTCATTTTTACATTTTTTTTAGATCTACTTGGATCTAGCAAGATTTTGGGAATAATTTTTAAGACCCACCTCTATAGCATCCACGGCAATTCGGATATATAGTTTGGTGGTGATTGGCTTCCATTTGACCCACTTCCCAAGGCACATTAGCCTCTCCAAGGCAATTCGCATTCCCTTGAAGAGGCTAGTTTGGCTAGTTCCCAAAAGTGGGTAGGTGAGATTCTTCTTGCATTGAATAGATCACCCTTGAAAACCTATCCCTAGTGATTCACCTCATTGATTTTTGCCTTGTGGGCCCTGTTATCACCAAACTTGTAGTTGCCCCTAGAGATGGATCCAAGGTGGATGGCAGAGGGGATGGGCAACCAAAGAGGTGCAACCAAGACAGCCTCGACTCCCAATGGATGGTTGTCACGCCAATCAAGGCAATCTTCACTTTATGTTATCTAGCCCAAGACAACAAAGGAGGAGACCTAGATCTACTCCCGATAGGAGAGATCAGACCAAGACACCAGATCAAATCAAGTATGGATGAAGTATGTAAGGTGTATGGTAAACCATAGATCTGTGGATGAAGTCACAAGATGAATAATGGATTGCATCAAGAGGCTTAAGTAATATAAATTTGATCCAACTTGGTTGTGTAAGTGACTTATGAGATTTAAAACCAGATCTAGAATCAGGGTACTAGTCAAAGATGAGAAAATCCACTACCTTGGGAACCGTGTGCAATGCAGGGTAGTTAGGGACAGAGTTGGGGCTAACTAGTACCAAAGATAGGCTTGATGAGTGGATATGACAATGTCTAGGTGTTCAAGCAGTAAGACAAAGATCAAACCACAAGCTAACTCAACAACCCAGAAAAGTCGTGAGGGCTTGGAGAAGGATTAGTGCCTTGAAAAATGGGCCAAATGGAGTCGGATGTCCACCAAATTGTAGATCAGGGGTGTTGAGGTGTAAAGCTAGGTGGGTGAAGATTAGGATCATTCAATGGCTACATCTCAGTAGATCTGAGATTGAAATGCATCACAAAGTGACCCAAGTGGGGCTCAACCCTCAAAATGAGGAATGGGGCCCACAAGGTGAAAATCACTAAAGTGACACACTAGGGGTAGGTTATCAATAGTGGAGATTAAGGATCAAGTGGGATCTCACCTACCCAGGTGCTAGATCTAGGAGAACTCACCCAACCAAGGAGTGTGACCTCACTTGGAGAGGCTAAGTTGCCTTGGGAAAGGGATCAAATGGATGCCAATCCTCACCAAACTATAGCTCCGGATTGCCGTGGATGCTATAGAGGTAGGTTTTCAATATCTTACCCAAGAAGCCACTAGATCTAAGTAGATCTGATAAATTTGTAAAATGAGGGTTTTAACTTATGAGGGTTTTTAGTTATTTAGACAAATGGATAGATCATGGAATGAGAAATTTACCTTGAGATCATACCTGTGTGATGGATGAGGTTTCCTTGTTGTTGAGGAAAGTTCCCGCAGAGATCAAATGGGGGATCTTCGATTTCTCTTGCCTTGAGATGATGCCCTAGTCCACATGTGCGCCCTCCTCTACTTGTCAAACCAAGGAAAGTCGATTCAATCAGAATGATCAAGCATGGAGGAAATACAAGCATAAGCGAATGATAACTTGAAGTAGAAGGTACAAAGACAATAATACTCCCTGTTATCGACGAAGAAACCCAAAGAAGAGGCAGGGAGAGTCATCCCCTACCAATGCGTCCTCCTTGAACCAATTCGGCCTCCACCTATAGATGAAAAATACATGGACAAAAAGTATAGCAAGATAATGTCCAATAACCCAGTGCAAAGGAAGAACCAACGAACGAACTCCAAAAGCATTCACCACAACACAACAGATAGATGCAATAGTATTTTTCTATTCCAATAATCCAGAGCCAAAAGTCCCTTTACAATGAGAAGCTCTCTCCTTTAAATAGGATGGAGAGAGGCCAAAATCCTAACCACTTTTTGAATGAGTGGCTAAGATTAAAATATCAAATGATCTAATCAATGGTTGAGATGAGCTCAACAATACAATACATGGATCACTAATAAAATAATACATCAATGGACCAAATCGCACTAGGAGAGGGGGGTCCCACGAAAAGTGAGTGATAAAACATAAGATCTAGCTCATGGTGGGTCCAAGGGGTAATTTCTAACACCCTTGGTCAATCCCCATGGCACAATATCCAAAAATAATCAAGCTTGACACCAAATCGTGCCTCTCTGGGAAAGTCGTGAGCCTTTGGAGGCTCCAGAAAATCATATAAAATGTCAAAAGTGATGGGTGTGGGTCCCACTGAAAGCTGAAACTGCTGGAGAAGGTGTGGAAGACATCCCACTTGTTATCACCTAAGTCACATGACACGAGGACACGGGACACGAGTGTCCCCAAAATACGAGTGTCCCCACGGGACACGGTGACCCCCGGAATCAGGACACGTAGGACACGTTTTATATACATATATATTTTTTTAAAATATATTACAATTTAAAAATATAGACATATAGATCCAATAAAATTTAACATTTACAATTACAAATATTCAATAGAAATTACATTTACAATTACAAATTTACAAATATGAAATATTCAATAGAAATTAGATCATTCACAAATCACAACACATTTGTCATTCACAATCACAAATCACAAATTACAATGAGACATTGAGACACATAGATGCATGTCAGAGACTCGGAACCATATTTCTCATTAAGTCATCAAAATCAAAATGTATTACATAGATGTCGGAATGCCACTGGGCACTAGCAAATGCCAAATAGAGTCTAGACTATTAGACTAAAGTCTAATAGTCTAATAGTAAATACAAAAAAGGGGTGGATCAAGATGGAAGAATCCCATCTGTCAATGACTCAATAGTCCTCCTCCATGCCTGAATCAACAAACTCATCACTGCCCTGATCCTCCTCCTCCTCCTCCTCCTCCTCCTCTCTGCGAATCTGACTAACTGCATCTGCTGGTGTGGAGGATGACCCCTCCATACGATCACCCTCATCAAAAGTGACCGGCTCTAGCACTGGATCATTAAGATCCATGTTGGCTAATGCCAACTCAGTACTGCTGTCCAAACCCATCTCATCAGGAAAGACATCCCACATCCGTGTCTTTCCCTTCACCCACTCCTCCCTCTTCCTGTAAATAAGACGAAGGTTGGAGTGCACATACACCATCGTCTCTGCCCTGGACTGCTCAAGTCTGCTCTTCTTCACACTGTACAAGTTCCCATATGTGCTCCAATTCCTCTCACAACAAGAGGATGAAGTAACTTGAGAGAGGACCCTCAAGGCTATCTTTTATAGAATAGGGCATGTTGCCCCATGAGTTGTCCACCAAACAAGGGGTTTCTTAACCCCTATGTCTCTAATCACCTCATATCCTCCAAATCTCCCGGTGCCACTAGAAAACTCATAAAATTCCTCCTCCACCACCTCAAGGTGGTCTCTATCCTGAAGTAGCCGTCTAAATGCTATCTTCCTCCCCTCTGAGATCTTTCCATCCATGTGAGGAGGGACTCTGGATGAGTGCCCCGACCCACCACTGAGCCAATCCTGAGCGTAGAACCTAGGGTTCAATGAGTGGGCCAAGCAATGCAAAGGTGTGCAATTCTTATCCCACCTGGAGATAAGAATGCCCTGTATGATGGACCATAAGTTCTCTGCCGATGTCTCATACTCAGCACACTCATTCTCCATAACAATGGTCCTCATGGACTGAATCATGGAATCCCACCCCTCATAAACATCTCCTAGGATGGGCTGGTCCGTGTCTGCAAACCGCAACAAAGAAATGATTGGCTCCATGATCTTGATGCTAAGGACTACCCTATCCCACCAACCATCATCTAATACTGTGTCCTTCACCTTTTGTGAAGCATTCTGATCCGACTTTCTCCAAAAAGCCCAAAACTCTGAAATCACCATGGACCCAAGAGCGGTTTTTACCTCTCTCAATCTCTTGAGCATGATGAATGAGGAAGCAAAGCGAGTATCTGCAACCTTCAACAATGAAAGATTTGTGTACTCTTTGTAGATTGTGAGGGCATTGGTGTGGTTTTGTACAAAGTTACGGATATGGCGTGCATCCTCAATAAGTTTGCCAATCCATGGCACATCTGAAGCAATAGATTTCAGTGCTAAATTCAAAGAATGGACAATGCAAGGTGTCCAAAATACCTGTAAGATCAATAAAAGAAAGTATAAATGAGTCATTGAGTCTAGACTCCTAGACTCTACAAGACTACAACTAACTACTAAGTTACTAACAGCTCAAAATTTCAAATAAATGAGTAAATTAACAATCACATACCTGTGGATGTTTAGCTTCCACAATCATGCCAGCAGCCTTGCAAACAGGTGCATTGTCCGTGATGATTTGTACACAAGAATCAACACCTACTTCTTCAATGGTTTTGATGAACAAATCACCCATATATTGTGCATCCTTGTATTTCCCAAGAGCATCTACCGTTTTCAAGAACACCGGTCCATTTGTGGAAGACACCATGAAATTGATGAGTGTATGGCGTGCTGGATCCGTCCATCCATCGGAAACAATACTAACACCCCATGTGGACCATTTTGATTTAATTGGATCAATAATTTTATCCACCTCCTTCTTTGCCTTAACCAACAACGTGGTTCTAAGTTTTTCTGAACTAGGAGGCACATAACCAGTTGGAGCTCGTTCCATTATAGATCGACACATCTCAAAGTACAATGGTGACCGTGCAACATTGAATGAGATGAAGTTGAGGTAGAAGAAAAAAGCAATGGAGAGGTCTACCTCTTCTCGTGCCTCATGTTGGAAAATCCTATCCATTGGACCTCTTGAACTTGGCCTCTTTCTTGTTGGATAAGCAATAGCATCAACCCCACTCCTAGTGCTAGAGGGTTTCCTCAAGAATGGAAGAGGATCCTCACGATGAAATGTCTTGCTTGCTGCAGCCACCTTCCCTACCCCAACATGGTCTTCTCTTTCCATCTCCCTCCTTTGGTTAACACTCACAGCTTTGCATGAAGAAATCCAACAAGGGAGGGCCAACAAATGGCCTTTAACCCGGTAATAGGTGCTCTTGAATTCATGCTTGCAAAAATTGCAAGTCCAACACACATTGCCTCCCCCACCAAGCTTCGCTCCAACAGTCACATACTTCCACAAAGGGTATTTATTCTCTTGTGCTTGTTGTTTTGCCAAAGCATGGCTATAATGAGGATGAGCTTCACTAGAACCGGTTGGAGCACTACTAGGAGCAGAAGGGGATGTGCTTGGAGGAGGAATAGGACGAGAGGGAATAGATGGGGCATTCTTCCCTTTCCTTTGCCCTCTACCTGCTGCCCTAGCTGGTTGAGACATTTTCCTTCAATCTTGATGGTGAAATCACACTTGAATCTCCTCCACCTGCAAGAAAACACTCTTGAATCTCCTTCACCTGCAAAAAAACTGACTTTGGGCTCACTCTAGCTCTCCCTCACACTCCCATCAATTAGCAAATGACAAAACAATAACAAAAAAATCGTTTTTATGGGCACGCGGGCGCACTTTTTCGCTAATTTCGTGTCCTGGAAAATCCCCATGCCGCGCAGACTTCGGACACGCGTGTCCCGATTTCGGGACACGAAAATTTGCGTGTCCCCCACGTGGGGCCAGCGTGTCCGCGCCCAAACGTGGCCCACGGGACACGGGGACCCCCTGGGACGTGTCCTGTCTCTTAGGTTATCACCTATTTTGTACAAATAGATGAAACTCCATTGAGCCGCTAGTGTTGGAACACATCAGTGTTCACTTCCAGAGTATCAGGTTTTTAGATGACAATAATTAGCCAATTTTGGCTAGCCAATTTTTATTTTCAGTCAGAATGACCATGGCCCCACAAGGTTTGTAATAAAGTGTGCTAGTAGGATTTTTGAGTGGCTCGGTCCCCCATGGCTTGGTTAAGCAACTAAGGTATTCCACAGAGTTTTTTCCCTTGTCAATTATACTTTGCCTATAGCCGAGCTATAATCGATGAGGTTTTCTCCCACTTCCTCCAAAGCTGGAATGCCCGATTTTGAAAATTTTAGCCTTGGGGGGTTGTTAGAGTCCAACTAATGTATATAATCCTACTAGACACTATTAGAATAGGTTTTGGTCATGTCCTGGGTCACTAGAACCCTCAGAAAAAATTTCGAAAAAAATTTACCGACTCCTCCGGTTTTGGGTTTTTAATTATTTTATTTTTTTAATAAATTTTTCCATAGTTTAAATGGAAAAATTTCAATTTGTAATATGTCAGTCATCCGGGATCCGAATTCAGTGATTGAAGGCTTGAGCCTTAAGCCAAAAATCATTCATGATCCCCAGACCAGTTTATCCTAAGTTTTGGATGTCAATTTAGCCCCATAATTAATAATTTCTCAAAAAAGTCATTTACAGAAAAATTATTAATTAAAATATTAAAAAATGAATATGTGGAGATAATCCAAATCTCTCCAAAATAATCCAAATGGATTAAAAAAAAAGGCTAATTGACATGGCATTGGGCATTAATGAGGATTCCAGTTGTTATCACCTATTTTGTACAAATAGTTGAATTTCTCATGAGCCGCCAGTTTCATGAACATGATTCATGTTCATCATCAGTGTTCAGAAGTTCAGAAGTCATTTTTAGGGCAATTTTGTCCCATTTGTAATAACTGCATGTTCATACCCCCATGGGGAAAATGTAAAAAGTTGGTCTAAACGGGATCCTTTTATAAAAGACTCGGCTATCCGTAGGTTTAGCCATTTGGGGGATACTCTAGAGTGTTTTTTCCTTAGGAATTATGTGCTACTCATCAGTGGCATATAATCCCTGAGTTTTTCACTCAAACCTCCAAAGCTGGAGTATTTCCCATGGTGGTCAAAACCTAAGGTGGTTATTAGAGTCTTGTGTCTAGGATTTTTTACGTGTTAACCATCTCGATTGAGTCATATGAACATGCATTAGGTCCCCTAGGAGTTTTGTTTGATTCCGACAAAAATAAATTTTTCATAAAATTAGACCATTTTTTAATGGTTTAATTAAAAAATTTCAAAAAGTGATAAAAACCCCATCCGGAGGCGGAATTGGGCATGGGGAGGCTCGTTTTGATGCTCAGAGCATCCTCTTTACCCTAACGCCATTTTTTCTAAGGTTTCGGGCTATTACATCGCCTCTGGGAGCAATTTTTCATTATTTTGGCATTTAGTGGCCATAAAATGACAAAAGCACATAAAGACAAAAAATCAAATTAAGTCAAAAAGTCATGTTTTGAACTATGGAAAGGTGTGGAGATATTTCATTAAGGTGTACGACCACCATAATGTTTAGAAGCACATGTTATAATATAGTTTGGAAAAATAAATTTCTAAGAGAGAATGACGTGAGCCACTTTGACCGTACGGCTCTCCATGAGAAATCACGATTTGGCCAGATGGCATTTGTTTTGTGGATGATTGAGTTTGCATTTATTGCAAGGTGGGCGCCTTCCTCAATTGGTGGCCACATCACAAGCTTGGAGCTCCACTAACTCATGTCTATCTTCAATCAACTCCACGCATTCCTTGATTGAGCTCACGCATTTGTTGATTAAGCTCACGAATTTGCAAGGTGGCTCTCACACATTGGTATGGTGGAGCTTCCAAGAGAGAGTGGAGGTCACCTCCCCACTCTTCATTCACTCCAATTCGAGTTAGTGGTTGGGTCCAAGCTCCAAGCTTGGGATATTTGATTGGAACTCGATTTTGCTTATGCCATGTGGCTACCCTAGATGCCCATTCGAATTTTCTCATGGATGGCTTGTATTTTTGTATAAGTAGAGGCTCCTGGAGCTCTCTTCTTCATGGATATTTGGTTGTAGACTTACTCTGTAGAATTTTGTAAAGGCTTTTATGCTCATTATTTGGAATAAGATCAAGACTTTGGAGGTCCATGCGACTTGGTGCTAGTGGTGAATGATTTTTGTGAGGTGAATGCTTTCCATATTTCTCAATTCAAATGCTTATGTATGATCAAATCAATTGGTTTTTGGAGGTCTATTTTTAGAACGTAAAATCTTCCATTTGCAACTGCTAACTTGGTCGATTATGCTATTGTATCAAGATTTCATGCGCAAGAAATATTCGGTTATATTAATGTTGATGAATCTTTATATGCTTAGCATGCTAGTTGATTGATCTCACTGGGCGTCTTGAGTTGTTTGATTTTGGACAGGATTTGCCATCTTGGAGAAGGGTGTGAGCTCGGATGCATCTATCTCATCTCCGGGATCACATGTTTGTTTTTTAACACCGGTTGTCTTTTCAGGATCTGCATAGTTTGGTCCATTTCAGGAAGGAGGCAGTAAGAGTTTGGTTTGCTTCAAGTTCCATCCCACAAACTATCTTTAAAACTTGGTCACCTTAGTTCTAAGGGCTCTTTTCTTCAAGCCTTCCCATTTTTCTCCTTGACTTCTTTGCCTTGATTTGCTAGCCCATCTTCCTCTCGTTCTAGATCTCTCATTTGCCCTAGCTTTGCCCACCTTTATCATCTTCTTTCTCCTCCTATCCGCTTCCCATTACCTTACTGTTTTGCAGCCCATTCGCTTGACTGTTCACTCCCCCATTATTAGCTCATTGGCTGCCCTTTCATCTCCCTCTGATTGCTGTCCTTCTCGCCTATTTTGCAGCCACTTGCCATCCTTTTAGGCAGCCCTCTCGTCCTCCTTCAAAGCTGCCCTAAACACATAAAAACACAAAGCAAAAAAAACAAAGTTAAAGTTAATAGTTGGGTTGGTTAGTAGTTAGTTTATTTTTCTTTTAATTTTGTAAACTAAGCATTTAGATCTTGCATCTAGCTTTGTTCTAGTTGCATTTTTAGTCACATTTCAATTTATTGGTTTGCACATAGTTTAGATCTTGCACTTGTTTATCAAAAGTTTCCATTCTGCTTGAAGTTGCAAGTAACTCTAGATCTCATCTCTGAAAGAAAAAATTTTGCATTTTGAAAAGGTTTTGAGCATATAGGGTAGTGAAACTTTTGCATCTAGTTTAGCTTATTGCATCTTAGTTTTTTTTAGTTAGTTTTATTTTGGTATTTTGCACTAACACTAATGGGTGCATGAGTTTGTTGGTTCATTGTTTATTATAGGTTGTAAGAAGAGAAAGAGCTTTTTGGGAAAGTGAAGCAAGAGAAGATTGAAACCAAGACCCTTTTTTGGAGATTACCCAGAGTCAAGATTTTGAACCAAGAAAGACGAATAATACAAACACTCTCCTTTGTAAAAAGCCATTAAGGGCTTCTAAGTTTTGTTTCAATAGTGTTTTATTTCTTTCAAAAAGAACTTCCAAGGATTTTATTTCCAAAGGCAATTGTAACTCATTTAATAAAAAGGCTAAGTGGGATAAGGCCTCCCACACATTGTTTCTCCTTCCCCATTTGGGGAAGTTTGTTTCATGCATGCTTTAGTTAGTTTTACTTCAAGTTTTCTAGTTTAAAGTTCATTTTTTGTACTTAGATTAGCTCTCTTCCAAGTCTTGACTTGAGATAGCAACCTTGGGATTTCATCCCAAGGGCCTCATTGTTTTGTGGCAGCTCCTCTTTCCCTGTTAGCATCCTTGCGGACATCTAGCTAGCTGGAAGGTTTTTGGGACTAGCGGTTCTAGTGATCACCTTGTTCGGAGGTTGATCCCACCTTGTTGTTTATTTCTTAGTTAGTTGTTAATTTTGGCCTTAGAAAGCGTACACTTGTTATTATCTTTCATTACTTGTTTTAATTCAAAAAGTGTGCTTTTTCTTTACGCAAGCTGCTTCTATTTTAATAAAGAACAAAGCCTCTTGAATTTGCAATAACCCAAGTCAAGAGAACTCTCTGTCGGAGAGCATATTAAGTTTGCATTTCCCCTTGCATTAGGCGTATAGATTAAATAAGTCTCTTGAACCTTGTCATAAGACAAAGTCAAGAGCACTCTCTGTCGGAGAGTTGAACTGTGTGCTTCAATAATCAATAAAACATTTGAACTCACACCCCCCATAATAATTTATCTTGGTTGCTATCTAACACTTGTATGCTCTGCCAACCTGAAAAAGTTGGGCTAGTACTCAGAAAGGTGTTAGATTTGATAAACTCTATAACATAATAAAATTTTCACCCCCATAACCAACGAACTGGCGTTGCTTTCGATAAATACTTAAAGTGCTATTCTGGGAGGTGGAGGCGGAGTGCCATTGTTCAGACTTCGAGGGTGGTTTAAACATTGGACACTTATCCTCTTGATAACTGGATGGTCCATCAGATCACCGTGAATAGCCACTATAAGTATTTCTTTCGGTTGGACGTTTTATTCTTGTTTCTTGCCAGCCTAATAATCAAGATCATTTAAAACTTTCAAATAAACCAAGATAATTTGCAAAACGATCTCACGAACATAGCTTTCGAACTCTTGTATCAAGCAACCCAAGCACTCAGGCAATTTTTTACTCCATAAGGCACTAGTCCTTGACATCATATTTTATTTTGCTTATTATCTATTTGGAGTACTTGTTGTTAATTTTCCATATGTGAGTGACTTGTACTTAAAGTTCTTCAAGTGGTTGTGTATCAAGTTATCTCGTATCTTGCATTGCAACGTGGATTGCTCATTTATCTTGTGTTTATTTTCGAATTACAAAATTGTAATCTTTTCATCATTTAAAAAACTCCTAAACAACACCCTTCCGCATCACCTTACATCTTAAAACATTAAAACACATTGAGCCATAGTGAACTCTTTGTAGGGACTACCCCCCTTGGCTTCGTTAGGAGTTAGCCTAAACGGAGGAGCTGGGATTCAGGTGACAATACCTGGCTCATTGCTTGCCCCCAAGTCCACACCTTCCCCACTTGCAGTGAGGGAACAGCTTTCGAACGATTTCTGCTGCTGGTGTGCATCTCGGCGAACAACACCAGTCATCTCCAATCAACTCCAGTCAACTATACAGTCAGCACAAGTAGATCTCTCCAAGAGAATTAGCCCACCTTCCTCAAATCTACGAATTGGTTATGTGTCAAGTGTTTAATGGGTTGGTTGGATCGCATTAAAGCCTATGGTAGGCGCCTTCCTTAATGAGTGCAATCACAACTTGGCTTTCTTTACAACTCAATACACATCCTTATAATCACTCATGTGTATCTCTATGAAGGCTCACGTATTATCTCTTGAGGCTCACGTATTTGCAAGGTGGAGGCTCCTTATTTGATGGATGTACATTACAATGCTTTGGTGGAGATAACAAGAGGGAGTGGGGGGTGCCTTGCCTAGGTGGAGGCCACCTCCCCACTCTCATTGAATGCAATTCGAATTATATGGAGGTTAAGCACTCCAAGCTTGGCTTAACATGGGATTTGACTGAAGATTAGATTGGAATTCAATTTGGTGACTAGGTGCCATTGGCTCCTTCCATGCCAATTCGAATTAGGGTAGACTAGGCTCTTGTATTTGTATAAATAGAGGCTCTTGGAGCTCTATTTTTCATGGATCTTTTAGCATAGAAACTCTGGAGAATTTTTGTAATTTGTTTAAGTATTGAATAAAGTTGAGACTTTGGAGGTCAATGTGGAGGCTCTTGGTGGCCATACTTCATCTTGTAACAAGGTGATATCGTGTCTTGTTTATATGATTTCGATTTTTAAGTATTGGATTTATGATTTAGAGGGCTAACAATCTAGCACAAGTATTATAAATCTATGCTTTTCTCTTGAGTATGTGGGCTTTTCAGATGTTCTCCCAAAGTGCAAGAGTTCTTGTTGGTTTCACTTTCACTCTGCAGGTTGCCAAAGGAGTTTAACTTTACAAAATCGAGAAACAAAGAGTTTTTGCTTCTTCCATCAAGCATTCAAACAATTTTCATTTGGTTACTGGTTACTAGATCTACTTTTCTAAACTGTGGAAACCCAAGGCTCTATTCTTCTCCAAGTTTGGAAACCTTGTCTAGCTTGCCTTTGGTTTTTGACTTGCTTGACCTTTGCCCCTTTTGCTCTCGTCTCCCTACCTTAGCCCACTGCTTTCCCTTCACTCTTGGCCTTCATCTTTTCCCTTAGATCCTCCTTTCGTCTACCTTCTTAGGGCTCTCCTTCCTCTCATTCTTTGTGTCCTCTCTTTTGCTTCAACATCTCGTCTCGTCCATCCTCAAGGAGCCCTAATTTCACAACAAAACACAAAAATGAATTAAATTTGTTAAAAGTTAGTTTGTCAAGTGTTAGTATTAGATAGTTACTTTCCTTTTAAAAGTTAATAGTTAGGAATTGTTACATCATACTTTGCACTTTCATCTTCTAGATCTTAGTTCATATTTCTAGATCTCATACTTTGCATTTGTCTTAGTAGGATCTAGTGTGTATCTAGGTTGTTAGTGGCATTTTCTTAGTTTAGATCTCATTCAAAGGTGTTAAAAGTTTGCATTTAGGATTTGGCATAGAGATTAGTCTTAGCTTGCACTTAGTTTCAAATTTTTTATTGTTATTTTATTAACATCTAATGGGTGCCTTGTTGAAGTTGATCTAAGCTTGTGTAGGTACTTTTGAAGGAGAAGAAAAACTTGAAAAAACAAGACTCAAAGAAGATCGAGATTATAACCCAAAGAGAAGACTTGAGATCAAGAAGACAAATTATATACACTCTCCTTTGTAAAAGCCAGTAAGGGCTTCTAAGTATTGTTTCCATAGTTGTTTTATTTCTCTCAAAAGACCTTTCAAGGGTTTCATTCCCAAAGGCACTTGTAACTCAGTTAATAAAAAGGCTAGGTGGGATAAGGCCTCCCACACTTTGGTTTCTTCTTCCCCATTCGGGGAAGAGTGTTTTGGTGCATTCTTTAGCTTAGTTTTGTGTCAATTTTCTAGATATATTTTTCAAATTTTGTAGTTAGAATAATTCTCTTTCAAGTTTTGCCTTGAGAAAGTAGCTTGGGATTTGATCCCAAGTGCCACATAATTTCGTGGCTACTTCTCTTTCTCCATTAGCATCCTTGCGGACATCCACCTAGCTGGAAGGTTTTCGGGACTAGTGGTTCTAGTGGTCACCTTGTTCCAAGGTTGATCCCACCTTGTTTGTTTATTTCTTGGTTTGTTGCTTGATTTGGATTTGTCTTTTCTCTCCCATTTGTTTTTCCTTTCATTGCTTGTTTACTTTGGAAAACGTTATTTTTCTTTGCATACAATCTGTTTCTATCTTAACAAAGAACTAAGCCTCTTGAACTTGCAATGACCCAAGTCAAGAGCACTCTTTGTCGGAGAGCATATTAATATTGCATTTTCCCTGCATTAGGAATATAGAATAGCTAAGTCTCTTGAACTTTGTCATAAGACAAAGTCAAAAGCACTCTCTATCGGAGAGTTGAATATTGTGCTCTAATAATAATAAAACTTCCAACTCACATCCCCTTAATAATTTATCTTGGTTGCTATCTAACACCCGTATGCTCTGCCAACTTGGAAAGGTTGGGCTAGTACTTAGAAAGGTGTTGTATTTGATAATTTTCGATAACATAATAAAATTTTCACCCCCACAACCAACGAACCGGCGTTACTTTTTTCAAGACATACTCAGGTAGTGGACAAAGTTCCTAAACCTGGTGGGGCAGGAAGTTTCCTCTATCTAGACATCGGAGTGGTTAATTCTTAAGACACCTACTCCTTGACATCTGGGCGGACCGACATACCATCAGAAGGGGAAGCCACTGAAAGTATACCTTTCCAATCTTTTGCTTACCTTGTTGTTCTTAGCCTAATAATCAAGACCATTAAAACTTTTAATTCACCAAGATAATTTGCACAACGATCTCACGAACAGCTACTATTGAGACTTGCATTCAGCATCCCCAAGCACTACACTTGTTTGACTCCATTTTGGCACTGGTCATTTTACATTTATGCTTTAATTAAGTTGGGCCATTTGTCCATTGGATTTTATATTTGGAACTTATCTATCTGTGGATGCTTCTTATTTTCGCAAAGTCTTTCATATATTGTTTCGCAACGTGGATTGCATTTTACCTTGTGTTTCATTTAAAGTAATTTTGTGATCTTTCATCTTTAAAAAATCCTAAACAACACCCATCCGCATCACCATACATTAAAAACATTAAAACACATTGAGCCATAGTAAACTCTTTGTAGGGACTACCCCCCTTGGCTTCGTTAGGAGTTAGCCTAAACGGAGGAGCTGGGATTCAGGTGACAGTACCTGGCTCATTGCTTGCCCCCAAGGCCACACTTTCCTTACTTGTAGTGAGAGAATAGCTTTCGAAAGATTTCTGCTGCTGGTGTGCATTTCGGCAGACAACATTTTTGGCGCTGTTGCCGGAGACAAATCTTTTTATTCCTGGACGACCATAATTTTTTCTAGTTTGTTTTACCTTTTTGATAGATCCTTATATCTATCTAGCGACTCCACTGCCCTTTTTAGTTTTCCTTTTTGGTAGATTTTTAGTCAAATCACTCTCAGAAATTAGACTTGAATCCACCTGGCGACTCCACTGTCAATAAACACCTCAAGGTATTCAACTAGAAGAAATTCTGAAGGTTTACTCAGTTTCATCCCCGAGCCTGAAAAGGTTTACATGAGGAGATTGAATAAACTTACGTCTCGTAGGATCCTTGAAGAACTTGGATCTCAGTCTATTTCTGACATCCATAGTCTTTTTGTAGAAACTAACCTTGAAAACAATAATACCTGTTTTTCCGATACAATGGGTGATTTCTATTCTCCCCTTGATATTACTCAGATAGCAGGTCAACCGCATGACATTCCAGACAAAGCTATCGACAAACTTCCCACCTTCACTGGCACTGATGCCATTACTGCTGCTTATCATCTCAAAACCTTCTCAAAGTGTATCAGTGGATATGTCAGAGATCCTGCCCACAAACATGACGATGTATACATGAAGCTGTTTGCTTTATCTTTAGATGGGGATGCTGGTGATTGGTTCATCGGTTTACCAAACAACTCTTTTGCAACCTTTGTTGCTTTCAAGGATTCCTTCACCAACAAGTATGGTGAGAAAAAAGAACCCCGACATCAACTTGCTGCATTGACGAACATCAAAAGAAGTGAGATGGAAACCATGGAAGAATTCAATAAGAAATTCACCGACTTATCCAATGCAATCCCTACGGATTACAAACCAACTCCACATACCATATTGGTTTATCACATTGAAGCCCTAAGTGGGGAAATGCAATATGAACTTAGAGACAAAGAGCCTACCACTTTGTTACAAGCACAAGAAATGGTAACCAAGATAGATAAGAACATGCAAGCTTCCGGTAAGTCAAATCTTCCTGATTTTTCAAGAGCTCAAACTCCATTGAAATCAACTGAGCATAAAGAGAAGGACCCTTTATCTGCTATAAAGGATTCATACGAGAAAAAGATGATGGATATGTGTGAAAGAATGGAAAGTAATGAACTGAAACATTTAGCTCAGATGAAGGATTTGCAAAATAAAATCATAAATATGGAAAGAGCACATGTTCAACAGGTTCAACAGATTCAACAAACTCAACCAATTCAAAGAAACTACCCTCCAAAGACCAACTGGCAGAAAAAGGCTCCCAACCATGAAAAGAGGCCTCCCAATCAAATAGAGGCTGCTAACATGGCTGAGAACTACATACCATTTTGGATGTAGTAGTGATTGATTTGCCCCCAGCATATGGAATGCTTTTATCTAGGAAGTGGGCAGCGGGCTTAGGTGGATACCTTATGATGGATTTATCATATATTTGTGTTCCTAAATCTGATGGAGCTTTGACTAGGGTGAACAGAGAACCTTGCTATGACAAGCACTTGGAATCATTTGATGAGGGGATCGAAAAAACATATGGGGATGAACTGTTAAATAATGCAAAAACCAATTTTATTGAGGATGAAAATGAACTTTGGGAAAATGAGCAAATAGAAAACATGTTCATGGTGATGGAAGATTCTGATTCCTCTTTTGAAGAAGAACAAATAGCTGAGTTAGATAGAAGGATAAATTTGGATTTACTTAGAAATGAGTTTGCTGAAGAGATAGATGAATTAAACAAGAATGAGAATCAACCTCCGGTTCAAGAACAAAGTAGTGTAATAAATCAAGAACAAGTCATTGAAAATCAAACACCTGAAGAAGTCGATGATGGTTTAGATGATATAAGAAGAGGTGAACGTGTGCCCAGATCTGTCATTGAAAGAAATACACTTATTGATAGCAATATATTAAGACAGAATCAAGGTCTGGAACCAATTCTTCCCGGGAGAATCATCCTGAGCAAACAAATGTTGAAGAAAATGTCATTGAGGGTATTGTTCCTATAGTTGATGAGTTTGATGACATTAGACGTGGTGAGAGAATTCCTTTTACTGTTAGGGAATGGTTTGCCTTAACTGATCACAATAGAGAAAGGGAAAGGCAAGGGCTTGCACCTATTTATCCTTGGGAAAACTGTCCTGTGACAGCTGCTGTAGTTGAATCCAATGAGGAATCTAATGTATCCCACTACTCTAATGTGGATGACTCCTTATCTCACCTATCTTTAGAAAATGGTAATATAATTCGAATTCATGATAACTCTTTAAGTTGGGAAGAGGATGCCTTAATTAATGATGCACCCAAAGGAGATTTTAACTTAAACAATCTTACTATTTTTCAATCTCCTTCAGATTCTAAAAACCATGTTTTATCCGCATATCCTCATTTTCTTCTACCACCCGAGTCATCTAGTCATCATACTCATGATCCTTCTCACATTCCTAGTTCTTTTCCATCTCCTTCTGAGTTAGTTTCCACCGGGTTGGAAAACATGCGCATTCCAATTCCTTCAGGGGAAGGCTCTAGTCGTAATATTGTTATATGCCATGAGCCACCTCCCTTGGAAGAACACAGAGATTTCTGGAATGTAGGTGAAGTTGTTAAAAACATTGTGTCTCCTCATGAGGAAGAGCCGAATGAAGTAGTCCAAGAGACGAGAAGAGAGATTAGAGAATTCCTTGTTGGCAGGATTGCCATTTCTATAGATGGTGGTCCACCCAGAGTCAATGCAGTTCCTTCTAGGAGGAGCTCAAGGATTATCACACCTCAACCGCAAAACCCTGCTGAAATCCACCCTATGCCTATTCGCAACATTGGAGTTATTCCTGAGTCTGTCAATAGGAATAGATTTCCCACAGGAAGTCAAGTCATCATTCCCAACCATTTATTGCATATTAGATCGGGACAGGTTGATGACCTGTGGGTTGGACCTTTCACAGTAGAGCGATGCATTGATGGCATGTGCTTCCTGACTGCTGGTAGTGGGCGACGTATTTTATATCCTGTCAATCAGAGGGAGTTGAGAGATCATATCCCTGATCCCACATAGATGGGACTTCTCCGCTTGCCATACCGTGCCTTGCCTTGCCTGGTAGTTTAGAGTAGGTAGAAACTGAATAAGCTTGCTTGGGCAGTAGTTAGTCTTTTTCAGGCATCGAGTCTAGCACCTTTTGTCTTTTCCTAAGCTCCTTTGGAAGCTCTTAGTTCATCCGAGTACCTGTCTTTTTCTTTTTCTGCATAATAAAACCAAACTTTTTAAGTTATGTTAGTAGATTAGATTTACTTTCTGCATTTATATTTCATGCATTTCAGTTTCAATATTTCTGTTTATTTTGAGATTTATATATATATACATGCGTTGTTTTGATATCCGGTCTGTGAGTTGGGTATAGCTCTGGCCATTTTGCAGATAGTAGGTGATATGCTGGTAGCAGTTGCAGAGATAGAGTGTTGGATCGAGGATATAAGTTGCAAAGTTCGAGGACCAGAGATTCTGAGGTTCTCAAGCGCTCTTTTCAACAAAGCACTTGTCCCAACTGGAGCCAGATGTTATCACATATATAGTAGCCAGGCTACCATACATTATTTTTCTGATTCCAGTACACTTTTCAGCCAGTTCCCTTACATTGAGATGCCGAGATGAGCATCTATTATGGATCATGATTATTATATGGACAACAGTTTTGTTCCCCATGCCATGACTGAGTTTCAGGACACTCAAAGAGATTACCGATGTAGCTGTTATCACATCCATGTTAGCTGGGCTACCAAGCTGCAGATTGTGTGGTTAGGGACCATACTACACTTTTTTTTCCAGATCAGAGATCAGATGCCTTCAGAGGAGGCATACATTTTTGTTCAGATTGCCCCGAGCAGAGATATTAGTGGGGACAAATGGTTTATTGTATTGTCCGGACATGTATACATTATTGCCTTTTGCCAGGCTTTGCACAAGCCCATTGAGACAGTTGCCTAGCCATATTTTATTTTTTTGATTGAGAGTACAGAGTACTGCTGGTTGGCCACTTATTGCCCGGATTCAGTTGAGATCCAGTTTCAGAGTCAGCTTCAGCAGCAGGTATACGGTGCGGCAGGTATAGCATTTGATGTTTTATTGCTTATGTTGCTGATTAGACTTGTTTATACATGATAGTACACTAACTCTACATGTGATGTTTGATATGGTGATCTAGTTGTCATTATGATGTATTGTTGGGCCCTTGGTGATGTTAGTCCACCCCCTTCTGTAGGCTGCTGTCTATGTGTTATCAACTATTTTGTACAATAGCTGAATTTCTCGTGAGCTGCCAGTTTCATGAACATATTCAATGTTCATCACCAGTGTTCAGAAGTTCAGAAGTCATTTTCAGGGCAATTTTGCCCCATTTGTAATAACTACATGTTCATACCCCCATGGGGAAAATGTAAAGAGTTGGTCTGAATGGGGTCATTTTATAAAAGACTCGGCTATCCGTAGGTTTAGCCATTTGGGGGATACTCTAGAGTGTTTTTTCCTTAGGAATTATGCGCTACTCATCAGTGGCGTATAATCCTTGAGTTTTTCACTCAAACCTCCAAAGCTGGAGTATTTCCCACGGTGGTCAAAACCTAAGGTGGTTATTAGAGTCTTGTGTCTAGGATTTTTTCGTGTTAGCCATCTCAATTGAGTCGTATGAACATGCACTAGGTCCCCTAGGGGTTTTGTTTGATTCCGAGAAAAATAATTTTTTTCCGTAATTTAGACCATTTTTTAATGGTTTAAATGGAATTTTTTAAGTAGTGATAAAAGTCCCATCCGGAGGTGGAATTTGGCGTGGGGAGGCTCGTTTTGACGCTCAGAGCGTCCTCTTTACCCTGGCACCCTCATTCTTCAAATTTCGGGCAATTACGTCACCTCTGGGGGTTTATTGGCTAAAAATGGTGAAAATGCACCATGAACCAAAAATTAAAATAAGTCAAAAATGTGATTTTTTACTTTGGAAAAAGGTTGAGGATGTTTTAATGAGGTGTACGAACACATTAAAGGAATAAGTCACATGGTTTCAAAGGTCAAATTCAAATAATTGGATTAATTTAAAGCGTGGGCCTCCCCCTTCATGTGGGCATTCACCATGCAAGTTTGTGTTGGGCGAATAGTTCCAAAGTGATGGTTATTTTTTCATTAAAGTATACAACTACTTAAGGGAGATAAGGCACATGCCATTTATGAGATGTGATTTATGAATTGATTTGGAAGGATGGCGTGAGCACCTATCACGTGGCCTCTCTCCACGTCAAAGCTCACAAGTTTGGGCATGAGCGAATACTCCATTTTGGTGGGCGTTTTCTCCAATGGGGATGGCATTGGTTACAATGGAGGCCACCTCACCATCCCAACATCCATCACAAGCTCGAAATCCAAGCATTCACTCCTTCATGACTCACGCATCCCTTGATTGCTAACATCATACCTTGGTTGGAGCTCACGTATTGGAAGGGTGGAGTTTCCAATGGAGAGTGGGGGGCACCTTACCTAGGTGGAGGCCACCTCCCCACTCCTATCTACCACAGCTCGTTGTTTAACTCAAAATCATACTCCAAGCTTTTCAATTAAAGGAAATTCGCCCTCCATCATGCAGATTGCATGCCAAGTTCGATTTGGTCTCTAGCTCTCTTAGTTTTTGTATAAATAGGAGCACTTGGCTCTTGTTTTACAATGGAGATTTTGAGCATGAACACTCTGCCAAAATATTATTGTAACATTTGTTTGATTCTTGAATAAAGAGTGACTTTGGAGGTCCATACAAGGCTTTTTGGGGTTGTCTTTCACATTGTTTGGTGACATCTTTCTCACCTTACTGTTATTTCAAGCTTTTCATTATTCATTATATGTTCTATAATTCTTAGAAATATACTGTTTGGTTTGGCTTGTTTAATTTGTAAGGGTTTTGCAGGATTCACACAAAGTGGAGAATGGCTTGGAGATCAAGCTACTCTTTTCCCATCAATGGATATTAGCACCTAATCAAAATTTTCTTGTAGGTTCCCAAAGGACTTTCTTATCTCAAGAGAAGAAACAATTAGAGGAGACTTTCCTCTTCCTCCATCAGCAAAATTTTTATCAATCTTGGTTACTTGTTACTTTGTGAGAAGCCTAGATCTATACTTTGCCCATCTTTTGTCCTTCTCCCACTTCCATTCACCCCTCCATCTCCTCTCTCTTTTTTGTTTCTTCCTCCCATTCGTCTCCCTCTTGTTTCTCTCATTTCATCCCTCTTCCCTCTCGTCCATCTTCTCCAGAACCCTCCTCTTCTAGGCTTTCGCTCCCTATCTTTTGGTCACATTTCCTTGTATTCGTCCTCCTCTTCCATCTCCTTTCATTTTGCCCTCTCCTCATTCCATTCGTCCTCCTCTTTGTCTTCCCTTAGCTCCTCTCGTCCACTTCAAAAGAGAGCCCTAAAAACATCAACAAAAAGCATTAAACAAAGCAATAAACGGTTAAGTAGTAACTTGTTTCTCTTTTTAAAAGATTAGTAGTTAGTATCATAGCTTTAGACTTTACTTTTGTTAATAGTTTAGATCTCATTCCTAGTCATTTTCTCATTCTAGATCTCCTTTGAAAGTAGGCTTGCATATTCAATTTGTTTTCATAAAAGTTAAAGATCTTGCTTTCTACTTACTTCCATTTAGTAATCTCATTCAAAAGTGAAAATTTGCATACAAAAATTTCATGTCTTAGATCTCTTTCCCATCACTTTTTAGGCATTTGTTGTTTGCTGGTCCGTTTTGTCATATTGAATATTTGAAGTTGGATCTCATGCTTTTTAGTGCTTAGATTTCATTTTTGCGAGCCTAGAACAAGTAGGTCAAATTGTTATCATTATTTCTTTGGATTGACTAATAACTAAGGGTGCCTTGAAGTTTAATTTGTTTTGATAGGTGCTTGAAAGATAAAGAAGCTTGAGAGTTTCTAAAACGAAGCGATCTAAACCAAGAAGTGAAGAAAATCACTTGAAGCAAAATCCAAGTTTGAAAAATATCATTGTTTATCCTTTTGTAATAAGCTCTTAAGAGCTATTTTTCCAAGTATTTCTTCCAAGTTTCATTCTATCTCTAAAGTCCTTTCAAGGGTTAGATTCCCAAGGCACTTGTACTTCATTAAATAAAAGGCTAAGTGGAGGAGTCCTCCACTTTTGGGTTCTTCTTCCCCATTTGGAGAAGAGTGTTGTGTTTTGTTTAGATTAGATCTTTCTTTTTTCAAAGTTCATAGATTAATATTTTATTTTCTGTACTCAATTTTCAAGTCTTAACTTGAGATAGTATCAGGGCAGGGCCACATAATTTTGTGGTTACTTCTCTTTCCCCATTAGACTCCTTGTCGAAGTTTCAGCTAGCTGGAAAGTCTCAAAGACTAGTGGTTCTAGTGATCAACCTTGTTCGGAGGTAGATCCCACTTTTAGATTAATATTGTTTGGTAGAACACTAAGTTTATTTTCAGTTTGTTTCAAGCATCTTGTTACATCTTATTATCATCATTTCATTTTCAGTTATTTAAGCTTCATATTTGTTCTTCAAGTTATAACTGCTTCTATTTTATAAAATGAACAAAGTCTCTTGAACTTGGCCAAATCCAAGTCGAAGAGCACTGTCTATCGGAGAGCATTCCCACTGCATTTACCTTGCATCAAGCATATAGATTAGTTTAGAATCTTTTGAATTTCGTCATAAGACGAGGTCAAAGGTGCTCTCTGTCGGAGAGTTGAACAAGTGTGCTCTTAATAATCTCTAAAATCATTCCAACTCACACCCCATTAATTAATTTATCTCGGTCGTTATCTAACACCCGTATGCTCTGCCAACCTGAAAGGGTTGGGCTAGTACTCAGAAAGGTGTTAGACTTGTTAATCTCACAAGTGATAACTTAATAAAACTTTACCCCAACCAACGTACCAGCGTTGCCTTCGAGAATTACTGAGGAAGTTTCCTGAAACAGTTGGTGCCGAAATCCCGCTGTCAGACTCAAGGGTGGTCAAGCCAATTGAACACTTACCCTTTTGAAATCTGGGTGGCTTCGACCTATCATCTAAGAGGTTACCAGTACTATTTCCGGTCTTTTGATATCCTTGTTTTTAGCCTAATAATCAAGACCACTAAAAACTTATAATTTACTAAGATAATTTGCACAACAATCTCACGAACAACTACTATCAAGACTTACTTTTTCAGCATCCCCCAGCATTACATTCAAAGTTTTGACTCCTTCACCCAATGAATAAGGCACTGGTCTAATTGTTATACTTTTCATATATTTATATTGTTGGGCCATTTGTCCTCTTAAAATCATTTATCTGTGGATGCTATCTCATTTTTCAAAGTCTTCGATATACTGTTGATCTTGCACTCTTATATCGCAACGTGGATTGCTTATCATCTTGTGTTTATTTTTGTAGATGTGGTCATCCTCATCAAAAAAACTCCTAAAAAACACCCATCCGCATCACCACACATTTAAAACACTTAAAAAACATTGAGCCATAGTTAACTCTTTGTAGGGACTACCCCCCTTGGCTTCGTTAGGAGTTAGCCTAAACAGAGGAGCCTAAACAGAGGAGCTGGGATTTAGGTGACAGTACCTAGCTCATTGCTTGCCCCCAAGGCCACACTTCTCCCCACTTCCAGTGAGGGAGACAGCTTTCGAAAGATTTATGTTGCTGGTGTGCATCTCAGCGGACAACACTATGCACACTGGATCACATTCCCACTATTGGTATATACTTGGTCACTTAGTCCCCCTAGGCAGCTGACTTTGGATCCACCTTCACTCTCTCCACCCATTCGACCATTCATGATTGGCCTTTTCTCGAATTAGATTCTGATTTGTGACCTTGAGGATCCCCTTCCCCACTGATCTCTGAGTATGCCATGACTCCCTGTCTTTTGTGCCTCGGCTCTTTAGTGTGTGAGATGCACTCTCAAACCTGGGATGTGCTCCTGTCGGTTGCCCTCGATGTTGCAATGCAGTATAGGAGTGTGTAGCCTCACCGGGTGTTCCCCATTGGTCATCGAAGCATTTATGCTCACCCCCATTACTCTACAGTATGAGCACCTTGATTATATCTATTGAGATATGTATGTATCCCAAAAAGGGTCTTGATGAAAATGAATAAATGAAGAATTGTAAAGCAAGCCAAAAAGGCTATTGTAAATGTAAAATCTAGCCAAAAAGGCTAAGTATGAAAGTCATTGTAAAATCCATGCAATGTGTTTGTAAACACACATGGAGACAGGTCAGCTGTACATATCAGCTTTGTAGTGGTTATTTCCTCACATAGTCCTGCGGGGCAAGGAGGTGCGAGGGAGCAAGGGACAAGCTCAAGATTGTCTCCTAGAGTCTCAAGTTATGGTTTGTCAGACACCCAGTTTGGTGGCTCTAGAAAAGATCCTCACGGAGTCTTATTAAGGCACGGATGTGAGTTGTGAGGTACTTGTTAGATGACCAGTGGCGGTTTCCTTGCACTATACCCATTTGTGAGGCACTGCCCTTCCTCGTGGTTTGTCACGGTATGCTTATCTCAGTGGACCCTGCTTTCCCGAGTTATCCAAAGGGTCACATGATCTTTGTCCTTGTCATCCCTTGTCCTTCACCCTGTTTTCCACCTCACCCAAAGTCAGCTAGGTGGTCAAGTCTATAGGTTGTACATAGCAGTTTGAGTCTTTTGGATGTGGTGGCCCACCTCACCAGGGGCCTCGTATTTTTGAGATATTATGTATTGTTAATCACTATATTGGCATCATTTTGTCTAGTAATGTACTAACATGTATAAGGAAGCCTATCGCTTCATATGGCATACAGGTATTTAGCCAGCACCATGTTGACCAGATTTGACTTGGTCAAATTAGGTTGACCAGGCCAAAAATGGGCCCGAAAAAATGTTGCGACCGAGATTTCGATTTTGGTCAATTATTATCTTCAGGGGTCCCATATGAACCTCCAAGCATCAAAATTTGAAAATGTTGAGGCAGCGATGAGATTTTTAATTATTATTGGTCATTAATGACCTGTTTTAATTACAAATCATGGATTTTGGGCAAACATTGCCTAAGTGATGGATCGTGGTCGTTCAAGTGACCATGTCTACTATTTTTGGGGTCCACAATCGCATTGCAACAGATGGTTCGACAATCTGGGCACTATAAGTGGGTCAAAAGCCCAATTTACACCTTCAGCAATATAAACCAGCAATAAATTACATGGAAAATCAAAATTGGGCAACGACAACTATAGCAAATGGAAAAAATCAAAGGCTGGCTAATACAAGGGTGATTTCTAAGGTAATGTTGGTATGTTTGGACACTATAGTATGTGTGTGGGTCCCTCCATTGGACCAACTCACCATGTGGGACGAATTTGCCCATGGAGGGCATTTTTCCACTTAGAGAAATTCTTTGTTTTGTAATGTATTGGAGTGGGACCTTGGATGTATGTGTTAGGAGGATAAAACATCCTATAGACACTCCCTTACACTTGTTTACTTGTTGTATGGGCCCTACAAGGGACCCCTCCTCCACTTGTGCGCTACACTTGGGCAATTCGCACCCCCTCTTGGAGAGATCTCCTCCATTCGATTTGGTTGATGGGGGGATTGATCCCAGCCCTCCATTTTGGAGGGAATTAGGTTTTGAGAGGAGGCATTCTCTACTTAAGAGAGATGCTCTCCCATTTATCCCTCTCTTGGCATTGTAGACACTTGATATTGGAGCAATATAGAGATTTTTCTCCCGACTTCTTGAGTGGATGTGTATGGATTGTTAATGGTGTTGATTGTAAGTTGGTCTTCATAGCTTTGTGGAGCATTTTAGTGAGTTTTCTGTCCATTATTTGGCTAACATGAATTGTAGGGAAGGTGGCCATTTGAGGAGAAGTGCTACACTTGGAGTGGGAGCTCCATTCTAGCAAATCTCGTCAAAGTTATTCACAAGGGAGTTGTCTTTGCTTTCAGCTTGTCAATTCCTTCATTTTCAGCCATTTATTTGCTGCACCTATTGACTTCCTCTTGTTGTGGCAGGTATCCAGGTCGCTATTGGTCATCCGGTTGCTCAAAACGCCCACAGAACTCGCTAGTTGCTCCACTATTGGACGTGAAACTGGTCTTCAACCCATTTCTTCCATACATTTCTATCCTAGGTATTCCTCATTGCTGATCTCATAGATTTCCAATTTCAGTATATGTATGTTAAGTTGCAAAACCACTAAACAAACTTAAAAATTAAAATCTCAAAATCTGACCGTCGAAACTCTTTTTCCTTTAAAACCCACTAATGATATGTTCTTAAACCTCTATATCTTAAGTTTCATTTAATTCTGATCCCGTTTACCCATAGAACCAGGCACTAGTCTTTCACTAATTTCGCCCTCCTTGGGCATTTTAGCCAATCACGCTGTTGGGTAATTTTCTGGGTTGTGGGTACTCTTGATTTGGGTTTAAAGCGTCATTTCATCATAAGAAATCAAGTTATCATCAATTGGAAGTGTCTATAAACGTTAATTATTCTCTGCCCTAGGTCCATTGATCCATTGTTTAATCTATTTCCTTGGGCAGTTAGCTTCAGCATTTCACTTCCAATTTACTGTATCTCCCTAGACTATTTTCAGCCACATAATCACTAATCTAATCTAGTTATCTAATCACGTTCAATTGCTGGTCACCTGTTGCATCATTCTCATTCTACCATTTGTGTCCATTGGTTGGCTGAAACTAGACTTAGGAGTTCATCTGCACTCCATCTCTTCTTCTATCTCTTTATCTTTCCTTGGATTTGGGTGTATTTTGTCTCTCAACCATCACTGGTTGAGTGGGGTCTCCCCCTTGACTTGGCTAAGTGCCTCGTCTAAAGTGACAATAGCCTTGTCCGGTGTGACTTCCGTTCCTTGAGCGGAGGACTTGGCCATTGCTGGTTACACCTTCCTAGTTGCTCGCCCTCTACCATCCCTGTTGGGACACCTTACTTCAGCAACTAGAGTTTGTGTGATAACAGTAGCCATTTAGCCATTGATACAGAGCAGTCAGTATTGCCCAAAGTTATAGTAGCAGTTTCAGAGGACAGATGATGGTTCAGATATTGTGCATTCAGGTATATGACTCAGCAGGTATATTTTGGTGTTATGGTTATATTGCTTTTATATTCATTCTTGTAGCATGTCTTAGCATTTAGTATCATGGTCTGGCGATCATATAGATATGTAGACTTGGTTGTATGGTTATATATATATATATATATATTTGTCCCCACTCAGACTTAGAAGTTCACTACCTATACTCATTGGTTTTACCCTCCCTAGGGAGAATAGAGGTGATCATTCCCACCATACCTTGGCTTGCTAGTGTTGGTCTCATTATTCACTGTCTTCATCCATCCATTACCTACCAGTTTGTTCATTACCTTGACTTACTACTTGACTAGTGGCATGGAGGACCTTCCCCCACTGTAGCCTCTGTGTTGGATAAGCTTCCCTGTTTTTTTGTGTCTTGGCTCTGAGTTGGTGACAGAACTTACCTATGGTGAGTTGGATTGTAGTCCTAAATCATTCTGGTGGGTTGTCCCGATGTTTGGCATTGGTATGAACTCCCTCTAGTCACTTAAGATGTGTTGGCTAAAACTGAAAGCTCATGTACTACTTATGGAAACTTATGTAAATTCGCCCAGGAAACTGTAAACTCTAGAATGTATTTATCAACACACGTGAGTAAAGGGAAAGAGCAATGAAAAGCTAAAAATACTCCTTGAAGAGTATAATGAAAGGTCCAAAAAAGAAATGGTTCTTAAACTCTATATCTAAATGATTGTTGACCTTATATGTATATGTACAAACATGCCCTGGATGCAAGCTGTGATTAGTTGTGCTTACCAACACACCTGAGATCCGAAGGGTTATGTAGGCCAAAAAGGCCATGAAATGAAATCAACGGATCCTAATGAAACTGGATCATCTTTTATAAAAGTAGACATGGTGCCTAAGTTGAATAAGCACTCTTTGAACAACTCACCCATCTGTGAGACACAACCATCCCCCGTGTTATCTGCTTGTCCAATATATGTTACTAGTGTGTATTCCTTTTCCATTTCCAAAGTTTCATGATGTCAAGTTTGTAGTCATCCCTTGGCCTATCCATTTTATTTTTAGCCTTCACTCTTCACTAGCAAATTGATCACAACTATGAAGTGAGTATGGTCCTGAAAGTCTAGTCTGAGTCATAAATAATATTGATGACCTTTATATATTTGGTTTTAGATCGCCAGTAATGATTACTTCTTGTTATAATTGTTACTAGAATGAATTGTAGACGATGCTTTAACTTTGGACACCTTGCAGCATTGTGATGATAGCCCGAGTCATATTTTGGGTCATGTTGACTTGGTCAAACCTAGTTTGACCGAAAGTAAACCACAGGACATGAGGTGACAGACCTCAGATGATACATAGATATGATATAGTGTCTGGTAGAGGTCACCATGGTGGTTCTATGCAGTGGTTTCAGGCTTATGATGATGATTTGTGCTTTTCAGCACTTTTACAGATTATTATTATTTGATCTGTCGGTTATGATGGACATTTATTTCTGACCATGCAGAGGTCTAAATGGTGTATGAGTATGCATATTAGATGGATTTGGGCTCATTGAGTCCAATGAGACAATCTGTTTTCAGTTCTGGGCAGTTACAGTGATTTTTAGCCTCAGTTGGCTATCCTAGTGCAGCTATGGCCTATCAGAGGCCCTGTCAGAGCAGTGATGAGATTTGATGAGTTCAATTAGGGCGATGTGCATGGAGGGGGTGGTCCAGCCACTTGATATTACCATATTACCACCCTCCCAGAGAGCCTGGTGGCCTCACCTTGATAGTGCAGGCATTCCAAGAGGCAATTTGGGCATGTTCACATTTCCCGAGGCAGTTAAAAAATGGTAAAAATGGCTACTGAAGGATTCGATTTCGATTACTGAGGCAAAGGATTGGCATGGGATGACTTGTGATGATAAGTGGGATGTCTTCCACACCTTCTCCAGCAGTTTCAACTTCCAGTGGGACCCGCACCCATCACTTCCGGCATTTTATATTGATTTTGGGAGCCTCCTAAGGCTCACGACTTTCCCAAAGAGGCATGATTTGGTGCTTAGAGAATTATTTTATTGATATTGTGCCATGAGGATTGAACAAAGGTGTTAGAAATTACCCCTTGGACCCACCATGAGCTAGATCTTATGTTTATTCATTGACATTTGGTGGGACCCCCTCTCCTAGGGCGATTTGGTCCATTGATCTATTATGTTGTTATATTGATCCATGTACTTTATTGTTGAGCTCATCTCAACCATTGATTAGATCACTTTGATCTTTTAATCTTAGCCACTCATTCAAAAAGTGGTAAGGGTTTTGGTGTCTCTCCTCCTATTTAAAGGAGACAGCTCCTCATTGTAAAGGGACTTTTGGCTCTGGATTATTGGAATAGAAAAATACTACTGCATCTACTTGTTGTGTTGTGGTGAATGCTTTTGGAGTTCGTTCGTTGGTTCTTCCTTTGCACTGGGTTATTGGAGATTATCTTGCTATACTTTTTGTCCATGTATTTTTCATCTACAGGTGGAGGCCGAATTGGTTCAAGGAGGACGCATTGTTAGGGGAAGACTCTCCCTGCTTCTTCTTTGGGCTTCTTCATCGGTAACAGGGAGTATTACTATCTTAGTACCTTCTACTTCATTTTATCTTTCGCTTTTCATTTGTATTTCCTCCATTGTTGCTCAACTGATTGAAATCGCTTTCCTTGGTTGACAAAGAAGAGGAGGTCGCACATGTGGGCTAGGGCATCATCTCAAGGCATGAGAAATCAAAGATCTCCCATTTGAGCTTTGCGGGAACTTTCCTCAACAACAAGGCAACCTCATCCAACACATAGGTATGATCTCAAGGAAATTTTCTCATTCCATGATCTATCCATTTGTCTAAGTCATTAAAACCCTCATAAGTTAAAACCCTCATTTTACATTTTCTCAGATCTACTTAGATCTAGTGGCCTTTTGGGTAAGATATTGAAAACCCACCTCTATAGCATTCACGACAATTCGGATCTATAGTTTGGTGTAGATTGGCTTCCATTTGACCCCTTTCCCAAGGCAACTTAGCCTCTCCAAGTGAGGTCGCACTCCTTGGTTGGGTGAGTTCTGCTAGTTCTAACACCTAGGTAGGTGAGATCCCACTTGATTCACACTCCTCTCACCTGATAACCTACCCTTAGTGCTTCACTTTGTTGATTATCACCTTGTGGGCCCCATTCCTCATTTTGAGGGTTGTGCCCCACTTGGGTCACTTAGTGACGCATTTTAAATCTCAGATCTACTGAGATCTAGCCATTGGATGACCTTGATCTTAAAAACCCACCTTGTCTTACACCTTGAAATCCCTGATCTACAGTTTGGTGGACATCCAACTCCATTTGGCCCACTTTCCAAGGCACTGATCCTTCTCCCAAGGCTCACAAATTTCCTGGGTTGTGAGATTTCCTTGGTGGTTGATCTCTGTCTGATTGCTTGAACACTTGGACATTGTCATATCCATCCATCAAGCACAGCTAGAAAGCCCTAACTGTCAGATCTTTGATTTGGGATACTTTCCCTGTTTTAAGGGTCACGTTTCCCAAGGTAGTTGATTTTGACCATTTGAAACTAGCTTTGAATCCTGGAATCATACTTAATCCTTGAATCACTATGTGTCATATTTCACTATCATATCATACCTTTCCCAAGCCTCCACAGTGGTCCTAACTCCTCATTTCTAGGGTTCCATACTTATCACCCTACGTACTTCATTAGATTGATTTGATCTGGTGATTGGGTTGATCTCTCCTATCGGGAGTAGATTTGGGTCTCCCCCTTTCTATCTTGGCTTTGATAGCTAAAGTGAAGATTGCCTCGATTGGCGTGACAACCATCCATTGGGAGTTGAGGCTATCTTGGTTTCACTTCTTTGGTTGCCTATCCCCTCTGCCATCCATCTTGGATCCATCTCTAGGGACAACTATAGTTTTGGTGATACCAGTGCTTATTCTATCTCTGAGGAAGTTGCGGGGTTTTTCACCTTCTTGGTTTTCCCCGGTAAAATGCTTTGTGTCTCTTGTCTCTTGTGTTTGATATGTTGTACATGTTGTTCTCTCAGTTAAGATCCTAGATCATATTGAAGTAAATGATGAAAAACTAACATGGTATCAGAGCTAGCCTGAAAGAAGGCATTGTATGACATTTACGACACTTGTTGCACTTGCGACAAATTGGAAGCTAGGGATTGGTTTAGTAAAAACTAGTCATCGTGGAACTTTCGCTATAAATCCGTTTTGGTGAAGGTTCGGGATCTGAAATTTTTAGAGGCCTAATATCAGACATGGATGTACCCTGTGTAAAAATTTTAGCCTTAGATTCGTTGCACTTTGTGAGATATGATCCGTACAAGTTAGGGTTTCTGCCTCTTCCAGAATGCAGCCCTAAACAGGTTACCTAGGCACAAAGGTCATATCGCGGGCTAGGAAGCTCCAAATGGAATTCCGTAAAAAATGACAGTTAGGGAACGGACTGTAGTTTCACAGGTCCGAGTTTCAGAGGCTGATGTTAAAACAGTGACACGTGGCACTCCGTACAAGTTCACTATGTTGTTTCATCCCATAAACAGATCATGTTGCGACACTTAGCATATCTCTCTCATGGAGAATCCATTAAAGCTCATATATGTGGGGTTGGAAAGATGACAGGTCATTTTACCACATGCAGAAGTTTCAGACCCTGAGGATCCGAAATTTTAGAGATGCGCTAGAAACAATATGGCATATCTTTTTGTCAAAACATAATTGGATTTTGAGCATTTTCATTTTTCGCTTGTCACTGCTGCGGGAAATTAGGGCTTTTGACAGAAGTGGAATTTTGGAGTGCTCTCAGCACAGGATTGCTCTCCTCAACAAAATTGAAATTTAGTGACCAAGATTGAAATTTTTGGTTGGGCAGAACCCCGGGATCTATCAAACCCTAGTGCGGGTTTTGGAACAAAAAAACCAGAAAACCTGATTTTGACAGAAGTTGCAGATCCGAGATTCGTAGGTCAATTTTGGAGGGTCAATTTTTGGAGTTTTCAAAATCTTAGCACACCAGCTTGCTTGCCTCATTCAATTGCATCTCCGTATCCAGATAGAAGTTTGAAATTCCAAGTTTGGATTTTTAGGGTTTCTCTGTCAAACCCTAGACAGTTCCAGATCCAGTTTCAGCAAATCAAGTGGTAAGACCTAAATCTTTTATTTCCATTTGAGTTTTTCATTAAGATGTCTCACCACACCAAGATTGAGGATAAGCTTGAAGGGACTGATAACTTCCAAGCATGGAAGTATAGGATTGGGTTAATCCTAGAAGAGAATGAATTGGACTAAGGCCTTACATAAGAAGAACTTGGTCAAGGCCAAGAGGATTATTGCAGATTCTATCAAAGACCATCTCATACCACATCTGTCTTCCCTAAAGACACCCAAGGAGATGTTTGATTCCTTGACCAAGCTGTTTGAAGGAAATAATATAAATCGGAAGATGACATTGCAGAACCAATTGAAGAGTGTGAAGATCTAGAATGGAGAGACCATCCAATCCTACTTTACTAGGGTCTCTCAAATTAAAGAGCAACTTGAAGCTGTGGATGAAGTGGTGGAGAATGGAGAAATTGTGATGACCACTTTGAATGGCCTACCTAGGTCATGGGACTCCTTCATCCAAGGAATTTGTGCAAAAAAGAAATTGATTTCTTTCAGTAGACTATGGGAGGAATGCTCACAAGAAGAAGCTAGACTTGTAGCTCGAGAAGAAAATATGTATAATGAAGATCAGGCTCTCATAGCACACACCAGGAAGAATAAGCACAACAGGGAGCATCCTCATCACAAAAGGGGTAAACACCACCACCAGAATCAGAGGGAGAACTTTGGAGGATCCGTGATAGATCTTTCTCACATTCGATGTTATACTTGTAATGAGAAGGGACATTATTTCCGAGATTGTCCCAGGAACAAAAGCAGCTCCCACAAGAAGAAGAACAACAAGAGAAGACATCATGCTCACACTACAGAGAATGATGAACCTCCAAGGAAGAGAACCAGGGAAGATAGTGAAGATTCTTCAAGTGATGAAGAATATGTATTCTAATGAAGTTTTACATGAAAGGAGTAGAAGAAGCTACTGCAGAGTTGGACTCCGGAAAACAAATAATCTATGGAAGAACCTCTCATCCATTTTCCAGCATTGCTTAAGGTGCACGCTATCAGAGACTCCAGTAGCTCCTGCAAGGAAGCAAAGATTGAGAGGGAGTCCACCCAACAACCAAACAAAGATAAGTATTTGAATTATCATTTCTTGTATATATGATTACTTAAATGATGTTGTTCAGTCATGTACATACTTATGTTCCTAGACTTAGGATGTATATTATGCATTTTAGAAAAGTTGCATTAATGAACAAGATACTACTTATATGCAAGTAATGGGTAAGTGGCCTATGGCACTGTACAACATTCCATTGCTACTTATCTAGTATGAAACCTGTTATCACACCATAGTAGCAGGGCTACTATTCTTGTACAGCAGATATCTGCACATTCCAGAGCTTACATTATTCCAGAGCATGGCTATATATTTTGGATCACTCATGATCAGAGCAGTACATTATTCAGATTTGTATATGACCTTGTGTCAAGGCTGAGCCTTGAGAGTTCAGATTTGATGACTGATGTGACTACTTATCCCATACAGTTTCAGTTCAGTGCCTAGAGATGTATTACAACAGTGTTTCAGATGATACTGGATGATTATTATTATGATGATGTTGTATGATCTATGGATATGTTCTCACTGACTGTGGATTATTATCTTGTTGATTTAGTCATGATCATAGCATGTGCTTGGTATATTATTCCTGATGTGGCAAACTATTTAAAATGAACTGTAAATCATAAAATGGACAATTGCTTGCACATTTAGGTCATTTAACAAAACTCACTGGTTTTGCACCTTACATAGATATGGTCTTTCCCGACACCAGTTGTCTGCTAATGTAGGCTCCATATTCACTTGTCTCCGTCCATACATGACCTTCCTGTTTGACTTCAAACCCTGACTTGTCTCATTTGACTTTCTGATACCGAGGACTTCCCCATTTTTCTACCTCTGTGTTTGGACCGCATCCCTGTTTATTCAGTGTCTCGGCTCTGAGTTGGTGACAAAACTTGCCTTTGGTGAGTTGGATTGTAGGCCTAAATCATTCTGGTCGGTTGTCCCGATGTTTGGCATTGGCTCGAACTCCCCCTAGTCACTTGAGATGTTGTTGGCTAAAACTAAAAGCTCATGTTCTACCTATGGAAACTTAATAAATTCGCCCATGGAAACAAAAACAAAAAAAGGGCAAGAGCGATGAAAAGCTAAAAATACTCCTCGAAGAGTATAAGAAAGGTCCAAAAAGCAATGGTTCTTAAAAGTTATATCTAAACAATTGCTGACCTTATAAATATTCGAAAAACATGCCCTGGATGCAAGCTGCAACTAGTTGTGCTTCTCAGCACATCTGAAATCCGAAGGGTTATGTAGGCCAAAAAGGCCATGGAATAAAATTGAATGATCCTAATGAACCTGGATCAACTTGATGTAGACATGATGCCTAAGTTGAATAAGCACTATCTAAACAACTTATCCATTTGTGAGGCACAGCCATCCCCCGTGTTCTTTTGTCCAGCACAGAGTTTGTAGCTTCCCCCCTTCTCCCAGTCCAAAGTATTTTTGAGTTAAGTTAGACAAGTCAACCCCTTGGCCCAACCTTGCTCCTAGCCTTCATCCTTCGCTAGCAGTTTGACCATGTCCAATGGGTGAGTTTGTCATTTGAACTATTGTGCAAGTAATTTTATATAACAACGGAATATGCTAACTTAATTAATGCCACTGAATGGATGTTATACTTTGACCTTAGCTGTGAGAATGATTAGAGAAGCAGTGTCTTAGTCTACTGATGTGATATATCCTTTGTTGTATATTCTTGGGATCCGTGATGATGTGGACCATGTATGGATGATTATTGATGATGATTGATGGGTCCACATGTTTGATGATGATATCATATGATGGACATATGATGTAGATGATGTTTGATCCAGTTCAGCAGGTTTATTACTACTTCAGATCAGCAGATTATACATTGTCCATATATGGTGGACCCTACAGCTGGCCCATTAGGGCAACCCAGGGTGTATGAGTACACATTCCTAGTGGATTTGGGTCTTCTGGATCCATTGAGACACTTATCTTTCAGTTCCGGGCACTTCTGACAGTGATTGATGCAGTTTAACACTTGTTGACCAGATTTGGGGCTGATTTCCCAGCCTGAGCAGCAGGGGCCCCGAGAGGCCAGTTCACCTAGGGCGCTGATGATGGAGGGGGTGGTCCAGCCACTTGTTTTTACCATTTACC
Source organism: Larix kaempferi (assembly GCA_027924585.1). Classification (NCBI taxonomy): domain Eukaryota; kingdom Viridiplantae; phylum Streptophyta; class Pinopsida; order Pinales; family Pinaceae; genus Larix; species Larix kaempferi. The sequence goes on from BSBM01000488.1 coordinate 2,524,134, forward strand.
CCTCCTTCTGGAGAGCCTGGTGGGCTCAGATGGACAGCGCTAGCACCCTAGGAGGCAGTTTTGGCACTTTCACAGTTACCGAGGCAGTTAAAAAATGGGATAAAGTGGTCACTGAGGAAATCGATTTGGGCAATTGAGGCAAGGTTTTGGCATTTGGTCTTCACAGAGGTCTTCCAGGGTGGCATCACTACCTTCCAGTCAGTTTTCACCATGTGGGTATGCCCAGATTGATCACAGGAGGACATTTACTGCTTGACTGTCATGGATTCTGAGGACAGTTTTGGTCATTTATATTATATGGGACATATTTTATTATTTTATTGTGCCTTGGGGATGAGCTAGTAAGGATTGATACCTCCTAGCCCCACCATGAGCTTATATTGTCATGTCCTAGTCACCATGAGGTGGATTTTGGTGCTTATGTTTCTCTAGTGGATGACGTCACCCTCTTATTGTACCACTTAGTGGGGGCGCTATCATGATATTGGGTGATCCATGTGATGTATTGTTATGATTTATTGTTAGCCATTGATTAGATCTTGAGATCTTTTAATCTTAGCCACTCATGTAAAAAGTGGTTAGGATTGTACTCTCTCCCCATCCTATTTAAGGAGGGAGCCTCTCATTGTAAAATTCATCTAGAGATTTTTGGCTCTTGGCTCTTGGAATAAAATTTCTATCTTTTGGAGTACATGCTTGGATTGGAGTGGATGTTGGTTGTTTCGATTGTAAATGCTTTTGTCCATTGCACTGGAGGATCTATTGTAGCTATCTTGCATATTTGCCATATTTTATTTACAGGTTAAGAGGACGATTTTGACAAGTGCGAATTGGTGGGGAGGCTTGCCCTTCAATCTTGGAAGAAGTCGTTTTGGTTTGACAGGGAGTAGTTTTGCCTTTGTGTCAACTATTCTATGTTTTTCTCTCTCTTGCTTGTATCTACCTTCAATTTGTTAAACTGATTGATGCTTTGCTCCTTGGTTTTGACAGGTTAGAAGGAATCACATGTGGCTTGGGAAAATCGATTTGGCAAGAGGGCTTCAACAATTCTCCATTTGATCTTTGGCAAAGTAATCCTCATTTCAACTAGCATTCATCTCTTCATCCAGGTATGTTCCAAGAGGTATGATCTTCTACTTCCTTGAATCTTCCATGGTTTCTAGATCATAAAAACCCTAATCAATTAAAACCCTTGTTTTTGGTATTTCTTAGATCTACTTAGATCTAGCCTTGCTCTTGAAGAGATATTGGAAACCCACCTCTATAGCATCCACCCCTAGTTGGATCTACAGTTTGGTGGTGATTGGCTAAAAATTGACCCACTTTTCAAGGCAAAAAGCCCTCCTTGACCCAAATCGCACTTCCTAATGAGAGGCTTGTTTGGTTAGATCTAGCACATGGGTAGGTCAGATCCCACTTGATTTGCAATCTAGACACTTGATAACCTACCCCCAGATTCTTACTTTGGTGAAATCTACCTTGTGGACATCTCTCCATGTTTTAAGGGGCTAAAACCCCCTTTTGAATCTATTGGCACCTCAAAACTCAGATCTACTAAGGTCTAGCCCTTGGATTGACTTGATTTTTTGAACATGCACAGATCGGGGTACTAGCTACTTGGATCTACAATTTGGTGGCCATTGGGCTTGATTTGGTCCACTTAACCCTTGTTTTAGCCCTCCTTGAGCAAAGTTGCACTCCCTTGGGTAAGTGAGTTTGCCCACTTCGAGGAGGTGGGTGTGTGAGATTTTCGTGGATTTGGAATGCCCATACCTTGAAACCTAGGTTTGGACTGTCTTTTTGTCACGATCCGCTTTGGGGGTAGCATTCCTTGTTTCAAGGGATTGTGGTTCACTTAGGGTTATTACTTGAAAACCTAGATCTAGCAAAATCCAACCATTGGATATCATTTAGCCCACTTGACTTGGCTTCTAGGTGTCCCGATCTACACTTTGACATACTTTTTGACCCCATTAGCCCATCTAACAAGGCACTAGTCCTTCTCTAAAGCAAGTCGCACTCCTTGGGAATTGTGTCAAACCCTAGATCTAGTACATGGGTACTCCTAGAATCAACTTAGATTCATAGATCTAGCCTTTATCCAACCTATAGTACCAACTTCACACCTAACTTCACCTTGTGGGCCTACCTAGAACCATTTCACACTTCCCAAGAAAACAAGACCCACTTGTGTAAACATATGGTACTATACCTAGTCATCATACTCCATCATGTGACCTAAATCATACATAGGTTGAAACACTAACAATCTCTTACACCACCTTCAACCATACCTTAACTCTTAGGTCCACTTAACCTTGCATTGGTTTTCGTAACTCATCATTTATCTACCCTTAGAAACCTTTGTTTGGATCCAATCAACTGTGATTGGTTATAGGGTCTCCCCCTAGGTCTTGCTACACCTTGACCTAAAGTGAAGAGTGCCTCGGTTGACGTGACTCCCACCTTGCCTTGGGAACCGTGGCATCTCTTGGGTCACCTCTTTAGTTGCCTGTCTCCTCTACCGTCCCGGATGGGATACCTCTTGGGGCAACTACAAGTTGTGTGATAACATTTTTGGCGCCGTTGCCGGGGAGGTAGAGGCCTACCTTGGTTCAACACACCTTTGCGTCTCACTATCTCTCTGCACTTTAAACGACATACCTCTTGGTAGTAGAGCCTAAAAATCTACCTGGCGACTCCTAATCGTGACTCCACTGAGGAGCGAGCTCATAGTCATCCTTACAACACTCGAAGTAAATCAAATCCAAATCAATTGGAAGGAACCCCACTCACATATCACAAAAGAGATCCTAAAACCCAATCAACTAATTTCTTGTAGAAACTCGTTAACTCAGGTTCTCCAAACCGTGTCTTAGGATCCCCTTTGTTCAATTCGGTTCCTCCTTTATCTCCTAATCATAACTCTAGTTCAATCCCAGTCAATCCAATGGCTGGACAAGGTCAATCCAACTCCGGTAACAACAACCAAAACAATCCTCCTGTTGCTCGTGCTTTTGGTCACAAGGCTAGGGCTTCTCCCTTAGACTTCTCTCAGATCTTGGGTGCTCCCCATAGTATGCCAGACAAGTACTTTGAAAAGATCCCAAAATTCAATGGCAACTGTGCCACCTCTATTGAAGATCACATAGACAATGTTTGGGCTCATATGGAAGCTTATGGGGCTGAAGAAGAGGATGTGTTTATTAGGGGTCTCTTTGCATCCTTGGAGGGTGATGCTCGCAAATGGTTTGACCGCTTTCCTGCATCATCAATCAATGGGTATGATGTATTCACCGATAAACTCAAGCAAGAGTGGTCAGTCAAGTTAGATGGGCGTTTCCTTTTACACCAACTTTTTGACATCAAAAAGAAGGAGAATGAGTCTGTCCATGAGTTCAACCAACGTTTTGATAAGACTGTGGCCAACATCCCAAGTAACATAAGGCCCCTTGATCAAGCCATCTTGATCCATTACCTTAATGCATATGAAGGTTACTTGGGTTACCATCTAAAAGACAAAGACCCTAGTAGTTTGAAGATAGCCCAAGACAATGCCAAGAAAGCTGAGGCAAACGATGCCTCCATGGGAAAACAAAATTTCTTTGACCTAATCAGTGGACCTTCTTCCTCCAGATCTGAGCCTAAGTTTAAAAAGAGTAAGGAACCTAGCAAAGATCCCAATGAAATGATGGAGAGTATGCATGAAATGATGAAAAACTTAACTCTCCTAACTAGGGACCTAGCCAAGAACAGAGAGGGGGATAGATATAGGCAGCCCTATGGTCCTAAACCTTATTGGAATCAACAAAAGAAGCCTAATGAAGGTGATAGAAGAAACCCTATGAACCAAGAACCTCCTATCATAAACTGGTCTGAAGAGCAACAGTTGGAAGATCCTGAGTATACCATCCATGGTGATGATACTCCGGATTCTCCAAAGAACATTAATTGGGTTGATGACTTAAAATTTGACAAAGATTTCGGAAGAGTTTTGATTGATCATGAAGAAGACACCATAGAAGAAACCAACCCTAGTGGTCCCATCTATGCTACTGAGCAGGTTAATAGTGATCAAGCTCCCTATAAAACCTATCAACGAAGAAAGGATGGCCAAAAGCCTATGCCTTTTAGTGAAAAGAAAAACAATGAGCTGCCTAGTCCAGTGAGTGAGCCATTCCCTTTGCCTGAGTATGACTTTGATATCAACATCGAAAGAGAGTTAGACAAAGTTATGCATAACATTCCACTCACTGAGTTAATGAAAATCCCTTCAATAAAGGAGCAAGTGGTGGAATTTTTCGAGAGTATCCCTGAGACTGCCACAAGTAGTGGTGAGGATTCATCTTCTCAAAACCCAACACCTTGTGATGTGGTTGATGAAGAGGATGACCCTCCCATTAACATCCAAACTGCCCTATATGAGAGGAAGAATGGGGGTCACCAACCATTTTATCTTACACTCCGCATAGGTGATATCCTTCTTCATAACTGTATGTTGGATTCTGGTGCCTCCATGAATGTGATGCCTTTACAAGTCATGGAAGCCATGCGATTAAAAATAACTAGACCTTATGGGAACGTTTGTGGGATTGACTCTAAACCAGTTAAAGTCTTTGGCTTGATCAAAAACCTAAGAGCTGACCTGTTTTCATGCCCCGACATATCCATGCTTATGGATATAGTAGTTATAGATCTCCCTCCAGCCTATGGTATGCTCCTTTGTAGGAAGTGGTCCCCTGGGCTAGGGGGACATCTTCAGATGGATTTATCATATGCTACCATCCCCAACTCTGATGGGTCTTTGGTTAGGGTGTATCGGGAGCCGTTTTATGATGGACATCTTGAGAATTATGAGGATGGTGTGAGAAACACTTTTGGTAAGGGTGAGTTATTACCTGAGGGTATCTTTATGGTCATGGGTGGCCATGATGATGATCCTAGCACGGAAGAAGAAAGAATTATTGATGTTGACCCTCAGTCCATTCGGGGTGAAGTGTCGGAAAACCTTAGGACCTCGAACCAACCTAGTAGTGTAGGGCCAAACGTTGAACAACCTGCACCTCCTACTTAGCTAAACACTTCGGAGGATAACTTTGATCAAATTAGAAGGGGTGAGTATGTACCTAGGACAGTACATGAGTGGCTTTTCCTAGTTGACCTTAACACAGAAAGAGGAAGACAAGGCTTACCTCACATCACTCCTTGGACAAATAACAATGAAGGAACACACCTTCCCTCACCTGAGGGGAGTGATGAAGAACTAGTTGATTATCACTTTTCTGATGTACCTGATCATTTGTCCCATTTGTCCTTGGAGGATGGGGTTTTGAGGCAAGTGAGTGACAACTCTATGAGTTGGCAAGAACATGCCTCAACCCATGATGACCATGGGGAAGACTTTTCTTTTAGTAATCTAGCCATTTCTCAGGAAGAGCCCACTGAGCCACGTTTGCTTCCATCTTACCCTAGCTTCCTTTTGCCTAGCGAGTTACCTAGTGGTGAAGAGGATATGGACTCCACAGACGCACTTTATTCTTCACCCACATCTTTGGATATGAGAGATCAAAGTATGCTTAGCACAGTTCCTAGTCATGTGTCCATTCCTACTGACCATCTGGCACTTTTAGAAAACATGACCATTCCTATCCCATCGGGAGAGGGTAGTAGCAGAAGTAGTGAAAATCAAAACTCGCCACCCATAACCCAGGCTGAAGTGGATGAGGATGTTGATATTGACTTTTGGACTATAGGGGAAACTCCAAAGAACATCATTCACCCACAAGTAGAAAGTCCTCCTAGGAGAACAGTAAGAGAAGTCTTGATTGGTAGGGTAGCTGTACCTTTAGACGGTGGACCTCCCAGATTTGATGCAATTCCTCCTAATAGGAATTCAAGTATAGTTACACCTCAACCTCAATGCAATTCCGATATCCAACCTTTTCCTGAACATGTTATTGAAGCCATCCCTCAATCTGTAAATCACGAAAGGTTAGAAATTGGTGATAAGGTTGTAATACCTAATGATTTATTTTATATACGATCTAGGGGATCAGGTGACTTTTGGGTTGGACCACTCACTGTTGAGCACTGCATTGGTGAGATGTGTTTTCTCACCACTGGGACTGGCAAACGTATCTTACTCCCTATCAACCAAAGGGAGCTAAGCGATTATCATCCCTGACCTTCCGTACTATGCCTTGCCTTGCCTGTTTAGAGTAGGTAGCTTCTGAATAAGCTCACTTGAGCAGTAGGATTTGTGTGATTTTTCTTTTTCTGTGCGCCGAGTATTGTCCCTTTTTCTTTTTCTGCCTGGAGTGTCTGCTTGTTTGTATTCTTTATTGAGTTGAGCCTTGCTCCTTCCTAAGCTTGTCTCTTCTCCTGCATGCATTTAAGAAATTGTAGTTGGCATTTCTATTTTTGGCTGCCTGTGCAAGTTGAGATTGCCTGCTTGAAGAAGTGCTCTTTTTCCTCCTGCACAGTAATAAAAATGATAAATGAATAATATATGCCATGTTAGTTTATATTTATATTTTGGCGCATGTCAGTTTATGTTTTAGAATAGAAGTCATTTGCAGTTTTATTTTATATATTTTTCCCATACAGCATGATGGTATTCTAGTGTTTGTGAGAGCAGGAACAGGTGCAAGATAAAAGCTGAAAGAAAGGATGGTGCAGTGCTGGATTGAAGATTGATGTTGAGCAGTTCAAGACCAGAGATTCTGAGGTTTTCATGCGCTCTCTCCCTTAGAGCACTTGTCCCAGCTGGAGCCAGATGTTATCACACCATAGTAGCAGGGCTACTATTCTTGTACAGCAGATATCTGCACATTCCAGAGCTTACATTATTCCAAAGCATGGCTATATATTTTGGATCACTCATGATCAGAGCAGTACATTATTCAGATTTGTATATGACCTTGTGTCAAGGCTGAGCCTTGAGAGTTCAGATTTGATGACTGATGTGACTACTTATCCCATACAGTTTCAGTTCAGTGCCTAGAAATGTATTACAGCAGTGTTTCAGATGATACTGGATGATTATTATTATGATGATGTTGTATGATCTATGGATATGTTCTCACTGACTGTGGATTATTATCTTGTTGATTTAGTCATGATCATAGCATGTGCTTGGTATATTATTCCTGATGTGGCAAACTATTTAAAATGAACTGTAAATCATAAAATGGACAATTGCTTGCACATTTAGGTCATTTAACAAAACTCACTGGTTTTGCACCTTACATAGATATGGTCTTTCCCGACACCAGTTGTCTGCTAGTGTAGGCTCCATATTCACTTGTCTTCGTCCATACATGACCTTCCTGTTTGACTTCAAACCTTGACTTGTCTCATTTGACTTTCTGATACCGAGGACTTCCCCATTTTTCTACCTCTGTGTTTGGACCGCATCCCTGTTTATTCAGTGTCTCGGCTCTGAGTTGGTGACAAAACTTGCCTTTGGTGAGTTGGATTGTAGGCCTAAATCATTCTGGTCGGTTGTCCCGATGTTTGGCATTGGCTCGAACTCCCCCTAGTCACTTGAGATGTTGTTGGCTAAAACTAAAAGCTCATGTTCTACCTATGGAAACTTAATAAATTCGCCCATGGAAACAAAAACAAAAAAAGGGCAAGAGCGATGAAAAGCTAAAAATACTCCTCGAAGAGTATAAGAAAGGTCCAAAAAGCAATGGTTCTTAAAAGTTATATCTAAACAATTGCTGACCTTATAAATATTCGAAAAACATGCCCTGGATGCAAGCTGCAACTAGTTGTGCTTCTCAGCACATCTGAAATCCGAAGGGTTATGTAGGCCAAAAAGGCCATGGAATAAAATTGAATGATCCTAATGAACCTGGATCAACTTGATGTAGACATGATGCCTAAGTTGAATAAGCACTCTCTAAACAACTTATCCATTTGTGAGGCACAGCCATCCCCCGTGTTCTTTTGTCCAGCACAGAGTTTGTAGCTTCCCCCCTTCTCCCAGTCCAAAGTATTTTTGAGTTAAGTTAGACAAGTCAACCCCTTGGCCCAACCTTGCTCCTAGCCTTCATCCTTCGCTAGCAGTTTGACCATGTCCAATGGGTGAGTTTGTCATTTGAACTATTGTGCAAGTAATTTTATATAACAACGGAATATGCTAACTTAATTAATGCCACTGAATGGATGTTATACTTTGACCTTAGCTGTGAGAATGATTAGAGAAGCAGTGTCTTAGTCTACTGATGTGATTTATCCTTGGTTGTATATTCTTGGGATCCGTGATGATGTGGACCATGTATGGATGATTATTGATGATGATTGATGGGTCCACATGTTTGATGATGATATCATATGATGGACATATGATGTAGATGATGTTTGATCCAGTTCAGCAGGTTTATTACTACTTCAGATCAGCAGATTATACATTGTCCATATATGGTGGACCCTACAGCTGGCCCATTAGGGCAACCCAGGGTGTATGAGTACACATTCCTAGTGGATTTGGGTCTTCTGGATCCATTGAGACACTTATCTTTCAGTTCCGGGCACTTCTGACAGTGATTGATGCAGTTTTACACTTGTTGACCAGATTTGGGGTTGATTTCCCAGCCTGAGCAGCAGGGGCCCCGAGAGGCCAGTTCACCTAGGGCGCTGATGATGGAGGGGGTGGTCCAGCCACTTGTTTTTACCATTTACCCCCCCTTCTGGAGAGCCTGCTGGGCTCAGATGGACAGCGCTAGCACCCTAGGAGGCAGTTTTGGCACTTTCACAGTTACCGAGGCAGTTAAAAAATGGGATAAAGTGGTCACTGAGGAAATCGATTTGGGCAATTGAGGCAAGGTTTTGGCATTTGGTCTTCACAGAGGTCTTCCAGGGTGGCATCACTACCTTCCAGTCAGTTTTCACCATGTGGGTATGCCCAGATTGATCACTGGAGGACATTTACTGCTTGACTGTCATGGATTCTGAGGACAGTTTTGGTCATTTATATTATATGGGACATATTTTATTATTTTATTGTGCCTTGGGGATGAGCTAGTAAGGATTGATACCTCCTAGCCCCACCATGAGCTTATATTGTCATGTCCTAGTCACCATGAGGTGGATTTTGGTGCTTATGTTTCTCTAGTGGATGACGTCACTCTCTTATTGTACCACTTAGTGGGGGCGCTATCATGATATTGGGTGATCCATGTGATGTATTGTTATGATTTATTGTTAGCCATTGATTAGATCTTGAGATCTTTTAATCTTAGCCACTCATGTAAAAAGTGGTTAGGATTGTACTCTCTCCCCATCCTATTTAAGGAGGGAGCCTCTCATTGTAAAATTCATCTAGAGATTTTTGGCTCTTGGCTCTTGGAATAAAATTTCTATCTTTTGGAGTACATGCTTGGATTGGAGTGGATGTTGGTTGTTTCGATTGTAAATGCTTTTGTCCATTGCACTGGAGGATCTATTGTAGCTATCTTGCATATTTGCCATATTTTATTTACAGGTTAAGAGGACGATTTTGACAAGTGCGAATTGGTGGGGAGGCTTGCCCTTCAATCTTGGAAGAAGTCGTTTTGGTTTGACAGGGAGTAGTTTTGCCTTTGTGTCAACTATTCTATGTTTTTCTCTCTCTTGCTTGTATCTACCTTCAATTTGTTAAACTGATTGATGCTTTGCTCCTTGGTTTTGACAGGTTAGAAGGAATCACATGTGGCTTGGGAAAATCGATTTGGCAAGAGGGCTTCAACAATTCTCCATTTGATCTTTGGCAAAGTAATCCTCGTTTCAACTAGCATTCATCTCTTCATCCAGGTATGTTCCAAGAGGTATGATCTTCTACTTCCTTGAATCTTCCATGGTTTCTAGATCATAAAAACCCTAATCAATTAAAACCCTTGTTTTTGGTATTTCTTAGATCTACTTAGATCTAGCCTTGCTCTTGAAGAGATATTGGAAACCCACCTCTATAGCATCCACCCCTAGTTGGATCTACAGTTTGGTGGTGATTGGCTAAAAATTGACCCACTTTTCAAGGCAAAAAGCCCTCCTTGACCCAAATCGCACTTCCTAATGAGAGGCTTGTTTGGTTAGATCTAGCACATGGGTAGGTCAGATCCCACTTGATTTGCAATCTAGACATTGATAACCTACCCCCAGATTTTTACTTTGGTGAAATCTACCTTGTGGACATCTCTCCATGTTTTAAGGGGCTAAAACCCCCTTTTGAATCTATTGGCACCTCAAAACTCAGATCTACTAAGGTCTAGCCCTTGGATTGACTTGATTTTTTGAACATGCATAGATGGGGGTACTAGCTACTTGGATCTACAATTTGGTGGCCATTGGGCTTGATTTGGTCCACTTAACCCTTGTTTTAGCCCTCCTTGAGCAAAGTCCTACTCCCTTGGGTAAGTGAGTTTGCCCACTTCGAGGAGGTGGGTGTGTGAGATTTTCGTGGATTTGGAATGCCCATACCTTGAAACCTAGGTCTGGACTGTCTTTTTGTCACGATCCGCTTTGGGGGTAGCATTCCTTGTTTCAAGGGATTGTGGTCCACTTAGGGTTATTACTTGAAAACCTAGATCTAGCAAAATCCAACCATTGGATCTCATTTAGCCCACTTGACTTGGCTTCTAGGTGTCCCGATCTACACTTTGACATACTTTTTGACCCCATTAGCCCATCTAACAAGGCACTAGTCCTTCTCTAAAGCAAGTCGCACTCCTTGGGAATTGTGTCAAACCCTAGATCTAGTACATGGGTACTCCTAGAATCAACTTAGATTCATAGATCTAGCCTTTATCCAACCTATAGTACCAACTTCACACCTAACTTCACCTTGTGGGCCTACCTAGGACCATTTCACACTTCCCAAGAAAACAAGACCCACTTGTGTAAACATATGGTACTATACCTAGTCATCATACTCCATCATGTGACCTAAATCATACATAGGTTGAAACACTAACAATCTCTTACACCACCTTCAACCATACCTTAACTCTTAGGTCCACTTAACCTTGCATTGGTTTCCGTAACTCATCATTTACCTACCCTTAGAAACCTTTGTTTGGATCCAATCAACTGTGATTGGTTATAGGGTCTCCCCCTAGGTCTTGCTACACCTTGACCTAAAGTGAAGAGTGCCTTGGTTGACGTGACTCCCACCTTGCCTTGGGAACCGTGGCATCCCTTGGGTCACCTCTTTAGTTGCCTGTCTCCTCTACCGTCCCGGATGGGATACCTCTTGGGGCAACTACAAGTTGTGTGATAACATTTTTGGCGCCGTTGCCGGGGAGGTAGAGGCCTACCTTGGTTCAACACACCTTTGCGTCTCACTATCTCTCTGCACTTTAAACGACATTCCTCTTGGTAGTAGAGCCTAAAAATCTACCTGGCGACTCCTAATCGTGACTCCGCTGAGGAGCGAGCTCATAGTCATCCTTACAACACTCGAAGTAAATCAAATCCAAATCAATTGGAAGGAACCCCACTCACATATCACAAAAGAGATCCTAAAACCCAATCAACTAATTTCTTGTAGAAACTCGTTAACTCAGGTTCTCCAAACCGTGTCTTAGGATCCCCTTTGTTCAATTCGGTTCCTCCTTTATCTCCTAATCATAACTCTAGTTCAATCCCAGTCAATCCAATGGCTGGACAAGGTCAATCCAACTCCGGTAACAACAACCAAAACAATCCTCCTGTTGCTCGTGCTTTTGGTCACAAGGCTAGGGCTTCTCCCTTAGACTTCTCTCAGATCTTGGGTGCTCCCCATAGTATGCCAGACAAGTACTTTGAAAAGATCCCAAAATTCAATGGCACCTGTGCCACCTCTATTGAAGATCACATAGACAATATTTGGGCTCATATGGAAGCTTATGGGGCTGAAGAAGAGGATGTGTTTATTAGGGGTCTCTTTGCATCCTTGGAGGGTGATGCTCGTAAATGGTTTGACCGCTTGCCTGCATCATCAATCAATGGGTATGATGTATTCACCGATAAACTCAAGCAAGAGTGGTCAGTCAAGTTAGATGGGCGTTTCCTTTTACACCAACTTTTTGACATCAAAAAGAAGGAGAATGAGTCTGTCCATGAGTTCAACCAACGCTTTGATAAGACTGTGGCCAACATCCCAAGTAACATAAGGCCCCTTGATCAAGCCATCTTGATCCATTACCTTAATGCATATGAAGGTTACTTGGGTTACCATCTAAAAGACAAAGACCCTAGTAGTTTGAAGATAGCCCAAGACAATGCCAAGAAAGCTGAGGCAAACGATGCCTCCATGGGACATGAGATGGTTGGACCTTGTGATGATATGGATTGATGATATATGGTCTATGTACATGTACATGATGATTCTATGCAGCAGCTATAGGGTTATGATGATGATTCATGGTTTACAGCAGTATTTGATCATTTACAGATTATTATTATTTGACCTGTTCCGGTATATTGGATATATATTTTGATCATGCAGAGACCCATATGGTGTATGAGTACACACCTTGGATGGATTTGGACCTTCTGAGTCCAATGAGACAGTTTGTTTTTAGTTCCGGGCACTTACAGTGATGATTGAGCCTCAGTAGGCTATCCCAGTGCAGTTTTGGTCTGTCGGAGACCCTGTCAGAGAAGATGTGATTTTTATCCAGTTGACCTAGGGCGCTGTGCTTGGAGGGGGTGGTCCAGCCACTTGTTTTTACCATATTACTCCCCTCCCGGACACACTGGTGCCCTCACCTTGACAGCGCGGGCACTCCAGGAGGCAGTTTGGGGCAGTTTCACGCTTCCCGAGGCATTTCAGGATTGGTAGAAATGGCTATTGAGGAATTCGATTTGGGCTACTGAGGCAATGTCTTGGCATGGGATGATCAGTGATGATGGATTGATGTCTTCCACACCTCCTCCAGCAATTTCAGCTTCATTGGGGCCCGCATCCATCACTTATGGCACTTTCAGATGATTTATGAGGTCTTTTGAGGCCTACGATTTGACCATGGAGGCACGATTTGGTATATTGATGACTATTTTATTATTATTGTGCTATGGGGATTGACCAAGGGTGGCTAAAATTACCCCTTGGACCCACCATAAGCTTCCTATTATATTTTGTCATCATGATTTGGTGGGATTCCCCTCTTCTAGGGCGATTTTGTCCACTTATATTATATTTTATTAGTGATCCATGTATTTTATTGTTGAGCTCATCTCAACCATTGATTAGACATTTGTATCTTTTAATCTTAGCCACTCATTCAAAAAGTGGTTAGGATTTTGATACCTCTCCTTCCTATTTAAAGGAGAGAGCTTCTCATTGTAAGGGGTCTTTGGCTCTTAGATTATTGGTATAGAAAAACTTTCTTGTGGAAATTCTTGTGGTCTCCTTTGCATCTGGTGTTCTTAGATGGTGATTGGAAATTCTATTGCAACCTAGCATTTGGAATTTGTGGTAAGATCTATCTATTTTGGAAATCATTGTCTTGTCTACAGGAGGGCGACTTCAACAAGGGCGATTTTGCAAGGCTTTTTCAAATCGACTTTCTTGGCATTTGCTTGTATCGGAGGGTTATCATTAGTATCATTGTGATCTATGCTATCTTTCTGTTACTTCTCTTGTGGCATTAGTCTTATCTCTTGATTACATCAAATTTGATATTGTTGACGTTTGTTGTGCAGGAGAGAGGGCGCATTGGCTTCTTGGACTAAATCGATTGCATAGAAAACTACCTCAAAGCTTCTCAAATTGATCGGGTTTGCATAGATCATCATCATCAAGGCACCTACAAGGTTACCCAGGTAAGATCCATAGGTTTGTTTCTCTTATCTTGATCCAATCCATTGACATAGCTCATAAATTGATAAAACCCTTATTTCTTCAAACCCTCATTTTTACATTTTTTCAGATCTACTAAGATTTAGTGGCTTCTTGGGTAAGATATTGAAAACCCACTTCTATAGTGTCCACGGAATCCCGGATCTATAGTTTGGTGAGGATTGGCCTCCATTTGACCCTCTTCCCAAGGCATTTAGCCTCTCCAAGAAAGGGCACACTTCCTAGTTGGGTGGGTTGACCTAGATCTAGTATGTGGGTAGCTGAGATCCCACTTGATTCATGATCTACACATCCAATGACCTACCCCCAGATTATCACTTTTCTGATTTCTACCTTGTGGGCCCTATTCCACATTTTAAGGGATTTAATCCCCATTTTGGACCACTTGGTATCCTTAAACTCAGATCTAGTAAGATCTAGCCATCGGATTGCCTTGAAATTCTAGATCCACACTCCCACTTGATCAACCTACTTGGATCTAAAGTTTGGATGCCATTGGACTTGTGTTGATCCATTTATCTCACATTTTAGGCCTCCTTGGGTAAAGTCGCACCACCTTGGAGAAGTGAGTTGTCCCACTTCTAGGACGTGGGTACTTGAGATTTCAGTGGATTTGGAACGGGAGTAATTCAAAACCTAGGTCTAGTAGGTCACCTTGTCAAATCTTGCCTTGGGGATAGCATTCCTTGTTTTAAGGGATTGTGGTCCACTTAGGTCAAACCTAGATCTAGACCTATTCATCCATCAAGACTTTAATTGCCCACTTGTCTCATGCAATAGGAGTCCTTAACCACAAGTTAACCTTGCTTTGACTCCATTATCCCAATTCCCAAGGCATTGGTTTCTCTCCAAGTCAATTTGACTTTCCTAGATTGTTGGATTAACTTGTGGTTTGACCTTAGTGTGGTGAACTAAACTCTTTGATGTCATCATGTATCATGATCAAGCTTGTCACTTGTACTAGTTAGCCCCAATTCAACCCCTAAACTACCCTGCATTGGACACAGTTCCCAAGGCAGTGGATTTTCTCACATTGAACTAGTACTTTAATCCTGGATCCTATTTCACAAATCATGAGTCACTCTCACATCAATAATGAACCAAAGCTACTCATTGAACCCCTCACTTGTCTTGTGACTTCATCCTAAGGTCTAGGATAAACCATACACCTTACTTCACTTAGAATTAACTTGATTTGGTGTCTTGGTTTTGATCTCTCTTGTCGAGAGTAGATCGGGTCTCCCCCTTTGTTGTCTGGGCTAGATAACATAAAGTGAAGGTTGCCTCGACTGGCGTGACAACCATCTATTGGAGGTCGAGGTGATCGTGGTTGCACCTTTTGAGTTGCCCTTCCCTATTGCCATCCATTTGTGGATACATCCATAGGGGTAACTACAGTTTAGGTGACAACAGTCCCGAGACCAGAAGGGAAGTCTATGGTGACTTCCAAGTGGATCTACAAGATCAAACATGCTACAGATGGTAGCATAGAGAAATACAAGGAAAGATTTGTGGCTCGTGGCTTCTCCCAGAAAGAAGGAATGAACTATGAGGAGACATTTGCACCTATAGCTAGATATACTTCCATCAGATCAGTACTTGCTCTGGCTGCAATGATGAAATGGAAGATACACCAGATGGATGTCAAGACAGCCTTCTTGAATGGTGTAGTCGAAGAGGAAGTGTATGTGGAGCAACCACTCGGTTTTGAGACACATGACAGGGAGTCACATGTGTGCAAATTGAAGAAGGCCTTGTACGGTTTGAAACAAGCACCCAGGACATGGTACGACAATATTGACAGCTTCCTGACTAGTTTGGGATTTACCAAGAGTAAAGCGGATTCCAACCTTTACTACAAGGTTGAGGAAGGCAATCCAGTGATACTCCTATTGTATGTAGATGACCTATTTGTGACAGGTGAGATTGGGTTGATTGCTGATATGAAGAGGAAGCTTGCTGCCGAGTTCGAGATGAAGGACTTGGGTATGATGCATTGTTTTCTAGGTATGTAGGTGTGGCAGAGTGCAGATGGAATCTTCCTTGGATAAGGGAAGTATGCAGTAGAGATCCTGAAGCGGTTTGGGATGATGGACTGCAAGGCCATGGCCACACCTATGGCATCGAACCTGAAGCTATTGAGTGATGCTTCATCAAAGTCGGTTGATGCCACGATGTATCGTCAGATGATTGGGACCTTGATGTACCTAACGAACACGAGACAAGATATTTGCTTTGCTGTGAACACATTGAGCCAGTTCTTGACGGATCCTAGACATGTTCACTTGATTGCTGTAAAGAATATTATGAGGTAACTGAAGGGTACAGTTGATTATGGGCTCAAGTATGATGTGAATCAAAAGGTTAACCTGGAGGGTTATGTTGATTGAGATTGGGCAGCAGTGCTGCAGATAGGAAGAGCACTTAAGGGTGCTTCTTTAGTATGGGATCTGGGGTGATCTATTGGTTTAGCAGGAAGCAATCCTGCGTAGCACTGAGTACAACCGAAGCAAAGTATGTCGTAGCTTTTTCCGCTAGTTGTGAGGTAGTTTGGATTAGGAAGCTATTGTCTGATTTATTTGATATCCAATTGGATGCTACTTGTATCTTCTGTGACAACCAGAGTTGTGTGAAGTTGTCTGAGAACCTAGTGTTCCATGACAAGTCGAAGCATATTGAGATCAAATATCACTATATCAAGGATATGGTGCAGAGAGGAGCAGTGAAGCTCCTGTATGTTGTGATGGACAAGCAGATAGCAGATGTGTTGACCAAGTCACTAGCCAGGGTGAAGTTCGAGTACTTCAGAGAGAGGCTTGGTGTTCTTTGGATCGAAGATACTTCCAAGAGGAAGTGATGGGACACAGATGCAGGAGCCTTTCCAAGCATGGTGGTAAGCAGGTCCTCCCATGGCTGTGGATGTAAGCGTTGTGTGATGAGCATTCAGGTGATGCTCCGTATGATGATGATCCGTATGATCATGTGCATCCGGGTGATGCACCGTGTATGATGATGAGTATTCGGGTGATGTTCCGAGGTCGTGGCCGTGGATATGTTGTCAGGTTGTGCGATAGCATTTAACAGCGCCTTAGGAGATTTGCAGATACTCTTTCGAGGTTTTTCCTATGGCATATAATAGCTCCCTGGGAGATCTGGCAGATGCTCTTTCGAGGTTTTGCTTGGAGGGACATATAATAGCTCCCTGAGAGATCTCACGGGTTGTGCTTTGCACGTAATCAGTCCTGGGATGCTCTTTCGAGGTTTTGTCCGTGGCATATAATAGTGCCCTGGGAGATCTTGCAGGTTGTGCTTAGCACGTAATCAGTCCTGGGATGCTCTTTCGAGGTTTTGCCTGCTTGCATATAATAGCGCCCTAGGAGATCTTGCAAGTTGTGCTTCGCACGTAATCAGTCCTGGGATGCTCTTTTGAGGTTTTGCAAAATGCACATAATCAGCCCTGAGATTCCATCAGATGGCCTGCTCGCAGAGATGATGAAGACCTACATGGAGGCTAGGCCTACATCCAGCATGAAAAAGGGCTGGCTCTGTAGAACTTCCTATGACGAGAAGAATTGATAGATAGAACCAGTGATCGAGATGACGAGTACAACAGCAGTGACGATGATGCTCCAGTGATCTAGTGACGATGATCCAACTCCAGTATTGAAGACTTGTGCCTTTATGTATTGATGACTTGTGTCAAGAGAATACCTTCCTAGTTAAGAGGGAGTGTTGATGTATTTGTAACTTCGGAAGATATTCACTTGTATATTGTATGTATTACATTTGTACTTTATTGTATCCCCAACGGAGATGTATTATTCCTCCGATTGGAAGTGTCGTCATTTGTATTTGCAAGTGTCGCAAGTTACATTGTAAGTGTTGTAACTTATATTTGATGGGTTATTAGACCACCTTGGTGGGGTCGGCCCTATATGAGTTAAATGGAAGGGTTATTAGACTCCCTTAGGAAGTCATCCCAATTAGGGTAAAAGGCAAGTCAAGGTAAAGTATAAATAGAGTGGTTGCACCACTCTATTTGCTCATTCACTCACTCATCCAACTTGCATAGTTGAGAGAGAGGAGTGCGCACAAGTGGAGGAGGAGTAGCTACTGAAGACATCTATCTTTTGGGGATTCATCTTGGTGATTTTTGTATTGGTGCTTATTCTATCTCTGAGGAAGTTGCGGGGTTTTTCACCTTCTTGGTTTTCCCCGGTGAAATGCTTTGTGTATCTTGTCTCTTGTGTTTGATATGCTGTACATGTTGTTCTCTCAGTTAAGATCCTAGATCATATTGAATTAAATGATGAAAAACTAACACTTTAGGTCTTCATTATTGATGCTCATGCATGACTCATACTGATTATATAAAAATATTTCATGCTCCTTCTCCATGCAAATATATCCCAAGGTTTTAAGGTCCATGCTTCCTTCTTTGAACACCTCATAAATGAGATTTTCAATAAAATCATAAAGAGCTTCTAACTTAAACTCTCTTTCTTTATATATGTCATATATGGGATTCCCAATTATGCTCTCAAAGGATTCTGTCTCATCATTTACTTCTTCAGACATGGCATATATGAGGTTGTCTATAAATGTTCATTTATCATCATCAAAACCAACAATAAATTAAATGGAAAATTAAAATTTGGCAAAGGCAACTATGGCAAATGGAAAAAATCAAAGGCTAGCTAATACAAGGGGGTCTTCTAAGGTAATGTTGGCAATATTTGGACATCTATTATGTGTTGTGGGTCCTGTTATCACACCATAGTAGCAGGGCTACTATTCTTGTACAGCAGATATCTGCACATTCCAGAGCTTCATTTATTCCAGAGCATGGCTATATATATTGGATCACTCATGATCAGAGCAGTACATTATTCAGATATTTTATGACCTTGTGTCAAGGCTGAGCCTTGAGAGTTCAGATTTGATGACTGATGTGACCACTTATCCCATTACAGTTTCAGTTCAGTGCCTAGAGATATATTTCAGCAGTGTTTCAGATGATGCATGATGATGATTATTATGATGATATTGTATGACCTATGGATATGTTCTCACTGACTGTGGATTATTATCTTGTTGATTTAGTCATGATCATGGCATGTGCTTGGTATATTATTCCTGAAGTGGCAAACTATTTAAAATGAACTGTAAATCATAAAATGGACAATTGCTTGCACTTTTAGGTCATTTAACAAAACTTACTGGTATTTCACCTTACATAGACATGGTCTTTCCCCGACACCAGTTGTCTGCTAGTGTAGGCTCCATATTCACTTGTCTCCATCCATACATGACCTTCCTGTTTGACTTTAAACCCTGACATGTCTCATTTGACTTTCTGATACTGAGGACTTCCCCATTTTTCTACCTCTGTGTTTGAACCGCATCCCTGTTTATTCAGTGTCTCGGCTCTGAGTTGGTGACAGAACTTGCCTTTGGTGAGTTGGATTGTAGGCCTAAATCATTCTGGTCGGTTGTCCCGATGTTTGGCACTGGCTCGAACTCCCCCTAGTCACTTGAGATGTTGTTGGCTAAAACTGAAAGCTCATGTTCTACCTATGGAAACTTAATAAATTCGCCCATGGAAACAAAAAAGGGCAAGAGCAATGAAAGCTAAAAATACTCCTCGAAGAGTATAAGAAAGGTCCAAAAAGCAATAGTTCTTAAAAGCTATATCTAAACAATTGCTGACCTTGTGAATATATGAAAAACATGCCCTGGATGCAAGCTGCAACTAGTTGTGCTTCTCAGCACATCTGAAATCCGAAGGGTTATGTAGGCCAAAAAGGCCATGGAAATAAAATTGAATGATCCTAATGAACCTGGATCAACTTGATGTAGACATGATGCCTAAGTTGAATAAGCACTCTCTAAACAACTTATCCATTTGTGAGGCACAGCCATTCCCCGTGTTCTTTTGTCCAGCACAGAGTTTGTAGCTTCCCCCTTCTCCCAGTCCAAAGTATTTTTGAGTTAAGTTAGACAAGTCAAACCCTTGGCCCAACCTTGCTCTTAGCCTTCATCCTTCACTAGCAGTTTGACCATGTCCAATGGGTGAGTTTGTCATTTGAACTATTGTGCAAGTAATTTTATGTAACCACAGAATATGTTAACTTGATCAATGCCACTAAATGGAATTTATACTTTGAGCTTGGCTGTAAGAATGATTAGAGAAACATTGTCTTAGTCTACTGATGTGATTTATCCTTGATTATATATTTTTGGGGTCCGTGATGATGTGGACCATGTATGGATGATTATTGATGATGATTTATGGGCCCACATGTTTGATGATGATATCATATGATGGACATATGATGCAGATGATGTTTGATCCAGTTCAGCAGGTTTATTATTATTTCAGATCAGCAGATTATACATTGTCCATATATGGTGGACCCTACAGCTGGCCCATTAGGGCAACCCAGGGTGTATGAGTACTCATTCCTAGTGGATTTGGGTCTTCTGGATCCATTGAGACACTTATCTTTCAGTTCCGGGCACTTCTGACAGTGATTGATGCAGTTTTACACTTGTTGACCAGATTTGGGGCTGATTTCCCAGCTTGAGCAGCAGGGGCCCCGAGAGGCCAGTTCACCTAGGGCGCTGATGATGGAGGGGGTGGTCCAGCCACTTGTTATTACCATTTATCCCCCCTCCCGGAGAGCCTGGTGGGCTCAGATGGACAGCGCTAGCACCCTAGGAGGCTGTTTTGGCACTTTCACAGTTCCCGAGGCAGTTAAAAAATGGGATAAAGTGGTCACTGAAGAAATCGATTTGGGCAATTGAGGCAAGATTTTGGCATTTGGTCTTCACAGAGGTCTTCCAGGATGGCATCACTATCTTCCAGCCAGTTTTCACCATGTGGGTATGCCCGGATTGATCACAGGAGGACATTTACTGCTTGACTGTCATGGATTCTGAGGACAGTTTTGATCATTTTTATTATATTGGACATATTTTATTATTTTTATTGTGCCTTGGGGATGAGCTAGTAAGGATTAAAACCTCCTAGCCCCACCATGAGCTTATATTGTTATGTCCTAGTCACCATGAGGTGGATTTTGATGCTTATATTTTCTCTTGTGGATGACGTCACCCCTTATTGTACCTTTTTAGTGGGGGCGCTATCATTATATGGGTGATCCATGTGATATATGGTTATGATTTATTGTTAGCCATTGATTAGATCTTGAGATCTTTTAATCTTAGCCACTCATGTAAAAAGTGGTTAGGATTGTACTCTCTCCCCATCCTATTTAAGGAGGGAGCCTCTCATTGTAAAACTCATCTAGAGATTTTTGGCTCTTGGCTCTTGGAATAAAATTTCTATCTTTTGGAGTACATGCTTGGATTGGAGTGGATGTTGGTTGTTTCGATTGTAAATGCTATTGTCTATTGCACTGGAGGATCTATTGTAGCTATCTTGCATATTTGCCATACTTTATTTGCAGGTGAAGAGGACGATTTTGACAAGTGCGAATTGGTGGGGAGGCTTGCCCTTCAAGCTTGGAAGAAGTCGTTTTGGTTTGACAGGGAGTAGTTTTTCCTTTGTGTCAACTATTCTATGTTTCTCTCTCTCTTGCTTGTATCTACCTTCAATTTGTTAAACTGATTGATGCTTTGCTCCTTGGCTTGACAGGTTAGAAGGAATTACATGTGGCTTGGAAAAATCGATTTGGCAAGAGGGCTTCAACAATTCTCCATTTGATCTTTGGCAAAGCAATCCTCGTCTCAACTAGCATTCATCTCTTCATCCAGGTATGTCCCAAGAGGTATGATCTTCTCTTCCTTGAATCTTCCATAATTTCTAGATCACAAAAACCCTAATCAAATTAAAACCCTTGTTTTTTGTATTTCTTAGATCTACTTAGATCTAGCCCTCCTTTTGAAAAGATATTGAAAACCCACCTCTATAGCATCCACCCCTAGTTGGATCTATAGTTTGGTGGTGATTGGCTAAAAATTGACACACTTTTCAATGCATAAAGCTTTCTTGAACCTAAATCGATTTTCCTAAGAGAAGCTTGTTGGGTTAGATCTAGCACATGGGTATGTGAGATCCCACTTGATTTGACATCTAGACATTTGATAACATATACCCATATCTTTACTTTGGTGAAAACTACCTTGTGGACATCTCTCCATGTTTTAAGGGGTTGAAACCCCCTTTTGACCTTCTTGGCATCTTAAAACTTAGATCTACTAAGATCTAGCCATTGGATTCACTTGAAACTTTGAAGGAACATAGATCGGGGTACTAACATCC
The DNA here is from genome assembly GCA_027924585.1 of Larix kaempferi. Taxonomy (NCBI): domain Eukaryota; kingdom Viridiplantae; phylum Streptophyta; class Pinopsida; order Pinales; family Pinaceae; genus Larix; species Larix kaempferi. Next base: position 2,546,246 of record BSBM01000488.1, read on the forward strand.
CGGATCTACATTTTGGTGGCCATTGGACTTGATTTGGTCCACCAAAACCCATTTTTGGACCCTCCTTGAGCAAATCGCACCCCCTTGACTTTTTGAGTTGGTCCACTTCTAGCAAGTGGGTGTTGGAGATTTTCGTGGATTTGGAATGCCCATGCCTTGAAACCTAGGTCTATACTGTCCTTTCGTCAAGATCCGCCTTGGGGATTGCATTCCTTGTTTTAAGGGATTGTGGTCCACTTTTGGTCATCATTTAAAAACCTAGATCTAGTAAGATCCAACCATTGGATCTCATCCAAACCACTTGACTTGGCTCCTAGGTGTCCCGATCTATAATTTGACACACCTTTTTGACCCCATTAACCCACTTAACAAGGCACTAGTCCATCACCAAGCAAGTCGCACTCCTTGGGATTAGTGTCAAATCCTAGATCTATCACATGGGTATCCTTGAAATCAACTTCAACTTATAGATCTAGCCTAGATCTAACCTATAGTACCATCCTCACACCTAATTTCACCTTGTGGGTCCATCTAGAACCATTTCACACTTCCCAAGAAACTAGACCCACTTGTGCAAACATATGGTACTATACCTAGTCATCATACCCCTCATGTGGCCTAAACCATACATAGGTTGAAATACTAACTATCCATTACACCACCATCAACCACTCCTTAACTCTTAGGTCCACTTAGCCTTGCATTGGTTTCTGTAACTCATTACTTACCTACCCTTAGAAACCTTTTGTTTGGGTCCAATCAACTGTAATTGGGGTATAGGGTCTCCCCCTTGGTCTAGTTACACCTTGACCTAAAGCGAAGAGTGCCTCGGTTGACGTGACTCCCATATTGCATTGGGAACCGTGGCATCTCTTGAGTCACCTCTTTAGTTGCCTGTCTCCTCTACCGTCCCGGATGGGATACCTCTAGGGGCAACTACAAGTTGTGTGATAACAGGTCCCTCCATTGGACCAGCTCACCATGTGGGTCGAATTTTCCCATGGGGGCGTTTTTCTTCACCTAGCAAATTCGATTTTTGATGGTTTGTTGATGTGGGGCCGTTAGGGGGCTAAAACACCATATAGACACCCCCTAACAGGTTATTTGCTTGTTGTATGGGCCCCACGAAGGGCCCCTCTCTCCACATGTGCGCTAGAGGGCAATTCGCACCCCCTCATGGACTCTCCTCCACCCTTCGATTTGGCTATTGGGGAGTGCATCCCAGCCATCCATTTTTGGAGGGAATTAGGGTTGTATTGGGGGCATTGTCTACTAAAGAGAGAGTCCTTCCCATTGCTACTTCTTCTTGGCATTGTAAAAACTTGAGATTGGAGTAATATAGAGATTCTTCTCCGGACTTCTTGAGAGGATTTGTATGGATTGCCAATGGTGTTGATTGTTAGCTTTTCTTCATAGCTTTGTGGAGCATTCTTAGTGAGTTTTCTGTCCATACTTGGCTAACACGAATTGCAGGGAAGGTAGCCATTTGAAGGGAGGTGCTACACTTGGAGTGGGAGCTCCATTCTAGCAAATTTCGTCAAAATTATTCACAAGGGAGTTGTCTTTGCTTTCAGCTTGTCAATTCCTTTACTTTCAGCCATCTATTTGTTGTTCTTACTTGGTTATTTGCTGCACCTATTGATTTTCTCTTGTTTGTGGCAGGTACCCAGGTCGCTATTGGTCATCCGGTTGCTCATAAACGCTCACAGAATTCGCTGGTTGCTCAACAATTGGACGTGAAGCTGGTCTTCAACCTATTTCTTCCATACACTTCTATCCCAGATACTTCTCTTTGCTGATCTCATAGAGTTCCAATTTCATTGTGTGTATGTTAAGCTGCAAAATCATAAAATAAACCCTAAAAAATACAAAACTTAAGATTTCACCGTTAGAATTTGTTTTCCTTTAAAACCCACTTATGAAACACTGTTAAACACTCATATCCAAAGTTTCATTGTTTTTTGACTCCATTTACCCATAGAACTAGGCACTAGTACTTCACTGACTTCGCCCTCCTTGGGCATTTTAGCCAGTCACGCTGTTCGGTATTTTTCTAGGTTGTGGGTACTCTCGATTTGAGTTTAAATCGTCATTTTATCATAAAAAATCGAGTTATCGTTTGCTGAAAGTGATTAAAAACCTTAATTTTACGCTGCCCTAGGTCCACTAAGCTATTGAGTCAATCTCTCCCTTGGGTAGATTTTCATCGATTAATCACTTCCATTTCATTTGCATCTTCAGTTAATTTTCAGCCACATTATTGCTAATCTAGTCCATTTATCTCATCACGTTTGATTGCTGGTCACTTTCTATTCACACGCTCATCTTATGCTTGTGTCCAGCCAGTGGCTGAAACCCAACTTAGGATCTTATCAACACTCATTTCTTGTTTCCATCTCTTTATCTTTTGGGATTTGGGTGTGTTTTTGTCTCTCAACCATCACTGGTTGAGCGGGGTCACCCCCTTGACTTGGCTACGTGCCTCATGTGAAGTGACAATAGCCTTGTCCGGTGTGACAACCGTTCCTTGAACGGAGGACTTGGCAATTGTTGGTTACAGCTTCTTAGTTGCTCACCCTCTACCATCCCTATTGGAACACCTTATATTAGCAGCTAGTGTTTGTGTGATAACAGTCTAGCTACTGATATAATTGAAGAAGCATATTTCATCCTTTTGTACTTGCAGCAATAGTTATTTGTGATCTGGATCATTATTTTGATCATTCTTGACATAGTCAACCTAGTTTGACCAAGTCAACTGCAGGGCCTGGGATGAGTTTGGGCCCACAGTGTTTGAGATGGATTATTCATGGCCCATATGTGTCCATTAGATGGTTTCATAATTCAGACGACAGTTTTAGATGATGGTTTGATGGTTTTTATTATTATTATTATTTACAGGCCATTATTTTATTATTGCAGGCATGGATGGGCTTATAGAGCCATCACTTGATGGTCACATAGTGTATGAGCACTCATTCCTAGTGTATTTGAGCATTCAAAGTCCATTGGTGCACTCAGTTATCATTTCCTGGCAACTACAAGTGATGATATGGTCAAATTACCATTTTATTGCATTTTGCCATTCAGAAATGGCATGTGCAGCACTTTCATTGAGCATGTACGTTCTCCTAGGGCGCTCTTGAGGGGATAGGGGGTACAACCAGTCGTTATTACCATATTACCCTATTCCCAGACATTTTGGAGCACTTAGTTTTGTGCCTGAGGCACGTGCCAGTAAGTTACAGGCATTTTTGTACTTTCAGAGGTGGTTTTCCGATAGTAGAATGGCTAGCAAAGGAAATCGATTTGGCTCAGTGGGGCAAGTAATTGGCATGAAATTGGTTCGAGATGTCATGGTGATATTTTCCACACCTTCCAACATTGGTTCTGGCATCAGTGGAGTCCACACGTCATCCCATCTAACATTTTGGGGATTTTATTATGTATTTTTTGGGCACACATCCTAGTGTCTTTTGACACTTTATCACATGATGTATTATTTTTGATGTAGGTGGGGCATTATTCTAGTGAAGACTTGATCTCCTAGACCCCCCCCCACCATGTTATGATGTTACATTGTGTCCCTAGTCATGTTTTATGTGTCATGTCCCCCCTAGGGTATCATTGAGGGAAGACGTCCCCTCTATTTTGAGTGATCCATGTATATCTTGTCCGACTCATCATAGCCGTTGATCTTATATGTTGTATCTTTAGATCCTAGCCCTCCATACTATTGGATTTTTAGGGTTTTGGATTGTGAGAGGCTATTTATATCCTCTCACCATTTTGTAATTGACTTTTGGCTCTTGGATTTCCGGCATAATAAAAATATTTTTGCAAAAACTCTTGGAACTGCGGTAACGTTGATAGTAGTGCTGCAAAGATTTCACTAAATGACACAAATTTTCATATTTCACTAGATGATGCAATCTACATGCAACTTCAAATATTTTGGTAAATGTCTGAAACGAAATATTTGATTATTGAACAAGCATTATCATCACTGCATCTCTGCTTTCCATGTTTTATGTGTCCCTATCTATCTTATTTTAGATTACAATTACCACTTGGAAAAAGAAACCACCAACACATGGTTCTAACAAAACATTTTTTCCTATTTAACAAAATTGGAAAAGGCATGCTTCCCTTGTAGAACAGTCATGCTGATGACAATTTCCCTGAAAATAAGATCTTACCATGAACCATCAGGCCGCTGCATACTTTTAATGTACCGAGTGGCATTTGAAATGCATCCTTCTATTTCTTTACGGCGGTGCTCTGGATACAGTTTCTTAAACAGTGCAACAGCTTGAATTACAGATGAAGTGCATTCCACATACCTGAGAAGTGCATATAATTTCAAGACAATTAAAAAAAGTAACCAGCAGATGTTGCAAATGACATAATGCACAGAAAACATGCAAAAAGAAATAACACAGAACTGTTTCATATACTTACGAATAGTCAATACAAATATCTCCAAGCATCTCTGTAGGATTGAAATTCTGAAAAACATAGAGCCAACAGATGCACGTGTAAGTCTTGGCAGAAAAATAACGACGATAATCAAGCTTCGAGTCATACAAAACATTTGTATTAGGGATAACCTTAAACAATGACAGTTGTCTTGCAAGTAGTCGGTAAATCTTCGGAATTTATGAAACTTAAAGATTCATTCTAAATGGCTTGCTTGAGAGATATTATTGTATACCATACTTCTATGAGAAAATTCCAAAATTCCATGTGCATGGTATTATTTCATATTTTATTGATAAGATTTGATCAAATATCAATGGAAAATTTAACATATTTAGAAATAGCTTTTTTGGCAATGTCAAACAGTATACATAATGGAAAATAGTTAGTATGAAGGGTTAGTTTAATCATATGTCACCAAAGTTGTTGTTGGGCATTTAGTTAGTTTTGTGTGGGCAGGTATCTGATTCAAATTCCCGTGGATTAAGCACATTAGTCTAGGTCAATGGATTTATGAGGGATGCCATCCACAAATGTGAGAAAAAATCCTTGAGTTTCTCCACAGAGATTTGCTTAAATATAAATAATGAAAAATAACCCCCAACTTTACCCCTATTTTATCCATTTTCAAGTCATATAAAGGAATTTGAATACTATAATATTGTTTACAAATAGGTCCTTTGATCTTTTAATTGGTAGACACAGCACAATTCATAACATGTAGAGAACACAGCATGCCAACACATAATAAAAGTACAAAGCAAGTAAAAGGAAATGACTAAATCAATCACAACAAAACTTTTTGAAAGAAAACACTGGTTATGCTATACAGAAAATGAAATATGTACAAAAAGAGGAGCAATTACCATATTACAGCCAGCACTGCAATAAGGTCTAAATAAGCAAACATATTTTTAGCATCCTGGACCATTAAGAATCTTGAAGCATCATTCAAAGAGTTTTAAAATGCAAGAGAAATAAAAGAGCTAACTCTATAATAGATACTTCGATGGAATAATTTCCAAAATCTGATCTGAAATTTATCATGTCTTCAATTTATCTGTGTTATCTTCTCCTCTAAGTCACATGACACGAGGACACGGGACACGAGTGTCCCCAAAATACGAGTGTCCCCACAGGACACGGTGACCCCCGGAATCAGGACACGTAGGACACGTTTTATATACATATATATTTTTTTTAAATATATTACAATTTAAAAATATAGACATATAGATCCAATAAAATTTAACATTTACAATTACAAATATTCAATAGAAATTACATTTACAATTACAAATTTACAAATATGAAATATTCAATAGAAATTAGATCATTCACAAATCACAACACATTTGTCATTCACAATCACAAATCACAAATTACAATGAGACATTGAGACACATAGATGCATGTCAGAGACTCGGAACCATATTTCTCATTAAGTCATCAAAATCAAAATGTATTACATAGATGTCGGAATGCCACTGGGCACTAGCAAATGCCAAATAGAGTCTAGACTATTAGACTAAAGTCTAATAGTCTAATAGTAAATACAAAAAAGGGGTGGATCAAGATGGAAGAATCCCATCTGTCAATGACTCAATAGTCCTCCTCCATGCCTGAATCAACAAACTCATCACTGCCCTGATCCTCCTCCTCCTCCTCCTCCTCCTCCTCCTCTCTGCCAATCTGACTAACTGCATCTGCTGGTGTGGAGGATGACCCCTCCATACGATCACGCTCATCAAAAGTGACCGGCTCTAGCACTGGATCATTAAGATCCATGTTGGCTAATGCCAACTCAGTACTGCTGTCCAAGCCCATCTCATCAGGAAAGACATCCCACATCCGTGTCTTTCCCTTCACCCACTCCTCCCTCTTCCTGTAAATAAGACGAAGGTTGGAGTGCACATACACCATCGTCTCTGCCCTGGACTGCTCAAGTCTGCTCTTCTTCACACTGTACAAGTTCCCATATGTGCTCCAATTCCTCTCACAACAAGAGGATGAAGTAACTTGAGAGAGGACCCTCAAGGCTATCTTTTGTAGAATAGGGCATGTTGCCCCATGAGTTGTCCACCAAACAAGGGGTTTCTTAACCCCCATGTCTCTAATCACCTCATATCCTCCAAATCTCCCGGTGCCACTAGAAAACTCATAAAATTCCTCCTCCACCACCTCAAGGTGGTCTCTATCCTGAAGTAGCCGTCTAAATGCTATCTTCCTCCCCTCTGAGATCTCTCCATCCATGTGAGGAGGGACTCTGGATGAGTGCCCCGACCCACCACTGAGCCAATCCTGAGCGTAGAACCTAGGGTTCAATGAGTGGGCCAAGCAATGCAAAGGTGTGCAATTATTATCCCACCTGGAGATAAGAATGCCCTGTATGATGGACCATAAGTTCTCTGCCGATGTCTCATACTCAGCACACTCATTCTCCATAACAATGGTCCTTATGGACTCAATCATGGAATCCCACCCCTCATAAACATCTCCTAGGATGGGCTGGTCCATGTCTGCAAACCGCAACAAATAAATGATTGGCTCCATGATCTTGATGCTAAGGACTACCCTATCCCACCAACCATCATCTAATACTGTGTCCTTCACCTTTTGTGAAGCATTCTGATCCGACTTTCTCCAAAAAGCCCAAAACTCTGAAATCACCATGGACCCAAGAGCGGTTTTTACCTCTCTCAATCTCTTGAGCATGATGAATGAGGAAGCAAACCGAGTATCTGCAACCTTCAACAATGAAAGATTTGTGTACTCTTTGTAGATTGTGAGGGCATTGGTGTGGTTTTGTACAAAGTTACGGATATGGCGTGCATCCTCAATAAGTTTGCCAATCCATGGCACATCTGAAGCAATAGATTTCAGTGCTAAATTCAAAGAATGGACAATGCAAGGTGTCCAAAATACCTGTAAGATCAATAAAAGAAAGTATAAATGAGTCATTGAGTCTAGACTCCTAGACTCTACAAGACTACAACTAACTACTAAGTTACTAACAGCTCAAAATTTCAAATAAATGAGTAAATTAACAATCACATACCTGTGGATGTTTAGCTTCCACAATCATGCCAGCAGCCTTGCAAACAGGTGCATTGTCCGTGATGATTTGTACGCAAGAATCAACACCTACTTCTTCAATGGTTTTGATGAACAAATCACCCATATATTGTGCATCCTTGTATTTCCCAAGAGCATCTACCGTTTTCAAGAACACCGGTCCATTTGTGGAAGACACCATGAAATTGATGAGTGGATGGCGTGCTGGATCCGTCCATCCATCAGAAACAATACTAACACCCCATGTGGACCATTTTGATTTAATTGGATCAATAATTTTATCCACCTCCTTCTTTGCCTTAACCAACAATGTGGTTCTAAGTTTTTCTGAACTAGGAGGCACATAACCAGTTGGAGCTCGTTCCATTATAGATCGACACATCTCAAAGTACAATGGTGATCGTGCAACATTGAATGAGATGAAGTTGAGGTAGAAGAAAAAAGCAATGGAGAGGTCTACCTCTTCTCGTGCCTCATGTTGGAAAATCCTATCCATTGGACCTCTTGAACTTGGCCTCTTTCTTGTTGGATAAGCAATAGCATCAACCCCACTCCTAGTGCTAGAGGGTTTCCTCAAGAATGGAAGAGGATCCTCGCGATGAAATGTCTTGCTTGCTGCAGCCACCTTCCCTACCCCAACATGGTCTTCTCTTTCCATCTCCCTCCTTTGGTTAACACTCACAGCTTTGCATGAAGAAATCCCACAAGGGAGGGCCAACAAATGGCCTTTAACCCGGTAATAGGTGCTCTTGAATTCATGCTTGCAAAAATTGCAAGTCCAACACACATTGCCTCCCCCACCAAGCTTCGCTCCAACAGTCACATACTTCCACAAAGGGTATTTATTCTCTTGTGCTTGTTGTTTTGCCAAAGCATGGCTATAATGAGGATGAGCTTCACTAGAACCGGTTGGAGCACTACTAGGAGCAGAAGGGGATGTGCTTGGAGGAGGAATAGGACGAGAGGGAATAGATGGGGCATTCTTCCCTTTCCTTTGCCCTCTACCTGCTGCCCTAGCTGGTTGAGACATTTTCCTTCAATCTTGATGGTGAAATCACACTTGAATCTCCTCCACCTGCAAGAAAACACTCTTGAATCTCCTTCACCTGCAAAAAAACTGACTTTGGGCTCACTCTAGCTCTCCCTCACACTCCCATCAATTAGCAAATGACAAAACAATAACAAAAAAATCGTTTTTATGGGCACGCGGGCGCACTTTTTCGCTAATTTCGTGTCCTGGAAAATCCCCATGCCGCGCAGACTTCGGACACGCGTGTCCCGATTTCGGGACACGAAAATTTGCGTGTCCCCCACGTGGGGCCAGCGTGTCCGCGCCCAAACGTGGCCCACGGGACACGGGGACCCCCTGGGACGTGTCCTGTCTCTTAGCTTCTCCTTTATTCTATGTTCAGACACCTAGACCATTCACTCAACATATTTATTCCCAGTGTGATATTTAATCCACTTGTATCTTGGGAAACCTACTTACCTAAAAGCCCAAATCACTATCCCCTATTTTTGTCCTGCCTTTGCCTTGACTATCTATGAGTAATGAGAACCTTTTGAACCCCTTTCCAAGGTCTTCTTGTTTCCCTTACCATCATCAATTTTTCACCATCATCCTTGCCATTTCCTTATAGTGATGAAAACTTGGTCCAAATGTTTTTACTTTAACCCTTTAGACTAACCTTGTGGCCTTGTTTAGTCTATAAGATATTATATGTGAAAGTAAATTTTCAAGATTTTTCTCATGGTTCATTTGTATAGAAATATTGTGTTTTCCATTCCAAGTATCTTCTCAATTTTATTCCAAGTTATCATCCAATGTAATGATGATAACAATTACCATCCATTGAGACCAAATTTGGACTATCCCATGTAATACCTTTCCTGAGACATTTTTCACTAGCCGTCCTTCACGTGGTCACTCTTCCTCCAATGTTCTTCCACCAACCTTCCTCTACAAGCTCCTTTTTCCAAGGATCATGATTGATTTGTTTGGATTTTGAACAGAATTAATTGCCTTTCTCCTATCTTAATCCTTGTATAATACCTTCCTTCTTACCCTCTTTCCCAATTCACAAACCTCCACCAACAACTTTTATAATGACCTGGAACGAAGTGTCCATGGAAGCTCCAAAGAGGCCAATTTGGACCTGTTACCAACTTATTTGTACCATAGTTGGATTATCTGAAGAGCCTCCATTTGACAAACATGATAAGTGTTTGTGTTCCAGTGTATCAGATGATCCATCCTTTGTGCCTAGCCAGTTTTGGCTAGTGTTGCCAGCTAAGTTGTACTTAGATGGACTATCAAGCGAGCGGGCAAAGTTGAACATTTCAATGTTCTTTTTTCGATGATTTGTTATCCAGCTAGCCTTTTAAAGGCCCCCGTTTTTAAATTTTTCCACATGTCCATGGCCCTGCGGGGTTTGTAACAAAACGTACTAGCATGGTGTTTTGTAAAAGACTTGGTTCCCTAGGACTTTTTGGTTAAGTCAGGTATTCCAAGGAGTTTTTTCACCTATCTATTATGTCTTGCATTAATGCATAACATAATTAATGGGTTTTTCTCCTGCTCCTCCAAAGCTGGAATGCCTGGGGAGGCTGACGAGCCTTAGGGGATTGTTAAAGTCTATGGGTCAATGTATATGAACATGCTAGGCATTAATTTTGAGTCATATGGACATGTGCTAAGTCCCCCTAGGTTGTTTTTAATTTTCGGCAAGTTTTAATTTTTTCCGTAAATTGGGCCATTTTTTAATGGTTCAATTAAAAAAATTGTAATTGGCCTATCTGGGGCGTCTGGAGGTATTTTTTGCCTTAGGGGTACTCGTTTTCTAACTCAGAGTACCCCCTAAACCCCTAAACCCACTTTTCCTAATGTTTGGGTGCTTCTACTTTGGTCAAAATCAAAAAAATCAAAAAATCCCAAAAAAGTCATGAAAAAATCAAAAAAGTGAAAAAATGACTTAAAAAATTAATTATTTTTGGGAGTAATGACAACTCAGTTTTGGACCAGCATTGTTATAGGAGGATATTAGGCTGATTTGGAAGGTTTTTGGCAGCCCCAAACAAGGAGAAATTTATGCCCATTGAGGAGGGGCGCATTCACTTGAGGAGGGGCGCATTCATGAAGTGGGCAGCCCACGTTTTGGGGAATGGGCAGCATGGTTTGTGCTGCTGCGTGGGCACCTTTTGTGCTTCACATGGGCAGCTAAAAGCATGGAGTGGGCAGCCAAATTCCCTCCATCATTTGTGCCACACTTCCTCTCTCTCTTTAGGCAAGTGCGCCCTCCCTTCCTTAGCCATTTCTCTATAAATTGAAGTGCCCTCTCTCATTGTTAGTGAGTGAGAATTGGAGCAGCTGACTTATGATTGTAATAGTTTTATCATTTTGAATAAAAGAAGACTTTGGAGGTCATCTTGTGGTGTTTTTGTTACATGTGGATGAAGTATCTTGATTCTTTTTCCAAGGTGACTTGTGCATAAGTTTCATTCTTCAAGGGTGTGGTGTGCTCATCTATGAGATAAGTTGTTTTTCAAATTTGTTTATTTGTAGCAGCTTAGTTTCTTATGAGTACATATATCTACACTTAATATTTTGTTTGGTGAGATCTGTGATGTGCAGGTGTTTTCTTGAGTTGGCAAGAAGCAGGATCTTGTTTGTTTCCGCTTTTTACTAATCATTGTTTGCAGATATAGTCCCTTCAAACATCACTGAATCATCTTCAAAGCTTCTATTCTCAACAAGGATTTGTTCCATCTCTCTCTCTCTCATTTATAAAAAATCAAATTTTATGATTATCTAGTACTTTCTTTTCAAAAAAAACTAGTTTAAGTTGAAGAAATCTTTCAAGTTTTTTTTTTCTAAAGAAGTATTAGATCTGATTTAAAAGATATATTTGGCTGTCCTAGAGCTTGAAATTTGCAGCCATTAAAGGGCTAGCAAAGATCCCAAGTAGAAAAGCTCCATAGCTTGTTGTACTTGGTTATTTTTAGTCATTTTTACTTAGTTTTTAACTTAGAAAATTTTGGGTTTTTTAGGAGGTGTTCCAAAGACACTCTTAAAGTGTTTTTGGGCATCTTGTACTAATTATTGCTTGCTGGTTTGCAGCAAAAGATGAGCAGGTAGGAGGAAGTGCTGGCAAAATTTCGAGCATCCAGGCGATCCGGAAGACAATTTTCCATATTTTTCAAAACCGGTCATATTTTTCCTATAATTTTGTAAGCCACCAAGTCACATTAAGTAGACTTGGGGCACTTCTCTATATCATTGTAAACATTTTAAACGAGAGCAAGTGGGCTAGCCAACGCCCATACCCCATCCCCCCAGGGGTGTCCTGTGTCGTCTCATTTTTATGGCGTGAATGTTAGAGTAGTTTATTTTTTTTGTTTTCCGGCATTAAATAAAATAAATTAGGATTAAAATAAACCTTGTTGGTCCGTTCCACTGGCGGGCCACAAGTTCACTCACAACCTAGCTTTTCACATTTTTTTTTACAAACTCATAACGCCCCCCTTGCTTTCCCGAAGTAGGGTTTTGTATGAGGGCTTGCCCGAAATACATGCCTGAAAAGAGACTCTTGGGGTTATAAAAAGATAAAATTTGGGTTCTTAAAATTTTATAAAAATATACCAAGGTCTTCTCCCGTATGCTCTGTGGCCAACTTGCAGCTTAGTCTGATCCAGTTGGTACACACCATAAAGGAGTGGATGACTAGTAATAGGACTTAACACCACCCCAATAAAAAACCCTTTTTGTGAAAATCCGGCACAACACGCAATTTGTTGTCGTGGGCAAATTTCCCAGAAGGCTTGGGATAAAACTGGATAGCGACCTCTTGGAAACCGTTAGGCTTGCCCTCGTTGGTATAGCATCTGAACACCTCCTCGAGACTCCGATCCAGCCTAAAGCCTGAGAGGGAAGCCACGCTTCAAATTTCCGGACATGTTCCCCCGTACCTTGCGTATATCGGGAACCCACCTGCCTTAATAAAAAAGATCATCATCACATTAAATTCTAAAATAAACCAAGAACACTCCACAACATTTACTTTTTTCTGTTTATGCATTTGTTATTTGACTCCGTAACAAGGCACTGGTCTTGATGCAAGTTTCATTTTATATTGTTGACTAGTATGCAGTTGAATGATGATTATTCTAAATGGGAGTAAATGATAAATGATGTTTTTTTTATTTGAAAAAAGTATATGTTGTCTTTCTTGGTTGCAAAAAGTATTTTTTCTAACTCCTAGATTAGAAGCTTTAGTTTTCTTTTAATTTTTTAGGGTCTACCCCCCTTGGCTTCGCTAGGAAAGCCTAGACGGAGGAGTCGAGTCCCAAGTGACAGCACTTGACTCTGACTTGCCCCCAAGGCCACACCAGCAGCTTGAAGACTTCTGCTGCGTTTTCCCAGGTGTGGAACCAGGCGGCAACAGCTAGTCAGTTTTGTTTTTCAGTCGATATAACCATGGCCCCACGGGGTTTGTAATAAAGTGTACTAGTAGGATTTTGAGTGGCTCGGTTCCCCATGACTTGGTTAAGCAACTAAAATATTCTAGGGAGTTTTTTCCCTTGTCAATTATACTTTGCCTATAGCCGAGCTATAATCGATGAGGTTTTCTCCCGCTTCCTCCAAAGCTGGAATGCCTGATTTTGAAAATTTTAGCCGTGGGGAGTTGTTGGAGTCCAACTGATGTATATAAGCCTACTAGACATTATTAGAATAGATTATGGTCATGTCCTAGGTCACTAGGACCCTCAGAAAAAATTTCCAAAATTTTTTACCGGGTCCTCTGGTTTTGGGTTTTTTAATTATTTTTAATTTTTAATAAATTTTTCCATAGTTTAAATGGAAAAATTTCAATTTGTAATATGTCAGTCATCTAGGATCCGAATTCAATGATTGAAGGCTTGAACCTTAAGCCAAAAATCATTCATGATCCCCGGACCAGTTTATCCTAAGTTTCGGATGTCAATTCAGCGTCATAATTAATAATTTCTCAAAAAAGTCATTTACAGAGAAATTATTAACTAAAATATTAAAAAATGAATATTTGGAGATAATCCAAATCTCTCCAAAATAATCCAAATGGATTAAAATAAAAGGCTAATTGACATGGCATTGAGCATTAATGAAGATTCCAATCATCTCAGTCATCATCCAGTCAACTGTTCAATCACCAGATGAGATCTTCTCCAAGTGAATTCGCCCTCATGCATGCAGAACTCGATTTGGTGATGTGTTACTTGTTTAATAGGTTGGTTGGATGGCATTAAAGCCTATGGTAGGCACCTTCCTAGATATGTGCAATCACTTGGGCTTGGCTCCTATTACAGACATGTTGCCATTGAATATAACTCAAACTTGGTCTCCCATATGTGGCATTCACGCCCTCACAAGGAGCTCACGTCTATCTCTATTGGAGTTCGAGTTTACACATGGCATATTCTCATTTGATAGGTGATATTTCCAATGAAAGATGGGGGGTGCCTTGCCTAGGTGGAAGCCACCTCCCCATCTCCTTCAATGCAAACTCGAATTCTTTGGTGGGAGTTAGCACTCCAAGCATGTTTGACATGGAATTTGACTGAGATTTGATGGAGTTCAATTTGATGACTCAATGCTATTGGCTCCTTTGGTGCCCATTCGAATTAGGGTAGGCTGTCTTTTGTCTTTTGTAATATAATGAGGGCTTTGTCTCCTCATTCCTCATGGACTTTTGTTGTAAACTTACTTTGCTGAGATTGTAAGAGTTTGTAGCTATTGCTACATTTTGGAAATAAAGTTGGTTTTGGAGGTCTATGGTGTGCACCATGTGTTTGTGAGCAAAGTTTTCCGTTATTGAGGTGATATTTGGCCTTGTTTCATTTATATTATTTCATGCTTTATCATTGTTTAGCTTAGATCTCTTTCTTAAGAGCATAGAACAAATATTTGATGGTCCAAGTTATTTGTTTGTATCAGGCTTGATTAGTTTTAAGAGCACAAACTGTAGTCGGTTATACTTGTTTGTCTCTTGCTTTGATCTGCTAGTCTTTTTCTTCTAAGCCATCATCCTCCTTGCCTTTCGTTTTACCCATCTTTCCTAGCTTCGTCCTACTCTCCACAAGCCTTCATCTAAGCCTTCGTTTTTGTCCTCTTTTGCCCTTTCGTTTTCCTCCCTTTTGAGCCTTCCTACCTCTCGTCCACCTTAGATTTATCTTGCTCTCGTCTCCCTTCAAGCCTTGTCTTCTTCCCTTGCTCCTCTCGCCCCTCCTTCTCCCAAAGCTCCTTCCATTCTTTTCGTTTCCCCTTGGGTTTGCCCCAAGTCTCCCTCTCGTCCACCTTCAAGTCTGCCCTAAACACATCAAAAAACAAAGCAAAAGTTAAACTTGTTAGTAGTTAGTTTCACTTTTAAAGTTGTAAGCTAGGCATTTTAGATCTCACTTTGCATTCATTTTTGTTAAAATCTAGCTTCTTTTAGGTTGCATCTTAGTTTAATTTTGTTCTAGTAGCTTGCATCTAGTCTTTAGATCTCATCTTAAAAGTTAAAAGCTTGCCTCTTTACTTAGTTCCTATTTGGTTGATTTTTTCTAGATCTAAGTAGTTTCATTTATTTGATTTTTTAAACTAATGCTAAAGGGTGCCTTGAGTTGAAACTTTTGTGTAGGGGTTTTAGAAGGGAAAAAGAAGCGTTGAGAAACTTTGAAACAAGGAGATCTATATCCAAAAGAGAGCATTGAAGAAACCATAAGGATGATCCAAACCAAGAAAATTTACACTCTCCTTTTGTAAAAGCTCTTAAGAGCTACATATTTGTTTTCTAAGTTTCATTTTCTCTCAAAAAAGTCCTTTCAAGGGTTAAAATCCCAAGGCACTTGTACTTTCAATAATAAAAAGGCTAAGTGGAATAAGGCCTCCCTTTTTTGGTTCTTCTTCTCCATTTGGGGAAGAGTGTCTTATGTTCTTAGTTTAGATTTACTTCAAGTTTCGAGAATAAATTTCATTTTGTACTTAGAGTTTAAATTTTATTTCAAGTTTTGACCTGAGAAGCCTCTTGGGATTTGATCCCAAGTGCCGCATTCACTCTGCATGCTGCTTCTCTTTCCCCACTGTGTACTGCGTATGACCAGCTAGCTGAAAGTTTCATCAATAGTGTGTATAAGTCTTTTCTTTGACTTCACTTTGCTAGATTAGATTCTGTTGTAGAACACTAGTTTCATTAGCAAGCATTTTATTTATTTGCTATATAATTGTCTTTCATCATTTTACAATATTTTTTGAGCTATCACTTGGTTTATGCTTACGTCTGCTTCTATATTAACAAAGAACCAAAGTCTCTTGAACTTGCAATAACCCAAGTCAAGAGCACTCTCTGTTGGAGAGCATTCCCACTGCATATCCTTGCATCAAACATATAGTTTAGCTAAGTCTCTTGAACTTCCGTCTTAAGACGAAGTCAAGAGTGCTCTCTATCGGAGAGTTGAATTGTGTGCTCTTAATAATTAACACTTTCCAACTCACATTCCCCCAAATAAAATTTACTTCGTTGCTATCCATCACTGAGTATGCTCTGCTGACCATAAAAGGTTGGACTAGTACCCAGAAAGGTGTTGGATTTGTTAATCCTGAAAGTGATAACACTAATAAAATCTTTTTCCCACAACCAACTAACCGGCGTTGCCATTTCGAGAAATACTCAGGTAGTGGGAAAAGTTCCTAAACCTAGTGGGGTCGGAGTGCCGTTGTCTTAGACTTCGAGGGTGGTTAAATCATTGGACACCTATCATTGATACCTAGATGGTCCGTCATACCACCAAAGGGGAAGCCACTGAAAGTATACCTTTCTGGTTGGACGCATGCCTTTTTTTTGCTAGCATAATAATCAAGAACATCTAAAACACTCTAAAATTTACCAAGAACAATTTCATAACAATCTCTCAAACAGTTACTTTGAGACTTACATTTTCAGCATCACAAGCATCTTATTTGACTCCATTTGGCACCGGTCTATAAACCCTTATGTATCACCTTGATTTGGACCATTAGTCCTTCTGCATCTAATTTAAATTATCTTGTTGATGCTTGTTCAAATTTCATAGTCAAAGTACATTGTTTCATCTTGATAAATTGTATCTTGTAATTCTGCAACGTGGATTGCGTGTTTAGTTGTTCTCTCATCATTAAAAAACTCCTAAACAACACCCATCCGCATCACTCAACATCAAAAAACATTTAAAAACATAAGAGCCATAGAAACTCTTTGTAGGGACTACCCCCCTTGGCTTCGTTAGGAGTTAGCCTAAACGGAGGAGCTAGGATTCAAGTGACAGTACCTGGCTCATTGCTTGCCCCCAAGGCCACACTTATCCCACTTGTAGTGAGGGGACAGCTTTCGAAAGATTTCTGCTACCGGTGTGCATCTCGGCGGACAACATCTTTGGCACCATTGCCGAGGCCAAATCTTTTTGTTCCTGGAGGACCTTAGTTTTTTCTAGTTTGTTTTACCTTTTTGATAGATTCTGATATCTATCTGGCAACTCCACTGCCCTTTTTAGTTTTCCTTTTTTGGTAGATTTTTAGTCAAATCACTCTCAGAAATTAGACTTGAATCCACCTGGCAACTCCACTGTCAGTAAACACCTCAAGTTATTCAACTAGAAGAAATTCTAAAGGTTTACTCAGTTTCATCCTCGAGCCTGAAAAGGTTTACAGGAGGAGATTGAATAAAATTACTTCTCATAGGATCCTTGAAGAGCTTGGATCTCAGTCCATTTCTGACATCCATAGTCTTTTTGTAGAAACTAACCTTGAAAACAATAATACTTGTTTTTTCGATACAATGGGTGATTTCTATTCTCCCCTTGATATTACTCAGATAGCAGGTCAACCGCATGACATTCCAGACAAAGCTATCGACAAACTTTCCACTTTCACTGGCACTGATGCCATTACTTCTGCTTATCATCTCAAAACCTTCTCAAAGTGTATCAGTGGATATGTCAGAGATCCTGCCCATAAACATGACGATGTATACATGAAGTTGTTTGCTTTATCTTTAGATAGGGATGCTAGTGACTGGTTCATCGGTTTACCAAACAACTCTTTTGCAACCTTTGTTGCTTTCAAGGATGCCTTCACCAACAAGTATGGTGAGAAAAAAGAACCTCAACATCAACTTGCTGCCTTAATGAACATCAAAAGAAGTGAGATGGAAACCATGGAAGAGTTCAATAAGAAATTCACCGACTTATCCAATGCAATCCCTACAGATTACAAACCAACTCTACATACCATATTGGTTTATTACATTGAAGAGTTAAGTGGGGAAACGCAGTATGAGCTTAGAGATAAAGAGCCCACCACTTTGTTACAAGCATAGGAAATGGCAAACAGTGGGTTGTTAAGTGCCCAAACAATGGGCTGTTAGATGCCCAAAAAGTGGGGTGAACAGCGGGCTGTTAAGTGCCCAAACTGTGGTGAAGAAGAGGGGCAACAATTTGCCCAACACTTTGGAAAAGTGGCTGCACTAGGGCACACTTAGAAGAAGCCAAAAATGGCAAAAATGAGGCAAAAAACCAGCGATGGGAAAGTAAGAAAAAGATGGGAGAAAGCAGAGAAGAAAGAGGGCAGCAAGAAGTGAGATAAATGAGAAGAGAAGGAAACAAGAGCAAGGATGGAAGAATGGAGAGCAAGCCAAACAAGGCAAGAAGGGAGAAGCCAAACAAATGATCAATGGGGTTTAGGACTTCTCAAGTGTAACCAAGTAACAAAGATTGATTTAAAATTATGGGATGGAAAAGATAGCAAGCTTCTTCAAGCTCAGTTTGAAGCACTGATTAGACCATTGGAGTATCCTGAAATGCACAAGTTGTTGGAAAAATAATGGTGAAGTGGAGAGAGAGACAACCGAGTTCAAACCCCACTCTACTCTTTGAAGATATGCACAATACATAACTCATAAAAACACTTTGATCAAAACTTAGTATACTAAACAAAATGGGATAGGAAGATGCATAAGTATTACCGACTACAGTTTGCATTTCTAAATCACATCAAATCTAACATCAATGAACAACTTGTACCATCAAATGTTCATCCTACATTCTTAATAAAGAAATCTAAGCTAAGAGATGACCAAGCATTTACGATATGAGAAGATATAAGGAACAATATCACCTTAGATGTGAAGCATTTCTCATTGACAAGTAGGGCACACCATGTAGACCTCCAAAGTCTCTTATTATTCCAAGATAGCCAAAAGCTATGAGCTCTTACAAATTTTGCAGAGTAAGGTTACATCAAAATATCCATGAGAAATAAGGAGGTAATGCCATCATTTTATACAAAAACTAGAAGCCAAAACCCTAAAACGAATTGGCATAGAGAGAGCCAAATAATTCGAGTTTTCCAATGGCAAGAGAGCACATAAGCTTGATTTATGAGTTAACTGGATGTTGGAAGGTAGGAGGGGGGTCAGGTGGCCTCCACCTAGGCAAGGTGCCCACCCCTAGGCCTTGTGAACTCCACCCAACCAATAAATAATTGCCAAATCACAAAAACGTCAAGCTAAAGGAGAGGGCGAATTTCTCAACTGTAGATCACTCCCAGTGCTCCGAAACTGATATGAATCAGGTGGGTAAAGATTCCAATCATCACTAATGCTTCTTGCCATGTCATTTAGACTTTTACTTTATTTAATCTGACCTTTTTTGGAGAGATTTAAATTATCTCCAATTTATTATTTTCTGAATATTTTAATTAATATTTCTCATTTTTTGATTTTTTGAGAAAATATTAATTATGAAGCCAAATAATTGTCTGAAACTTAGGCTAAGCTAGTCCGGGGATCATGAATGATTTTTTGGCTTAAGGTTCAAGCCTTCAATCACTGAATTCGGATCCCGGATGACTAACATATTACAAATTGAAATTTTTTCCATTTAAACTATGAAAATTTTTATTAAAAATTAAAAATAATTAAAAAACCCAAAACCGGAGGACCCAGTAAAAAATTTTCGAAATTTTTTTTGAGGGTCCTAGTGACTTAGGACATGACCAAAACCTATTCTAATAATGTGTAGTAGGCTTATATACATTAGTTGGACTCTAATAACCCCCCAAGGCTCAATTTTCAAAATCGGGCATTCCAGCTTTGGAGGAAGCGGGAGAAAACCTCATCGATTATAGTTCGGCTATAGGCAAAGTATAATTGACAAGGGAAAAAACTCCCTGGAATACCTTAGTTGCTTAACAAAGTCATGGGGGACCGAGCCACCCAAAAATCCTACTAGCACACTTTATTACAAACCCCATGGGGCCATGGTCATTTTGACTGACAAACAAAACCGGCTAGCCAATAATGGCTAATTATTGTTATCTGAAACCCAGATACTCTGGAAGTGAACACTGATGTGTTCCAACATTGGCGGCTCAATAAGGTTTCAACTATTTGTACAAAATAAGTGATAACATGCCCCACTTGGGTCAATTTGGTAATGCACTTTCAATCTCAGATCTATGGATATCTAACCATTGGATGCCCATGATTTTCAAGATCCACACTAATACTTGCCTAAACTACTTGGATCTACATTTTGGTAGCCATTGGACTTGATTTGACACACTTTGTCATACCTTTAGCCCTCCTTGGGCAAAGTTGCACTCCTTGGGTGTTGGGTTTGTCCACTTTTAGAACCTAGGTAGTTGAGATTCCATTTGATTTGGAAAGAGCATATCTTGAAACATACATCTAGTATCTCACTTAGTGAAGTTATGCCTTGAGAGTAGCATTCCTTGTTTTGGGGAAAGATGTCCACTTGGGTCTGTTATCACACCATAGTAGCAGGGCTACTATTCTTGTACAGCAGATATCTGCACATTCCAGAGCTTACATTATTCCAGAGCATGGCTATATATTTTGGATCACTCATGATCAGAGCAGTACATTATTCAGATTTGTATATGACCTTGTGTCAAGGCTGAGCCTTGAGAGTTCAGATTTGATGACTGATGTGACCACTTATCCCATTACAGTTTCAGTTCAGTGCCTAGAGATGTATTACAGCAGTGTTTCAGATGATACTTGGTGATTATTATTATGATGATGTTGTATGATCTATGGATATGTTCTCACTGACTGTGGATTATTATCTTGTTGATTTAGTCATGATCATAGCATGTGCTTGGTATATTATTCCTGATGTGGCAAACTATTTAAAATGAACTGTAAATCATAAAATGGACAATTACTTGCACTTTTAGGTCATTTAACAAACTTACTGGTTTTTCACCTTACATAGACGTGGCCTTTCCCCGACACCAGTTGTCTGCTAGTGTAGGCTCCACATTCACTTGTCTCCATCCATACATGACCTTCCTGTTTGACTTTAAACCCTGATTTGTCTCATTTGACTTTCTGATACTGAGGACTTCCCCATTTTTCTACCTCTGTGTTTGGACCGCATCCCTGTTATTCAGTGTCTCGGCTCTGAGTTGGTGACAAAACTTGCCTTTGGTGAGTTGGATTGTAGGCCTAAATCATTCTGGTCGGTTGTCCCGATGTTTGGCATTGGCTCGAACTCCCCCTAGTCACTTGAGATGTTGTTGGCTAAAACTGAAAGCTCATGTTCTACCTGTGGAAACTTAATAAATTCGCCCATGGAAACAAAAACAAAAAAGGGGCAAGAGCGATGAAAAGCTAAAAATACTCCTCGAAGAGTATAAGAAAGGTCCAAAAAGCAATGGTTCTTAAAAGCTATATCTAAACAATTGCTGACCTTATATAAATATATGAAAAACATGCCCTGGATGCAAGCTGCAACTAGTTGTGCTTCTCAGCACATCTGAAATCCGAAGGGTTATGTAGGCCAAAAAGGCCATGGAATAAAATTGAATGATCCTAATGAAACTGGATCAACTTGATGTAGACATGATGCCTAAGTTGAATAAGCACTCTCTAAACAACTTATCCATTTGTGAGGCACAGCCATCCCCCGTGTTCTTTTGTCCAGCACAGAGTTTGTAGCTTCCCCCTTTCTCCCAGTCCAAAGTATTTTTGAGTTAAGTTAGACAAGTCAAACCCTTGGCCCAACCTTGCTCCTAGCCTTCATCCTTCACTAGCAGTTTGACCATGTCCAATGGGTAAATTTGTCATTTGAACTATTGTGCAAGTGATTTTATATAACAACGGAATATGTTAACTTGATTGATGCCACTGAATGGAATTTATACTTTGAGCTTAGCTATGAGAATGATTAGAGAAGCATTGTCTTAGTCTACTGATGTGATTTATCCTTGATTATATATTCTTGGGATCCGTGATGATGTGGACCATGTATGGATGATTATTGATGATGATTTATGGGCCCACATGTTTGATGATGATATCATATGATGGACATATGATGCAGATGATGTTTGATCCAGTTCAGCGGGTTTATTACTACTTCAGATCAGCAGATTATACATTGTCCATATATGGTGGACCCTACAGCAGGCCCATTAGGGCAACCCAGGGTGTATGAGTACTCATTCCTAGTGGATTTGGGTCTTCTGGATCCATTGAGACACTTATCTTTCATTTCCGGTCACTTCTGACAGTGATTGATGCAGTTTTACACTTGTTGACCAGATTGGGGGCTGATTTCCCAGCCTGAGCAGCAAGGGCCCCGAGAGGCCAGTTCACCTAGGGCGCTGATGATGGAGGGGGTGGTCCAGCCACTTGTTATTACCATTTATCCCCCCTTCCGGAGAGCCTGGTGGGCTCAGATGGACAGCGCTAGCACCCTAGGAGGCAGTTTTTGCACTTTCACAGTTCCCGAGGCAGTTAAAAATGGGATAAAGTGGTCACTAAGGAAAACGATTTGGGCAATTGAGGCAAGGTTTTGGCATTTGGTCTTCACAGAGGTCTTCCAGGGTGGCATCACTATCTTCCAGTCAGTTTTCACCATGTGGGTATGCCCAGATTGATCACAGGAGGACATTTACTGCTTGACTGTCATGGATTCTGAGGACAGTTTTGATCATTTATATTATATTGGACATATTTTATTATTTTATTGTTCCTTGGGGATGAGCTAGTAAGGATTAATACCTCCTAGCCCCACCATGAGCTTATGATGTCATGTCCTAGTCACCATGAGGTGGATTTTGGGTGCTTATCTTTCTCTAGTGGATGACGTCACCCTCTTATTGTACCATTTAGTGAGGGCGCTATTGTTATATTAAGTGATCCATGTGATATATTGTTATGGTTCATCTTAGCCATTGATTGTATGATGAGATCTTTTAATCTCAACCACTCATTTGATGTAGTATTGTAGAGTGGTATAGGGTTTTGGTCTTTATTATCCTATATAAGGAGGAGACCCCCCATTGTAAAGCTCACCTTTGGAGCTCTGGAATATTGGAATAGAAGATTTTTT
This sequence comes from Larix kaempferi, assembly GCA_027924585.1. Taxonomy (NCBI): domain Eukaryota; kingdom Viridiplantae; phylum Streptophyta; class Pinopsida; order Pinales; family Pinaceae; genus Larix; species Larix kaempferi. The sequence goes on from BSBM01000488.1 coordinate 2,569,211, forward strand.
GTGGAGCACATCTCTCTTGCATTGTGGATTCTCTTGCAAATTGAATATACAGTATCTCTTCTATGTATCATTGTGGATTTTGGTGCTTTTACTAATCTTTTGACAGGAAAGTCGAATTGGAGAGAGGAGGGCGACTTCATGAGGGTTATTGTCGGAGGGATCCACATATTCTCTCTTGGGTTGATCTTGTGACAGGGAGTATCATTATTGTATCTTCGTGACATAGTTGATGCTTTCTATTACATCTTTCTACCATTTTCATAATCATCTTGCTTGACTTGTTTCTTTGATCTTGTCTTGTAGGAGGAGGACGATTTGGCTATCTTGGAGAAGGACGTTTTGGTTGGAGCACTTGGATCTCACTCTTGAATATACACATAGGAGAATGCTATCAACTTGCAAGGTGGCCACAAGCAATTGAGGTAAGATCCACAAGGTATGTGTCTCTTTCATCCATTCTATCTTCATTGGTCATAAAACTCTAATTAATCAAAACCCCAATTTTGGTATTTCTTAGATCTACTTAGATCTAGCCTTGCTCTTGAGAAAATATTGAAAACCCACCTCTATAGCATCCACCCCTAGTTGGATCTATAGTTTGGTGGTGATTGGCTTAAAATTAACCCATTTTTCAAGGAAAAAAGACCTCTTTGACCCAAATCGCACTCCCTTGTAAGAGGCTTGTTTGGTTAGATCTAGCACATGGGTAGGTGAGATCCCACTTGATTTGAAATCTAGACACTTGATAACCTACCCCCACATCCTCACTTTGGTGAAAACTACCTTGTGGACATCTCTCCATGCTTTAAGGGGTTAAAACCCCCTTTTGATTTTCTTGGCATCTTAAAACTTAGATCTACTAAGATCTAGCCCTTGGTTTGACTTGATCTTTTGGACATACATAGATCGGGGCACTAGCATCCCGGATCTACAATTTGGTGGCCATTGGACTTGATTTGGTCCACCAAACCCACTTTTTGGCCTTCCTTGAGCAAATCGCACCCCCTTGAAAATTTGAGTTTGTCCACTTCTAGGAGGTGGGTGTTTGAGATTTTTGTGGATTTGGAATGCCCATGCCTTGAAACCTAGGTCCATACTGTCTTTTTGTCACGATCCGCTTTGGGGGTTGCATTCCTTGTTTCAAGGGATTGTGGTCCACTTAGGGTAATCACTCAAAAACCTAGATCTAGTAAGATCCAACCATTGGATCTCATTCAACCCACTTGACTTGGCTTCTAGGTGTCCCGATCTACGCTTTGACATACTTCTTGACCCCATTAGCCCACTTAACAAGGCACTAGTCCATCACCAAGCAAGTCGCACTCCTTGGGATTTGTGTCAAACCCTAGATCTAGTACATGGGTATCCTTATAATCAACTTGAACTCATAGATCTAGCCTATATCTAACCTATAGTACCAACCTCACACTTAACTTCACCTTGTGGGCCTACCTAGAATCATTTCACACTTCCCAAGAAAACTAGACCCACTTGTGTAAACACAGGGTACTATACCTAGTTATCATACCCCATCATGTGGCCTAAACCATACATAGGTTGAAACACCAACAATCTCTTACACCACCCTCAACCATACCTTAACCCTTAGGTCCACATAGCCTTGCATTGGTTTCCGTGACTCATTACTTACCTACCCTTAGAAACCTTTGTTTGGATCCAATTAACTGTGATTGGGGTATAGGGTCTCCCCCTTGGTCTAGTTACACCTTGACCTAAAGCGAAGAGTGCCTCGGTTGATGTGACTCCCACCTGCATTGGGAATCGTGGCATCTCTTCGGTCACCTCTTTAGTTGCCTGACTCCTCTACCGTCCCGGATGGGATACCTCTAGGGGCAACTACAAGTTGTGTGATAACATTTTTGGCGCCGTTGCCGGGGAGGTAGGGGCCTACCTTGGTTCAACACACCTTTGTGTCTCACTATCTCTCTGCACTTTAAACGACATACCTCTTGGTAGTAGAGCCTAAAAATCTACCTGGCGACTCCTAATCGTGACTCCGCTGAGGAGCGAGCTCATAGTCATCCTTACAACACTCGAAGTAAATCGAATCCAAATCAATTGGAAGGAACCCCACTCACATATCACAAAAGAGATCCTAAAACCCAATCAACTAATTTCTTGTGGAAACTGGTTAACTCAGGTTCTCCAAACCGTATCTTAGGATCCCCTTTGTTCAATCCGGTTCCTCCTTTATCTCCTAATCATAACTCTAGTTCAATCCCAATCAATCCAATGGCAGGACAAGGTCAATCAAACTCCGGTATCAACAACCAAAACAATCCTCCTGTTGCCCGTGCTTTTGGTCATAAGGCTAGGGCTTCTCCCTTAGACTTTTCTCAGATCTTGGGTGCTCCCCATAGTATGCCAGACAAGTACTTTGAAAAGATCCCAAAATTTAATGGCAACTGTGCCACCTCCATTGAGGACCACATAGACAATGTTTGGGCTCATATGGAAGCTTATGGGGCTGAAAAAGAGGATGTGTTTATTAGGGGTCTCTTTGCATCCTTGGAGGGTGATGCTCGCAAATGGTTTGACCGCTTGCCTGCATCATCAATCAATGGGTATGATGTATTCACCGATAAACTCAAGCAAGAGTGGTCAGTCAAATTAGATGGGCGTTTCCTTTTACACCAACTTTTTGACATCAAAAAGAAGGAGAATGAGTCTGTCCATGAGTTTAACCAACGCTTTGATAAGACTGTTGCCAACATCCCAAGTAACATAAGGCCCCTTGACCAAGCCATCTTGATCCATTACCTTAATGCTTATGAAGGTTACCTGGGTTACCATCTAAAAGACAAAGACCCTAGTAATTTGAAGATAGCCCAAGACAATGCCAAGAAAGCTGAGGCAAATGCTGCCTCCATGGGAAAACAAAATTTCTTTGACCTAATTAGTGGACCTTCTTCCTCCAGATCTGAGCCTAAGTTTAAAAAGAGTAAGGAACCTAGCAAAGATCCCAATGAAATGATGGAGAGCATGCATGAAATGATAAAAAACTTAACTCTCCTAACTAGGGACCTAGCCAAGAACAGAGAGGGGGATAGATATAGGCAGCCCTATGGTCCTAAACCTTATTGGAATCAACAAAAGAAGCCTAATGAAGGTGATAGAAGAAACCCTATGAACCAAGAACTTCCTATCATAAATTGGTCTGAAGAGCAAAAGTTGGAAGATCCTGAGTATACCACCCATGGTGATGATACTCCGGATTCTCCAAAGAACATTAATTGGGTTGATGACTTAAAATTTGACAAAGACTTCGGAAGAATCTTGATTGATCATGAAGAAGACACCATAGAAGAAACCAACCCTAGCGGTCCCATCTATGCTACTGAGCAAGTTAATAGTGACCAAGCTCCTTATAAAACTTATCAACGAAGAAAGGATGGCCAAAAGCCTATCCCTTTTAGTGAAAAGAAAAACAATGAGCTGACTAGTCCAGTGAGTGAGCCATTCCCTTTGCCTGAGTATGATTTTGATATCAACATCGAAAGAGAGTTAGACAAAGTTATGCATAACATTCCACTCACTGAGTTAATGAAAATCCCTTCAATAAAGGAGCAAGTGGTGGAATTTTTCGAGAGTATCCCTGACACTGCCACAAGTAATGGTGAGGATTCATCTTCTCAAAACCCAGCACCCTGTGATGTGGTTGATGAAGACGATGACCCTCCCATTAACATCCAAACTGCCCTATATGAGAGAAAGAATGGGGGTCACCAACCATTTTACCTTACACTACGCATAGGTGATATTCTTCTCCATAACTGTATGTTGGATTCTGGTGCCTCCATGAATGTGATGCCTTTACAAGTCATGGAAGCCATGGGATTAAAAATAACTAGACCTTATGGGAACGTTTGTGGGATTGACTCTAAACCAGTTAAAGTCTTTGGCTTAATAAAAAACCTAAGAGCTGACCTGTTTTCATGCCCTGACATATCCATGCTAATGGATATAGTTGTTATAGACCTCCCTCCAGCCTATGGTATGCTCCTTTGTAGGAAGTGGTCCGCTGGGCTAGGGGGACATCTTCAGATGGATTTATCATATGCTACCATTCCCAACTCTGATGGGTCTTTGGTTAGGGTGTATCGGGAGCCATTTTATGATGGACATCTTGAGAATTATGAGGATGGTGTGAGAAACACTTTTGGTGAGGGTGAGTTATTACCTGAGGGTATCTTTATGGTCATGGGTGGTCATGATGATGATCCTAGCATGGAAGAAGAAAGAATCATTGAAGTTGACCCTCAGTCCATTCAGGGTGAAGTGTCAAGAAACCTTAGGACCTCGAACCAACCCAGTAGTGTAGGGCCAAACGTTGACCAACCTACACCTCCTACTCAGCTAAACACTTCAGAGGATAACTTTGATCAAATTAGAAGGGGTGAGTATATACCTAGGACAGTACATGAGTGGCTTTTCCTAGTTGACCTTAACACAGAAAGAGAAAGACAAGGCTTACCTCACATCACTCCTTGGACAAATAACAATGAAGGAACGCACCTTCCCCCACCTGAGGGGAATGATGAAGAACCAGTTAGCTATCACTTCTCTGATATCCCTAATCATTTGTCCCATTTGTCCTTGGAAGATGGGGTTTTAAGGCAAGTGAATGACAACTCTATGAGTTGGCAAGAACATGCCTTGATCCATGATGCCCCTGGGGAAGACTTTTCTTTGAATAATCTAGCCATTCTTCAGGAAGAACCCGCTGATCCACATTTGCTTCCATCTTACCCTAGCTTCCTTTTGCCTAGCGAGTTACCTAGTGGTGAAGAGGACATTGATTCCACAGACACACTTTATTCTTCACCAACATCTTTGGATATGAGGAGTCAAAGTACACCTAGCACAGTTCATAGTCATATGCCCATTCCTACTGACCATTTGGCATTTTTAGAGAACATGACCATTCCTATCCCATCGGGAGAGGGTAGTAGCAGAAGTAGTGAAAATCAAAGCCCTCCACCCATTACCCAAGCTCAAGTGGATGAGGATGTTGATATCGACTTGTGGGCCATAGTGGAAACACCAAAGAACATCATTCACCCACTGGTAGAAAGTCCTCCTAGGAGAACTGTAAGAGAAGTCTTGATTGGTAGGGTAGTGGTACCTCTAGACGGTGGACCTCCCAGATTTGATGAAATTCCTCCTAATAGGAATTCAAGTATAGTTACACCTCAACCTCAAAGTACTTCTGATATCCAACCTTTTCCTGAACATGTTATTGAAGTCATCCCTCAATCTGTAAACCACCAAAGGTTTGAAATTGGTGATAAGGTTGTAATACCGAATGATTTATTTTATATACGATCTAGGGGATCAGGTGACTTTTGGGTTGGACCACTTACTGTTGAACGCTGCATTGGTGAGATGTGTTTTCTCACCACTGGGACTGGCCAACGTATCTTACTCCCTATCAACCAAAGGGAGCTAAGGGATTATCATCCCTGACCTTCCTTACTATGCCTTGCCTTGCCTGTTTAGAGTAGATAGCTTCTGAATAAGCTCACTTGAGCAGTAGGATTTGTATGATTTTTATTTTTCTGTGTGCCGAGTATTGTCCCTTTTTCTTTTTCTGCCTGAGTTGAGTCTTGCTCCTTCCTAAGTTTGTCTTTTCTCCTGCATACATTCAAGAAATTATAGTCAGCATTTCTATTGTTGGCTGCCTGTGCAAGTTGAGATTTGCCTGATTTAAGAAGTACTCTTTTCCTCCTGCACAGTAAATAAAAATGATAAATGAATAATATATGCCATGTTAGTTTATATTTATATTTTGGCGCATTTCAGTTTATGCTTTAGATTAGTTTTCAGTTTTGTTTTATTTTATATTTGTCCCATACATGCTCCATGATGGTATTCTAGTGTTTGTGAGAGCAGGAACAGGTGAAAGATAAAAGCTGAAAGGAAGGCTGGTGCAGTGCTGGATTGAAGATTGATGCAGAGCAGTTCGAGACCAGAGATTCTGAGGTTCTCAAGCGCTCTCTCCCTTAGAGCACTTGTCTCAGCTGGAGCCAGATGTTATCACACCATAGTAGCAGGGCTACTATTCTTGTATAGCAGATATCTGCACATTCCAGAGCTTACATTATTCCAGAGCATGGCTATATATTTTGGATCACTCATGATCAGAGCAGTACATTATTCAGATTTGTATATGACCTTGTGTCAAGGCTGAGCCTTGAGAGTTCAGATTTGATGACTGATGTGACCACTTATCCCATTACAGTTTCAGTTCAGTGCCTAGAGATGTATTACAGCAGTGTTTCAGATGATACTTGGTGATTATTATTATGATGATGTTGTATGATCTATGGATATGTTCTCACTGACTGTGGATTATTATCTTGTTGATTTAGTCATGATCATAGCATGTGCTTGGTATATTATTCCTGATGTGGCAAACTATTTAAAATGAACTGTAAATCATAAAATGGACAATTACTTGCACTTTTAGGTCATTTAACAAACTTACTGGTTTTTCACCTTACATAGACATGGTATTTCCCCGACACCAGTTGTCTGCTAGTGTAGGCTCCACATTCACTTGTCTCCATCCATACATGACCATCCTGTTTAACTTTAAACCCTGATTTGTCTCATTTGACTTTCTGATACTGAGGACTTCCCCATTTTTCTACCTCTGTGTTTGGACCGCATCCCTGTTATTCAGTGTCTCGGCTCTGAGTTGGTGACAAAACTTGCCTTTGGTGAGTTGGATTGTAGGCCTAAATCATTCTGGTCGGTTGTCCCGATGTTTGGCATTGGCTCGAACTCCCCCTAGTCACTTGAGATGTTGTTGGCTAAAAATGAAAGCTCATGTTCTACCTGTGGAAACTTAATAAATTCGCCCATGGAAACAAAAAAAAAAAGGGGCAAGAGCGATGAAAAGCTAAAAATACTCCTCGAAGAGTATAAGCAAGGTCCAAAAAGCAATGGTTCTGTTATCACCTAAACTGTAGTTACCCCTATGGATGGATCCAGTCATGGATGGCAATAGGGAAGGGCAACTTGAAAGGTGCAACCACGATCGCCTCGACCTCCAATGTATGGTTGTCACGCCAGTCGAGGCAACCTTCACTTTATGTTATCTAGCCCAGACAACAAAGGGGGAGACCCGATCTACTCCCGACAGGAGAGATCAAAACCAAGACACCAAATCAAGGTATTTCTAAGTGAAGTTAGGTGTATGGTTTATCCTAGACCTAAGGATGAAGTCACAAGCCAAATGAGGGGTTTAATAGGTATAGCTTTGGTTCATAGTTGAATGTAAGAGTGACTTATAATGTTTGAAGTGAGATCTAGGTTAAGTGTACTAGGTCAATGTCAAAAGATCCACTGCCTTGGGAACCGTGTCCAATGCAGGATAGTTAAGGTTTGTATTGGGGCTAACTAGTACATGAGACAAGCTTGACCATGGTTCATGATGTCTTCAAAGGTATAGTCTACCATGCATAGGTCAAACCACAAGTCGATCCAACAATCTAGGAAAGTTGAATTACCTTGTAGAGAAACCAGTGCCTTGGGAATTGGGAAGTGGAGTCAAAGTAGGATTGACTTATGGTTTAGGACTCCTACAACATGAGATAAGTGGGCAATATAGGTCTTGATGGTTAAATGTGTCTAGATCTAGGTTTAACCCAAGTGGACCACAATCCCTTAAAACAAGGAATGCAGTCCCCAAGGCAAGATTTTGCAAAGTGACAGTCTAGACCTAGGTTTTGAATTATTCCGGTTTCAGATCTCCAAAAATCTCAAGTACCCAGTTCCTGGAAGTGAGTCAACTCACTTCTCCAAGGTGGTGCGACTTTGCCCAAGGAGGCTTAAATCGGGGTTTAGGTGGGTCAAAACAAGTCGGATGGCATCCAAACTTTAGATCCGGGTAGATCGGTCAGGTAAGAGTATGGATCTATAATTTCGTGGCAATCCACCGGTTAGATCTTAGTAGATCTGAGTTTAAGTGTTCCAAGTGGCCCAAAATGGGGATTAAATCCCTTAAAATGTGGAATGGGGCCCACAAGGTGAATTTGAAGAAAGGGACAACCTGGGTGTATGTTATTTGATGTGTAGATGTCAAATCAAGTGAAATCTCAAACACCCATGTACTAGATCTAGGTCAACTTGCTCAAATGGTGAAGTGCGCCTTCCTTGGGAGAAGCTAAGTTGGCTTGGGAGAGGGGTCAAACGGAAGCCAATCCTCACCAAACTATAGATCCGGGATGCCGTGGATGCTATAGAGGTGGGTTTTCAATATCATGCCCAACAACCCACTAGATCTCAGTAGATCTAAGAAAATGCAAAATTGGGGTTTTAATTAATTAGGGTTTTAAGTGTTTTTGACAATTGGATAGATCATGGAGATAGAACTTACCTTGAGATCATACCTGAATGATGTGGATGAGATGCCTTGATGTTGAGGAAGATTCCCGCAGAGATCAAATGAGAGATTGTTGATTTACTTGCCAATTTGATGCCCAAGTCCACAAGTGCGCCTTCCTCTACCTGTCAAACCAAGGAATAAAGATTCAATCAGTAAGAGAAAGTATGGAAGAAATACAAGAGAAATGCAAATAGTAACATGAAATAGAAGGTCCTGGGACAGTAATACTCCCTGTTACCAACGAAGAGCTCCAAAGAAGAAGTAGGGAGAGTCTTCCCCTACCAATACCTCCTCCTCCAAGCAAATCGGCCTCCACCTGTAGATGCAAAATCGTGGTACAATAGATATGGCAAACAAGATCTCCAATAACTCAGTGCAAAGGAAGAACCAACGAACGAACACCAAAAAACATTCACCACAACATTGGAGATAGATGCAATAATAATTTTCTATTCCAATAATCCAGAGCCAAAAGTCCCTTTACAATGAGAGGCTCTCTCCTTTAAATAGGAAGGAGAGGCACCAAAACCCTAACCACTTTTTGAATGAGTGGCTAAGATTAAAAGATACAAATGTCTAATCAATGGTTGAGATGAGCTCAACAACATAATACATGGATCACACATAAAATATAACATAAGTGGACAAAGTCTCCCTAGGAGAGGGGAATCCCACCCAATCATGATGACAAAATATCATAAGAGGCTCATGGTGGGTCCAAGGGGTAATTTTATCCCTCCTTGGTCAATCCCCATGGCACAATAACCAATAAATAATCATGAAAGTACCAAATCGTGCCTCCAAGGTGAAGTCGTGGTCCTCAAAAGACCTCAAAAATCCACAGAAAGTGCCATAAGTGATGGATGCGGGCCCCGATGAAGCTGAAACTGCTGGAGGAGGTGTGGAAGGTCCCGATCTATCATCACCGATCATCCCACGCCATAAATTTGCCTCAGTAGCCCAAATCGATTTCCTCAATAGCCATTTCTACCAATCCTGAAATGCCTCGGGAAACGTGAAACTGCACAAACTGCCTCCTAGAGTGATGGCGCTGTCAAGGTGAGGGTACCAATGTGTCCGGGAGGGGGGTAATATGGTAAAAACAAGTGGCTGGACCACCCCCTCCATCATCAGCGCCCTAGGTCAACCGGATAAAAGTCATCTCTGCTCTGACAGGGCCTCCAACAGACCAAAACTGCACTAGGACAGCCTACTGAGGCTAAATCATCACTGTAAGTGCCCGGAACTGAAAACAAACTGTCCCATTGGACTCAGAAGGTCCAAATCCATCCAAGATGTGTACTCATACACCATATGAATCTCTGCATGATCAAAATAAATATCCAATGTACCGGAACAAGGCCAATAATAATGATCTGTAAATGACCAAACACTGCTGTATCCCAAGAATCATCATCATAGCCCTGTAGCTGCTGCATAGAATCATCCTGTATGTGTACATAGACCATATATCATCTATCCATATCATCATAAAGTCCAACATCTCATGTCCCATGGTCCTCCATGGTCAGACTAGGTCTAACCAAGACCAAATACAACTCAGACCATCATCCATAGCTGCTGCAAGGTGTCAAGGTTAATACATGCTTTACAATTTATTCAAATAGCAATTATAACACAGAGTAATCATGACTGGCGATCTAAATCCAAATATATAGTGTCGTTAATTATTATTATTACTCAGACTAGACTTTCAGGATCATACTCACTTCATAGTTGTGATCAATTTGCTAGTGAAGGGTGAAGGCTTAAATTAACTGGCTAGGCCAAGGGATGACTTGACTGACTTGACTTTGTGACACTTTGGCAAGGGAAAGGGAATACACACCATAGTATATACTGAATGAGCAATAACACAGGGAATGGCGGTGTCTCACAAATGGATGAGTTGTTTAAAGAGGGTTTATTCACCTTCACAGATGCGCACAATCCATAATACAAACAAGGCCAGCAATTATTTAGATATAACATTTAAGTTCCATTGCTTTTGGGCCTGAAGTTTCCATAGCCTTGATCTATGTGTGTTTACAAACACATTGCATAGATTTACATTTATTTTTAGGCTTTCTGCTGCAGGTGTGTTTTTAAGGCACTTGTTTACCTGAGCACTTCTAGGTGTGTCATGGACAACTTGTTTACCTAGGTATTTATTTTTCCAAAAGATATAACATTTTATTTTTCATGGCCATTTTCAATTGGCATTTCTTTCACATACAAGATATAGCATTTTATTTTCCAGATTTTGTATTGATGGCAGCACTAAAAGTTTCAGGTTTAGCCAACACAACTTTAGTGACTAGGGGGAATTCACAAGGAACTCCAACTCACCATAGGTAAGTTTTGTCACCAACTCAGAGCCGAGACACAATAAACAGGGAAGCTCATCCAATACAGAGGCTACAGTGGGGAAAAGTCCTCCATGCCACTAGTCAAGTAGTAAGTCAGGGTGATAATCTAAAAGGTAGGCCATGGATGGATGAAGACAATGAAATGATGGAGCCAACACTAGCAAGCCAAAGTATGGTGTAATGATCACCTCTATTCTCCCTAAGGAGGGTATGTACCAATGAGTATGAATAGTGAACTTCTAAGTCTGAGTAGGGACAGTAATATATATAATAGGTCAACCAGGTCCAAATATCTATATGATCGCCAGATCATGACACTAAGTGCTAAGACATGCTATAAGAATAAGTATAAAAGCAATCTAACCATAACACCATGATATACCTGCTGAGTCATATACCTGAAAGCACATCAACCTGTACCATCATCTGTCCTCTGGAACTGCTGCTGTAACTCTGGGCACTACTGACTGCTCTGTACCAATGGTATAATGGCTACATCGGTCATCTCTCTGAGTGTCCTGAAACTCAGTCATGGCATGAGGAATACAACTGCTGTCCACAATCTGATAGTGATCCAATCTAGATGCTCATCTCAGCGTCTCAAATGTAAGGGAACTGGCTGAATAGTGTACTGGAATGAGAAAAATAATGTATGGTAGCCCGGCTACTATATATGTGATAACAGGTTCTTAAAAGCTATATCTAAACAATTGCTGACCTTATATAAATATATGAAAAACATGCCCTGGATGCAAGCTGCAACTAGTTGTGCTTCTCAGCACATCTGAAATCCGAAGGGTTATGTAGGCCAAAAAGGCCATGGAATAAAATTGAATGATCCTAATGAAACTGGATCAACTTGATGTAGACATGATGCCTAAGTTGAATAAGCACTCTCTAAACAACTTATCCATTTGTGAGGCACAACCATCCCCCGTGTTCTTTTGTCCAGCACAGAGTTTGTAGCTTCCCCCTTTCTCCCAATCCAAAGTATTTTTGAGTTAAGTTAGACAAGTCAAACCCTTGGCCCAACCTTGCTCCTAGCCTTCATCCTTCACTAGCAGTTTGACCATGTCCAATGGGTAAATTTGTCATTTGAACTATTGTGCAAGTGATTTTATATAACAACGGAATATGTTAACTTGATTGATGCCACTGAATGGAATTTATACTTTGAGCTTAGCTGTGAGAATGATTAGAGAAGCATTGTCTTAGTCTACTGATGTGATTTATCCTTGATTATATATTCTTGGGATCCGTGATGATGTGGACCATGTATGGATGATTATTGATGATGATTTATGGGCCCAAATGTTTGATGATGATATCATATGATGGACATATGATGCAGATGATGTTTGATCCAGTTCAGCAGGTTTATTACTACTTCAGATCAGCAGATTATACATTGTCCATATATGGTGGACCCTACAGCAGGCCCATTAGGGCAACCCAGGGTGTATGAGTACTCATTCCTAGTGGATTTGGGTCTTCTGGATCCATTGAGACACTTATCTTTCAGTTCCGGGCACTTCTGACAGTGATTGATGCAGTTTTACACTTGTTGACCAGATTGGGGGCTGATTTCCCAGCCTGAGCAGCAAGGGCCCCGAGAGGCCAGTTCACCTAGGGCGCTGATGATGGAGGGGGTGGTCCAGCCACTTGTTATTACCATTTATCCCCCCTTCCGGAGAGCCTGGTGGGCTCAGATGGACAGCGCTAGCACCCTAGGAGGCAGTTTTTGCACTTTCACAGTTCCCGAGGCAGTTAAAAATGGGATAAAGTGGTCACTGAGGAAATCGATTTGGGCAATTGAGGCAAGGTTTTGGCATTTGGTCTTCACAGAGGTCTTCCAGGGTGGCATCACTATCTTCCAGTCAGTTTTCACCATGTGGGTATGCCCAGATTGATCACAGGAGGACATTTACTGCTTGACTGTCATGGATTCTGAGGACAGTTTTGATCATTTATATTATATTGGACATATTTTATTATTTTATTGTGCCTTGGGGATGAGCTAGTAAGGATTAATACCTCCTAGCCCCACCATGAGCTTATGATGTCATGTCCTAGTCACCATGAGGTGGATTTTGGGTGCTTATCTTTCTCTAGTGGATGACGTCACCCTCTTATTGTACCATTTAGTGAGGGCGCTATTGTTATATTGAGTGATCCATGTGATATATTGTTATGGTTCATCTTAGCCATTGATTGTATGATGAGATCTTTTAATCTCAACCACTCATTTGATGTAGTATTGTAGAGTGGTATAGGGTTTTGGTCTTTATTATCCTATATAAGGAGGAGACCCCCCATTGTAAAGCTCACCTTTGGAGCTCTGGAATATTGGAATAGAAGATTTTTTGTGGAGCACATCTCTCTTGCATTGTGGATTCTCTTGCAAATTGAATATACAGTATCTCTTCTATGTATCATTGTGGATTTTGGTGCTTTTACTAATCTTTTGACAGGAAAGTCGAATTGGAGAGAGGAGGGCGACTTCATGAGGGTTATTGTCGGAGGGATCCACATATTCTCTCTTGGGTTGATCTTGTGACAGGGAGTATCATTATTGTATCTTCGTGACATAGTTGATGCTTTCTATTACATCTTTCTACCATTTTCATAATCATCTTGCTTGACTTGTTTCTTTGATCTTGTCTTGTAGGAGGAGGACGATTTGGCTATCTTGGAGAAGGACGTTTTGGTTGGAGCACTTGGATCTCACTCTTGAATATACACATAGGAGAATGCTATCAACTTGCAAGGTGGCCACAAGCAATTGAGGTAAGATCCACAAGGTATGTGTCTCTTTCATCCATTCTATCTTCATTGGTCATAAAACTCTAATTAATCAAAACCCCAATTTTGGTATTTCTTAGATCTACTTAGATCTAGCCTTGCTCTTGAGAAAATATTGAAAACCCACCTCTATAGCATCCACCCCTAGTTGGATCTATAGTTTGGTGGTGATTGGCTTAAAATTAACCCATTTTTCAAGGCAAAAAGACCTCTTTGACCCAAATTGCACTCCCTTGTAAGAGGCTTGTTTGGTTAGATCTAGCACATGGGTAGGTGAGATCCCACCTTATTTGAAATCTAGACACTTGATAACCTACCCCCACATCCTCACTTTGGTGAAAACTACCTTGTGGACATCTCTCCATGCTTTAAGGGGTTAAAACCCCCTTTTGATTTTCTTGGCATCTTAAAACTTAGATCTACTAAGATCTAGCCCTTGGTTTGACTTGATATTTTGGACATACATAGATCGGGGCACTAGCATCCCGGATCTACAATTTGGTGGCCATTGGACTTGATTTGGTCCACCAAACCCACTTTTTGGCCTTCCTTGAGCAAATCGCACCCCCTTGAAAATTTGAGTTTGTCCACTTCTAGGAGGTGGGTGTTTGAGATTTTTGTGGATTTGGAATGCCCATGCCTTGAAACCTAGGTCCATACTGTCTTTTTGTCACGATCCGCTTTGGGGGTTGCATTCCTTGTTTCAAGGGATTGTGGTCCACTTAGGGTAATCACTCAAAAACCTAGATCTAGTAAGATCCAACCATTGGATCTCATTCAACCCACTTGACTTGGCTTCTAGGTGTCCCGATCTACGCTTTGACATACTTCTTAACCCCATTAGCCCACTTAACAAGGCACTAGTCCATCACCAAGCAAGTCGCACTCCTTGGGATTTGTGTCAAACCCTAGATCTAGTACATGGGTATCCTTATAATCAACTTGAACTCATAGATCTAGCCTATATCTAACCTATAGTACCAACCTCACACTTAACTTCACCTTGTGGGCCTACCTAGAATCATTTCACACTTCCCAAGAAAACTAGACCCACTTGTGTAAACACAGGGTACTATACCTAGTTATCATACCCCATCATGTGGCCTAAACCATACATAGGTTGAAACACCAACAATCTCTTACACCACCCTCAACCATACCTTAACCCTTAGGTCCACATAGCCTTGCATTGGTTTCCGTGACTCATTACTTACCTACCCTTAGAAACCTTTGTTTGGATCCAATTAACTGTGATTGGGGTATAGGGTCTCCCCCTTGGTCTAGTTACACCTTGACCTAAAGCGAAGAGTGCCTCGGTTGATGTGACTCCCACCTGCATTGGGAACCGTGGCATCTCTTCGGTCACCTCTTTAGTTGCCTGACTCCTCTACCGTCCCGGATGGGATACCTCTAGGGGCAACTATAAGTTGTGTGATAACAGGGTCACTTAGTGAAATATTAGATCTGGTAAGATCCACCCATCACACCTCAAATAGCCCACTTGATTTGTATCCTAGGTCTCCTGATGCTACAATTTGACATCTCTTTTGACTCCATTAACCCATCCATCAAGGCACTAGTCCACCTAGGGCAATTCGCACTCCTTGGGAATTGTGTCAAGTTCTAGATCCCATATGTGGGTATCCCTAATTTCATCTTAGATCCCTAGATCTATCTCTTACATACCCCTTTGGTACCATTTGCACTCCTTAATTCCACCTTGTGAGTATTGTTATCACCAAACTTGTAGGTGCCCCTAGAGATGAATCCAAGATGGATGGCAGAAGGGAAGGGCAACCAAAGAGGTGCAACCAAGATGGCCTCGACTCCCAATGGATGGTTGTCACGCCAATCGAGGCAATCTTCACTTTATGTTATCTAGCCCAAGACAACAAAGGGGGAGACCCAGATCTACTCCCGACAGGAGAGATCAAACCAAAACACCAGATCAAGTCAAGTATAGTTGAAGTACGTAAGGTGTATGGTGAACCCTAGATCTATGGAAGAAGTCACAAGATGAATACTAGTTTGGATCAAGGGGTTTAAACAGTGTATCTTTGGTCCATTATGGGTGGAAGAGTGACTTATGACGTTTGAAGTAAGATCCAGGATCAGGGTACTAGTCAATTATGAGAGAGTCCACTGCCTTGGGAACCGTGTCCAATGCAGGGTAGTTAAGGATTGAATTGGGGCTAACCAGTACCAGAGTTGAGCTTGATTGAGTGATAATGCCAAGGGGTTCAAGCAACCAAAACAAGGATCAAACCACAAGCTAACCTAACAATCTAGGAAAGTTGCATGGGCTTGGAGAAAGATCAGCGCCTTGGGAAGTGGGCCAAATGGAGTCGGATGTCCGCCAAATTACAGATCTGGAATGTTGAGGTATTGAGGTAGGTGGATCTAAAAGATTAGGGTCATCCAATGGCTGGATCTCAGTAGATCTGAGATTGAAGTATGCCACAAAGTGACCCAAGTGGGGCACAACCCTCAAAATGAGGAATGGGGTCCACAAGGTCAAAATCACTGAAGTGACACACTAGGGGTAGGTTATTGAATGTGTAGATTACAGATCAAGTGGAATCTCACCTACCCAGGTGCTAGATCCCTACAAATTCACCTCTCCCAGGAAGTGCGACCTCCCTTGGAGAGGCTTCTTTGCCTTGGAAAGTGGGTCAAATGAAGGCCAAATCACACCAAACTACAGATCCGAATTGCCGTGGATACTGTAGAGGTGGGTTTTAAATTTTATACCCAAACACCAAGTGGATCTTACTAGATTTGAGAAAATGTAAAATGAGGGTTTATAAATTAAGGGTTTTATCAATGAAGTAGCTATGTCAATGGATTGGAGCCAAGACAAGAAGAACAAACCTGTGGATCTTACTTGGATAACCTTGTAGATGCCTTGATGATGATGATCTATGCAAACCCGATCAATTTGGAGCGATTTGAGGTAGTTTTCTATGAAGTCAAATTGCCCAAGGAAGCCAATGCGCCCTCTCTCTTGCACAATAAACGTCAACAATATCAGATTTACTGCAAACAAGAGATAAGACTAATGCCACAAGAGAAGTAACAGAAAGATAGCATAGATCACAATGATACTAATGATAACCCCCTGATACAAGCGAATGCCAAGTGCAGCGAGTTGAAGAAGCCTTGCAAAAACACCCAAGTGAAGTCGCCCTCCTGTAGAGAAGACAAAAGTTTCCAAAAAGATAGATCTTACCACAAATACCCAAATGCTAGGATGCAATAGAATTTCCAATCACCATCTAAGAACACCAGATGCAAAGGAGACCACAAGAATTTCCACAAGAAAGTTTTTCTATATCAAGATTCCAAGAGCCAAAGACCCCTTTACAATGAAAAGCTCTCTCCTTTAAATAGGAGGGAGAGAGTCCACAATCTAACCACTTTTCAAATGAGTGGCTAAGATTAAAAGATCAAAAGATCTAATTAATGGTTGATATGAGCTCAACAATACAATACATGGATCACTAATAAAATAATACAATATGTGGACAAACTCACCCTAGAAGAGGGGATCCCACCAAACCATGATGATAAAACAAGAGGTCTAGCTTATGGTGGGTCCAAGGGGTAATTTTAGACACCCTTGGTCAATCCCCATAGCACAATATCAATAAAATAATCATCAAAGTATCAAATCGTGCCTCTATGGACAAATCGTGAGCCTTGGGAGGCTCCAAAAATCATCAGAAAGTGCCATAAGTGATGGATGTGGGTTCCGATGAAGCTGAAACTGCTGGAGAAGGTGTGGAAGACATCCCACTCATCGTCACTGATCATCCCATGCCATAACATTGCCTCAGTAGCCCAAATCGAATTCCTTTGTAGCCATTTTTACCATTTTTGGACTGCCTCGGGAAACGTGAAACTGCCCAAACTGCCTCCTGGAGTGCCTGCGTTGTCAAGGTGAGCTCACTAATGAGTCTGGGAGGGGGGTAATATGGTAATAACAAGTGGTGGGACCACCCCCTCCATGCACAACGCCCTAGGTGAACCAAGTAAATCTCATCATTGCTCTGACAGGGCCTCCGACAGACCAAAACTGCACTAGGATAGCCAAATGAGGCTCAATCATCACTGTAACTGCCCGGAACTGAAAACAGACTGTCTCATTGGACTCAGAAGGTACAAATCCATCTAAGATGTGTACTCATACACCATATAAACCTCTGCATGGTCCAAAATAAATACTCATTACATCTGGCAGACCAAATAATAATAATCTGTAAAAGTGCTGAAAAGCACAAATCATCATTATAAGCCTGAAACCACTGCATAAGCCCACCATGGTGACTTGTATCAGACCATATATCATCTATCTGTAACATCTGAGGTCTAGCACCTCATGTCCTGTGGTTGACTTTTGGTCAAATTGAGGTTTGACCAAGTCAACATGACCAAAATATGACTCAAACTGTCATCAAGCTGCTGCAAGGTGTCCAAGGTTAAAACATGCTTTACAATCCATTCAAATAGCAATTATAACAAGAAGTAATCATTACTGGCGATCTAAATCCACATATAATAAGTCATAATTATTATTTATTACTCAGACAAGACTTTCAAGGTCATACTCACTTCATAGTTGTGATCAATTTGCTAGTGAAGGGTGAAGGCTAAGAAACAATTGGTTAGGTCAAAGGATGACTTACTGACTTAACGCTGTGACACTTTGGAAATGGAAAAGGGAATACACACCATAGCATATAGTGGACAAGCAACAACACAGGAAATGGCGGTGTCTCACAAATGGATAAGTTGTTCAAAGAGTGTTTATTCACCTTACACAGATGCGCACAATCCATAATGCAAATGAGGCCAGCAATCTTTTTGATATAGCATTTAAGTTCCATTTCTTTTTGGGCCTAGAGTTTCCATAGCCTTTGATCTATGTGTGGTGACAAACACATTGCATAGATTTACATTTATTTAGGCTTCTTGCTGCAGGTGTGTTTTTAAGGCACTTGTTTACCTGAGCACTTCTAGGTGTGTCACAGACAGCTTGTTTACCTAGGTATTTTATATTTCACAAAAGATATAACATTTGATATTTCATAGCCATTTTCATTTGGCTTGCCTTTCATTCATGTGTGTTAAGAAACACATTGCATGAACGGGTTTTTCATACAATATATAACATTTCATTTCCATAATTTGCATTAATGGCAGCACTAAAAGTTTCAGGTTTAGCTAACAACATCTTTAGTGACTAGGGGGGAATTCCCAAGGAAATCCAATTCACCATAGGTAAGTTTTGTCAACAACTCAGAGACGAGACACAATAAACAGGGAAGCTTATCCAATATAGAGGCTACAGTGGGGAAAAGGTCCTCCATGCCACTAGTCAAGTAGTAAGTCAAGGTAATGAATCAACAGGGTAAGTCATGGATAGATGAAGATAGTGAATAGTGAAACCAACACTAGCAAGCCAAAGTATAGCGGGAATGATCACCTCTATTCTCCCTAAGGAGATTAAAACCAATGAGTATAGGCCAAGAACTTCTAAGTCTGAGTAGGGACAAGTAAGATATATATATATATATATATATATATATATAAGTACAACCAGGTCCACATATCTATATGATCGCCAGATCATGATACTAAATGCTAAGACATGCTATGAGAAAAGGAAATAAAAGCAATATAACCACAACACCATAGTATACCTGCTGAGTCATATACTTGAATGCTCACTATCTGAACCATCATCTGTCCTCTGAAACTGCTGCTGTAACTCTAGGCACTACTGACTGTTCTGTACAAATGGCTAAATAGCTACATTGGTCATCTCTTTGAGTGTCCTGAAACTCAGTCATGGCATGGGGAATATATCTGTTGTCCAAAATCTGATAGTGATCCATAGTAGATGCTCATCTCAACATCTCAATGTAAGGGAACTAGCTTAATAGTGTACTCGAATCTGACAAAAAATGTATGGTAGCCCGGCTACTATATATGTGATAACAGGTCCCATTTGAGTCATTTCCATATCGCAAGGAAGTGGGTCCTGTTATCACACCATAGTAGCAGGGCTACTATTCTTGTACAACAAATATCTGCACATTCCAGAGCTTACATTATTCCAGAGCATGGCTATATATTTTGGATCACTCATGATCAGAGCAGTACATTATTCAGATTTATGTATGACCTTGTGTCAAGGCTAAGCCTTGAGAGTTCAGATTTGATGACTGATGTGACTACTTATCCCATACAGTTTCAGTTCAGTGCCTAGAGATGTATTACAGCAATGTTTCAGATGATACTGAATGATTATTATTATGATGATGTTGTATGATATATGGATATATTCTCACTAACTGTGGATTATTATCTTGTTGATTTAGTCATGATCATAGCATGTGCTTGGTATATTATTCCTGATGTGGCAAACTATTTAAAATGAACTGTAAATCATAAAATGGACAATTGCTTGCACATTTAGGTCATTTAACAAAACTCACTGGTTTTTCACCTTACATAGATATGGTCTTTCTCGACACCAGTTGTCTGCTAGTGTAGGCTCCATATTCACTTGTCTCCATCCATACATGACCTTCCTGTTTGACTTTAAACCCTGACTTGTCTCATTTGACTTTCTGATACTGAGGACTTCCCCATTTTTCTACCTCTGTGTTTGGACCGCATCCCTGTTTATTCTGTGTCTCGGCTCTGAGTTGGTGACAAAACTTGCCTTTGGTGAGTTGGATTGTAGGCCTAAATCATTCTGGTCGGTTGTCCCGATGTTTGGCATTGGCTCGAACTCCCCCTAGTCACTTGAGATGTTGTTTGCTAAAACTGAAAACTCATGTTCAACCTATGGAAACTTAATAAATTCGCCCATGGAAACAAAAAAAAGGGCAAGAGCGATGAAAAGCTAAAAAAATACTCCTCGAAGAGTATAAGAAAGGTCCAAAAAGCAATGGTTCTTAAAAGTTATATCTAAACAATTGCTGACCTTACCAATATTTGAAAAACATGCCTTGGATGCAAGCTGCAACTAGTTGTGCTTCTCAGCACATCTGAAATCCGAAGGGTTATGTAGGCCAAAAAGGCCATGGAATAAAATTGAATGATCCTAATGAACCTAGATCAACTTGATGTAGACATGATGCCTGTTGTCAGCCAATATGCACACCAGCAGCGGAAATCTTTCGAAAGCTGTCTCTTCACTTCAAGTGAGAGAGGTGTGGCCTTGGGGGCAAGCAATGAGCCAGGTGTGCATATTGGCGGACACCTCTCTCACTTGAAGTGAAGAGACAGCTTTCGAAAGATTTCCGCTGCTGGTGTGCATATTGGCGGACAACATCTTTGGCGCCGTTGCCGGGGACAAATCTTTTTGTTCCTGGACGACCTTAGTTTTTTCTAGTTTGTTTACCTTTTTGATAGATTCTCAAATCTGTCTGGCGACTCCACTGCCCTTTTTCTTTTTGGTAGTTTTTTTAGTCCAATCACTCTCAGAAATTAGACTTGAAACCACCTGGCGACTCCACTGTCAATTAACACCTCAAGGTATTCAACCAGAAGAAACTCTGAAGGCTTGCTTAGTTTTATCCCAGAACCTGAAAAGGTTTATAGGAGGAGACTAAACAAGCTTGCTTCTCGTAAAATCCTTGAAGAAATTAGGTCTCAGTCTATTTCTGACATCCATAGTCTCTTTCAAGAAGATAACTTAGAAAATTTTGAAAATTTTGAAAACAGTAATAATTGTTTTTCCGATACAATGGGTGATTTTTTCGCCCCCCTCAACATTACTCAGATTGCAGGTCAACCACATGATCTTCCAGATAAAGCCATCGACAAACTTCCAACCTTTACCGGCACTGATACTGTTACTGCCGCACATCACCTTATTGCTTTCTCAAAAATAAAGGGTGGATATGTCAGGGATGCTGCTCACAGACATGAGGATGTATACATGAAGTTGTTTGCCTTGTCCTTAGATGGGGCTGCTGGTGACTGGTTCATCGGCTTGCCAGCCAACTCCTTTGCCACCTTAGCTGAGTTTTCAACTGCTTTCACCAACAAGTTTGGTGAGAAAAAAGAGCCACGTCATCAACTTGCTGCTCTAACAAACATCAGAAGAAGTGAAATGGAAACCATGGAAGATTTCAACAAAAAGTTCATGGATTTATACAATGCAATCCCTACAAACTACAAGCCAACTCCACATACTATATTAGTCTACTACATTGAAGCTTTGAGTGGAGAGATGCAATATCAACTTAGAGATAAAGAACCTGCTACTTTGTTAGAAGCACAAACAATGGCAACTAAGATCGATAGGAACATGCAGTCATCTGGGAAGTCAAACCTACCTGGTTATTCAAGAGCCCAAACTCCTTTGAAAACAACTGAGCCTAAAGGTAAAGATCCTTTGGATGCTTTGAAAGAATCATATGAGAAAAAGATGATGGACATGTGTGAAAGAATGGAAAGAGCCGAACAGAAACATGTAGCCCAAATGAAGGAAGTTCAAAACAAAATAATAAACATGGAAAGGGCACAAGTCCAACGAGTTCAGCAAGTTCAACAAACTCAACCTGTTCAGAGAAATTACCCTCCCAAAAATAACTGGCAAAAGAAAGCTCACGAAAATTAAAAGAGGCCTCCCACTCAGATAGAGGCTGCCAACGCAAATGAGGTATACATCCCATTTTGCAGAGCTTGCAAGGATTTCCATGAGGAATTCGCTTGCTATTTTGCGAACTATGTACAAGAGCATGGTTATCCTGAAGGGGAGGGTACCAGTAATCCAACATCAAGCGAGCCTGAATACATAAATGCTGTAGGTGACATCCGCAATATTCCCAAAGAAAACTGGAAACATGTTGAGAATGAACCAGACAATATGACGAAAAACTTTGGAGGAAGACCATCAAATGAACAGCTACAAAATATGCAAAGATTTAAAGGGGTCGGATACCAAAGAAGATCAAATCCTGCACCTGCTATACAACCTCCCAAGGTAATTATTCCAAATGATTCAACAGATTCTAGCAAGTTAAATTTTGATTGGAATAATTGGTTCAATACTACTAAGGTACCCATACCCATAAATGAACTCTATAAAATTCCTGGTCAAAAGGAAAAGTTGTTGAAAACATTAGAGGCACCTATTCCTGCATATATCACCAAGCCTTTAGAAGCACCTATTCCTGCATGTATTGCCAAGCCTAGTCCACCCACTCCTCTCACTCCTCAAACTCCTAAGAAGGTCACTTTTTCGGACAATATGGAAGAACCCTCAACCAGCTATGAATCAACTGATGAGGACCCTCCTATAATCCTGCATACTAGGGATACAAGAAAAGAAGCTCACCCTCCTTTTTACATATCATTGATGATAGGTGACCTTCTTCTACACAATTGTATGCTGGATTCAGGATCCGGTGCAAGCTTAATGACCAAAAGGGTTATGCAACAACTCAACCTAAGAACCACCAGGCCATACCAGAATGTGTGTGCCATGGATTCTAGACCCGTTAAGGTTGAAGGGATGATAGAGAAGGTTCCTGTTAGATTGGCCAAGTACCCGGACATCCACCTCACCATGGATATCCTTGTCATAGACGTACCAGATAGGTGGGGCATGCTACTCTCTAGAAAGTGGGGTGCAACTTTAGGTGGCTCTATACAATTGGATTGGTCTTATGCAACAGTTCCTGCTTCCGAAGACTCACTTGTAAAATTACACACTGAAAAGGAAAGGAGATACCATGTGGAAAATCCGGATAGACCATCAAATGAGTTTGTCTGCCATGTCGGTGAGATCGGAGATATTCAAATCAACTCCACCTTTTTAGATCCAATCCAGGAAGAAGTTAAAAATGTAGAAACAAGTAAGTTATGGAAAATGAATTTTGATGGAGCATGTTCCAGAGCAGGAAAGGGTGCTGGGGTTGTCCTCACTACTCCAGAGGGTAAGATTTTCAATTTCGCCTTTAGACTAGAGTTTGAAGCAAAGAATAATGTAGCAGAGTATGAGGCACTTCTACTAGGCATAGAGATTGCCAAGGATATGGGAATCAAATTGCTAACTATAAAAGGGGACTCAGATCTAATTGTCCAACAAATTAAGGGTCAATTCGCATGTAAATGCCAGAGACTTAAGAAATACCGAAATGCAATATGGGACACAGTGGAATTCTTTGATGCCCTTAATATAGAAGCAATCCCCCGAGATCAGAATAGTGCCGCGGATAGACTTGCAGTTTCAGCCTCAACACTCCAACCTTTGGACGAAATGTTAGAAGGACATTGCCCCTTGGAAATCAACTTTAGACCTTCCATTCCTGATAATATAGAACATTGGCAAGTTTTCAGAGATGATGAACAGATACTCAAGTTCATAAACAACATTGATGAGTTCTTGAATTATAAACCAAATGATCAGGAGGAAGGTAAAGTTTATCAGAATGAAGGTAACCGTTCAAACCCTATTCCACGAGGTTTTGTGGCCTTGGAGCATGTTTTTGACAGACAGGATAGAAAAAAGAATAATGTGGACCAGATGAAACCAGGTGAGTACATTGAAATTTTGATTTATTCTTTGCTAATGGTTAATGGGTGCCTTGTTTAGATGTTCTTGAACTTGTGTAGGCCATTTGAGAGAGAAGTACTTGATAAGATCTTGAAACAAGAGGATCAAAGCAAAACAAAGTGAAGGATCCATGAAAATGACTTAAACTTGATACACTTATCCTTTGTAATAAGCTTATAAGAGCTAGCCTTGTATTTCCATTTTGCTTCATTCTCAAAAGACCTTGCAAGGTTTTAAACCCAAGGCATCTGTAATCTTTCAATAAAAAGTTTCAAGTGGAGGAGGCCTCCACTTTCTTGGTCTTCTTCCCCATTTGGGGAAGAGTGTTGAGTCTTGTGGTGTGGTTTAACTTAGTTTATGTTTCCATGCTCTTAGATTAGTTTCTATTTCGCTAAGTAACTTGTTTATTTGTCTTCTATATTTTACTTACCCCCATGCTTTCCCGAGTAGGGTCTTGAACCTGAAAGAGATTCTTGGGTAGTTTAGTTCAATTTTTATCAATATCTTGTTTCTCTTCCAAAGCCCTCAGCCGGAAGTAGTATCCTTGAGACTTCGTCTCAAGGGCAGGACCACATAATTTGTGGTTACTCTTCCATCCCCGTCGGTTTCCTTGGTAGAGCTTTCAGCTAGCTGGAGGTTCTCAAGTGCAGGCGGTTCTAGTGGTTGATCCTGTTTCGGGGATCAATCCCACCTAGTAGAATAAAATTTGTATGGTAGAACACTAGATTTGTTTATCTTGCAAGCTTTATTGCTAGTAGTATTTTCATCTTGTTGATCAACATTGTGGTTTAAATTTGTTTCAAGTGAAAATATACTGCTTTTGCTTTTGTTTGTTTTCTTAAAATAAACCAAAGTCTCTTGAACTTGGCCAAATCCAAGTCAAGAGCACCCTCTATCGGAGGGCATTTTAGTCTTGCATCATCCCTGCATTAGGCATTTTAATTTTAGTAAGTCTCTTGAACTGTGGTCATAAGACCGAGTCAAGAGCGCTCTCTGTCGGAGAGTTGAACAAGGTTCTTTTAATAATAAAATTTCCCACTCACACACCCCTAATTAATTTATCTTGGTTTGTCCTACACCCGTATGCTCTGCCAACCGGAAACGGTTGGGCTAGTACTCAGAAAGGTGTAAGACTTGGTAATTACGATTGATAAACTTAATTAAAATTTTTACCCAAAACCTCAACCAAGGCAAAATACTGTTCTTCCCACGAGAGGTGACGCCGGATTCCCACTGTCAGACTCAGGGGCGGTTTAAACATTGGACACCAATCCTTATCGAATCTGGGTGCTTCCGACAGGTCACTTAGGGTTGCCAGTATCTTTCTTGGGTAGGGTTCTACCATCTTTTGATACCTTTTGGTCTTAGCCATAATAATCAAGACAACTAAAACTTTGAAATTTACCAAGATAGTTTGCACAACGATCTCACGAATAGTTACTATCAAGACTACTTTTCAGCATCTCCCAGCACTACATTTGTTATTTTTGACTCCATTACCCATTGGATAAGGCACTGGTCCTTTTGTCATTTAATTTTTATCTGTGGATGCTTCTTAATTATATCAAGTCTTTATATACTGTTTCGCAACGTGGATTGCATCTTATCTCGTGTTCTATTTTCAAAACTTTATTATCGTCTCTCATTTCACAAAAAACTCCTAAACAACACCCATCCGCATCACTACACAAGAAAACACTATAACAACAAGAGCCTTAGTGAAACTCTTTTTTAGGGACTACCCCCCTTGGCTTCGTTAGGAGTTTGCCTAAACGGAGGAGCTGGGATTCAGGTGACAGTACCTGGCTCATTGCTTGCCCCCAAGGCCACACCTCTCTCGCTTGAAGTGAAGAGACAGCTTTCGAAAGATTTCCGCTGCTGGTGTGCATATTGGCGGACAACAATGCCTAAGTTGAATAAGCACTCTCTAAACAACTTATCCATTTGTGAGGCACAGCCATCCCCCGTGTTCTTTTGTCCAGCACAGAGTTTGTAGCTTCCCCCTTCTCCCAGTCCAAAGTATTTTTGAGTTAAGTTAGACAAGTCAACCCCTTGGCCCAACCTTGCTCCTAGCCTTCATCCTTCACTAGCACTTTGACCATGTCCAATGGGTGAGTTTGTCATTTGAACTATTGTGCGAGTAATTTTATATAACAACGGAATATGCTAACTTAATTAATGCCACTGAATGGATGTTATACTTTGAGCTTAGCTGTGAGAATGATTAGAGAAGCAGTGTCTTAGTCTACTAATGTGATTTATCCTTGGTTGTATATTCTTGGGATCCGTGATGATGTGGACCATGTATGGATGATTATTGATGATGATTGATGGGTCCACATGTTTGATGATGATATCATATGATGGACATATGATGCAGATGATGTTTGATCCAGTTCAGCAGGTTTATTACTACTTCAGATTAGCAGATTATACATTGTCCATATATGGTGGACCCTACAGCTGGCCCATTAGGGCAACCCAGGGTGTATGAGTACACATTCCACGTGGATTTGGGTCTTCTGGATCCATTGAGACACTTATCTTTCAGTTCCGGGCACTTCTGACAGTGATTGATGCAGTTTTACACTTGTTGACCAGATTTGGGGTTGATTTCCCAGCCTGAGCAGCAGGGGCCCTGAGAGGCCAGTTCACCTAGAGCGCTGATGATGGAGGGGGTGGTCCAGCCACTTGTTTTTACCATTTACCCCCCCTTCTGGAGAGCCTAGTGGGCTCAGATGGATAGCGCTAGAACCCTAGGAGGCAATTTTGGCACTTTCACAGTTACCGAGGCAATTAAAAAATGGGATAAAGTGGTCACTGAGGAAATCGATTTGGGCAATTGAGGCAAGGTTTTGGCATTTGGTCTTCACAGAGGTCTTCCAGGGTGGCATCACTACCTTCCAGTCAGTTTTCACCATGTGGGTATGCCCAGATTGATCACAGGAGGACATTTACTGCTTGACTGTCATGGATTCTGAGGACAGTTTTGGTCATTTATATTATATTGGACATATTTTATTATTTTATTGTGCCTTGGGGATGAGCTAGTAAGGATTGATACCTCCTAGCCCCACCATGAACTTATATTGTCATGTCCTAGTCACCATGAGGTGGATTTTGGTGCTTATGTTTCTCTAGTGGATGACGTCACCCTCTTATTGTACCACTTAGTGGGGGCGCTATCATGATATTGGGTGATCCATGTGATGTATTGTTATGATTTATTGTTAGCCATTTATTAGATCTTGAGATCTTTTAATCTTAGCCACTCATGTAAAAAGTTGTTAGGATTGTACTCCCTCCCCATCCTATTTAAGGAGGGAGCCTCTCATTGTAAAATTCATCTAGAGATTTTTGGCTCTTGGCTCTTGGAATAAAATTTCTATCTTTTGGAGTACATGCTTGGATTGGAGTGGATGTTGGTTGTTTCGATTGTAAATGCTTTTGTCCATTGCACTGGAGGATCTATTGTAGCTATCTTGCATATTTGCCATATTTTATTTACAGGTTAAGAGGACGATTTTGACAAGTGCGAATTGGTGGGGAGGCTTGCCCTTCAATCTTGGAAGAAGTCGTTTTGGTTTGACAGGGAGTAGTTTTGCCTTTGTGTCAACTATTCTATGTTTTTCTCTCTCTTGCTTGTATCTACCTTCAATTTGTTAAACTGATTGATGCTTTGCTCCTTGGTTTTGACAGGTTAGAAGGAATCACATGTGGCTTGGGAAAATCGATTTGGCAAGAGGGCTTCAACAATCCTCCATTTGATCTTTGGCAAAGTAATCCTCGTTTCAACTAGCATTCATCTCTTCATCTAGGTATGTTCCAAGAGGTATGATCTTCTACTTCCTTGAATCTTCCATGGTTTCTAGATCATAAAAACCCTAATCAATTAAAACCCTTGTTTTTGGTATTTCTTAGATCTACTTAGATCTAGCCTTGCTCTTGAAGAGATATTGGAAACCCACCTCTATAGCATCCACCCCTAGTTGGATCTACAGTTTGGTGGTGATTGGCTAAAAATTGACCCACTTTTCAAGGCAAAAAGCCCTCCTTGACCCAAATCGCACTTCCTAATGATAGGCTTGTTTGGTTAGATCTAGCACATGGGTAGGTGAGATCCCACTTGATTTGCAATCTAGATACTTGATAACCTACTCCCAAATTCTTACTTTGGTGAAATCTACCTTGTGGACATCTCTCCATGTTTTAAGGGGCTAAAACCCCCTTTTGAATCTATTGGCACCTCAAAACTCAAATCTACTAAGGTCTAGCCCTTGGATTGACTTGATTTTTTGAACATGCATACATCGGGGTACTAGCTACTTGGATCTACAATTTGGTGGCCATTGGGCTTGATTTGGTCCACTTAACCCTTGTTTTAGCCCTCCTTGAGCAAAGTCGCACTCCCTTGGGTAAGTGAGTTTGCCCACTTCGAGGAGGTGGGTGTGTGAGATTTTCGTGGATTTGGAATGCCCATACCTTGAAACCTAGGTCTGGACTGTCTTTTTGTCACGATCCGCTTTGGGGGTAGCATTCCTTGTTTCAAGGGATTGTGGTCCACTTAGGGTTATTACTTGAAAACCTAGATCTAGCAAAATCCAACCATTGGATCTCATTTAGCCCACTTGACTTGGCTTCTAGGTGTCCCGATCTACACTTTGACATACTTTTTGACCCCATTAGCCCATCTAACAAGGCACTAGTCCTTCTCTAAAGCAAGTCGCACTCCTTGGGAATTGTGTCAAACCCTAGATCTAGTACATGGGTACTCCTAGAATCAACTTAGATTCATAGATCTAGCCTTTATCCAACCTATAGTACCAACTTCACACCTAACTTCACCTTGTGGGCCTACCTAGAACCATTTCACACTTCCCAAGAAAACAAGACCCACTTGTGTAAACATATGGTACTATACCTAGTCATCATACTCCATCATGTGACCTAAATCATACATAGGTTGAAACACTAACAATCTCTTACACCACCTTCAACCATACCTTAACTCTTAGGTCCACTTAACCTTGCATTGGTTTCCGTAACTCATCATTTACCTACCCTTAGAAACCTTTGTTTGGATCCAATCAACTGTGATTGGTTATAGGGTCTCCCCCTAGGTCTTGCTACACCTTGACCTAAAGTGAAGAGTGCCTCGGTTGACGTGACTCCCACCTTGCCTTGGGAACCGTGGCATCTCTTGGGTCACCTCTTTAGTTGCCTGTCTCCTCTACCGTCCCGGATGGGATACCTCTTGGGGCAACTACAAGTTGTGTGATAACAGGTCCCACATGTGTATTTTTATGGTACTAGATCTTGTCCTTTTACTTCATCATGTGGCCTAAATCATACATTGGTTGAAACACTAATCACTCCTTAAGCCTCCTTCAACCATACCTTAACTTCTAGGTCCACCTAACCTTGCATTGGTTTCTGTAACTTGTCTTTTACATATCCCTAGGAACCTTTGTTTGGGTCCAATCATCTTTGATTGGTTATAGGGTCTCCCCCTAGGTCTTGATTCATCTTGATCTAAAGCAAAGAGTGCCTCGGTTGACGTGACTCCCAGCTTGCATTGGGAACCGTGGCATCTCTTGGGTCACCTCTTTAGTTGTCCATCTCCTCTACCATCCCAGATGGGATACCTTTAGGGACAACTACAAGTTGTGCGATAACAGGAGGGTTGATGAGTCCTACAAAGTCCAGGGCCCACCTATCGAAAAGATATGTTGCCGCCTAAAACACACTTAGACATGGGTAAGTCTCCCAATCGCTATGTGTGTTCCTAAGGGCAACTATGAGTTAAGAACCCACTGTCACCTCGGTCCCAAACTCCTCCGTTTAGACCACAACTCCTAAAGGCCAAAGGGGGTAGTCCCTAATTACTAAGTTTCTTTATTTTTTTGTTGGAGTTGTAAGTTACAAAGATAAAAATGACAAGCAGCGTGCAATTATGCAAATCCTTTAATGACAAGTGTTATCACCTATTTTGTACAAATAGTTGAAACCTTATTGAGCCGCCAGTGTCGGAACACATCAGTGTTCACTTCCAGAGTATTTGCGTTTCAGATTGCAGCAGTTAGCCAATTTTGGCTAGCCAGTTTTTGTTTTTGGTCGATATGACCATGGCCCCATGGGGGTTTGTAATAAAGTGTGCTAGTAGGATTTTGAGTGTCTTGGTCTCCCATGACTTGATTAAGCAACTAAGGTATTCCAGGGAGTTTTTTCCCTTGTCAATTATACTTTGCCTATAGCCGAGCTATAATCGATGAGGTTTTCTCGCGCTTCCTCCAAAGCTGGAATGCCCGATTTTGAAAATTTTAGCCATGGGGAGTTATTAGAGTCCAACTAATGCATATAAGTCTACTAGACACTATTAGAATAGGTTTTGGTCATGTCCTAAGTCTCTAGGACCCTCAGAAAAAATTTCACCACGAACACCAAAAACATTCACCACAACACTGGGGATAGATGCAATAATAATTTTCTATTCCAATAATCCAGAGCCACGAGTCCCTTTACAATGAGAAGCTCTCTCCTTTAAATAGGAAGGAGAGGCATCAAAATCCTAACCACTTTTTGAATGAGTGGCTAAGATTAAAAGATACAAATGTCTAATCAATGGTTGAGATGAGCTCAACAATAAAATACATGGATCACTCGTAAAATATAACATAAGTGGACAAAATCGCCTTAGAAGAGGGGAATCCCACCATATCATGATGACAAAATATAATAAGAAGCTTATGGTGGGTCCAAGGGGTAATTTTAGCCACCCTTGGTCAATCCCCATAGCACAATAATAATAAAAAGGTCATCAATATACCAAATCGTGCCTCTATGGACAAATCGTGGGCCTCAAAAGACCTCAGAAATCATCAGAAAGTGCCATAAGTGATGGAAGCGGGCCCCGATGAAGCTGAAACTGCTGGAGGAGGCGTGGAAGACATCAATCCATCATCACTGATCATCCCATGCCAAGACATTGCCTCAGTAACCCAAATCAAATTCCTCAATAGCCATTTCTACCAATCTTGAAATGCCTTGGGAAGCATGAAACTGCCCCAAACTGCCTCCTGGAGTGCCTGCGCTGTCAAGGTGAGGGCACCAGTGTGTCTGGGAGGGGCGTATATGGTAAAAACAAGTGGCTGGACCACCCCCTCCAAGCACAGTGCCCTAGGTCAACCAAATAAAAATCCTTTCTGCTCTGACAGGGTCTCCGACAGACCAAAACTGCACTGGGTTAGCCTACTGAGGCTCAATCATCACTGTAAGTGCCCGGAACTGAATACAGACTGTCTCATTGGACTCAGGAGGTCCAAATCCACCCAAGATGTGTACTCATACACCATATGAGTCTCTGCATGATCATAAAATATATCCAATATACCAGAACAGGTGAAATAATAATAATTTGTAAATGATCAAATAATGTTGTAAACCATGAATCATCATCATAACCCTTTATCTGCTACATAGAATCCTCATGTACATGTACATAGACCATATATCATCTATCCATATCATCACAAGGTCCAACCATCTCATGTCCTATGGTTGACCTTGGTCAAACTAGGTTTGACCAAGTCAGCATGACCCAATATAACTCAGACTATCATCAGAAGCTGCTGCAAAGTGTCAAAGGTTAATGCATGCTCTACAACCTATTCAAATAACAATTATAACACAAAGTAATCATTACTGGCGATCTAAATCCAAAGATATAATGTCATTAATTATTATTTAACTCAGACTAGACTTTCAGGATCATACTCACTTCATAGCTGTGATCAATTTGCTAGTGAAGGGTGAAGGCTAAAATACCTGGCTAGGCTAAGGGATGATTTGACTGACTTAACATTGTGACACTTTGACAAAGGGAAAGGGAATACACACCATAGTATATACTGAATGAGCAACAACATAGGGAATGGCGGTGTCTCACAAATGGATGAGTTGTTCAAAGAGGGTTTATTCACCTTTAACAGATGCGCACAATCCATAACACAAATAAGGCCAGCAATTGTTTTGATATAGCATTTAAGTTCCATTGCTTTTTGGGCTTGAAGTTTCCATAGCCTTGATCTATGTGTGTTTATAAACACATTGCATAGATTTAAATTTATTTGAGGCTTTCTGCTGCAGGTGTGTTTTTAAGGCACTTGTTTACCTGAGCACTTCCAGGTGTGTCACAGACAGCTTGTTTACCTAGGTATTTACATTTCCAAAAGATATAACATTTTATTTTCATGGCCATTTTCATTTGGCATGCCTTTCATTCATGTGTGTTTAGAAACACATTGTATGAATGGGCTTTTCATACAAGATATAGCATTTCATTTTTTCCAGATTTTGTATTCATGGCAGCACTAAAAGTTTTAGGTTTAGCCAACACAACTTTAGTGACTAGGGGGAATTCACAAGGAACTCCAACTCACCATAGGTAAGTTTTGTCACCAACTCAGAGCTGAGACACAATAAACAGGGAAGCTCATCCAATACAGAGGCTACAGTGGGGAAAAGTCCTCCATGCCACTAGTCAAGTAGTAAGTCAGGGTGATAAACTAAAAGGTAGGTAATGGATGGATGAAGACAATGAATAATGGAGCCAACACTAGCAAGCCAAGGTATGGTGGAATGATCACCTCTATTCTCCCTAAGGAGGGTAAAACCAATGAGTATGAATAGCGAACTTCTAAGTCTGAGTAGGGACAATATAATATATATAATAAGATCAACCAGGTCCACATATCTATATGATCGCCAGATCATGACACTAGGTGCTAAGACATGCTATAAGAATAAGTATAAAAGCAATATAACCATAACACAATGATATACCTGCTGAGTCATATACCTGAATACTCATCACCTGTACCATCATCTGTCCTATGAAACTGCTACTGCAACTCTGGGCACTACTGACTTCTCTGTACAACTGCTATAATGGCTACATCGGTCATCTCTCTGATGTCCTGAGACTTAGTCATGGCATGGGGAATGCAACTGCTGTTCAAAATCTGATAGTGATCCAATATAGATGCTCATCTCAGCATCTTCAATGTAAGGGAACTGGTTGAATAGCGTACTGGCATCAGAAAAATAACGTATGGTAGCCCGGCTACTATATATGTGATAACAGGACCCTTAGAAAAAAAAATTCGAAATGTTTTTACCGGGTCCTCCAGTTTTGGGTTTTTTTAATTATTTTTAAATTTTTAATAAATTTTTCCATAGTTTAAATGGAAAAATTTCAATTTGTAATATGTCAGTCATCCGGGATCCGATTTCAGTGATTGAAGGCTCCAACCTTAAGCCAAAAATCATTCATGATCCCCGGACTAGTTTATCCTAAGTTTCGTATGTCAATTTAGCCTCAATTAATAATTTCTCAAAAAAGTCATTTACAGAGAAAATATTAATTAAAATATTAAAAAATGAATATTTGGAGATAATCCAAATCTTTCCAGAATAATCCAAATGGATTAAAATAAAAGGCTAATTGACATGGCACTGGGCATTAATGAAGATTCCAATCATCTCAGTCATCATTCAGTCAGCTATCCAGTCACCAGATGAGATCTCCTTCAAGTGAATTCGCCCTCATGCATGCAAAAGTCGATTTAGTGATGTGTTAAGTGTTGAATGGGTTGGTTGATATGCATTAAAGCCTATGGTAGGCGCCTCCCTAGATTTGTGCAAACACATGGCATTGGCTTCTTTCAAAGGCGAGTTAGCATTCATTACACATCAAGATGAGATCTCCCATGTGCTCACGTCAACCTCTACTTGGAGCTCGAGTTCTACACATGGCACATGCTTATTTGATGGTTGATTATTCCAATGAAAGATGGGGGGCGCCTTGCCTAGGTGGAGGCCACCTCCCCATCTCCTTCAATGCAACTCAAATTGCTTGGTGGAGTTAGCACTCCAAGGCTTGGCTTGACATGGATATGATTGAGGTTTGATGGCAATTTCGATTTGGTGACTAGTGCTATTGGCTACCTTTGAGCCAAATCGAATTAGGGTAGACTAGGCTTCTAGTTTTGTTATATAATGAGGGATTTTCTCCTCATTCTAGATGGATATTTTGATGTAAGATTACTCTACACAATTTGTAACAAGCTTTGGCTTTATATTGAAATAAAGAATTCGACTTTGGAGGTCCATGAGCTCTCATTCTTTGGTGTGATTTCATTTCTTGTTGAGGTGACATCTTCTCTAAACTCGTCTCTCAATTTTGCATAGTATTTGATTAATTGCTAGCTTGTGAAGGCTATTTTTAGCACAATAGAGTAACCATTTGCAGTTCAAGTTGGTTATTTATGTCAAGTTTATCAAGATCTAGATGGACATGAGTAGTCAGTTATACAAAATGTTGATGTGGACTTGATTTTCTAAAGCATACTAGCATTTTTTCAATCTCACTTGTTGGTTGAGTTGTGTATTGTGATTAGATGTTGCTAAAGTGAAGAGGGGTAAGAGCTTGGTTGCATCAAACCCATGCTTCATATTCAAGCTTTGATTTAACACCTTGTGGTTGCAGGATCTACAGAATCTCAAATCTTTTATCTAAAGAAGGCTAGGAAGAGCTCTTCTCAAATATTTCATCAACAAAACATTTTTAATCAACTTGGTTACCTAGATCTAAAGGCTTCTTTTCTTCAAGCCCTCCACTTTCTCCTTGAGTCTTTGTCCTTGATTGCTAGTCTTTTCTTCTAAGCCATAGCTCCTCCTTCTTCTCGTCTTAGCTTTAGTCTCCTTCCTTGCCCTCGTTTTCCCCTTACCTTTCTCCTCTCCTTCTAGCTTTCGTCTTACCTCTTTTTTGGTCTCTCCTCCTTTCGTTTTTGCCTCCTCCATCCTCTCCTTGCTCTCTCCATCCCCCTCTCATCTCCCTTCGTTTCTCCCTTCCACTCCTTCTAGTCTTCCTTTCCTTCTCTTCTCTTTTCTCCCTAGCTCTCGTCCCTCCTCTCCTTAGCCATACTATCTTCTCTTCGTTCCCCTTCTTTGGTCTTCAAAGTTTCCCTTTCGTCCACCTCCTTTAGAGCCCTAGTTTCACACAAAAAACACAAAACGAATTAAAAATAGTTCATTGTTATCTTTTGGTTAAAGTTGCATGAGTTCGTTAAGGAGTTAGTGATGAACTTTTGTTGTAGGTACTTGAGAAGAAATAAACCAACAAGAAGAAGAGCAAACCCAAAGAGGAAAACTGAACCAATAAGAAGATCCAAAATCAATGAAGATGATGATAACCATGAAGATATAAAACCACTCTCCTTTGTAAAAGCCATTAAGGGCTTCTAAGTATTGTTTCCATAGTTGTTTTATTTCTCTCAAAAAAGACCTTTCAAGGGTTTCATTCCCAAAGGCACTTGTAAATTCATTAATAAAAAGGCTAGGTGTGATAAGGCCTCCCACACTTTGGTTTCTTTTTCCCCATTTGGGGAAGAGTGTTTTGGTGCATTCTTTATTTTAGTTTTGCTTCAATTTTCTAGATAAATTCTCATTTTTTACTTCGAATAATTCTTTTCCAAGTTTTGCCTTGAGAAAGTAGCTTGGGATTTGATCCCAAGTGCCACATAATTTTGTGGCTACTTCTCTTTCCCCATTAGCATCCTTGCGGACATCCAACTAGCTGGAAGGTTTTCGGGACTAGTGGTTCTAGTGGTCGCCTTGTTCCAAGGTTGATCCCACCTTGTTTGTTTATTTCTTGGTTTGTTACTCGATTTGGCCTTGTCTTTTCTCTCCCATTTGTTTTTCCTTTCATTGCTTGTTTACTTTGGAAAACGTGTTTTTTCTTTGCATACAATCTGCCTCTATTTTTAACAAAGAACAAAGCCTCTTGGACTTGCAATAACCCAAGTCAAGAGCACTCTCTATCGGAGAGCATATTAATATTGCATTTTCCCTGCATTAGGCATATAGAATAACTAAGTCTCTTGAACCTTGTCATAAGATAAAGTCAAGAGCGCCCTATGTCGCAGAGTTGAACTGTGTGCTCTAATAATTTTAAAACATTTCAACTCACACTCCCCCTTTAATAATTTATCTTGGTTGCTATAATTTTCGATAACATAATAAAATTTTCACCCCCACAACCAACGAACCGGTGTTGCTTTTTTCGAGACATACTCAGGTAGTGGGCAAAGTTCCTAAACTTGGTGGGGCCGGAAGTTACCGCTGTCATAGACATCGGAGTGGTTAAGTCTTTAGACACTTACTCTTTGAAATCTGGGCGGTTCGTCATACCATCAGAAGGGGAAGCCACTGAAAGTATACCTTTCCGGTCTTTTGCTTACCTTGTTGTTCTTAGCCTAATAATCAAGACCATTAAAACTTTTAATTTAACAAGATAATTTGCACAACGATCTCATGAACAACTACTATTGAGACTTGCATTTCAGCATTCCCAAGCACTACACTTGTTTCACTCCATTTTGGCACTGGTCATTTAACATTTATGCTTTAATTAAGTTGAGCGGCCATTTGTCCATTGAATTTT
This sequence comes from Larix kaempferi, assembly GCA_027924585.1. Taxonomy (NCBI): domain Eukaryota; kingdom Viridiplantae; phylum Streptophyta; class Pinopsida; order Pinales; family Pinaceae; genus Larix; species Larix kaempferi. Next base: position 2,605,876 of record BSBM01000488.1, read on the forward strand.
ATATTTGGAACTTATCTATCTGTGGATGCTTCTTATTTTCGCAAAGTCTTTCATATACAGTTTCGCAACGTGGATTGCATTTTACCTTGTGTTTCATTTAAAGTAAATTTGTGATCTTTTCATCTTTAAAACTCCTAAACAACATCCATCCGCATCACCATACACTAAAAACATTAAAACACATTGAGCCATAGTAAACTCTTTGTAGGGACTACCCCCCTTGGCTTCGTTAGGAGTTAGCCTAAACGGAGGAGCTGGGATTCAGGTGACAGTACCTGGCTCATTGCTTGCCCCCAAGGCCACACTTTCCCCACTTGTAGTGAGGGAACAACTTTCGAAAGATTTCTGCTGCTGGTGTGCATCTTGGCGGACGACAGACTCAACCTCAAAAATTTCAATTTTTGCATTTTTTGGGGTTTTTTTTTTGGATGGGCTAGGGTTAGTTTGGGCCAATAAAGGGTGTTGGAGTCCATTTGGACTCATTTCATTGATTAGGAGAGCTTTGAGCTTTGAGTGAGTTTTCTAGTTGTTTGAGAGCTTTGAGCTTTGAGTGGGATATTGAAGGGGAGAGATTGCAAGAGAGATTGAAGCTTCCATAGAGACATTCAACCACCATTGAAGAGCTAAAAGGTAGGCTCTAAAACCTCAATCTTTGTTTGTTTTTGCATTTTTTTCCACTATGTTAAAAAATGTAAACCTTGCAATGTTCTCTTCTCCAACTCTTTTCAAAATATTCTTCTCCATCATTCTATTGCAGGCTACAAGTGACTCTCATCTTGAATCAAGAAACATGATGGGTATGTGGTTTTGGTTTTTCATTCCACTTCTTCTCATTATGATGGTGTTGGGAAGTAGATATGGTGGTGGTAGTGATGAGGGGGAAGAGGTAGAGAGTGATGCATACCAAGGAGAAGAGGAGGAAGGGGAAGTGGGTGATGATGATGAGAATGAGGGTGATGTGGGGCAAAAACAAAAAGACACAACACCTTTGTGGAAGTATGTGACAAGGCTTGGGGGAGGGAGAGGGGGTGGAACCACAAAGTTTATACGCCCCCATTGTACTAAAACTTACACGGGTTCATATACCCGGGTGAGAAAGCATTTGTGTGGGGTGGAACCACAAAGTTTATACGCCCCCATTGTACTAAAACTTACACGGGTTCATATACCCGGGTGAGAAAGCATTTGTGTGGGGTGGAACCACAAAGTTTATACGCCCCCATTGTACTAAAACTTACACGGATTCATATAGCCGGGTGAGAAAGCATTTGTGTGGGGTTATTCCATGCGATGAAGGTAAGTCTCATGGAGTCAAAACTTGTGACAAAGTGGGAGCTAAAGAGAGAAGCAAATACAAGATGGAAGAAGAGGCCACTCAAAACAACTCCAAGAGATCACGGGTTGAATCTGAATCCTCACAAAGAATGTTTGGTAGTGGAGCTGGATCATCATCGGGTCGATCGGGACGCTCATCTCCCCATGGAATCTCGACTATGCGAAGAACATTATCTAATTTCCTTGACACAAGTTGTAGAGATGATGTGGATTCAAAAGTTTATAGGTTTATCTATGCATGTGGTGTGCCATTCAATGTTCTTCGCTCACCCTATTGGCATGAAATGGTACAAGCCATCAATGGTGCCCCTCAAGGATACAGAAGCCCTGGGTATGACAAAGCTAGAACCGTGGGACTTGACAGGGAAAGAGCCAAAATCAATGGTGCTCTTGGAAAGTTCACAAATGATTGGTCCAACTATGGGGTATCCATTGTATCTGATGGGTGGACAAATGTTAAAGGAAAGCCATTGATAAATATTCTTGGCATTTCTGATAGCTGTGCGGTCTTCCTTTCAGCCCATGACTACTCAGATCGCTACAAGACCGGTATTAATATTGCAGGGCTACTATTCTTGCTTATTAGATATCTGCACATTCCAGAGCTTAGATTTTTCAAAGCTTGGCTATGATGACTTTATATTTTGAGATCACTCATGATCAGAGCAGTGTATTATTCAGACTTATGTTAGGCCTTGTGTCAAGGCTGAGCCTTGAGAGTTCAGATTTGATGACCGATGTGACCCTTTGTTCCATACAGTTTCAGTTCAGTGCCTAGAGATGTATTACAGCAGTGTGTCAGATGATATATGATGATTATTCTTATGATGATGTTGTATGACCTATGGATTCCTGATCATTGACTGTGGATTATTATCTTGTTGTTTTAGTCATGTTCACAGCATTAGCTTGGTATATAATTCATGATGTGGCAAATTTTATAAAATGGACTATCTTGATGATAAATTATAAAATAGACATTTTCCTTGCACATTTAGGTTGTTTGACAAAACTCACTGGTTTACTAGCTTGCATAGATATGGTCTTCCTTGACACTAGTTGTCTGCTAAGCTTAGGCTCCACTTTCACTTGACTCCATCCATCAATGACTTTCCTTATTTGGCTTTAACCCTTGACTTGTCTTACTTGACTTTCTGATATTGAGGACGTCCCTTTTTACTACCTCTGTGTTTGGACCGCATCCCTGTTGATTTAGTGTCTCGGCTCTGAGTAGGTGACAGAACTTGCTTCTGGTAAGTTGGATTGTAGGCCTAAATCATTCCTTTCGATTGTCACGATGTTTGGCACTGGCACGAACTCCCCCTAGTCACTTGAGATGTTGTTGGCTAAAACTGAAAGCTCATGTACTACTTATGGAAACTTATGGAAATTCGCCCATGGAAACTAAAAAAGGGCAAGAGCGATGAACTGCTAAAAATACTCCTCGAAGAGTATAAGAAAGGTCCAAAAAGCAATGGTTCTTAAATTCTATATCTAAACAACTGTTGACCTTATATATATATATAAACATGCCCTGGATGCAAGCTGCAATTAGTTGTGCTTATCAGCACACCTGAGATCCGAAGGGTTATGTAAGCCAAAAAAGCCATGAAATGAAATTGAATGATCATAATGAACTTGGATCAACTTTATGTAGACATGATGCCTAAGTTGAATAAGCACTATTTAAACAACTTACCCATTTGTGAGGCACAACCATTCCCCATGTTTATTTTGTTTAGCACAGAGTTTGTAGCTTCCCATTTCTCCCAGTTCAAAGTGTCTTTTAGTTGAGGTAGACAAGTCACCCCGTTTGCCCAACCTTGTTCCTAACCTTCATCCTTAGCTAGCAGTTAGACCATGTCCAATGGGTGAGTTTGTCATTTAAGCTATTGTGCAAGTAAATATAAATAACAACGGAATGAACAAATATGATTAATGCCACTAAATGATGTTATGCTTTAAGTTAAGTTGTGAGTATGATTAGAGGAACATGTCTTAGTCTATTGATATGATTTATCCTTGGTTATATATTGACCTAGTCAAACCCAGTTTGACTACGGTCATGTCTTGGGATCCGTGATGATGTGGGCAATGCATGCTTATGGATGATCATTGATGGTCCCACATACTCTTGATGATGATGCTATATGACGGACATATGATTCAGATGATCATTGATGCAGTTCAGCAGGTTTTATTATTACTTCATATCATCAGATTATGCACTGTCCATATATGGTGAACCCTACAGCTAGCCCATCAGGGCAACCCATGGTGTATGAGTACACATTCTTAGTAGATTTGGGTTTTCTTGATCAAATGAGACACTTATCATTTAGTTCTAGGCACTTCTGACAGTGATAGATGCAGTTTTCCACTTGTTGACCAAATTTTTGGGCTGATTTCCCAGCCTGAGTAGCAGGGGCCATGAGAGGCCAGTTCACCTAGGGCGCTGTATGAGGAGGGGGTGGTACAACCACTTGATATTACCATTTACCCCCCCTTTTGGAGAGCCTAGTGGGCTCAGTTTGACAGCGCAGGTGCCCTAGGAGGCAGTTTCAGCACTTTCACAGTTACCGAGGCGGTTCAGAAATGGGATAAAAGGGTCACTGAGGAATTCGATTTGGGCAATTGAGGCAAGGTTTTGACACTTGGTTGTCACAGAGGTCTTCCAGGGTGAACCCCCAATCTTCCAGCCAGTTTTCATCAGTCAGGGGGGTCCACAGAGGCCACAGGAGGCCATTTACGGCATGTCTCTCATAGATTTTGAGGACAGATTTGATCATTTGTATTTATTTTGGACATATTATATTATTTTATTGTGCCATGGGGATGAGCTAGCAAGGGTTGATGCCTCCTAGCCCCACCATGAGCTCCATGTGTCATTTCCTAGTCATATGAGGTGGGCCCATGTACTTTTGTCCCCTCTAGTGGATGATGTCACCCTCCATGAGTATCTTTTAGCTATGATGTCATCACTATTTTGAGTAATCCATGTGTTATGTTGTTATGATTCATCTTAGCCATTGATTATGTATTGAGATCTTTTAATCTCAACCACTCATTTCAAAAAGTGGTTTTGAGATCTAGGGTTTTGGTCTTTATTATCCTATATAAGGAGGATACCCTCTCATTGTAAAATCATCTACGGAATTTGCTTTTGGTTCTTGGAATAAAATTTCTATCTTTTGGAGTACATGCTTGGATATTGGAGTGGATGTTGGTTGTTTTGATTGTAAATGCTTTTGTCCATTGCACTGGAGGATCTTTTGTAGCTATCTTGCATATTTTTCCATATCTTTTTACAGGTGGAGAAGACTTCTTTGACAAGTGCGATTTGGTGGAGAGGCTTTCCCTTCAAGCTTGGAGGAGGACGTTTTAGTTAATCAGGGAGTGGTTTTGTCTTTGTACCAACTATTCTTTGCTTATCTCTTTCTTGCTTGTATCTACCTTCAACATGTTAAACTGATTGATGCTTTGCTCCTTGGTTTTGACAGGTTAGAGGGACACACATGTGGCTTGGAGAAAATCGATTTGGCAAGAGGGCTTCAAAAAAATTCTTCATTTGATCTTTGGCAAAAGTAATCCTCATCTCAACTAGCATTCATCTCTTCATCGAGGTATGCTCCAAAGGTATGGTCTTCTTCTTCCTTGGCTTATCCATAACTTCTAGATCATAAAAACCCTAATTGATTGAAACCCTCATTCTTCACTTTTTCTTAGATCTACTTGGATCTAGCTTGGCTTTGGGTAAGATATTGAAAACCCACCTCTATAGCATCCACGGCAATTCGGATCTATAGTTTGTTGAGGATTGGCCTTCATTTGACACGCTTTCCAAGGCACATTAGTCTTCTTAAGGGAGGTCGCACTTCTTGAGGGAGGCTATTGGGGCTACTTCCAAGAGATGGGTAGGTGAGATCCCACTTGATTCATACTCTCATCACTTGATAACCTACCCCTAGTGCTTCACTTCTTTGAATTTTGCCTTGTGGGCCCCATTCCTCATTTTGAGGGTTGTGCCCCACTTGGGTCAATTTGGTGATGCATGTTCAATCTCAGATCTATGGAGATCTAGCCATTGGATGCCCATGATTTTCAAGATCCACATTCATATTTGCCAAAACTACTTGGATCTAGACTTTGGTGGCCTTTGGATTTGGTTTAACACACTTTTCCATGTTTTTAGCCCTCCTTGGGCAAAGTCGCACTTCTTGGGTGATTGAGTTGTCCCACTTTGAGAAATTGGGTGGTTGAGATCCCATTGGATTTGGAAAGAGCATACCTCGAAACCTACATCTAGTGTCTCACTTAGTGAAGTTCTGCCTTGGGGGTAGCATTCCTTGTTTTGGGGAAAGTTGTCCACTTGGGTCACTTAGTGAAATATTAGATCTAGTAAGATCCAACCTGTTATCACCTGAACTATAGTTAGCCCTATGGATGAATCCACTCATGGATGGCAACAGGGAAGGGAAACTCAAAAGGTGCAACCATGATCACCTCGACCTCCAATATATGGTTGTCATGCCAGTCGAGGCAACCTTCACTTTATGTTATCTATCCCAGACAACAAAGGGGGAGGCCTGATCTACTCCCGATAGGAGAGATCAAAACCAAGACACCAAATCAAGTTAATTCTAAGTGAAGTAAGGTGTATGGTTTATCCTAGACCTTAGGATGAAGTCACAAGACAAGTGAGGGGTTCAATGAGTGTAGCTTTGGTTCATTGTTGATGTGAGAGTGACTTATAATATTTGAAATGAGATCCAGGATTAGAGTACTAGTCAATTGTGAGAAAATCCACTGCCTTGGGAACTGTGTCCAATGCAGGGTAGTTTAGGGTTGAATTGGGGCTAACTAGTACAAGTGACAAGCTTGATCAAGAGGTATGATGGCATCAAAGGGTTTAGTTTACCACACAAGGATCAAACCACAAGTTAATCCAACAATCTAGGAGAGTCGAATTGACTTGGAGAGAGACCAGTGCCTTGGGAATTGGGATAATGGAGTTAAAGTAGAGTTAAATTGTGGTTAAGGACTCCTATTGCATGAGACAAGTGGGAAATTAAAGTCTTGATGGATGAATAAGTCTAGATCTAGGTTTGACCAAAGTGGACCACAACCCTTAAAATAAGGAATGCTATCCCCAAGGAAAGATTTGACAAGGTGACCTACTAGACCTAGGTTTTGAATTATTCCCGTTCCAAATCCACTAAAATCTCAAGTACCCACGTCCTAGAAGTGGACAAACTCCCTTCTCCAAGGTGGTGCGACTTTTCCCAAGGAGGCCTAAAAGTGGGATAAGTGGGGTCAAGACAAGTCCGATGACATCCAAACTTTAGATCCGGATAGGTTAGTCAAGTAGGAGTATGGATCTACAATTTCAAGGCAATCCGATGGCTAGATCTTACTAAATCTGAGTTTGAAGATACCAAGTGGTCCAAAATGGGGATTAAATCCCTTAAAATGTGGAATAGGGCCCACAAGGTAGAAATCAGAAAATTGACAATCTGGGGGTAGGTTATTGGATGTGTAGATCATGAATCAAGCGGGATCTCAACTACCCATCAACTAGATCTAGGTCAACTCACCCTCACCAAGAAGTGTGCCCTTGCTAGGGGAAGCTAGTTTGACTTGGGAAGAAGGTCAAATGGAAGCCAATCCTCACCAAACTATAGATCCGGGATGCCGTGGATGCTATAGAGGTGGGTTTTCAATATTATACCCAACAACCCACTAGATCTAAGTAGATCTGAGAAAATTAACAATGAGGGTTTGATGAAATAAGGGTTTTATCAATTTATGAGCTATGTCAATGGATTGGATCAAGATAAGAGAAACAAACCTGTGGATCTTACCTGGGTAACCTTGTAGATGCCTTGATGATGATGATCTATGCAAACCCGATCAATTTGAGAAGCTTTGAGGTAGTTTTCTATGTAATCGATTTAGTCCAAGAAGCCAATGCGCCCTCTCTCCTGCACAACAAACGTCAACAATATCAAATTTGATGTAATCAAGAGATAAGATTAATGCCACAAGAGAAGTAACAGAAAGATAGCATAGATCACAATGATGCTAATGATAACCCCCTGATACAAGCAAATGCCAAGAAAGTCGATTTGAAGAAGCCTTGCAAAATCGCCCTTGTTGAAGTCGCCCTCCTGTAGACAAGACAATGATTTCCAAAATAGATAGATCTTACCACAAATTCCAAATGCTAGGTTGCAAGAGACTTTCCAATCACCATCTAAGAACACTAGATGCAAAGGAGACCACAAGAAAGTTTTTCTATACCAATAATCCAAGAGCCAAAGACCCCTTACAATGAGAAGCTCTCTCCTTTAAATAGGAAGGAGAGGCATCAAAATCCTAACCACTTTTTGAATGAGTGGCTAAGATTAAAAGATACAAATGTCTAATCAATGGTTGAGATGAGCTCAACAATAAAATACATGGATCACTAATAAAATATAATATGAGTGGACAAAATCGCCCTAGAAGAGGGGAATCCCACCAAATCATGATGACAAAATATAATAGGGGGCTTATGGTGGGTCCAAGGGGTAATTTTATCCCTCCTTGGTCAATCCCCATAGCACAATAATCATAAAATAATCATCAATATACCAAATCGTGCCTCCATGGTCAAATCGTAGGCCTCAAAAGACCTTAGAAATCATCAGAAAGTGCCATAAGTGATGGATGCGGGCCCCGATGAAGCTGAAACTGCTGGAGGAGGTGTGGAAGACCTCAATCTATCATCATTGATCATCCCATGCCATAACATTGCCTCAGTAGCCCAAATCGATTTCCTCAATAGCCATTTCTACCAATCCTGAAATGCCTCGGGAAGTGTGAAACTGCCCCAAACTTCCTCCCGGAGTGCCTGCGGTGTCAAGGTGAGTGCACCAATGTGTCCGGGAGGGGGGTAATATGGTAAAAACAAGTGGCTAGACCACCCCCTCCAAGCACAGCGCCCTAGGTCAACCGGATAAAAATCACATCTGCTCTGCAGGTCCTCCGACAGACCAAAACTGCACTGGGATAGCCTACTAAGGCTCAATCATCACTATAAGTGCTTGAAACTGAAAACAAACTGTCTCATTGGACTCAGAAGGTCCAAATCCATCCAAGATGTGTACTCATACACCATATGAGTCTCTGCATGATCAATATATATATCCAATATACCCGAACAGGGCAAATAATAATAATCTGTAAATGATCAAATACTGTTGTAAACCAAGAATCATCATCATAACCCTGTAGCTGCTGCATAGAATCATCATGTACATGTACATAGACCATATATCATCTATCCATATCATCATAAGGTACAACCATCTCATGTCCTATGGTTGACCTTGGTCTAGCAAGGTCAACATGACCCAATATAACTCAGACTATCATCAGAAGCTGCTGCAAAGTGTCCAAGGTTAATGCATGCTCTACAACTTATTCAAATAACAATTATAGCACAAAGTAATCATTACTGGCGATCTAAATCCAAATATATAATGTCATTAATTATTGTTATTACTCAGACTAGACTTTCAAGATCATACTCACTTCATAGCTGTGATCAATTTGCTAGTGAAGGGTGAAGGCTAAAATAACTGGCTAGGCTAAGGGATGACTTGACTGACTTAACTTTGTGACACTTTGGCAAAGGGAAAGGGAATACACACCATAGTATATACTGAATGAGCAACAACACAGGGAATGGCGGTGTCTCAAAAATAGATGAGTTGTTCAAAGAGGGTTTATTCACCTTTAACAGATGCGCACAATCCATAATACAAATAAAGCCAGCAATTGTTTTGATATAGCATTTAAGTTCCATTGCTTTTTGGGCCTGAAGTTTCCATAGCCTTGGTCTATGTGTGTTTATAAACACATTGCATAGATTTACATTTATTTTAGGCTTTCTGCTGCAGGTGTGTTTTTAAGGCACTTGTTTACCTGAGCACTTCTAGGTGTGTCATGGACAGCTTGTTTACCTAGGTATTTACATTTCCAAAAGATATAACATTTTATTTTCATGGCCATTTTCATTTGGCATGCCTTTCATTCATGTGTGTTTAGAAACACATTGCATGAACAGGCTTTTCATACAAGTTATAGCATTTCATTTTTTCCAGACTTTGTATTCATGGCAACACTAAAAGTTTCAGGTTTAGCCAACACAACTTTAGTGACTAGGGGGAATTCACAAGGAACTCCAACTCACCATAGGTAAGTTTTGTCACCAACTCAGAGCCGAGACACAATAAACAGGGAAGCTCATCCAATACAGAGGCTACAGTGGGGAAAAGATCCTCCATGTCACTAGTCAAGTAGTAAGTCAGGGTGATAAACTAAAAGGTAGGAAATGGATGGATGAAGACAATGAATAATGGAGCCGACACTAGCAAGCCAAGGTATGGTGGAATGATCACCTCTATTCTCCCTAAGGAGGGTAAAACCAATGAGTATGAATAGGGAACTTCTAAGTCCGAGTAGGGACAATATAATATATATAATAAGATCAACCAGGTCCACATATCTATATGATCGCCAGATCATGACACTAGGTGCTAAGACATGCTATAAGAATAAGTATAAAAGCAATATAACCATAACGCAATGATATACCTGCTGAGTCATAATACCTGAATGCTCATCAACCTGTACCATCATCTGTCCTCTGAAACTGCTGCTGTAACTCTGGGCACTACTGACTGCTCTGTACCAATGGTATAGTGGCTACATCGGTCATCTCTCTGAGTGTCCTGAGACTCAGTCATGGCATGGGGAATACAACTGCTGTCCAAGATCTGATAGTGATCCAATATAGATGTTCATCTCAGCATCTCAAATGTAAGGGAACTGGCTGACTAGTGTATTGGCATCAGAAAAATAATGTATGGTAGCCCGGCTACTATATGTGTGATAACACAACCATCACATCTCAAATAGTCCACTGGATTTGCATCCTAGGTGTCTCGATCTACAAGTTGATATCCTTTTGACTCTGTTGTCCGCTAGATTGCACACCAGCAGCAGAAATCTTTCGAAAGCTGTCTCTTCACTACAAGTGAGAGAGGTGTGGCCTTGGGGGCAAGCAATGAGCCAGGTAGTGTCACTTGAATCCCAGCGCCTCCGTTTAGGCTAACTCTTAACGCAGCCAAGGGCAGAAGTCCCTACAAAGAGTTTCACTAAGGCTCTTAAATGTTTTTTAGAATTTAAGTGTATGGTGATACGAATGCGTGTTTTTTAGGAGTTTTCTGATTGATGATGACCACAATTACAGAAATGAACACAAGATAATGAGCAATCCACGTTGCGTTATAAGAGTACACGATCACGGTATATCGAAGACTTGAAATTTGAAATAGCATCCACAGATAAATGATTTTTAAAAGGACAAATGGCCCAACAATACATGAAAAACACAATAATAAGACCAGTGCCTTGTGGAGTCAAAAAATATGTATAGTGTTGGGAGACGCTGAAAAGTAAGTCTTTGAATGTAGTTGTTCGTGAGATCGTTATGCAAATTATCTTTGTAAATTGTAAGTTTTAGGTGGTCTTGATTATTAGGCTAAGAACAAGGATATAAAAGTCCGGAAATAGTACTGGTAACCTCTTAGATGATAGGTCGAAGCCACCCAGATTGCAAAAGGGTAAGTGTTCAATCGGCTTGACCACCCTTGAGTCTGACAGTGGGATTTCGGCACCACCTGTTTCCGGAAACAACCTCAGTAACTCTCGAAGGCAACGACGGCTCGTTGGTTGGGGTAAAATTTTATTAGGTTGTCGCTCGTAAGATTAACAAATCCAACACCTTTCTGAGTACTAGCCCAACCCTTTCAGGTTGGCAGAGCATACGGGTGTTGGATAATCGACCAAGATAAATTAATTATGAGGGTATGAGTTGGAAAATTTTATTATTTAGAGCACAGTTTAACTCTCAGATAGAGAGCGCTCTTGACTTAGTCTTAAGACCAAAGTTCAAGAGACTTTAATTAATCTAAATGCTTAATGCAAGGGAAATGCAATAACTACTATGCTATCCGACAGAGAGTGCTCTTGACCTGGATTTGGCCAAGTTCAAGAGGCTTTAGTTCTTTTTATGAAACAGAAACAGTTGTAACTTGAAGAACCAAATGAAGCTTTAGATAACAGAAAGTGAAATGACTATAGCAAAATATAACAAAATGACTGAAATATACTAAAAACAAACTTAGTATTCTACCAAACAAAATTAATCTAAAGGTGGGATCTACCTCCGAACAAGGTTGATCACTAGAACCACTAGTCCTTGAGACTTTCCAGCTACCTGGAACTTCGGCAAGGAGGCTAATGGGGAACAAGAAGCAACCACAAAGCTATGTGGCTCTTGAGATGCAATCCCAAAGTTTGCTTACTCTAGTCAAAACTTCGAAATGGAGTACAATGGAATGAAAAATTTATCTAAAGCATGAAATAAAAAAGATCTAAACCAGCAAAAACACAACACTCTTCCCCAAATGGGGAAGAAAACCCAAAAAAGTGGAGGACTCCTCCACTTAGCCTTTTATTAAACAGATTACAATTGCCTCTGGGAGTTAAACCCTTGAAAGGTCCCTGTTATCACATATATAGTAGCCGGGGTACCATACATTATTTTTTTGATTCCAGTACACTATTCAGCCAGTTCCCTTACATTGAGATGCTGAGATGAGCATTTATATTGGATCACTATCAGATTTTGGACAGCAGTTGTATTCCCCATGCCATGACTGAGTCTCAGGACACTCAGAGAGATGACCAATGTAGCCATTACACCATTGGTACAGAGCAGTCAGTAGTGCCCAGAGTTACAGCAGCAGTTTCAGAGGACAGATGATGGTACAGGTTGATGAGCATTCAGGTATTATGACTCAGCAAGTATATCATTGTGTTATGGTTATATTGCTTTTATACTTATTCTTATAGCATGTCTTAGCACTTAGTGTCATGATCTGGCGATCATATAGATATGTGGACCTGGTTGATCTTATTATATATACTATATTGTCCCTACTCAGACTTAGAAGTTCACTATTCATACTCATTGGTCTTACCTTCCTTAGGGAGAATAGAGGTGATCATTCCACCATACCTTGGCTTGCTAGTGTTGGCTCCATTATTCATTGTCTTCATCCATCCATTGCCTACCTTTTAGTTTATAACCCTGACTTACTACTTGACTAGTGGCATGGAGGACTTTTCCCCACTGTAGCCTCTGTATTGGATGAGCTTCCCTGTTTATTGTGTCTCGGCTCTGAGTTGGTGACAAAACTTACCTATGGTGAGTTGGAGTTCCTTGGAATTCCCCCTAGTCACTAAAGTTGTGTTGGTTAAACCTGAAACTTTTAGTGCTGCCATGAATACAAAATCTGGAAAAAATGAAATGCTATATCTTGTATGAAAAGCCCATTCATGCAATGTGTTTCTAAACACACATGAATGAAAGGCATGCCAAATGAAAATGGCCATGAAAATAAAATGTTATATCTTTTGGAAATGTAAATACCTATGTAAACAAGCTGTCCGTGACACACCTAGAAGTGCTCAGGTAAACAAGTGCCTTAAAAACACACCTGCAGCAGAAAGCCTTAATAAATGTAAATCTATGCAATGTGTTTATAAACACACATAGATCAAGGCTATGGAAACTTCAGGCCCAAAAAGCAATGGAACTTAAATGCTATATCTAAATAATTGCTGGCCTCATTTGTATTATGGATTGTGTGCATCTGTTAAAGGTGAATAAACCCTCTTTGAACAACTCATCCATTTGTGAGACACCGCCATTCTCTGTGTTGGTGCTCATTCAGTATATACTATGGTGTGTATTCCCTTTCCCTTTGCCAAAGTGTCACAAAGTTAAGTCAGTCAAGTCACCCCTTAGCCTAGCCAGTTATTTTAGCCTTCACCCTTCACTAGCAAATTGATCACAGCTATGAAGTGAGTATGATCTTAAAAGTCTAGTCTGAGTAATAATAATAATTAATGACATTATATATTTGGATTTAGATCGCCAGTAATGATCACTTTGTGTTATAATTGTTATTTGAATAAGTTGTAGAGCATGCATTAACCTTTGACACTTTGTAGCAGCTTCCGATGATGGTCTAAGTTATATTTGGTCATGTTGACTTGGTTAGACCTAGTTTGACCAAGGTCAACCATAAGACATGAGATGGTTGGACCTTGTGATGATATGGATAGATGATATATGGTCTATGTACATGTATATGATGATTCTATGCAGCAGCTACAGGGTTATGATGATGATTCTTGGTTTACAGCAGTGTTGGATCATTTACAGATTATTATTATTTGCCCTGTTCCGGTATATTGAATATATATATTGATCATGCAGAGAGTCATATGGTGTATGAGTACACATCTTGGATGGATTTGGACCTTATGAGTCCAATGAGACATTTTTTTTCAATTCTGGGCACTTACAGTGATGATTGAGCCTCAGTAGGCTATCCCAGTGCCATTTTGGTCTGTCGGAGGCCCTGTCAGAGCAGATGTGATTTTTATCCGGATGACCTAGGGCGCTGTGCTTGGAGGGGGTGGTCCAGCTTATCAGTGATGATGGATTGATGTCTTCCACACCTCCTCCAGCAGTTTCAGCTTCATCGGGGCCCGCATCCATCACTTATGGCACTTTCTGATGATTTCTGAGGTCTTTTGAGGCCTACGATTTGACCATGGAGGCACGATTTGGTATATTGACGACTGGGGATTGACCAAGGGTGGCTAAAATTACCCCTTGGACCCACCATAAGCTTCCTATTATATTTTGTCATCATGATTTGGTGGGATTCCCCTCTTCTAGGGCGATTTTGTCCACTTATATTATATTTTATTAGTGATCCATGTATTTTATTGTTGAGCTCATCTCAACCATTGATTAGACATTTGTATCTTTTAATCTTAGCCACTCATTCAAAAAGTGGTTAGGATTTTGATGCCTCTCCTTCCTATTTAAAGGAGAGAGCTTCTCATTGTAAAGGGACTTGTGGCTCTGGATTATTGGAATAGAAAATTATTATTGCATCTATCTCCAGTGTTGTGGTGAATGTTTTTGGTGTTCGTTCGTTGGTTCTTCCTTTGCACTGAGTTATTGGAGATCTTGTTTTGCCATATCTTTTGTACCACATTTTTTGCATCTACAGGTGGAGGCCGATTTGCTTTGAGGAGGAAGTATTGGTAGGGGAAGACTCTCCCTACTTCTTCTTTGGATCTCTTCGTTGGTAACAGGGAGTATTACTGTCCCAGGACCTTCTATTCTATGTTATCATTGCATTTTACTTGTATTTCCTCCATACTTGACCTGTCTGATTGAAATCGATTTTCCTTGGATTGACAGGTAGAGGAGGGCGCACTTGTGGGCTAGGGCATCAATTTGGCAAGCAAAATCAACAATCTCTCATTTGATCTCTGCGGGAATCTTCCTCAACATCAAGGCATCTCAGTCACATCACTCAGGTATGATCTCAAGGTAATTTCTTTCCATGATCTATCCACTTGTCTAAAACATTTAAAACCCTAATTAATCAAAACCCCCATTTTTACATTTTTTCAGATCTACTAAGATCTAGTGGCTTCTTGGGTAAGATACTAAAAACCCACCTCTATAGTATCCACGGCATCCCGGATCTATAGTTTGGTGAGGATTGGCTTCCATTTGACCCTCTTCCCAAGGCATTTAGCCTCTCCAAGCAAGGGCGCACTTCCTAGTTTGGTGAGTTGACCTAGATCTAGTATGTGGGTAGGTGAGATCCCGCTTGATTCATGATCTACACATCCAATAACCTACCCCCAGATTGTCACTTTTCTGATTTCTACCTTGTGGGCCCTATTCCACATTTCAAGGGATTTAATCCCCATTTTGGACCACTTGGTATCTTCAAACCCAGATCTAGTAAGATCTAGCCATCGGATTGCCTTGAAATTGTAGATCCACACTCCCCATTGATCAACCTACTTGGATCTAAAGTTTGGATGCTATCGGACGTGTCTTGACCCCACTTATCCCACTTCTAGGCCTCCTTGGGCAAAGTCACACCACCTTGGAGAAGAGAGTTTGTCCACTTCTAGGACATGGGTACTTGAGATTTTCGTGGATTTGGAACGGGAATAATTCAAAACCTAGGTCTAGTAGGTCACTTTGTCAAATCTTACCTTGGGGATAGCATTCCTTGTTTTAAGGGATTGTGGTCCACTTAGGTCAAACCTAGATCTAGACCTATTCATCCATCAAGACTTTAATTGCCCACTTGTCTCATGCAATAGGAGTTCTTAACCACAAGTTAACTTTACTTTGACTCCATAATCCCAACTCCAAAGGCACTGGTCTCTCTCCAAGTCAATTCGACTTTCCTAGATTGTTGGATTAACTTGTGGTTTGACCCTTGTGTGGTAAACTAAACCCTTTGATGCCATCATACTGCATGATCAAGCGTGTCACTTGTACTAGTTAGCCCCAATTCAACCCCTAAACTACCCTGCATTGGACACGGTTCCCAAGGCAGTGGATTTTCTCACATTGAACTAGTACTTTAATCCTGGATCCTATTTCACAAATCATAAGTCACTCTCACATCAATAATGAAGCAAAGCTATACTCATTGAACCCCTCACTTGTCTTGTGACTTCATCCTAAGGTCTAGGATAAACCATTCACCTTACTTCACTTAGAAATAACTTGATTTGGTGTCTTGGTTTTGATCTCTCCTGTCGGGAGTAGATCGGGTCTCCCCCTTTGTTGTCTGGGCTAGATAACATAAAGTGAAGGTTGCCTCGACTAGCGTGACAACCATCTATTGGAGGTCGAGGTGATCGTGGTTGCACCTTTTGAGTTGCCCTTCCCTATTGCCATCCATGACTGGATACATCCATAGGGGTAACTACAGTTTAGGTGATAACAGTCCCTTTGATAAAAGTAAAAACAACTTAGTGAAATAAAACCTGAAAGCCCTTTATGGCTAGTACAAAAAGGAGATTGGTTCTACAATTCTTTTGCTTTGTCTTCTCCTTTGTTTTGCACTTCTTCAGGTTTTGTGCCTTGTTTTTTATGGATCTCTCTTTTAGGCACCTAAAACACAACACAACTCAAGATACCCGTCATTGTTAATCAAATCAAAAGATGACTTGAAACTAAACTAACTAATGCAAGTCTTAGATCCGATATTCCAACTAGAATGCTAACTTCTATGAGATCAAATGCAAAACTTCAAATTTAAACTATATGTAAACTACAAAGATGTATTAAAAATTCTAAGTATAAGATCCTAAACAAAACTAACAAAATGAACTAAACTAGGATCTAACAATGCAACCTACTAACAAAAACAACCAACTATTGCTAACAAATTTTATTGTTATTTTTGTGTGGTTTTTTAGGGCTTCTTGGAGATGGACAAGAGGAAGCTAGGAAGCCAAAAACGAAAGGAAGAATGTAGGGAAAAACGAGGGTAAGGAGAAGGAATGAGGAAGTGGACGAATAGGAGGAAATGGTAGGGGAGTAGGGAGACGAATAGGAGAGGAAGAGGAAAAAGGAATGGGAAAAGGAGAGGGTGGATGAGTGGGAGAAGGTTTGGACAAATGGAAGAGATATTAGGGAAAAAGATGAGGACAAAAGAAGGCAAGAGGAAGGTGAAATGGCTAGAGGAAGAAGGCTTAGCAAGACGAATAGGAGGAAATGTAGGGGAGTAGGTGGACGAATAGGAGGAAATGGTAGGGGAGTAGGGAGACAAATAGGAGAGAAAGAGGAAAAACGAATGGGAAAAGGAGAGGGTGGATGAGTGGGATAAGGTTTGGACGAATGGAAGAGATAGTAGGGAAAAAGATGAGGACAAAAGAAGGAAAGAGGGAGGTGAAATGGCTAGAGGAAGAAGGCTTAGCAAGACAAAGGCAAAATGGAGATCAAAGAGAAAAATAGAAGGTTTTGAAGAGGTAAACCCTTGAGAACAATGTAACCAAATAGAAGTTTGTTGAAGTTTGATGGGAAGAGCTAGATCCTCTAGTTTCTTTGAGTTCAGAAAGCTTGAAACTCCTTTGGCCTTATGCGGAGTGAAGATGTACCTACAAGAACCTTAAGCTTTGGGCAATACATGTGAAACAAGAATATTTAAGCGAAAAGAACTAGATACATTGTTTGCTTGTGCTAGATTGTTAGCCCTCTTGAAACAAGATCTACAACTTAATAATCTCAAATACAAATGCAAGAACAATATCACCTCTTTTATAAGGTGAAGCAATGGCCACCAAGAGCCTCCACGTTTTGACCTCCAAAGTCTCAACTTTATTAATAATGAAAATCGTTTACAAAATGTCCAGAGTTTCTTTGCTCAAAAGTCCATGAGGAATGAGGAAGAAGAGCCTCATTATATAGCAAAACATAAGAGCTATCCTACCCTAATTCGAATTGGCTTGAATGGAGCCAATACCACCTAACACAAGTCGAGTTCCAATGAACATCTAGTCTCAACCAATCAAAAAACATGTCAATCAAGCTTGGAGTGCTAACTCCAATCCAGAACTCGAGTTCAAAGTCTACATGGATGGGGAGGTGGCCTCCACCTAGGCAAGGCGCCCCCCATCCCATTCTTGGAATAATCACCATCCAATACTCGAATGCCACATGTAAAACTCGAGCTCCAATAGAGGTTGACGTGAGCTAGCTTGGAGAGGGCGTGATTGATATGGTAGGTACTTGGAACAATCCTCGAGGTGTGACAATCCTCGAGTTTCTTCTAGAAGGAACTGCCTCCATTCTGGGTGGACCACCATCTAAAGAAATAGCAACTGTGCCAACAAGGATTTCCCTAACTTCCCTTCTTGTTTCTTGGATTTCCTCATTTGGCTCTTCCCCATGGGGAGACACAATTCTTTTAACAACCTCACCTACAGTCAAGAAGTCCCTATGTTCTTCCAAGGGAAGTGGCTCTTTAGATATGACAGTGTTATGACTAGAACCTTCCCCTGAAGGAACAGGTACAACCATGTTTTCCAGTCTGGGAGAAACTGACTCAGAATGAAATGTAGAGGAAGTAGGAATGTGAGAAAGATCATGAGTATGATGACTAGATGACTCAGATGGTAGGAGGAAACTAGGGATATGCGGATATGTAGATAAAGTATGGCCTTGAGGCTCTGAAGGAGTTTGAAAAATAGCAAGGTTATTTAAATTATAGTCCCCTTCAGGAGCATCATTAATTAGGGCATCCTCTTCCCAACCTAGAGAGTTATCATGGACTTGAATAAGGCTACCGTCTTCTAGAGATAAATGAGACAAAGAATCTTCTGTATCGGAATAATAAGTGGCTTCAGGCTCTTCATTTGTTTCAACCCTAGTAGATGTTGCAAGATTGTTTTCCCATGGGTAAATAGGTGCAAGACCTTGTCTTTCTCTCTCTCTATTGTGATCGGTCAGGGCAAACCACTCCCTAACAGTGAAAGGAATTCTTTCTCCCCTCCTAATATCATCAAACTCATCTTCATGCATTGGGTTTTCAGTGTTTTCCTCAACCCCTTCAAGTGTGTGATTTTCTATAGCAGGTTCTTGAATGGTTTCATTGTTTTGTTCGTGATCTTGGGGTTGATTTTCATGTCCTCTCAATTCATCTATTTCCTCAACAACATCATTTCTGATTATTTCAATCATTTGCTTGTCTTCCCAAAAAGAATCAGAATCTTCCATGACCATACACATATTTTGATCAACTTCATACAATTCATCCTCATCTTCAACAAGGTTAGTTTTGGCATTATTTAATAATTCATCCCCGTATGTGTTTTTTAACCCTTCATCAAAAGACTCAACATGCTCATTATAACAAGGTTCTCTGTTAACTCGAATCAAGGCTCCATCAGGGTTGGGAACACAAATAAATGATAAATCCATCATGAGATATCCACCTAGGCCAGCTGCCCATTTTCTAGATAAAAGCATTCCATATGCTGGGGGTAAATCAATGACAACTACATCCATCATAGTAGAAATGTCTGAACATGCGAAAAGGTTAGCCCTAAGGTTTTTAATCAAGCCATAAGACGGTACTCGTCGGGAATCTATACCACAGACATTTCCATAAGGTCTAGTCACTTCGAGTCCCATTTCCTTCATAACTTGTAAAGGCATAACATTCATTGCTGCTCCAGAATCCAACATACAATTATGAAGGAGCATGTTTTGAATGTGCAAGGTAAGGTAAAAGGGGGAGTGACCACCGCTTTTTCTTTCATAAATGGCTGAATGGATGTTTATTGGTGGATCCTTCTCTGTTTCACTAGGTTGTGTTCCACTAAGCTTTTGGATATGACATGATTCTAGGACAGGTTCAGGATTTTTCTCTTGGCCAATACCATTGAAAAATTCCTCTACTTGGCATCTGACAGAGGGCACCTTCATTAATTCAGTGACAGGGATGTTACACATTATCTTGCTTAGCTCTTTCTTCATATCAATCTTAAGATCATAATCATCTACGGCAAGATCTTCTTCTTCCTTTTTATCTTCATCAATTTTTTTATGTTTATCAAGGAAAGAAGGTTGGGAAGTAGTTCCTCGTTTGTAGATTTGATACTTTGGTTGCTCTTTAGGTTTTGGGAGCTCTAAGGCACAACATGTGGAGCTAGGTTCTTCAATAACATCATCTTCTTGCTCCCATGGCTCTTCTTCTAAAAGGATTCTTCCAAAGTCTTCATCATAAGATAAGTCATTTATAAAGTTGATGTTTTCTGGTTGGTCATCATGGTCAATGGTGTCAGAGGGTATCTCTTCTTCTTCATCACACCAATTGACTTCCTTCTTTTCAGAGTTTTCTGGATACTCAGGTCGTCGCCTATCCCTATCCCCATCAGGCCTTCTATTATTATTCCAGTAAGGTTTAGGGCCATAAGGATTTCTATGTCTCTCAGGGTCATTCAAACTTGCCACATTCTTAGTCAGGACAGTTAATTGTTTCATCATTTCTTGCATGACTTCTAGAGTGTCCTTGGATTCCTTTGGCACACTCACAGGTTCCTTTGGTTTTCGAAGTCTAGGGTCAGATCTAGAAGTGGATGGGGTGAATTGATCGAAAAAGTTTTGTTTCCCCATGGATGCTACATTTTGCTCAGCCATCTTAGCATTTGATTGAGCGGTCTTTAAGTCATTTGGGTTTTTATCCTTTAGCTGATAACCAACCCATCCCTCAAAAGCATTCAAGTAGTGAATGACAACTGCTTGATCTTTTGGTCTAATTTCTTCAGGGATAACAGCTACAGTCTTGTCAAATCTTATGTTAAACTCATGGACTGTTTCATTTTCTCTTTTCTTGATGTCGAAAAGTTGGTGTAAGAGAAACTTCCCATCTAACTTTCGGGACCACTCACTGTTTAGCTTGTTGACAAAGTTATCATACCCATCAATGGATGAGGCAGGCAACCTGTCAAACCACTTCCTAACATCTCCTTCCAAGGATGCCAGGAGACCCCTCATGAAAACATCTTCCTCAGATGCTCCATATGCTTCCATGTGTTCCCAAACTTTATCAATGTGGTCTTCAATTGATATAGCGGATACTCCATCAAATCTGGGAACCTTTTCAAAATACTTTTCAGGCATGTCATGGGGTGCACCCTGGATTTGGGAAAAGTCTAAAGGAGATGGTTTTGCTTTTCTTCCAAAAATCCTAGGAGCTTGTGGTGGAGGAACATTCTGGTTTCCCGGGTTTGTTCCGGCCATTGGATTTGGTAAGTTTGTGTTTAAGTTTGAACTAGGTGATGAGGGAGGAACCGACTTGATCAAAGGGGATCCTAAAGTTCTGTTTGGAGAATCGTTAACCAATTTCCAAAGGAAGTTTGATGGTTGTGCTTTAGGATCTCTTTTACGATAGGTGATTGGGGTTCCTTCAACTTGATCTAAGTTTACTTTACTTCTTGTGTTGTAAGGATGTAAATGAGCTCGCTCCTCAGCGGAGTCACGATTGGGAGTCGCCAGGTAGATTTAACTCTTCTACCGAGATATGTGTCGTTTGTATATGCGGGAAGGACTAGGGCAAGCTATTGCCTCCCCGGCAACGGCGCCAAACTGTTATCACCTAAACTGTAGTTACCCCTATGGAAGGATCCAGTCATGGATGGCAATAGGGAAGGGCAACTTGAAAGGTGCAACCACGATCACCTCGACCTCCAATGTATATGGTTGTCACACCAGTCGAGGCAACCTTCACTTTATGTTATCTAGCCCAGACAACAAAGGGGGAGACCCGATCTACTCCCGACAGGAGAGATCAAAACCAAGACACCAAATCAGGGTATTTCCAAGTGAAGTTAGGTGTATGGTTTATCCTAGACCTAAGGATGAAGTCACAAGTCAAGTGAGGGGTTCAATAGATGTAGCTTTGGTTCATAGTTGATGTGAGAGTGACTTACAATGTTTAAAGTGAGATCTAGGGCTAGTGTACTAGGTCAATGTCAAAAGATCCACTGCCTTGGGAACCGTGTCCAATGCAGGGTTGTTTAGGGGTCAGACTGGGGCTAACTAGTACATGAGACAATCTTGACCATAGTCCATGATGTCTTCAAAGGTATAGTTCACCATGCAAAAGTCAAACCACAAGTCAATCCAACAATCTAGGAGAGTGGGTTGACTTGGAGATAAACCAGTGCCTTGGGAATTGGGAAGTGGAGTCAAAGTAGGGTTGACTTTATGGTTTAGGACTCCTACAACATGAGATAAGTGGACAGTATAGGCCTTGATGGATAAATGTGTCTAGATCTAGGTTTGACCCAAGTGGACCACAATCCCTAAAAACAAGGAATGCAATCCCCAAGGCAAGATTTGACAAAGTGACAGTCTAGACCTAGGTTTTGAATTATTCTAATTCCGGATCTGCAAAAATCTCAAGTACCCAGTTCCTCGAAGTGAGTGACCTCACTTCTCCAAGGTGGTGCGACTTTCCCTAAGGAGGCTTGAATCGGGGTTTAGGTGGGTCAAATCATGTCGGATGGCATCCAAACTTTAGATCCGAGTAGATCAGTCAAGTAGGGATATGGATCTATAATTTTGTGGCAATCCACCGGTTAGATCTTTGTAGATCTGAGTTTTAGTGTTCCAAGTGGTCCAAAATGGGGATTAAATCCCTTGAAATGTGGAATGGGGCCCACAAGGTGATTTTCAAGAAAGGGACAACCTGGGTGTATGTTATTTGATGTGTAGATGTCAAATCAAGTGAAATCTCAAACACCCATCGCTTAGATCTAGGTCAACCTGCTCAAATGGTGAAGTGCGCCTTCCTTGGGAGAAGCTAGGTTGGCTTGGGAGAGGGATTAAACGGGAGCCACTCCACACCAAACTATAGATCCGGGATGCCGTGGATGCTATAGAGGTGGGTTTTCAATATCATGCCCAACAACCCACTAGATCTTGGTAGATCTGACAAAATGTAAAATAGGGGTTTTGAAGTATTTAGGGTTTTAACAATTTATGAATTATGTCAATGGATTGGATAAAGGAAAGAGAAACAAACCTGTGGATCTTACCTGGATAACCTTGTAGATGCCTTGATGATGATGATCTATGCAATCCCGATCAATTTGGAAGCTTTGAGGTAGTCTCTATGCAAATCGATTTAGTCCAAGAAGCCAATGCGCCCTCTCTCCTGCACAACAAACGTCAACAATATCAGATTTGATGCATCAAGAGATAAGACTAATGCCACAAAAGAAGTAACAGAAAGATAGCATAGATCACAATGATACTAATGATAACCCCCTGATACAAGCGAATGCCAAGAAAGTCGATTTGAAGAAGCCTTGCAAAATCGCCCTTGTTGAAGTCGCCCTCCTGTAGACAAACAATGATTTCCAAACAAAGATAGATCTTACCACAATTTCCAAATGCTAGGTTGCAATAGACTTTCCAATCACCATCTAAGAACACCAGATGCAAAGGAGACCACAAGAATTTCCACAAGAATATTTTTCTATACCAATAATCCAAGAGCCAAAGACCCTTTACAATGAGAGGCTCTCTCCTTTAAATAGGAAGGAGAGGCACCAAAACCCTAACCACTTTTTGAATGAGTGGCTAAGATTAAAAGATACAAATGTCTAATCAATGGTTGAGATGAGCTCAACAACATAATACATGGATCACACATAAAATATAACATAAGTGGACAAAGTCGCCCTAGGAGAGGGGAATCCCACCAAATCATGATGACAAAATATCATAAGAGGCTCATGGTGGGTCCAAGGGGTAATTTTATCCCTCCTTGGTCAATCCCCATGGCACAATAACCAATAAATAATCATGAAAGTACCAAATCGTGCCTCCAAGGTGAAGTCGTGGTCCTCCAAGGTGAAGTCGTGGTCCTCAAAAGACCCCAAAAATCCACAGAAAGTCCCATAAGTGATGGATGCGGGCCCCGATGAAGCTGAAACTGCAGGAGGAGGTGTGGAAGGTCCCGATCTATCATCACTGATCATCCCATGCCATAACTTTGCCTCAGTAGCCCAAATCGATTTCCTCAATAGCCATTTCTACCAATCCTGAAATGCCTCGGGAAACGTGAAACTGCCCAAACTGCCTCCTGGAGTGATGGCGCTGTCAAGGTGAGGGTGCCAATGTGTCCGGGAGGGGGGTAATATGGTAAAAACAAGTGGCTGGACCACCCCCTCCATCATCAGCGCCCTAGGTCATCCGGATAAAAGTCATCTCTGCTCCGACAGGGCCTCCAATAGACCAAAACTGCACTAGGACAGCCTACTGAGGCTAAATCATCACTGTAAGTGCCCGGAACTGAAAACAAACTGTCCCATTGGACTCAGAAGGTCCAAATCCATCCAAGATGTGTACTCATACACCATATGAATCTCTGCATGATCAAAATAAATATCCAATGTACCGGAACAAGGCCAATAATAATGATCTGTAAATGACCAAACACTGTTGTATCCCAAGAATCATCATCATAACCCCATAGCTGCTGCATAGAATCATCCTGTATGTGTACATGGACCATATATCATCTATCCATATCATCATAAGATCCAACATCTCATGTCCCATGGTCCTCCATGGCCAAACTAGGTCTAACCAAGACCAAATACAACTCAGACTATCATCCATAGCTGCTGCAAGGTGTCAAGGTTAATACATGCTTTACAATTTATTCAAATAGCTTCTATAACACAGAGTAATCATGACTGGCGATCTAAATCCAAATATATAGTGTCGTTAGTTATTATTATTACTCAGACTAGACTTTCAGGACCATACTCACTTCATAGTTGTGATCAATTTGCTAGTGAAGGGTGAAGGCTGAAATAAATGGCTAGGCTAAGGGATGACTTGACTAACTTGACTTTGTGACACTTTGGCAAGGGAAAGGGAATACACACCATAGTATATACTGAATGAGCAATAACACAGGGAATGGCGGTGTCTCACAAATGGATGAG
Organism: Larix kaempferi; assembly: GCA_027924585.1. Lineage (NCBI taxonomy): Eukaryota > Viridiplantae > Streptophyta > Pinopsida > Pinales > Pinaceae > Larix > Larix kaempferi. The sequence continues at coordinate 2,630,695 of BSBM01000488.1, forward strand.
TTGTTTAAAGAGGGTTTATTCACCTTCACAGATGCGCACAATCCATAATACAAGCAAGGCCAGCAATTGTTTAGATATAACATTTAAGTTCCATTGCTTTTTGGGCCTGAGGTTTCCATAGCCTTGATCTATGTGTGTTTACAAACACATTGCATAGATTTACATTTATTTTTAGGCTTTCTGCTGCAGGTGTGTTTTTAAGGCACTTGTTTACCTGAGCACTTCTAGGTGTGTCATGGACAGCTTGTTTACCTAGGTATTTATTTTTCCAAAAGATATAACATTTTATTTTTCATGGCCATTTTCATTTGGCATTTCTTTCATATACAAGATATAGCATTTGATTTTTCCAGATTTTGTATTGATGGCAGCACTAAAAGTTCCAGGTTTAGCCAACACAACTTTAGTGACTATGGGGAATTCTCAAGGAACTCCAACTCACCATAGGTAAGTTTTGTCACCAACTCAGAGCCGAGACACAATAAACAGGGAAGCTCATCCAATACAGAGGCTACAGTGGGGAAAGGTCCTCCATGTCACTAGTCAAGTAGCAAATCAGGGTAATAATCTAAAAGGTAGGCCACGGATGGATGAAGACAATGAAAAGATGAAGCCAACACTAGCAAGCCATAGTATGGTGTAATGATCACCTCTATTCTCCCTAAGGAGGGTATGTACCAATGAGTATGAATAGTGAACTTCTAAGTCTGAGTAGGGACAGTATAGTATAAATAATAGGTCAACCAGGTCCAAATATCTATATGATCGCCAGATCATGACACTAAGTGCTAAGACATGCTATAAGAATAAGTATAAAAGCAATCTAACCATAACACAATAGTATACCTGCTGAGTCATATACCTGAAAGCTCATCAACCTGTACCATCATCTGTCCTCTGAGACTGCTGCTGTAACTCTGGGCACTACTGTCTGCTCTGTACCAATGGCATAATGGCTATATCGGGCATCTCTCTGAGTGTCCCGAAACTCAGTCATGGCATGGGGAATATAACTGCTGTCCACAATCTGATAGTGATCCAATATAAATGCTCATCTCGGCATCTCAAATGCAAGGGAACTGGCTGAATAGTGTACTGGAATGAGAAAAATAATGTATGGTAGCCCGGCTACTATATATGTGATAACATCTGGCTCCGGCTGGGACAAGTGCTCGGCTGAAGTGAGCGCTTGAGAACCTCAGAATCTCTGGTCCTCGAACTCTGCTACTCGAATCCATGATCCAGCACTCTACCATTTTATTTCCAGCTTTTATTCTTGCAACCTATTTTCTGCATTCACAAACATCTAAACAAAATACCTCATGCCGCATGTGTGGGAAAAATAATAAAATCAACTGAAATAAAATCTACTCTATGTCAGAAATATAAATGCATAAAATATAAATGCAGAAAGTAAATTAACATAATTTGCAAAATTTGAGTTTTATTGTGCAGGAAAAGAAAAAGTGACAGGTACTCAGTTAAACTAGGAGCTTACAAAGGAGCTTAGAGACTAAAAAGGTGCCAGACTCAATGGCTGAAAAGACTAACTACTGCCCAAGTAGGCTTATTTGGTTTCCTACCTACCCTACTCTACCAGGCAATGCAAGCAGAGAAATCCCAACTATGTGGGATCAGGGATGTGATCCCTTAAGTCCCTCTGATGGACAGGATATAAGATACGTCGCCCACTACCAGTGGTCAGAAAGCACATGCCATCAATGCATCGCTCTACTGTGAAAGGTCCAACCCATATGTCATCAGCTTGTCCCGATCTTATATGCAATAAATGGTTGGGAATGATGACTTGACTTCCTGTACGAAAATTATTTCTATTGACTGACTCAGGAATAACTCCAATGTTACGAATAGGTATGGGATGGATTTCAGCAGGGTTTTGCGGTTGAGGTGTGACAATCCTCGAGTTTCTTCTAGAAGGAACTGCCTCCATTCTGGGTGGACCACCATCTAAAGAAATAGCAACTGTGCCAACAAGGATTTCCCTAACTTCCCTTCTTGTTTCTTGGATTTCCTCATTTGGCTCTTCCCCATGGGGAGACACAATTCTTTTAACAACCTCACCTACAGTCAAGAAGTCCCTATGTTCTTCCAAGGGAAGTGGCTCTTTAGATATGACAGTGTTATGACTAGAACCTTCCCCTGAAGGAACAGGTACAACCATGTTTTCCAGTCTGGGAGAAACTGACTCAGAATGAAATGTAGAGGAAGTAGGAATGTGAGAAAGATCATGAGTATGATGACTAGATGACTCAGATGGTAGGAGGAAACTAGGGATATGCGGATATGTAGATAAAGTATGGCCTTGAGGCTCTGAAGGAGTTTGAAAAATAGCAAGGTTATTTAAATTATAGTCCCCTTCAGGAGCATCATTAATTAGGGCATCCTCTTCCCAACCTAGAGAGTTATCATGGACTTGAATAAGGCTACCGTCTTCTAGAGATAAATGAGACAAAGAATCTTCTGTATCGGAATAATAAGTGGCTTCAGGCTCTTCATTTGTTTCAACCCTAGTAGATGTTGCAAGATTGTTTTCCCATGGGTAAATAGGTGCAAGACCTTGTCTTTCTCTCTCTCTATTGTGATCGGTCAGGGCAAACCACTCCCTAACAGTGAAAGGAATTCTTTCTCCCCTCCTAATATCATCAAACTCATCTTCATGCATTGGGTTTTCAGTGTTTTCCTCAACCCCTTCAAGTGTGTGATTTTCTATAGCAGGTTCTTGAATGGTTTCATTGTTTTGTTCGTGATCTTGGGGTTGATTTTCATGTCCTCTCAATTCATCTATTTCCTCAACAACATCATTTCTGATTATTTCAATCATTTGCTTGTCTTCCCAAAAAGAATCAGAATCTTCCATGACCATACACATATTTTGATCAACTTCATACAATTCATCCTCATCTTCAACAAGGTTAGTTTTGGCATTATTTAATAATTCATCCCCGTATGTGTTTTTTAACCCTTCATCAAAAGACTCAACATGCTCATTATAACAAGGTTCTCTGTTAACTCGAATCAAGGCTCCATCAGGGTTGGGAACACAAATAAATGATAAATCCATCATGAGATATCCACCTAGGCCAGCTGCCCATTTTCTAGATAAAAGCATTCCATATGCTGGGGGTAAATCAATGACAACTACATCCATCATAGTAGAAATGTCTGAACATGCGAAAAGGTTAGCCCTAAGGTTTTTAATCAAGCCATAAGACGGTACTCGTCGGGAATCTATACCACAGACATTTCCATAAGGTCTAGTCACTTCGAGTCCCATTTCCTTCATAACTTGTAAAGGCATAACATTCATTGCTGCTCCAGAATCCAACATACAATTATGAAGGAGCATGTTTTGAATGTGCAAGGTAAGGTAAAAGGGGGAGTGACCACCGCTTTTTCTTTCATAAATGGCTGAATGGATGTTTATTGGTGGATCCTTCTCTGTTTCACTAGGTTGTGTTCCACTAAGCTTTTGGATATGACATGATTCTAGGACAGGTTCAGGATTTTTCTCTTGGCCAATACCATTGAAAAATTCCTCTACTTGGCATCTGACAGAGGGCACCTTCATTAATTCAGTGACAGGGATGTTACACATTATCTTGCTTAGCTCTTTCTTCATATCAATCTTAAGATCATAATCATCTACGGCAAGATCTTCTTCTTCCTTTTTATCTTCATCAATTTTTTTATGTTTATCAAGGAAAGAAGGTTGGGAAGTAGTTCCTCGTTTGTAGATTTGATACTTTGGTTGCTCTTTAGGTTTTGGGAGCTCTAAGGCACAACATGTGGAGCTAGGTTCTTCAATAACATCATCTTCTTGCTCCCATGGCTCTTCTTCTAAAAGGATTCTTCCAAAGTCTTCATCATAAGATAAGTCATTTATAAAGTTGATGTTTTCTGGTTGGTCATCATGGTCAATGGTGTCAGAGGGTATCTCTTCTTCTTCATCACACCAATTGACTTCCTTCTTTTCAGAGTTTTCTGGATACTCAGGTCGTCGCCTATCCCTATCCCCATCAGGCCTTCTATTATTATTCCAGTAAGGTTTAGGGCCATAAGGATTTCTATGTCTCTCAGGGTCATTCAAACTTGCCACATTCTTAGTCAGGACAGTTAATTGTTTCATCATTTCTTGCATGACTTCTAGAGTGTCCTTGGATTCCTTTGGCACACTCACAGGTTCCTTTGGTTTTCGAAGTCTAGGGTCAGATCTAGAAGTGGATGGGGTGAATTGATCGAAAAAGTTTTGTTTCCCCATGGATGCTACATTTTGCTCAGCCATCTTAGCATTTGATTGAGCGGTCTTTAAGTCATTTGGGTTTTTATCCTTTAGCTGATAACCAACCCATCCCTCAAAAGCATTCAAGTAGTGAATGACAACTGCTTGATCTTTTGGTCTAATTTCTTCAGGGATAACAGCTACAGTCTTGTCAAATCTTATGTTAAACTCATGGACTGTTTCATTTTCTCTTTTCTTGATGTCGAAAAGTTGGTGTAAGAGAAACTTCCCATCTAACTTTCGGGACCACTCACTGTTTAGCTTGTTGACAAAGTTATCATACCCATCAATGGATGAGGCAGGCAACCTGTCAAACCACTTCCTAACATCTCCTTCCAAGGATGCCAGGAGACCCCTCATGAAAACATCTTCCTCAGATGCTCCATATGCTTCCATGTGTTCCCAAACTTTATCAATGTGGTCTTCAATTGATATAGCGGATACTCCATCAAATCTGGGAACCTTTTCAAAATACTTTTCAGGCATGTCATGGGGTGCACCCTGGATTTGGGAAAAGTCTAAAGGAGATGGTTTTGCTTTTCTTCCAAAAATCCTAGGAGCTTGTGGTGGAGGAACATTCTGGTTTTCCCGGGTTTGTTCCGGCCATTGGATTTGGTAAGTTTGTGTTTAAGTTTGAACTAGGTGATGAGGGAGGAACCGACTTGATCAAAGGGGATCCTAAAGTTCTGTTTGGAGAATCGTTAACCAATTTCCAAAGGAAGTTTGATGGTTGTGCTTTAGGATCTCTTTTACGATAGGTGATTGGGGTTCCTTCAACTTGATCTAAGTTTTACTTTACTTCTTGTGTTGTAAGGATGTAAATGAGCTCGCTCCTCAGCGGAGTCACGATTGGGAGTCGCCAGGTAGATTTAACTCTTCTACCGAGATATGTGTCGTTTGTATATGCGGGAAGGACTAGGGCAAGCTATTGCCTCCCCGGCAACGGCGCCAAACTGTTATCACCTAAACTGTAGTTACCCCTATGGAAGGATCCAGTCATGGATGGCAATAGGGAAGGGCAACTTGAAAGGTGCAACCACGATCACCTCGACCTCCAATGTATATGGTTGTCACACCAGTCGAGGCAACCTTCACTTTATGTTATCTAGCCCAGACAACAAAGGGGGAGACCCGATCTACTCCCGACAGGAGAGATCAAAACCAAGACACCAAATCAGGGTATTTCCAAGTGAAGTTAGGTGTATGGTTTATCCTAGACCTAAGGATGAAGTCACAAGTCAAGTGAGGGGTTCAATAGATGTAGCTTTGGTTCATAGTTGATGTGAGAGTGACTTACAATGTTTAAAGTGAGATCTAGGGCTAGTGTACTAGGTCAATGTCAAAAGATCCACTGCCTTGGGAACCGTGTCCAATGCAGGGTTGTTTAGGGGTCAGACTGGGGCTAACTAGTACATGAGACAATCTTGACCATAGTCCATGATGTCTTCAAAGGTATAGTTCACCATGCAAAAGTCAAACCACAAGTCAATCCAACAATCTAGGAGAGTGGGTTGACTTGGAGATAAACCAGTGCCTTGGGAATTGGGAAGTGGAGTCAAAGTAGGGTTGACTTTATGGTTTAGGACTCCTACAACATGAGATTAAGTGGACAGTATAGGCCTTGATGGATAAATGTGTCTAGATCTAGGTTTGACCCAAGTGGACCACAATCCCTAAAAACAAGGAATGCAATCCCCAAGGCAAGATTTGACAAAGTGACAGTCTAGACCTAGGTTTTTGAATTATTCTAATTCCGGATCTGCAAAAATCTCAAGTACCCAGTTCCTCGAAGTGAGTGACCTCACTTCTCAAGGTGGT